>JADRCH010000043.1:12568757-12580863 GCA_019843965.1 Rhynchomys soricoides | reverse complement strand
CTAACACTCATGCACAGTTGGCTGTTTGTGGAAGACTGACATATAAACTCTAGTAGGTCAAAGTCTGTGTCTGCTTTTGCTTACCATCGTGTATCACTGGCACACAATTTCTAATCATTAGCCAAATTACTAAAATGAATAAATCAACATCTCTCTGAATTGGTCTCCTATCTTGTTTCTCTTATCTACATAGATGGCAATGAGTTTCCACCTCAGTACTGCTAACTCTAATACTAAACCTTGGATAGTCTATACAATATCTTCTTAAAAACTAAGACTGTGGACTAAAGAGATGGCTCAGCAGCTAAGAGTACTTACTGTTCTTACTGAGGACTTGGGTTTGGTTCCCAGCACTCTAACAGTGGCACACAACTTTTAACACCAACTTCATGTTCAAAGTTCCTGCCATGTTCCTACCTCCTAGCCAGAGAATTTTATCTGTTTATATCAGCCTTAGGTCTAACCTAGATTTCAGTAACAGGTGTGTGTGTGTGTGTGTGTGTGTGTGTGTGTGTGTTAGAAATATGGAATAACAGAGATAACCATAAATAAAAGTATAGATTAGAGATTTGGGGTTTGACTCCCAGCTTTGATAAGCCTTTATTAGAATGATTTTACATGAACAAAACCAATATGAGAATATAAGGAGACCGACTAACCTGAACCTCGGGTTGAGAACCATTATTCTTTATGATGTACAATGGTAGAGGCTTGGGGAGTCTGATGTACAGTATAAGGACTGATTTCATATTCCCAGCACCCACAGAAAGCTGAGACAACATGTGCCTATCATTCTAGTGGAGGAGAAGAGACAGAAGGATCTGGAGGTTTGGTGGCCAGTCTTTAGTCAGCAGGTTCCAGGGTCAGTGAGACCCTATCTCAAAGAGTAAGGTGGAGAGTGATAAGCAAGGCACTCATCAACTTCTGGTTTTCTACCACACATGCATACAACATATACATATGCTCAAAAAAAGCAAAAAAAAAAAAAGAAATACACTGGCTTAAAAAAACTTCTAAATCCTAAATTTAATTCTCTTAATCTTATTTTACTAAACGGTAATAGTAACATACATCTCACTAAATTTAGATTTAAAAAAAAAAAAAGACATACGTGGCTTCCCAACCCTTAATAACACAATTATTACCACTCAGATACCTAATTCAAAACTTGCACAAGTTCTGTCTCACAGCTGAAGCACTTAGAAGGAAAACAAAAACTTTACAGACTGAAAACTGTCCAAGTTTTTTAAACTACAAAATGACATCACTACTACAAACCTCAACTCCCAAACAACACAATCATGATTTTAAAAAGAACAACAACAAAAAGCTCTACTATTTTATCATTTTTTTTGGTTGGGTTGCATTTTTAGATATCCTGGGGCATGCCAAAGGCTGGACAAATCTACATGACTTTCAAGTATTAGGTTGTGTTTGGCTAAAATTCCTATTAGCTTTGGCTTCAAAAAAGGTGATTTGTACAATATATGTACTGTAATCTAAAACTTACATGCTTTCCTCAACATTTTTCAGTTTCCTATCAAAACCATGATGCTATGGACACTTGCGTAGCATGCCTGAGGTCCTGAGTTAAAGTCAGACATGCTGATGGAAAGCAAGAGGTTAGGGCTCAAGGTCTCCTTCAGATACAAAGGAAGTACATGAAACCGGTCTCAAGTTATCAAATATAAGGCACTCCTTTCAAGATGTTCTGCCAATGTTTCTACCAGATGATATGCAAAGATAACAAGTTTATGAGCTGATCAATCTACCTGGTTTCCACTGCGTTCTTTTCATGGGCATACAAACAAATGTTATTTATGCTTAACACACTATGGTTCACTACCTGTATTTTCCACATTTGCTTTTAATAGAGTGTAAGTGGTACCTATTAGTCTATCAAATACCTTGATTGGATTTTGGATAGTTCTAAATATTTCAAGCTAATTTTTCTCCCAACAGTAAAGTCTGTTATGTTACGTGGAATAATGTTACATCTAATCAAGCTATTCTCCAAACCTACTAATTTTGGTTTAAACTCATCTCACCTGGATATTTAATCATAAAACCATTGAAAATGCCAAGGAAAATGTTTCCAAGTTCAGAGTAGGAACATAGAGAATGGTGAAGAAGTGTTGATTATATGTTGACTCAATCCCAGCTCTACAATGCATAAAGCACTAGAAGTTTCACCACTCCATAAATTAAAAAAAGAATTCAGTGAGTGTGCATGTATGTATGTGTGCAATGGCTACTTGTGCCATGAGTTTCTAATGTCACATAGCTTCACTGGCAGTGGGATTCACAATTTTCCAGTTCTAGCAGTACAACAGGGCAGAGAGTGAGCATCCAACTGCTGACAGTAGTAAGAAATTGTATATACATCTTTGCTAAAGATAGCCAAAGGAAGGAGAAGAAAACTCAAGAAAGCAGGCTTAAAGAAGCTAAAGACTATACAGGCAAATAGGGTAGCGGACATTCTTAACATGCATTTGTACCCTTCGCCCTCAAGAAGAAACAGTAGGGTTAGATAAAACAAGTCCTTAAAACTAGGAAATGGCCACTGCCTCATCAGTAAGTTATTCTTGTTTCCCCATAGTAAAGGAAAAGGTCTCCTAAGACCTTCATTTACTCATCCGAGTATTTGAACACATACTAACTGCCAAGCAAAGATCCAGGTGTTAGACACAAAGAAACATGCAAAGTACCCTAACCCCACTCTAACTGAAGATTAAAGCCACTGCCTGAGGTCTGGAGAGAAGAGTGAACGAGTTATTTAACTTCTTTAAATCTCAATTCCTACATAAAACAAAAAACAAACCCTTACCCAATAGGATACTTAGAAGGGTTCAAAAGACACTTGCCACAGAATACCTATTTAACAATGACCTACTTTAACAATGTCCTCATCTTAATGTCTTCGGAGTCCATTACACTGAAGTATGTATTGCTTTTGTAACCTTAAAAATCCTTTGTTACAAAGTGTTTTTCTAGATGAAACAATGTTAAACAGCCTTCACCATGTTTTCCTTCATCCAACTACAAGTCTAGAAAGGCTAGACTTGCACTAACAGTAAATGGACAGTTGCATACAACCTGAAATTCTCTTGTATTTAGCCTAGTAACTCCACCACAAAAGACACCCCCCCAAACCCTCAAGATCCCTAAGCCTAAATATAAACATGGTTTTAATTACTTAGTTCTTGCTTTAATCTCATTGAACATAACTTGGTTCTAGAGTTTTAAGATACATTTATGTTAAACACAATATGCCCTCTAAATTAGTTACTTCTGCTACTCAACTAGGGAATGTAGTGATAAATGCTTGGGAAAAAAGCAGATTTTTACCTTAAAGAAGGGCTGAGTTGTCAAAGTTTCTCAGTAAGGCAAAACCCATTTAACAAAAATTTTCTTGAACTGAAATCCTAGAAGACACACTGCCAAAAATGGATTCAAGTCCTCCCATCATTATTTGGTAGATAATTACCACAGCCTGGACCAAAGACTTGCCTGAAAGTGAAGCTCCTTCTCATAGGCTTGAGGGTCAAGAGGGATGGCAATGAAAATAATCTAAGTTAAAGACCTTCAACATTACATGTGAAATCCAACAGGCCCTTAATCGCAAGAGAAGGAAACCTGGTCTCCTGTCAACTTCTCAAGAACTAAGGACTATAAAGTTTAAATATTGCTCCCAATTAGATCAGATCAAATAAATGTACTAGAATTTCTTTTTTAACTTGACAGGCAAAACGAAACAACAACAACAACAAAAAAACCCATAACCATGATTGAAATCTGGTACACAAAGCCTGTATTAGGTAGAAAGGTTTAGCCTAAAGCACACAGGTTGGTCATCTGCATAGAGCTATCTCTAAAACTTGATTTGGTAGAATAAGTGGAACGAAGGAGAAAAGCCACATTTCAGAGTATAAGCAGTGGCAGCACTGTGGCACAACTCTGACCAGGCAGTGTGATGGCTAAGGGGGACGTCCCTGCAGGGAAATTTCCTGGACTAGAGTAGAGGGTATGTTAATTTCTAACGATGGGGGCCCATAGGCTACTAAACTCAGTCTTCCCTAGGCACAAGTCTTCATCAGTAACATGGGATCAACAACAAACAGTACTTAGTAGCCCAAAGCACTGCTGTAAGGATCAAATAAGAGTGTAGTTGTTAGTGATCACTGTGATGCTTCCAATGTGGTTAAGAGCCCAGTGGTCACTTTTCCTTTGCAACATGAACACAAGGCACATGGTGGAAACTCTGAAAACACATAACCAAGTAACCTTTTCCAAAGATCTTCTCAAGATTCACGATGGTTCACGCATGCACTGTCAAGCCTGAGTTCAAATGAAGTGTTTCAGAAATCAACATTTAATTGACAATGGCTAAAACCTGCTTCAAGTAGTTTTCAAGAAAAGGGCAAAAACCTAGACGATTCCAAGGCATGGGCATTACTCAGGGTAGAATATCTTCTGTCCTGACAAGCTTCCTTTAAGTTATTATTACTATGGAGCCTTTGTTAGGAATATTTTTTCAGATGTTTTTGTACAAGGAGTCTTTGTGGGCACAATGGCTTCCTCACTGGTTAGTTCCCTACTATACCAATATTTGTATCACAGAGTAGAATTCATTCCTTTCAAAAGATCTAACTGAAAAAGGTTCCAGAATGTGTTGTCTGAACACACAAGTTCCCTTTCTCTCCTCCTCCCAGACACCCTATACAGAACAGCTCCACCCAAGGCTTCCATATATGGCTGTATCCACACCAACCCAGCCTCATTAACAACCAGGGACCCACTCCTGCCTTACTAACCACACACAGGAAAATACCCACCGCCAGAACAAGCCAAACAGAACTAAATAGATAAACACAACTAAGCTCCTTCCCTTACATTCACACTTCATTTCCAAGTTGTAAAGTTTACAAAGTTGAAAGAAGCTAAAGAGGAACACCCCTATCTAAAATCATCTTTTTTGAAAGCACTTCCAAGCTAGCCCTCAATAATTCTAAATGTCATCCACTTCTTTAACCTATTACTAATAAACAATACTCCTCCCGTTGGGGGCATAATCAGACTGTCCCAGTGGGACCCAGTGCCTGCATTAATGAAGCATGTCTGAACAATCCCAAACCCATTATTAATCTCAGGCCACTGGCGCTCTAGGCAAAAAAACACCGTGACACTACACACCATTTCAAAGACTTTCACGGTCTAGAGTTCTGCACCTTCTGATCACCTGCCAACTTTCTAGTGGCCCATTTCAGAAAAGGGAGGGAGGGGCGCTTGACTGTCCTGTTACCAAGGTAACTGAAAACCGTCTGACTGCCCAGCCCCCAGAAGATAGTTTTGTTTGTTTGGGGATTTTGTATTTTGTTTTGGTCTTTTTGTTTTTTACCTTCAAATCTTTCTTGGTAACGTCAGTGTGGGAAACAGCTCGAATGGTCCCCGACAGCCAGGGCCACTCTGCAACCCGCTCCAAGTCCCAGTTGTCCTGGCCGCCGTCGCTGCCTTCGCTTGCGGACAGACTGAGGAATCGCTTCCCCACCAATACTGGCCAACTTTCTCCGAGCGTGAGCACCATGGTTTCCACGCCAGCAGGAAGGACTCCTCCCTGCAGAAGGCACAAAAACAAAATGCGATGGGGGGCGGCCGAGGTCGGAGGCGTCCCGAAGAGACGAAGCGCCGACGGGGACCGGTGGAGTGACACCCCCGCAGGTGAACTCCACACCCCAAGCTGCCACCCGCGCCTCCCCATCCCCCCAGTACTCCCCCCCGCAAACACCCGCCTGAGTGCCGCGTGACCCCCTCGCCCCAACAACTTTCGCTTTTTCCAAACCTTTCAAAGCTGGACACTGAAAGAGAGAAGGGAGGACTGAGCCGCAGAGCCAGTGCTTTTGCCTAAGTGTTCGTCCCCTCGCCCTGGCAAAGAAAAGGCTCCCTCAGTGCCTAGGGCCCGTCCCAGCGGCCGGTCCCCGCCCCGAGCGGCCTCGGAGCCGCCGTGGACTAGCTCGCGACTCGACACTTGCCGCGCCCCCGCCCCCCGCTTCCGGGCCGCCGACTCGGACGCACCCCCACTCGTCCTGAGCCGTGAACCGAAAAGACGCGGCGACCGCCCGCGCGGATCCTTCACCCTTCTCCTCTGTCTCCCGCAGCCGAGGCCCGCGGAGCGCTTACCCCGCCTCCCGCCTCCCTGAGTCACCCGCGACGGCGGCAAGAGAGCCCAGCCGCCCAGTCGACTCCAGCTCTGACTTGGTTCAAGAGCTCTCTCTCACAAGACACGCACAGGCTCCCGGGCCCGCCCCCTCGGAGCCGCTGCCACCGATGATTGGCTGAGTCGTAGGGGATAGGCGGGGCATCCGAGGAGACTCTTCGTTCCTACTGGTTAGACTGAAGAGGGCGGGGTGAGGAAAAAAAAACAATTCCTTGGCTGCCTCCTCCCTTCCCCCCTCCCAGCACCAACTCGAAGCCGACCCCCATTAAAGCGCGCAGAACGCGATCGACAGATCCCTCCGCCGCAGCGCCATTCTTCCATTTGTTGCCTCGCGCTACGCAAAAAAGTCCCGCCGAATCGGTTATCGACTTTGAGGCCAGAAAGAAAATCGGACAGGCTCACAGATAAGACTGAATGGGGAGACCCAGGACCATGAGCGCCTATTGGATTGCACTTGAAGCGCGTAGGCTGTCGAGCGAAGACGGACCTTCCACTAGGCGGAAGAATCTCACAGGAAAGGGGCGGGGGTGGTACACAGCCTGCGGGGGAGGGACAGCACGGGGACGTGCGGTTTCAGGCGTATGCAGCTAGAGGGGGAGGAGCGACTAGGCTCCGGGGCCTAGTGCGCAGGCGCCAGAAGGGGCGGACTCTGGAGCTTGGGCTGATGGGTGAAATGGCCGCTGGAGGCGCAGGCGCACGTGGTACTGATCATGACTGTCTAGGTCCGCCATTTTGAAGGATAAATGAAGAAAGGCATGGGGTTGCTGGAAAACGATGTTCTTTAAATGTAGAGGAAAACAATCTATTCAAAGCTATGTGGGATGTAGTTTTTTTTTCCTTTAATGTGAAGTGGATTTAAGATGTTTTGAGACGACAAAGAAATTGAAAAAGTAGATGGAGTTGATAAAAGTGATAATGGAAGAGGTGACTTTGAAAGACAAAGGAGAGAGAAGACGATTTTGTAGTTTGGACTAGAGGATTCTTGGTTGAATTAGAAAATGGAATGAATAATTGAAGACTTATTTATGAAGCCTAGAGCTTGACCTAGCATCACAATCTTTTTTATAAAATGAGTGGAAATTTAGTTTTAAAAGTGTGAAAATGAGAATTCAGAAAAAGTTCAAAATGTATTAGGGAATGAATATACAATGCAAATTACTGCCAGATATTCATTTTGAAAAATATTTGGTTTGAATGTATGACATCAAAATGTTAAAGCTTAAATAATGCTGAAGTCGAATAAAACTGAATTGGATTTATGCTATTCGAACCATTAAGAGGTGGGAAATGGAATCAAGAAACCTGGCCACTTCAACAAAAGGCAGAAATGGGAACAAGAAAAACAAAAGAAAGAAGAAGAAAGTATGGTTAAAAATCAAATGACAGGAATAAGTCCATTGTATTTACAATAAATATAAATGGGTTAATTTTATAAATAAACATGGAGAGTTACTTAGTATTTTTTAAAAATTAATTTTGACGTAAAAGTGGAGCATAAAAAGCTTGAAACTATTAGGGTAAAAAATTTTAAGACTAATCAAAGGAAAACTACATTAGCATCTCTGTACAGTTATATATTATTTAATAAGAGAGGGATATATTCTGAGAAAAAGTTGTTAGGTGATTTCATCACATTGATAACATAGTGTGCTTTACAGAAACCATGTTACTGAGAAAATCTTATAGTATCACCATTGTACATATAACGTGTCATTAGCCATAATGTTGTTATAAGGTGTATGACTAAGAGTAATAGCATAAAAAGAGAAAAAAATTATATTAATAAAGGATTGGGTCTATAAAATAATATAATATATATTATTGAACTATTCTAACTGAAAATATGAACTAAATTGCACTAAACTACAGGGATATTTTGACAATTTATAATCACAGTAAATGCTATGAACCCATTTATCTCAGAAATAAGCACTTTAGATTTTAAAAACGAGAGAATATGGAGAACTTAGATCACATAACACATAATTTGAAAAGTAACCACTGAGGCATAAATTCTTCTAAAACACACACACATACAAGAACATTTTTTTTTATGATTCCAGAACTAAGAAAAGTTGGAGAGATATCCAATGTACTTTATGAACTTACAAAGTCCTACTACCAAATCTGAACCAAAAAAATACAACAACAAAAAAATACTTACAAACATTGATGGAAAGTTTTGTTTATTTAGTAGATTTAATAGAAGACAATCATGTTCATGGCTAACTATTAATTGTAATCGTTGAATAAAACGATGAGTTTCATTTGGACATTTTCATATGTATTCATTTTGTAATATTCTTTCCTATATTACCTTCTTATTTTCCATCGCATTCCTGATAGTCAGAGCTATGAGAAATATTAAAAGGAAATGGAATGTTCATGAGCTTAAAACTTTGAATGAGCATCCTAGAAACCAATACGTGTGTTTGTGAGTATGGAATGAGCATGTGCATGTGTGTTCTTGAGAAAGCAGCTAACAGGTATGGACTGGAAGAAAGAATAAGATCATTCATTTTAGTAGTCAGCATTGTGCAAGTCACGTCCAGTGGATATGGGAAGAAAAATGGAAATAATCTAAATGTACTTCAATTGAAAAATGAGTAAATAAAATGAATTAAAAGAACCAGACTTGGAAAGTGGAGGCAGGAGAACCAAGAATTCAACACTAGCCTCAGGTGTATAGGAGTTACCTGTGACTCTGTCTGAAAAATTAACAACAAAAAAGAAAAGAAAAGAAAAAATAGATAAAAGGAATAAATGGAATGTGACTTATATATTGAAGTTTCAGAGTACTTGAAAAAGAATGAAAAATTCTAGATGTACCAACAGATTACCAAAGCACTTTGAAAAAATAGTACTGCATTTGCCATTATCATTATTTAACACATATATAAAAATATTTTATATGGACCATTAAATATATTAAAACTTGTAACATTAACTACTGGTATGTGAAGGCCCACATCAGAACTCAGGGAACTAGGCAATGGCAATCAACATTGTTTACAGTGTGATTTTTGTTTTTGCATTTTAGTTTTTCATTTTAAATTAGCAATTGTAATCGACACTACTGTCTCTATCCAGAGTACTTCCATCACCCCCAAAAGGAACCTTTCTACACATTAAACAGTCATTATTCTTAGCTGTCAAATCCTAGCAAACATTAGCTTGGCTTTTGTGTCTATAGAATGTCATATTTGGAAATTTCATATAATAAAATCATGTAATATGTGTGTCTGGCTACTCTCACTTAGCAAAATACTTTAAAGGTCTGATCATATTGTAGATTTATAATATTTATGGTCTTAATTTATAATCCACTGTATGGATAGGCCACATTTTGTTCATTCACTCATTAGCTGATAGTCATTTTGGTTGTTTCTGACTTTTTGAAACCACAAATAGTTTGCTATAAATATTCACATAAATGATTTTTATTTGTTAAATGTATTTTTTTAAAAAAAGAATTAGTATAAAGTATGTGAAATTATTAGCTAAGTATATTTAATAAGCCATCTGTTAAAATACATATATAATTAGGTCTGTCAAGATGACACAGTGGGTACAGGTGCTAGTCACCAAGACTGAGGACCTGGATTCTATCCCCAGAAGCTACACAAGGAAGTAGAGAACTGGCTCCTGAAAGCTGCCCTCTGCTCTCCCACATTCATACCATGGCAGATGCACAGAAGTGGGGTAGGGACATTGCAAGTTGTGGCACCATACCTGGCATTTTAATTTTTTAAACATCATTTTATTTATAGTTAGTTAGTTAGTTAGTTAGTTAGTCAGTCAGTTAGTTATTTAGTATATGTTCCTGTGGAGGCCAGAGAACAACTTCTGGGTGTTAGTTCTCTCCTTCCACCATGTGGCTTCAGGTATCAAATTTGTCTATTCAGGCCTGGCAGCAAGTGCCTTTACTTGCTGAGCCACCTTGCCAAACTGCTCTTGGCATGTTTATGTTGGTTCTTGGCATCAAGCTCAGGTCCTATTCCTTTCAAGGCAAACACTTTACCCACTGAGCTATCTATTCTCCTGGCCCCTCCTTCTCTATCAGTCCAGATTCTGGCAGGGCAGTATACTGAAGTAAGACACCTGAACAGAGGAAAAAGCCACATTTACAGAGTGAGGGCTGGTATGAAGAGCCACAGGAAAATGAATGAGACATATCCAAGGCTTGCCACCACAGGATCCATTACAAACCACAGCCTAAAGGGGCAAGAAGACAGAGGGTTGCTATTGGAGCCTAAAAGGAACAGCTATGCTCTCAGGAGAGTAAAATGCATCAGGCACTGTGACCTCCAGAAGAGATATACAGTTAGTTAATCCAAGGCTCAGGAAGGAGAGTCAACCTGACAGAAAGTTCCTCAGTCTCTATCTCTGCCACCCTCCTATCTCCTTCCCAGTAAGAGGTCAGTCTACAGGCAGAGAAAGAAGAGGAGCAAAGAACTTCAAGGTACAGAATAACCTTCTAATGAACCGTAGAACAACTGAGTGCTTACTAATTCGACTTCAATAAATCAGAGATCATTAGGATAAGAACTGTAACACCTGATCTTTTATTAAAATTGTTCATTGTGACTTAAAGGAATCCTGGTCTCATATGCTTTTGCAATTTCTGTTGTAATTGACCTTGAATCTAATTCTCAAGAGTGACCTAGGACTTGCTCATCACAAACACATTACAGATTTCTGTTTTCGGCAGTGTATTTCTTACCATATTCCAAAAAGTGTTTTGTTTACCATCTCTCTAGACAATTATCTCCTTGATGTGGCTTATTAACTAGAAATTAATAAGGAAGTAGTTAATTCCTTCTTCCAGTAAAATCAAAGGTAAAAACAAAGCAAAACAAACCCTCTTTTAGAACATTAATCTGGAACTTCTAGTGAGATGTTTTAAAATATATTCAAGGACCGTAGAGATGGCTCAGTGGTTAAGATCACAGGCTGCTCTTTCAGAAAACCCAGATTCAATTCCCAGCATTGATTTAGCAGCTCACATTGGTCTCTAACTCTAGTTTCTAGAGGCTCCAATATCCTCTTCTGATGTCCCTGGAACAACGTAATCACATGATACACAAACATATGCAAACAAAACATCTATACGCACTAAAAGTAAAGCAATATTTAAAAATAAAATGTATTTGAAATGGCTGGAGAGATGGCTAGTGGTAAAGAGCACTTTCTGCTCTTGCAAAGAACCAGAGTTCCGTTTCTAGCACTCATATAGGGTGAGTGGTTCATAACTACCTGTAGACCTGTGTTCCAACTCCCAGCATCTACGTTAAAAAGCCCAGCATACTGTTCTGTAATCCTACTGCCAGGGAAGCAGAGTCAGGTGAATCTCTGGTCTGAGGCTGAGTAACTTCTTAAGCAAAGACATTTATCTGGGTCACAATTCTAGTAACTAGAAAGACCAAACAGTGTGATATCAATGTGTTGATAGGGGCCAAGGTGTAGTGCGGGTTTTGATGTTGTTTTTTTGCTTTTGAGATAGGTCTCACTAGGTAGAACAGACTGGCTTGGTACTCACTATGTAGATGAGGCAGGCTTTCAACTTAGAGATCTGCCTGTTTTTGCCTCCCAAGTCTTAAGATTAAAGGCATGCGCCACACCTCGTCCAATTTGTATTGCCCAAATAGTCAATGATGTATGGTGATCTATTGGAGTGTGGTTGACCTACCTATACTGTTAAAGAGAAATGACTCTCTCTTTCACAGAAGTTGTCAACTGTCACTAGTTCCCTGGCTAGGAGTAGGGATGCTGAGTGTCTAACACCTCCATGCTGGAACGATGACTGGCTTGGTTTTGTGCTGCACAATGTATCCTGATCTATCTATCTCTCTCTCTCTCTCTCTCTCTCTCTCTCTCTCTCTCTCTCTCTCT
>JADRCH010000043.1:12533980-12555463 GCA_019843965.1 Rhynchomys soricoides | reverse complement strand
TTATAAATATGGCTGCTATGAACATAGTGGAACATGTGTCTTTATTACATGTTTGAACATCTTCTGGGTATATGCCTAGGAGTGAAATAGCTGGGTCCTCAGGTAGTATTATGTTCATTTTTTCTGAGGGTCAGCCAAACTGATTTCCAGAGAGGTTGTATCAGCTTGCATTCCCACCAGCAATGGAGGAGTGTTCCTCTTTCTCCACATCCTCGCCAACATCTGCTGTCACCTGAGTTTTTGATCATAGCCATTCTGACTGGTGTGAGGTGAAATCTCAGGGTTGTTTTGATTTGCTTTTCCCTGATGACTAAGGATGATGAACATTTCTTTAGGTGCTTCTCGGCCATTCGAGTTTCCTCAGTTGAGAATTCTCTATTTAGCTCTCTTCCCCATTTTTTGAAAAGGTTATTTGGATCTCTGGAGTCTAGCTTCTTGAGTTCTTTGTATATATTGGATATTAGCCCTCTATCGGATGTAGGATTGGTAAAGATCTTTTCCCAATCTGTAGGTTGCCATTTTGTCCTATTTACAGTGTCCTTTCCTTACAGAAGTTTTGTAATTTCATGAGGTCCCATCTGTCAATTCTTGGTTTTAGAGCACAAGCCATTGGTGTTCTGTTCAGGAACTTTTCCCCTGTGCCCATGTGTTTGAGACTTTTCCCCACTTTCTCTTCTATTAGATTCAGTATATCTGGTTTTATGTGGAGGTCCTTAATCCACTTGGACTTGAGCTTTGTACAGGGAGATAGGAATGGATCAATTCACAATCTTCTACATGTAGACCGTCAGTTGAACCAACTACATTTGTTGAAGATGCTGTCTTTTTTCCACTGTATGGTTTTAGCTCCTTTGTCAAAGATCAAGTGACTGTAAGTGTGTGGGTTCATTTCTGGGTCTTCAATTCTATTCCATTGATCTACCTGCCTGTCACTGTACAAATACCATGCAGTTTTTATCACTACTGCTCTGTAGTACAGCTTGAAGTCAGGGAGGCTGATTCCCCCAGAAGTCCTTTTATTGTTGAGAATATTTTTTGCTATCCTGGGTTGTTTGTTATTCCATATGAATTTGAGAATTGCTCTTTCTAAGTCTATGAAGAATTGAGTTGGAATTTTGATGGGGATTGCATTGAATCTGTAGATTGCTTTCGGCAGGATGGCCATTTTAACTATATTAATCCTGCCCATCCATGAGCATGGGAGATCTTTCCATCTTCTGAGGTCTTCTTCAATTTCTTTCTTCAGAGACTTGAAGTTCTTGTTCTTGTCATAAAGATCTTTCATTTGTTGGTTAGAGTCACACCAAGATATTTTATATTGTTTGTGACAATTATGAAGGGTGTCATTTCCCTAATTTCTTTCTCAGCCTGTTTTTCCTTCAAGTATAGGAAAGCTACTGATTTGCTTGAGTTAATTTTGTATCCTGCCACTTTGCTGAAGTTGTTTATCTGCTGTAGCAGATCTCTGGTGGAGTTTTTCAGGTCACTTAAGTATACCATCATATCATCTGCAAATAGTGATATTTTGATTTCTTCCTTTCCAATTTGTATCCCTTTGACCTCCTTTTGTTGTCTGATTGCTTTAGCTAGAACTTCAAGTACTGTATTAAATAGACAGGAAGAGAGAGGGCAGCCTTGCCTAGTCCCTGATTTTAGTGGGATTGCTTCGAGTTTCTCTCCATTTAGTTTGATGTTGGCCACTGGTTCACAGTATGTTGTTTTTACTATGTTTAGGTATGCTCCTTGAATTCCTGATCTTTGCAAGACTTTTATCATGAAGGGATGTTGAACTTTGTCAAATGCTTTTTCACTATCTAATGAAATGACCGTGTTGTTTTTTTTCTTTCAATTTGTTTATGTAGTGGATTACATTGATGGATTTCCAGGTATTGAACCATCCCTGCATCCCTGAGATGAAGCCTACTTGGTCATGGTGAATGATCGTTTTGATGTGTTCTTGGATTCGGTTTGCAAGAATTTTATTGAGTATTTTTGCATTGATATTCATAATGGAAATTGGTCTGAAGTTTTCTTTTATTGTTGGGTCTTTCTGGGGCTTTGGTATCAGTGTAACTGTGGCCTCATAGAATGAATTGGGTAGTGTTCCTTCTGTTTCTATTTTGTGGAATAGCTTGAAGAGTATTGGTATTAGGTCTTCTTTGAAGGTCTGATAGAATTCTTCACTGAACCCATCTGGTCCTGGGCTTTGTTTTTTGGTTGGGAGACTGTTAATGACTGCTTCTATTTAGGGGTTATGGGACTGTTTAGATGGTTTATCTGATCCTGATTTACCTTTGGTAATTGGTATCTATCTAGAAACTTGTCCGTTTCCTCCAAATTTTCCAATTTTGTTGGGTAGAGGCTTTTGTAGTAGAATCTGATGATTTTTTGAATTACCTCAGAGTCTGTTGTTATATCTCCCTTTTCATTTCTAATTTTGTTAATTTGGATACTGTCTCTGTGCCTTCTGGTTAGTCTGGCTAAGGGTTTTTCTATCTTGTGATTTTCTCAAAGAACCAGCTCCTGGTTTTGTTAATTCTTTGTAAAGTTCTTTTAGTTTCTACTTGGTTGATTTCAGTCGTTAATTTGATTATTTCCTGCCTTCTACTCCTCTTGGGTGTATTAGCTTTTTTTTGTTTTAGAACTTTTAAGTGCGCTGTTAAGCTGCTAGTATATGCTCTCTCCAGTTTCTTTTTTGAGGTATTCAGAGCTATGAGTTTTCCTGTTAACACTGCTTTCATTGTGTTCCATAGGTTTGGGTAAGTTGTACTTTCATTTTCATTAAATTCTAGGAAGTCTTTAATTTCTTTCTTTATTTCTTCCTTGACCAAGTTGTCACTGAGTAGAGCGTTGTTCAGCTTCCATGTGTATGTGGGCTTCCTGTTGTTGTTGTTGCCATTGAAGACCAGCTTTATTCCAGTGATCTGATAGGAGGCATGGGATTATTTCAGTCTTCTTATATCTGTTGAGGTTTGTTTTGTGACCAATTATATGATCAATTTTGGATAAGGTACCACAAGGTGCTGAGAAAAAGGTATATTGTTTTGATGTAGGATGAAATATTCTATAGATATCTGTTAAATCCATTTGGTTCATAACATCTTCTAGTTTCACTGTGTCTCTGTGTAGTTTATGTTTCTAAGATCTGTCCTTTGTTGATAGTAGGGTGTTGAAGTCTCCCACTATTATTGTGTGGGGTGAAATGTGTGCTTTGAGCTTTAGTAAAGTTCCTTTTATGAATGTGGGAGCCCTTGGATTCGGGGCTTAGATATTCAGAATTGAGAGTTCTTCTTGGTAGATTTTTCCTTTGATGAGTATGAAGTGTCCTTCCTTATCTTTTTTGATGAATTTTGTTTGAAAGTCAATTTTATCCAATATTAGTATGGCTACCCCAGCCTGTTTCTTGGGGCCATTTGCTTGGAAGATTGTTTTCCAGCCCTTTACTCTGAGGTAGTGTTTGTCTTTAACATGGAAGTGTGTTTCCTGTATGCAGCAAAATGCTGGGTCCTGTTTATGTATCCAGTCTGTCAGTCTGTGTCTTTTTATTGGGGAATTGAAACCATTGATGTTAAGAGATATTAAAGAATAGTGATTGTTGCTTCCTGTTATTTTTGATGTTGTTTATATGTTTGTGTGGCTATCTTCTTTTGAGTTTGTTGAAAGATTACTTTCTTGCTTTTTCTTGCGTGTAGTTTCCCTCCTTGAGTTGACATTTTCCACCTATTATTCTTTGTAGGGCTAGGTTTGTGGAAACACACTGCAAATTTGGATTTGTCATAGAATATTTTGGTTTCACCATCTACAATTCTTGAAAGTTTTGCTGGGTATAGCAGCCTGTGCTGGTGTTTGTGTTCTCTTAGATGAGATCTGTCCAGGATCTTCTAGCTTTCATAGTCTCTGGTGAAAAGTCTGGTGTAATTCTGACAGGTCTACCTTTGTATGTTAATTTCCCCCTTTCCCTTACTGCTTTTAATATTCTTTCCTTATTTTGTGTATTTGGTGTTTTGACTATAATGTGACGGGAGGAATTTCTTTTCTGGTCCAGTCTATTTGGCGTTCTGTAGGTTTCTTGTATATTTATGTTCATCTCTTTCTTTAGGCTAGGGAAGTTTTCTTCTATAATTTTGTTGAAGATATTTACTGAACCTTTAAGTTTGGAATCTCACTCTCTTCTATACCTATTATCCTCAGGTTCTGTCTTCTCATTGTATCTTGGATATCCTGGATGTTTTGGGTTATGAGTTTTTTGCATTTTGTGTTTTCGTTGACTGTTGTGTTCATGTTTTCTATGGTATCTTCTGCACCTGAGATTCTCTTTTCCATCTCTTGTATTCTGTTGGTGATGCTTGCATCTATGACTCCAGATTTCTTTCCTAGGTTCTCTAACTCCAGGGTTGTCTCCCTTTGTGATTTCTTTATTGTTTCTATTTCTGTTTTTAATTCCTGAATGGTTTTGTTCATTTGTTTGATTGTGTTTTCCTGTAATTCTTTAAGGGATTTTTGTGTGTCCTCTTTAAGGGCTTCCAGGTTTTTTTACCTGTGTTCTCTTGTATTTCTTTAAGGGTGTTATTTATTTCCTTCTTAAAATCTTTTATCATCATCATGAGATGTGATTTTAAGTCTAAGTCTTGCTTTTCTGGTGTGTTGGGGTATCCAGGGCTAGCTGTGGTGGGAGAGCTGGTTTCTGATGATGCTAAGTAGCCTTGGTTTCTGTTCCTTATGTTCTTGCCCTTGCCTTTGGCCATCTTGTTATCTCTGGTGTTAGCTGGTCTTTCTCTCTCTGACTGTGGCTTGTCTTTCCTGCAAGCCTCGGTGTCAATACTCCTTGGAGACCAGTTCTCTCTATGCTTAAAGGTGTGTCGGCATTCCTGGTATACCAGCTCTCTCCTGGCACTATTTGAGTATGGAGTCCTATGTCACAGGATCTGCTCTCCAGCCACCGAAAGAAATCAGATCCCTGTTCCTCAGTCCTTGTGACCTGGGTATTCCAGGTGGGTCCCTCTGATCAGTCAGTCTTGCCCCCACTCCTGGGAAGCTAGCTTTCTCCCAACGCTTTTTGGTTATGGAGCCCTGGTGGCCCAGGCAGAGGTCTCCCACCACAGATGGAAACTGGAAGGCTCTTACGTCCCGGCTATTCCTCAGTCCCTGTGTCTGGAGTCCAACTCTCTCTGGCTTTTCTAGACTCGTGGGCAGCTAGCTTTCTCCTAGCACTATTTGGCTCAGGGTTAGACCGTAAAAGGCAAGATCAGCATCAGTAGAGGAATGGCTTAGAGATACAGCTGATATTGGATCTATGTGTTTATGATGCTAATCTGATAGAAGTAATTTCTAAAAGTCTTAAGAAAAAAATCAAAATGGCAGATGTTTTCATTGTGGCCAGCAAGGTCATTTGAAAAGGGATTGTAGGCATAACATTCCTAGAAACAATTTCTTTTCGAAAAAATAATCCAATAAGAAGGCCTCAGCCTTCTGGAGTACGCAGAAGGTGTGGCAAGGCCAGCACTGGGCTAATGAATGCCCCAAGGAGCCTCCCGCAGGCCCAGATATCAAATTCGATTCAATCATCACCTGTCAGCATCAGAGAAACTCAGTCACATAGCAATTAAAAGATTTAATGCCTGTTATTAAAAGCAACACTGCTCTGGATATAATCACGGTCAGAACAGCTTCAGTAGATAAAACAAAAAATTCAGGAGAGACAAGGAAACAAGTATTTTGGCAAACTGCTCTAAGTGATCGGAGACCAAAGCTAAAAATACAAATACATGACATAGAAATGGGATGTTTAGTAGACACAGGAGAAGTTGTACAATAATTTCACCAAAATATTGGAGTCTAGATTAGCTTCTTCAGGAGGTAAATATTCAGCTTCTAGGGATCAGAACTTTATCTCAGGTAAAGCATTGTACAAAAATGATTCACGTGTATAGGGCCAGAAGGGCAAATAGGAAAATTATAGCCATATGTGGCTAATATAGCCATGAGATTATGATTTATTACAGCAATGGAAAACACAGAATAAAATTCCTCCAATCTCAGCCACAAACCATAAAATAAAGAATGCTTCTGGGAAAAAATTTAAAGCTGTTTGTTGAGGTCCAAGAGAAGCCCCACAAACCATGCAAACACCGATCTCAGACAGGGATGGCTTATTGAATATACAAACTAATAATGATTGATTAGGACTGTAGCTCAGACAGGGCTGAGCCATGGCATTGAATATCTATCTCTGTCAGCTCATTGTTGGCTTAGATTTTTCAAAACCTACTTTTAATAATGGTTCTGAAATGCTTTAACCTCCCTTCTAGCCCACCACCCACCAGAGGGAGTGGGAAGGAAAGGTTATTAGGATCCGGGGCAGTGGTCCTAGTTAGAAATTGTTCTTTGGAGCCAATTCCATCTGTGTTTTCTGGAAGTCAGCAGTCCAGTTCACAGGAATCAGCAGCGTAGGGTTGATCCACTTGCAAACACTTCACAAATATACCAGCAGTTCAGTTCAGTAGTGTCAGGATAGCAAACACGAATCAACAGCAGTGGCATGACCTAGCAGAAACAGCCAGGCCTTAGCCTCAGCACCAGTCAGCAGGGGTAACCAGGACCAGCAGAGATGTCAGAAGTTCTTTGCTGTGCCTCTCTCAACGAAGCGAAGATCATCAAAAACAAAGACACAAGACCAAGAAGCATTGCAAAGCTAGCTATGCAAGCCCACTGTCACTGTGTGTTGGGTCCCGTTCATACTACCTTCAAACATCACATGTCCTCCCATGGGTCTTGCCTCACCATGTGAGTCTGTCTTAACAAAACTCCACTTGAGCCTGTATCAGCTGACATCACTCTGCCAATCGGCCAAGTCCGTGGAAGTGACAAGAAGCCACCAGAATACTACCAGAAGTTTTTTGGTGTGTTTCTTTCTATGAAGTCACAATAAACAGCCACGAGTAAACAGTGGTAACGCATACCATTTCTGTTGACAGATTGTTGCCTACTGTCTGTTGGGTTATTTTTATATGCCTTCTTTTATTGCTTTCACTTTTTTCACTTTCACTTTTTTTCTTTAACAAAACATCCTTTTGCCTGTGTCTACTTAAGCAAAACATTCTTTGACATAACTTTCCAAAGAAACCAGAAGCTTCCACTTCAGCTTATAAAGGAAAAAACAAAACAAAACAAAACATAAAACCCACAGTGAGTTCATACTCAGGTGCAGGAAGTGCTGCCCGGTGGTCAGCACTGACTCAAGCCATTTTAGACTTAACAGCTCATATAGACCTTTAACTTGATGGGTGCTAAGTAAAGCTTTGTGGAATTTCTTAAGATTAACAATCCTCAGAACATACAGAACATACCCAGATATGTGCTCAGCAGGACCTTGCTCTCAGTCAAGTTATTTCTCTGTGTCAATGACTGGAAGGCATATTACAGCAACAATATGAAATAGCTGGCAGGCCGGGGACAAAGTGGCCGAAGCTATGCTGGGGGAGGGGGCAGATCTCAACAGTATTGTCAAGAAGAGTCACAGGTCCAGGTTGTCCCTAAGCAGGACATGACAGGTGTTGGTCTTTCAAATGTAATAACTGTCCAACCTTTAAAAAGGTTAACTGACAAACTTGTTGAACATTAGCTTTTTGAGTTTTCTTCTTAAATAAAAAGGATATGTTTCTTATTTAGGATTAAAAGCACAGATAAGAGATTTAAAATATTTTAAGTAAATTCAAAGGGTTACTACTGTTCAAAGTTGTTTTCTAAATCTCTAAGAGAATGATTTGGAGCTAAGATAAAATATTTGAGCAGGGAGATGGCAGTCTATGCCTGGAATCCCAGCAGAGACAGGTGGGTCTCTATAAATTAGTTGGTTTCCAAATTCTAGAGTTAGTGTGAGCAAGGCGGTGTTGGCTCACGCCTTTAGTCCCGCACTTGGGAGACACATGCTTTTCATCCCAACACTTGGGAGTCAGAGGCAGCATAAGAATTACAATGACTTAAATTTAAAAGCCACTTGCAAAAGGCAGGTTGAAGTTCAAAGTGAATGTCCTTTGTGATCTAAAATAAACATACATCAACCTTGAATATATCTGTGTCTATGTCTTTGTCTATATCTATCTATATGGATGGAATATACCTTTATTCACAAAGGTATATTTTGTTTCAAATTTCAAAAAAAAATTTAAAATTTCAATTGAAAGATGGTGCCTTTTCTGTTGCCAAAAAACATTTCGCACTAGGAAAGATATAACCAGCCCAAAAAGATATAACCCCAGAGTTAGGGTTGAGGCAGTGTTTTGCTTTTATCTTTCCAGAAGACTAAAAGCATCCAACTAAGAAATACAGAGACAACTGGACAAATGAAAAACATCTGAAGAAAAAGGATGGATCATCAAGAGAATATGTCCCAAGAAAGAGTGAATTGGTCAAGTGGTATTGCCCACCTCCATCTTGTCTCTTCTGCTCTCTATAGACAAATGGTCTTTAGTTGGTCCCAATTCAGTTAAAAATTAAAGCTGGACTTTGGGGTTGGAGCATGGCTCTCTCCCTCTCTAAACCCATGCATGGTTGTTAAGGGAAAATCCAAAATCTCTCTCTTGCATCAGAAAAGCCACCTGGTATGGGACAGAGGAAAACAAAAAATAAGGGACTACGATATTGCCACTAATCTCATGGTCTTTGGTTTTCATCTGACACCCTAAAACTTCGATACGGTATGAATATTATCTCAAAGTGTATGATTATTTTATATACAAACGTTCTGTTGTGTTAGTCATACAGAGAACTAATTCTAGAAATACACCTTATCTAGCTTTCTGTGCACGTTTTCACGTTTGAGTCTGAAGCAAGTAACTAGGAACAAAGTTTGTGCACGTCCAATGTACTTGGTAGATTACGGTCCCCAAACCTCTCTGAGATCTGCTGAGTATGGCATTTAAAATGCTTAAGTTTTCTACCATCCCTACAGTAACCTTGTAGGTTTCCAAGATGATAGGGACCCACCGTGGAGAATCTACCTGGACAGTAACGCCACCACTGGAAAAAACGGCTTCATGCTTCTGCTGCAGTGTTCTGTGCAAACAGTGGACACTGTTGGGTTGATTGCTGTGTTCTACCTAGCAAGGATTGGCACTAAGCTGAAAACACCACCCAAAGATCAGCTTCAGACTACAAGCTGCTCAGCACATTCAAATTGCTGAGTTCATATAAGATTGACACAAACATTCAACAGAACTTTGAATTCAAAAATACTTAATCCAAGGACTGCCAAATACAACCAAGCTGGACATTGTAGAAAGCTTGGCGGCAATAACTTCATTATTATAATTAGTTTTACTTTATTAAAATCTGTCCTTTTTATTTAGACAAAAGGGGGATATAGGAATAATATAGAAATAAGAGTAATAGGAAAAAAGTAGATTATTGAATCTACTCTTAGAGATCTTTGTATATTGATACAAAATTAAAGATTTAATTACATTGCTATAGATCTTTGGATACTGATACAAAATTGAGGATTTATTTAATCACATTGGTATAGATCTTTGAACAAGACACAAGTATCACTTGCCTATTCAAATATACTGACATAGATGGTTTTCAAAAGCATCAGAGATCAGTAGGATGTGACATTTAAAGATGTATTATTAATTGAAGAGTTTTTTGGCAATGAGGTATGTCAGCTCCTGGCAGCACCCCCATTCTACCACGAAGAAGGTGATGAGTATTCAAGGACTCCCTGATAGCACTTGTTTTAAATGTGGCAAGCTGCTGCTGGGCTGGAAACTGCCCTCGTCTCAACCACAGACAGTATGCTGTTCAAGCTGTGAACAAGCAGGACACAAAGAAAGTCAACTGCTCAAATCTGCCTTGACAAGGTAGAGAAGTCCTTCATAATTTCTGTTTTACTGAAATATCTGTCAGATATTCTGGGCTAGTAAGCCAAAGAGATAGACATTCCAACATTGCAGAGGAGTCTTGGGTGACTGCCCGCTATCCATCAGTCTCTGTCATTTCTATAGTTTTGGAAGGTGCTTGCTCTGCACTTCCTGTTTATTCAGGCAATATATATCTTTCTCAGGTCTCTGATAGGGTTGAAGACTAGATAGTTATAATCTCACGGTTAAGCTTAAATTGTTTAGGATTTAAGAAAATGTTTTAAGGTCTAAAAAGATGTTTTTGGGTTGATAAATGCAAGTTATGATAGAAGATGACTTAGGTATAGAACTTTGGATTCACCAAGGTAGGATTGATAGTAGAGCACTTTCACCATGGTTGCCAAATACAAACGGGCACTGTGAGTGCGATTCTTACCAGATAGTATATAGTTTATTGGTGTTAGAGAGTCTTTTATCTGGACAAAAGAGGGAACGTTGCCCAATATTTGGTCACATTGTGAACCCCGACATGACTGCGATCTGGAAAACCTGTTTTTTACAGTAGTGTGCCTCTGCACCAGCACACACCTTTAACCCAAGAGCTTTCTGTAAGCAGAATTAATGTCAACCATAGGTCAAAGATGGAACATGTAACCAACTGAGAGTTAGTGAACATAAGGATGTAGAAAGGAGGGGCATTGGGTTGAAGGACATTTAGGACAGTGTGGAGAAGAAGGAGGGGCTTTTTCCTTCTGGGACATCAGTGAAGTAGGAAGGTCAGCTACATGCTCTTTCTGCCTCTCTGAGCTAGCAGGCTTTCACCACAGTGTCTGGCTCCTGAGGCATCATTTGGCAAAATTGAACATTTGGGATTTGTTTTAAAAACAAGGACAAATACATATACATATATATGAATATAAGTGTGTGTGTGTGTGTGTGTGTGTGTACAAGAAGTCTTAGGTGGGTCATAAACTAAGCATAGCTTTTATTTTTGAGGCTGAGGTAGAGAAATCAAAAAACAGATTCCATTTTATGAGACTTGAATAAAGTCTGAAATTCTAATTTCCGTTTCTATAAATAAAGATTTTTGGAGCGTGGCCATGCTTACACATGCATACACTGCCTATGTTTGCAGTTGCACTGCAACAGCAAGGTTGGGCAGTGCAGTGAGGGCCTAAGCTATTTACTATCTGATTTTGGTGTTTTAGATGTGTCTCCTGTAGCCCAGGCTGGCTTCATAATCACTGTGCAGCCAGTAATGAACCTGAACTTCTGATCTTCCTGCCTGCACTTTCTGAGTGCTAGGAATACAGGTATTTGATTTTTATTGATGCTATGCATCAAAACCAGGGCTTTGAGCATAGCCAGAACACTACATAAGTGCTATACAGATGCCTACATCCACAGCTCCTGTCTGATCTTTCATAGGAAAGGTTTGGTAACCTCTGTTCAAGATCAGAGAAGGAGTCTTAAAGACCAGGGCGGGAAACTGCTTACCTTGTGTGAGCAGTGAGGTAAACAAGAAGTCTCAGAGGGAATCATCCATGAGTCCACATTTCATTCAGGGAGTAAACCATGGAGGAGAGAGATCGTGACCAGGAATCTTGATCTGACTAGTGTCAGGATGCTATAGTGTCAGGATGCTATAGTGTCAGGATGACTGGATATGTTAGAAACCAAGAAATGTTTATGCCAGCGTCTGACAAATTATATTTCCAACAGGGGAAGCACTTCTCTGAGTGACCTGCATTGACCTTGAGTGTTTTGAATGTCGTGGAAATGACACTACGGCTTCCAAGATCAGGTGTTAGGGAGCACTATAACCTTTGTTTTCAGCAGGGTACTGCCCTGAATCCACCATCCTCTGAGGAACCCTAGGCTAGCCTAAAAAGACCACAAGGAAAGGATCTCAGAAACCCCAGCTGACTCTAGCGTGTCTCAAGTTAACAACAACAAAAAAGCCCTCAAAAAACAAACAAAGCAAAACAAACAACCTTACCAACAAACCCTAACCAACACAATTACCTAGACTAGTGTTAAACTCATAGTATAATGCCACCCCACCTCAGGAAGGCCCTGAACTTGTGATTTTTCTACTTCAGCCTTCTAATTAGCTGAGCTGGGTCACAGGCTTGTGACACCAGATGGGGCTTGGTTCCTTTAGTAGCCACAATCGTGTCTTTTGTAACTCCTTGAGGAAAAGCCAGTTTTCAATCCTCTCATGTATCTGTAATGTATCACCATCGTATTGTACCATTTTATTTTCAGATTCTATTTTTCTCTCACATCCTGTGCACTCACTAGACCCTAGTCCACAAAGCTAAGGTTAAGGTCTAAGTTTTCTTGCATCTTTAGCCCTAAAGAAATTAGGTATTCTAAAATTGTTAGCTAATTAAACAAATAAGTAAATGAAAAGATGTTGAAGAAATCCAATATTTTGATGTGTAAATTTCATTTATAGGGGTACAAGAGTGCCACAGTGCTTAACTTTGTGTTTCTTGATGTCAGAAGACAACTTCTAGGAGTTGGCTCTCTCCTTCTGCCATGCAGGTCCTGACTATGGAACTCAGGTAGCCGGGCTTGGAAGCGAGCATCTTTATGTACCCAGCCCTCTCCCCACACTGGATATTGAATGAATTTACGTAGTGATATGTATAGTAAAGCCTTAGTGACTGGCTTTATACGAAATGTTTCAGCAAAGCCTTTGCTGTGTTTAAGTCTATCCGTAGAGGCTGAGAAATTGTTTTGAGACTACTTGAACCTTGAAGAAGTGTCTCTCTATAGAATTTGCACTTGGTGCTATGTGAGAATTTGCAGCTGCACTGACCTTGATCCTAAGACACTCCTGGCAAACCTGGAGTTCTTATTTTTGATTATGGCTAGCCATGGTCAAAAGAGACAGATTTATGTGTGTTGTCTGCTCTTACAGGCCACAAGTGCAAGATAACTTTGGTAGCTGGAATCTTTCCCAGCCCCAATTAACTTTGTGTAATATTTGAGTAAAGTAACTAGATTGAACTAGCTGGGTGGCATTCTTTTCCAAGAAGGCTGAACCCCTCTGCTCCTTTGGGAAATCTTGGTGATCTTATCTCTCTACTGCAGCACCTGCAACCAACATCAATCAATAAATTTAGTCTGTCATTGAGCTCTGGTTTCCCTGAAAATCTATATAGTACATGCTAAGTCTAACACCTCACCTCCCTTCAGGAGACTCTAATCCAGTGTTTTTCAAATTTGAATAACATTTGCAACTGTTTTAACTGAAACAAACTATTTTCAAATCCCTTGAGACAGTTGTAGACATCAAAGGTCCTTATCCCCAAATTTTAGGAAAAACTTGGGTCAGTAAGTCATATTTTATACAGGTTTGTGACTTTTCTGCCAAAAATAGGAAGATTCGTTTTTTGTACATGATCAAAGTAATTAAGATCTTTATCAAAATGAAATTAGGAAATTAAGTTACTCCTGGAGCTTGGCTTTGTGTAGTGTGTGTGTGTGTGTGTGTGTGTGTGTGTGTGCACGCATTCTGCGCGTGCATGCACGCAGAAGCTCATAGAAGTCAGAAGATGGCATCAGATCTCCTGCAACTGGAGTTACAGATGCCATGTGAGTGCTGGGAACCAAGTCTGGGTCATCTGCAAGAGCAGTCAGTGCTCATAACCTCTGAGCCATCTCTCCAGCCCCTAGATCCTTCGTTTTAACTCAGCGTTTTAGGGCAGAGGACTTACTGTAGGCCGTGTTTCGGCTCTATCAGTTTGGGGGGCTGGACAAATCACTTGACCTGTAGTAGCCTCTGTTTACTCATCCACAGAAGTGTAATAATGACGCTGAAGTCAGAAGGTTATGGTAGACACTAATTAGGAAAGCTAAGGACTTATTTCGTGGACTATACTGAGTTGTATGTGCTCTAGTTCTGTTAACTGCTCATGGGTGAAGTACAGCACAGAACCCAGCTGACCATATCAGTAGCCCTTTGATGGACTCTATGAAGGTGTAGATATTGACTAATATGCAAGGACCGAGGACCTCTTGCCCCTAGCTCATGTTTCTGCCAAGTCAGGTTTCCTGCTTGCAGAGTCGGTAAGGAAGAGATGTCCTCAAAGCTAGTTGCCTTGTTAACTGGACAGTGCAAAAGTTAAACCCCAGACACCAATGGACACATGCCCCAGCTGTTGACCACCACGTTATCATTCTTGCCAGTCATGAGCCTGGACTGGGGTCCATCGATGCTTCTCAGCACACATTCTGACTGTAGTACTGAAGCTGTTCTTGTGTGTCCTGGGAGCCTGAACTGGTGATCTTGGCACTTGCAGCCCAGGGAGGAATTTGTCCTTGCTCATGGTGGTTTTCTCCCTCTCCTTTTTTTTTCTTTTATTGAAATATATTTTCATAAAATATATTCTGATTATGGTTTCCTATCCCCTTAACCCTCCCAGTTTCTTGTGACCATCCCTCCCTTCCAGATCATGCTCTTTATGTCTCTCATTAGAAAACACACATCTAAGGAAAAATAATAAAATATGATAAACCCAAACAAATCAGAATAGAAAAAAACAACTAAACAAGAAAACAAGCCAAAGAAAAAGCACAAGAAGCGCATATAGATGCAGAGGTGCACAAACACACCCCCACGGCATCCCATAAAAACACAAAACCAGGAACTGCAGCACACATGCAAAGGACCTATAAGATTGTTTGTTTTTTTTTTCTTCAAGGCTCTAACTTAGCATCAAGATCTAAAGAAACTCCAGAGACACCACTGAGTTCATTTTGTGTTGGCCATCTACTGGTGGGCATGGGACTTTCCCTCAAGCCTGGTTTGTTTCCCCAGTGAGACTCCTTTGGAGAAAGCTAATTTTTCATCTGCAAATGGTTGTCATTTGAAGACAGCTTCTGGGCTAGATAAAGAGTGTGCCCACTTCTCCTTTCAGTGCTAGGTCGCTGTCTGGGGTAGACCTGTGCAGACCCTGTGTATGCTGCCGTAGTCTGCTTCTGAGACTTCATATGTGCATCAGCCCTCTTATGTCTAGAAGGTCTTGATTCCTTTGTGTCCTTCACCCTTCTGGCTCTTATACTTTTTCTGTCTCCTCTCCCACAAAGTTCCCTGCGCCCTGAAGGGAGGGATTTGAGTTTTAGGGCTGAGTATTCCAGGGTCTCTCACTCTGCATATTGTCTGGCTGTGGGTCTCTGTATTTGTTCCCATCTGCTTCGGGAGGAAGCTTCTCTAATGATGACTGGGCAAGGCATGGATCTATGAGTACAGCAGAATGTTGTTAGGAGTCATTTTATTGCTACATTTCTTTAGCAGAACAGTAGCGTTTGGTTTTCCCCTAGGTCCCTGGGCTATCTAATCTCCGCTTCTTGGCCACCCAAGCAGTATTGGATATAGGTTCTGTCTTAGTCAGGGTTTCTATTCCTGCACAGACATCATGACCAAGAATCAAGTTAGGAAGGAAAGGGTTTATTGAGCTTACACTTCCAATTGCTGTTCATCACGAAAGGAAGTCAGGACTGGAACTCAAGCAGGCCAAGGAGCAGGAACTGATGCAGAGGCCATGGAGGAATGTTGCTTACTGGCTTGCTTCCTTGGCTTGCTCAGCCTGCTTTCTTATAGAACCCTAGACTACCAGCCTACAGATGGTCCACCCACAAGTGACCCTCCACCCTTGTCCAAATTATGGTGTCCTTTGCCATACAGAAGCTTTTTAGTTTTGTGAGGTCCCATTTATTAATTATTGCTCTTAGTGCGTGGCAGTTTTCTTTCAAAGTGACTCCAAACCTCATTTGTCCCATAGGACATAAAAACCTGCTGCAGCCCAGCTGGACACTGGGGAGACAGGAGGAGGAGTTAGACTTTTTCTTGTCGCTCTCCCAGAATTGTCTATGACTGACTAATTATGACATTGCTTTAGCAGCAGAGTAAGTAGTAGTCCTTATCTCTTGTCACCACGCCTAGCTCAGAAACCCAGAATTGCTGATCGCCTGTTGTCTTTACTGCTTACTTGCAAAATAAAGACTGGCTGCTGATAACCACATGCCTCCAGCTGCTGACCATCAGATTATCACAGAGGACTGGGGCTATAGCTTAGCTGACAAAGTGCCAGCCTAGCATACAAAACCCCTGAGCTTGATCTCCAGATCTTATAAACTGGGCATGGTGGAACACACGCACACACATGTAATCCTAGCACATGGCAGGCAAAGATAGGAGGATTGGAAGTTCAAGTTTATCCTCATATACATAGAAAGTTTGAGACCAGCCCGAACTATGTGAAAGAGAGTCTATCTAGAAAAAAGCATGTTACATATTGCCTTCACACCAGTCAAGAAGGTGGAATTCCATACAAATTAATTAAACCCAAATGTTGACCCTCCAAATGACCTTGAACATACCAGAGTCTCATTGTGTAGTAGCTTGAATGAAAAATGTCCCGCCTAAGGCTCTGGCTTTTGAAAATTTGGTCATTAGTTGGTGATAGTGTTTAGGGAGGGTTGAGTGGTGCACCCTTGTTAGAGGAAGTATGCCACGGGCAACAGGGCGAGCAGCTTTGTGATTAAAAGCTTCATGCCACTTCCAGTGCCCTCCCCCTGCCACCTTCTCTCTGTTTTGTTAGTTATATTGATCTTGGCCATTCTGATGGGTGTAAGGTCAAATCTCAAAGTAGTTTTGATTTGCATTTACCCAGTGACTAAGGGTGTTAAACATTTCTTAACTTTTTCAGACATTTGAATTTCCTCTTTTGAGAATTCTTTATTTAGATTGAGGATGTGAGCTCTCAGCTTCCTGTTCTGGGTGCCTGGTCTATCACTGACTGCCATGCGTCCCCACTTCTGGAACCATAAGCCCAAACTAACTCTTACTTCTGTAAGTTACTTTGGTCATGGTATTTTAGCACGCAACAGTGACATTGTAATATTAAAAAACGTACCTCTTTGTGCCATGACACATGCAACCATGCCCAAATTAGAAATGAAAAGTGTAGTATCCTGCTCCCTGGAAAGATCCCTTCCCTTCCCTTCCCTTCCCTTCCCTTCCCTTGAGAAGCCTCTGACAACAGCACAAACATACAGCCCTTAAAAAGAAACAAATAAAAACCAAACAAAATGGAAACTTCAGAGAGAAATCTTTAGAATGCGGCCTTGTTTCTTCATTTATTACCAGTGAACACTACCTCTTGTCTGCTTCCAGGGCTACTTGATCATGCACAAGTTATACCAAGTAGGAAAAGAGCCTACAAATCTGGCACTGAGATGACTTTAAAAAAGAGACTCAGGCCAACCTAGCCTGTAAACTTTTGTTAGGTAAAAGTCATAGCAAGTTTGGGGGGTGAGGGGGAGTTTCCAAAGAGGTCTCTTGGCTACTTGGTGGTCAGAAAAAGTTTCTCTGGAGTCTAGAATAAGGGTCTTCCTGCCAGGTCTCAAAGCAAGTCACACAGTACACTTTCCAAAATGAACTCCTCATAGGGGAGGAGTGGGACAAGGAATAGTAGTGGGGGAAGCAAATATGAGCAAAATACAATGATACATGAGTATGAAAGTGTTATAATAAACCCTGTTGCTTTATACAATAAAAATTGCTATTATTGGGTCAATACAATAGCTCTCTGTGTAAAGGTGCCAGCTCCCAGCAAGCCTGATGACTCAAGTTCAATACTCATGGTGGAAGGAGGGAATCAACTCCCACAAGTTGTTTTATGACCTTCCTGTGCATGCCATGGCATGAACATACCCACATGCAAAATAAATAAAAGTGTGATAAACTTTTTTGAAAATATTTCAAAGAAAAAACAAAGAAGAAAATGATTAAGAAAGAAGAAAAGACCTCCACTTAGCCCATGACACCACATTGCCAACTGTTGAGGATACTCCACTTGTACTTCCACATGTGTTACTCTAAGAGGGATGCTTCCAGAGAGCATCCTCTTGAACATGCTCAGTTTGGTTTTGATTGTGCAGATGGCAGGCCTGTATGTCAGCTTGCATTGGAAGGAGAGGTGGGCTGCCCTGGAGTCACTGGGAGAGTGGCAGAAGTGTTTGCTGTGTGTGTCCCCATGCCTTGAAGCCTTTAGCCCATGCTTGATTCTTCAGGTGCCTAGGTTTATGTGTCAAGTGGATGGATTCAGGTATTCCTGGGTTGCAAATAAAATATAATTTTGAGGTGTGTCTGGGATTTCTGAAGAAGCTTAGCATCTTAATCAGTAGACTAAGTCAAAAAGATCTCTGTCACCAACTTGGGTGAATAATCTACTATATGTCCAGATGGAAAGGCAGAGAATGAGTGACTTGTCTTCTTAAACTGGGATGTTTATCTGCACCTGGGTCTCAGGTGTTTGGACCACAGGATCCACATTAAGCTCCACATCTCCTCTCCACCCTTAGTTCTTTGGCTGTTGGACTTATACTGTGAGTTATGAGATGTTCATGCTTTTGGTCTTATACTGAGTTGTATTACAGGTTTCCTGGTTCTTGAGCTTATAGACAGCAGAGGAGTCACTTCTCAGCTTTATAAAATATCAAATAAACCATATGTATATGTGTATGTGTAAATATGTGTAAGTATGTATGTAGAATATATGTTCAATTATACATGAGAGTAATATACACTGTACATATATACATACTCACACACATACACTACTGTCTTTCACTCTGAAAAACTCCAGAGTACAGAATTAACCTGAAGCTCCCTTCCCTGGCATTTGGCAGAAATCATACCTTGCTTACCTGCTGTCCTTTAGGGGTTTGGGTGGTCCTAGTTAACTAAGCTCCCCAAAGGCAACTTCTCCCCTTCAGTCTTATTTGTGCCCGTAATGGGTTCTAGACAGCACCTCTGCTCAAGCAGTTTATTCTGGCAACCCACTACAAGGCAAAGAGCATGAGCAGGTACATGACATGACACAGATACAATCAGGAGTCAGATTACCAATGAGCCATGAGTGTCTCTGTCTTGAGACAATTTTTAGAATTTGGGGACCTTCCTCCTCCCTTATATCTATATTCGGTGTTGGTCATTATCAAGCATTCCTTTCCTAAAGGGAATTAGGCCTGGGCATGGTGGTATATACTTCTAATCCCACATTAAGGCGGAAGCAGGAGGACTGAGGGGTCTATAACCAATGGGCTTAGTTTGGAGTATTCTTTTTTAATTTTGTTATAAAATCATTTCTCTACTGTGTGTCTCTTCCCACAATCCATCTGAATTTAATCATATAATATGCTAAATTATTCATAGGCCCAAGATTATAAATAAGAGATTCTCTCTAAATGTTAACTTTAAGGACACGGTTCACCTTACTGAGCATGCACCCCAAAACAGTTCAGGCCAGATCACTCTCTTTATTCTTCTACCTGATGATGTAACTGAAGAGAATCTGTCTAAATTTAATAGCCACTAAGGGATAAGAGAAACCATTCCAACTGTTCAAAGAGGTATTTATGTTCATCTTGATGCAGATGTGGGTCCTGTGTTGCAAAATGTTCTTAGGAACATTTTCAGAGTGGTGTGTGTGTGTGTGTGTGTGTGTGTGTGTGTGTGTGTAGGACACACAGGCAAGGGTTTCAGGCTACTAAGTAAGTTATTTCTAGAAGATGAAATGCACTTATAGCCCAAACCAAGTGGAGTCCCAATTGCTAAACTATTCCCTATGCTTGCTTATATCAATAGTATGAAAAAATCTCAGTACATTATCCTCACTGTGTCTGGATTAAAACTCCTTTCCCCAATATTTTTCAACTTATTGTCTCCCATCTCTGTGCATTGTTCCTCCACCCTTCTCAGGAACCACAGTACATTGGGTCCTCTCTTTCAAAGCACTTGTCTCCACAGTTTTGAACATATTAACAATTCTTTTCCCATCATACCACCACTCAAGGGAATTAAGTGCCCTCCCTACCTCTGCTTGGTGTTGGGTTCTTTCTAATCCTACCCCAAGAAATTATAAAAGTCAGGACAGATTCTAAGATATCAAAATTCTCTCTTTGAAAGTATCACTAATGAATTTCCTGACTATTATATCAGTTCTAAATCTAGTCAATCCTGTGCTGGAGATTGAATGCATGGTAGGCAAACTGTACCAGTGAGCTCCATGCCCATGGTAGCAGATATCAATACCAGTAATTATAGGCACTTGCGGTCACATAATGAAAGAATCCCTATGTACTATGGAGCAGACAATAGAGGTGACCTAAATTCTGTGTGACATTGCTTAACATGATCCTTTTAAAGGTTAACATCAAGAAAATGAGATAATTGTTCATGTCATAAACATGCATTTAGCTGTAAAACCACAGCAATTTTCTGGAAAATAACTGGATAGGGTTTGTTTATATTATCAAAAGGCTTTGTCAAATGGGGTCCCACTCCAAAAGGAAAATGCATGCAAACAGACTTCTTCTCATTGGGGAAAGACAAAAATATTGATATCGTAGAAACAGAATTTTGTAAAACCACCAACTTGCTCACTAATTATTTTTGCTTACTTACGTATTTCCTCCACAATAAAGTTTAGTATGGTTCCATGTAGTCATTAGTTGTATCCTCAACCTCTATTAGTACCCTTCATCTGCTTCTGGGATGCCTGCATCCTGGCACTTGGATAGAGCATTAACACAAGAGGGACATCAGTTTCCAGAGCATGCCGATCTTGCCAGGAATGGGCACAGGAGCAGTGTGGCTGCTGCATTGGTTTTCCTAGGGAGCCATGATCTGACAGCCATTAACCCAGACAGAGAAGCAAGAGCAGAGCCAAGAATCATCACCCAGTCTGGCTTTCTGAGCCAATAAGTTTAACTGGGGTTAGTTATGGGAACATGGGTAGAGGAGACTTGCAGGGGTGTGGGCAGCTTACAAGTAGCCACACCACCAAAGAAGAATTTGCCTCTTCTATATCCTTGGTGAAGGGTTAGACATCATGTGCTACTTCATGAGCCCTCAATCTCCTGGAAACAATCTTGGGAGTCTCCTGTGAGCAAGCTCAGCTGCTCTGGATGGCCATGTCCAGAGGACAGAGATCCACAACACTGGCCAGAGCTTCTCTGCGGGATCTTCTGCATCAGAACTTGGAAAAGAACCCTGTTGTCTCTCTGGTTGCCCACCATACAGATATTAAACTGGAACTACTCATTGTCAGTCCCTAGCCCACAAGGGAACAAGTCTATGAAAACGAAGCTAACAAGAAGAGATAGATCACATGTGGTCAAATATGGCTGTAGACAGTAGACCCCAGCAAAGGCAAAAGCTCAGGAATGAAACAGAGAGATGGCTCAGGGCTTGAGAGAGCATACTGCTCTTGCACAGGATGGCAGTTAGGTTCCCAGCACCCAAGTCTAATAGCTCATAACCCCTGCAACTCCAGCTCCAGGGGACTTGGCTCTTTTATGGCCTCTGCAGACACTGTACTCATGTACACACACACACACACACACACACACACACACACACACACACAGACAGTTAAAAATAAGACTAATTTTTTCACTTAAAAAATGAAGATAGAATACATCACTCCTCCTCCTTACCTCCCTTGAAGCCCTCTCATGTCCCCCTCTCAAGCTGATGGTCTCGTTTACTGTCCCCCCTCAAGCTGATGGTCTCGTTTACTGTCCCCCTCTCAAGCTGATGGTC
>JADRCH010000043.1:12516547-12533970 GCA_019843965.1 Rhynchomys soricoides | reverse complement strand
CTCAAGCTGATGGTCTCGTTTACTGTCCCCCTCTCAAGCTGATGGTCTCGTTTACTGTCCCCCTCTCAAGCTGATGGTCTCGTTTACTGTCCCCCTCTCAAGCTGATGGTCTCGTTTACTTTGATTACTGTTGTCATATACACTCCCGTGTGTGTGTGTGTGTGTGTGTGTGTACACACTCACATATATACACAACCTGCTGGTTTCTGTTGTTTGTGTGTAAACAGTTTCAAGGATGACCACTCTGCACTGCACAATCTTTTAAGAGATAATTTAGGAATTATCCTAGCAGAATATAAACCCCATAACTTGAGGCTAGGTCTCTTCCTCCCTCCACTTCAGTACATTTCTGTCTGTGCCTCACCTGTGTTGAAGAGCCTTGGTGGGTAAAACCCTGTAAGCAGAAGCCATATCTTATATTGATTTAAGCTTCATCATATCTACACTGATAAGAGTGAGGATTTAATTAAGACCTTCGAATGAGTTAAAAAACTAATAGAAAATAATTATCTGAATCAAATTTAACTGATTAATTACCTTGAAATCTTCGATATAGCCATGCAGACATCACACACCCACACGCGGACCTACTTTGGCATCCTTCCTTTAGTGGGCTGGAAGAGTGAGAATGTGTGCCTGACCAATCATATCCACCCAATAATTAAATACTTCTTTCTGGAAACATAGAAAATCTTCAAAGGTCAAATTGTACCAAATCAAGTCCTTGGGGACACAGACAACACAATATAAGAAAAGCTGCCACACGCTTCCTCCCCTTTGATCTTGAGGCTGTGCTTTGTGTTACATTCTCTCTCCTTTGCTTCCCACAAAATCCCATCAGGTAGATACTATTATCCAAGTTTCACAGAAGAGGGAGTTGGAGAGGTGAAAGTCAAGATTACCTGTTATTTAGATGCAGAACCCAAAGTCAAACCCAGTCCCAGCCTCCTTGTACCACGCTGCCTCCTGGTGGCCTATTGGCTGCTTCTGAGGCAAGCCAGTCCCTACAGAAGCATTCTATTTCTTGGAACATTCTCCGTGTTGTCTAGAATCAAGAAAGATACTGAACAAAGGGAGTAGGTGAGACAGATCATCTGTGGGGAGGCAGGCGGTCCCTCTGCTTAGGAGAATGAAAAAAATGCTTGGTAACCTCATGGCTGGTGTGCTCGCAAGGGCTGCGGGAAGCCAGTGAGAATGAACAGAGCACAGTGTCAGGGATAGCCAGAGGGCTGGGGGTCACAAAGTGGTAGTCGGAAGACTGGGGACCACAAAGTGGTAGTCGGAAGACTGGGGGCCACAAAGTGGTAGTCGGAAGACTGGGGGCCACAAAGTGGTAGTGGGTAAAGGCAGAGGGAAGGGTGAAGGGCTGGGCAGTTGCTGGAACTCTTACTGAGTCCTAGAGCTGGGATGGAGACGAGGCTGATTGAACTACTCTGCTGTATAAGAGAGGTAGCAGTGTGAGTGAGTGAGCGAGGCAGGGGGCAGTGATCTTGATCTCTACTTCCATTCCTGCCTCACTTGTCCCGGCATCCCTCATTGAGCCTGTAAATTGAAATAAATCCCCTCCTCCCTCAAGTCATCCTATTTATTACAGCAACAGAAAAGCAAACTCGTGAATTATACCAAATGTTTAAGTGAAAAAAATTACACCAAATGTCTATTATGGCTTCTAGAAGGCAGAAGCAGGAGGAATACATTGAAATTCAGACTATGTAGTTAGCATTAATGTAGTCACTAGACACAGACCATGAAAGTTCAGACTAGTATCATACATGCAAGGATTCTTAGCAAGTGTTAAACAAGTTGAATCTAGCAATATTATTTTTCCTCTACGGGATAGAAGTTGTGATTTAGACAGGTATGGTAGCACATGCCTGTAACGTTAGCACTTAGGAAGTGGAAGCAAGGAAATCTGGAATTCATGAACAACTCCAGCTAGGTAGCAACGTCAAGACCAGCCTCGCATGAGACCCTGTCTCATATTCCCACCCACACCTATCAACTGTAATCACGGAAAGCAAGAAGCCCCTCTGGTCTTTGGCAGTCTCGGTATCCACCACCGTTTGGCAGCAGCAATGACAGTAACAGCATACATGCATGGGCTGCCATGGGTGGTTTTTTGCAGCAGTACAGCTATCAGACAGTCGTCCTGACAGTGGGACTCTCAGCTCTACAACTGGCACAGCTCTTGAGTATCTAGGAAACTGGGCTTCCTGAGCCCTCAGAGTAGCTTTGGAGTCTCCTGAGCTGTGAAGTCACCTGCTGCTGCTTCTGTCCTGGACAGATGTTGACGTCACGGCCATGTGGCTGCCATAACCACTGCCTCTCTACTGTTGTTCTCTGTGACCGTTCTAATGGCACCCTCTCTACCCCTGGCCTGGCCTGTGCTGAAGCTGCCCTCAGTAACCCCACCTTCTCCAGCCATCAAGCTGCTACTATTTCAGGTAACCCCCACCCCCGCCCACCTCTCAGCTCCACAGTCTCGGCAGACCAGGTCAGTCAGAAAAGACCACTCCAGAGAGGCTCTCATTGGGCCTGAGGGTGTAGGAGGAAGCAGCATGGGAAGGCATCTCCCAGCTACCTCACTGTCCAGTTATCTTTTCATCGACTTGACACAAGCCAGGATGATCTGGAAACTTTTTCACAACTAGGAACTTCAGTTGAGGCAAGTCTGAGGAGCATTTTCTTGATTAATGGTTCATGTGGGAGGTCCCAGGCCACACTGTGAGAGGTATCCAGGCTGATGGTCCTGAGTTGCCTAAGAAAGCAGATTGAGCAAGCCATGAGAGATAAGCCATTAAGCAGCATTCTTCCATGACATCTCTTTCCGTTCCTGCCTTGAGTTCCTGCCCTAAGTTCTATCTTGCAATGGACTAGAAATACAAACTGAAAGAAGCCCTTTTCTCCCCAAGTTGCTTTTGGTTATGGTCACAGCAATAGAAAGCAAACTAAGAGCCTGCTTACATATCCAGGAAAGTAGTTTTCACACCAGCCAGAGAAAACATTCCAGGCATATGAAGATCTATGTCTACACCAAAAACAATGTTCCCCCTTTGTACCAGTCCCAGCAATTCCTCCAGGGGCAGTGGTCTCCCTCTGGCCTGGGCAGAAATGGTTGCTGGGTCATCAAAGCTTAAAATAGCTAAAAAGCAGGGCAGTCATTTGAAATAGTCATGGCTGGGACGGCACCCTCAGGAGCCAGAGCAAGCTGCTGTCATCATTGAATAATTTTCTCTAAACATACCCACCCATAAAGCACAGACTGTTATAAAGGAGGTTTACAGGTTGTGTGACTGGTAGTCCTTTTGTTCAAGATCGCCAGAGCAGCAAGCGAGGTTCTGGCAGCTTCCAGGGTCGGATTGCCATGCCTCCACCATCTTTGTGGGAAGCCCTGGGAACCACTGGGCTAGGACAGGGGTAGAGAGGGTGCCATTAGAACGGTCACAGAAAACAAAGCCTAAAGATTTATCGTTAATGTGAATAGCGATTTTGACCAGTTTTTGAAGCTTGGGACAATTTTATTAGAGTTTCAAAGAAGAACCACACAGGGCAAGCATGCTATTAATCTAGCAGCTACCCAGAGGAAGAGAATGGAGAAGAGAAGGAAAAGGGCTGTGCTGTTTGAATTAAGACAACATCGAGGTCAGCCACATGGTAGTAGGCAGCTAGGTACATAGGAGAGAGGAGGAAGAGTATAAAACAGGGGAAAGATGCTCCCCCAAAAAGGTGTTAGGGAAATCTAACGTGTTCAGAAAGCATGCTTATTAGAGCAGGAGAGGAAGAAGAAAGGGAAAAGTTACACTTTTCTAAATAATCCAATAAAAACATGCATTGGTGGTTTGAGTGAGAATGTCCCTAGTAGGCACACATGTTTAAACACTTGGTCCTCAGTCGGTAGAACTATCTGGGAAGGACTAGGAGGTGTGGCTTTGTTGGAAGAGGTGTGAATGGGGGTAGTAGGAACAGGCTTTGAGGTTTCAAAGACACGTGCCATTTAAAGCATACTCCCTGCATCCTGCTTCCAGATGTAAGCCCTCTGCTGTGCCTGCTGCCATGCCTTTGCTCTGCCTTAGTCATCTGGATTCATACGCCCAATTAAACACTTCCTTTTATAAGATGCCTTTGTCAGGGTGTTTTATCACAGGAATAGAAAAGTTACTAAGTCACAGGCAGACTTTGTGAAGCTGCGTGGCTGCAGCTCTGGAAGAGACTGTTGAATATAACAATGTTTTGAGGAAGCAACACCTGCCCAGTGTTTAAGGTGAGGTGGGTCCCTTCATCTGTCTCACTCAGACCTTTGTGTCTCTGGTATCATACTCAGCTGCTCCACTGCATTGTGTATGGGCATGAGACTCCTTCTAGGTGCCAGAGTTCTTGAGAAAAAGCACAAAGGGACCCAGTTCCCAGGCTCACAACTTACTACATCTTTCTATGCTGTCCAAAGATGTCCAGAACCAAGTGCAATTAATTAATTAATTAATTAATTAATTAATTAATTTGTAGTAGCTACATTTTGTAGCCCGGGCTGGACTCAAATTTGTTATATAGTTGAGGAGTACCTTGAACTTCTGATCCTTCTACTTCCACCTCTTGAGTGTTATGACTACAAGCAAACACTACCACATCTGGATCATACAGTGCTAGGAATCGAACCCAGGGCTTCATGCAGACAAGATGAGCACTCTACCAACAGTACTATATATGGATGTTTACACTTATTCTTTTGCTTCTTCTCTACCTGTTTCCTGCTTCGTAGGCCAAGAAGGATTTTCATGCTCTTCTGTGTGTGTGTGTGTGTGTGTCCACGCGTGAGCACACACACGCGCACACATGAACAAAGGGTCATACATTGATTAACAGTTTAAAATACCTCTCCATTATTATTTTTTCCACTATTTTCTTAAATATCTGCCTTAAGTTTCTGGTCTTCCATCAGTCGCTCAGAAAAAGGGAGAGCTTGGTCACATGGTGACTTACTAAGACTCCTCTATAAAAATTCAATTTTAAAAAAAATTTCAAAGGACACTGTTGGAATAGATACAGATGCACATATCTCATTATTTAATGAGAGTGTCAGATTACTTTGTTATGCAGCATACATATATTTATCATAACTGAATCCTGTTTTAAAAAATAAAAGCCAGGATGCTGGAAAGCTGATCTGGCTAGTGAAAATCTGAGCGCACAGGAACGTTGTCTCAGCAGCCATTCAGAGGGAGCTGTGGTAAGAATGAGCCTTGGATGTCTAGCAGAGAGGGAGGGAGAGTCAGAGAATGGGAAACCATAAATAAGTACACAAAGTCTGTTGTCTGCCCTGAGGGATGGGCTTTAACGAGGTGGTGTTCTCACCGCCTTATGTTTTGTTCTCTGGCGGACACAAAGGAAGGGAAGATTTTAGAGATGTGGGAGGAGGGGATGAAGGGACAGAAGACCCGGCACTAGTGGAGCTGCTCATAACCGGGTAGCAGTCTGTTAGCAGTCTTTTCTGTAGAGAAGCCAGGTCAGGAATTAAATCTTCCAGAAGGAACAATGAAGTCAGCCCTTCCTCCTCCTAGTGCCGCAGATGCACAGATTTCTTCAAATGCACTCTACATTTTATCTTAATTATAATAATATCATATGCTCAGTCTAAGAGGCACAGAAAAATATAGAAAACTGTGAGGAAGAAATTAATTATTATCCAGATATAAATACCATCTTCTGTTAATTATAAATGTATCTTCTTAAATTTTTTATTTTTAAAATAACTCTTAAGAGACTACAGAAAAGCTCAACAGCTAAGAGTTCCTACGTGCCTTTCGGATGAGCTGAGCTTACTCCCCAGAATCCAGACCAGGCCACTCTTGATCCCCTAACTCCAGATCCTGAGATCCATCGCCATCTTCTGGCTTCCTGGGGAAGTGCACTCATGCATGTATCTAGACACAGTTGTTTTTAGGGTGTGTATGCGCGAGGGCGTGTGTGTGTGTGTGTGTGTGTGTGTGTGTGTGTGTGTGTGTGTGTGTTCGCGCTCGCGCGTGGGTGTGTGTGCGCATGAGAGCCACAGCATACACGTGGCGGTCAGAAGGTAATTTGTGGGAGTTGAATATCTTGCTCCACCGTTTACCTGCCTGGTCATCTTCCAGCCTCCCCTTTTAATTTTCTATAGAGGGTGTTTATTTATATTTGAGACAGGTCTCATGAAGCTCAGGTTAGCTCCAAACTCACTATGTAGCCAAGTATGGTCTTGAACCCTGATCCTCCAGCCACCACCTCCTCAGTGTTGGGATTATGGTTGTGAGCCACCACCAATGTCCTACCCCCTTTTTTGAGACAAGGTTTCTCTGTGTAGCCCCTGGCTATCCTGAAACTCACTTTGTAGACCAACTTGGTCTTGAACTCACAGAAATCCACCTCTCTGCCTCTTAGTGATGGAATTAAAGGCATATGCCACCACTATCTGGCAGATCCTTTTTATATTTTAAAACAGGAACATGCCACAAATAGACTATCTTGGTCATTTTTAAAATTTTAACATTATATCTTGACTATATTCCCATCCCGTTAAAACAATATTTAAGGATGTCACTGAATAACCAGTTCTGTCTTCTACAGGCTGAAAAGATGGTTCACTGGTTAAGAGTATTTGCCACACAAGCATAAGAGCTCAAGTTTGGATTCCAGCATACATGTAAAAACTCAGCCCCACACCCATCTATTACCCCAAGGCTGTGGGACACAGACAAGTACATCACTGTACCCACTGGCTGCCAGCCTTGTTCCAGGTTCAGTGCCTCACAGGAATAAGGCTGAGAGGAATATAATAGGACACTTGATGTTCTCTTCTAGCTTCTACATACACACAGGTATCATCATGCACCTCTCTCTCTCTCTCTCTCTCTCTCTCTCTCTCTCATACACACACACGCACGCACACACACACACACACACACACACACACGCACGTACATATTGGATCCATCTTGAAACATAGTATAATTTATGTATCTAGCCTAGCCTCTGGTATCAGACTTTAAAATTTTCCCCCCTGATTTACAAATAAAGGCAATGAACAATTAATTGGTTCTCGTCCATTTATCTTAGCTCCCTAACAGGGGAAACCCTAGGCCAAATAATATGAGTTTCTAGGAAGTCTCTAATGCATGCAAATCTGAGTACCCACCAGGCAAGTCTCTGCCTGCCAAGACTGTACTAAAGCAATGAGTTTGAATTATTTTTTACAGGTCATGTGTGTACCACGCTGTTGTGGTTGTTGGTTTGAATGAGAAATGCCCCCACAGGCTCAAGTACTTTAACACCTACTCCCCAGTTGGTGGCGCTGTTCGGGGATGTTAGGAAACTTTTGGAGGTGCAGCCATGCTAGAGGAAGTGCGTCATTGGAGGTGGGCTTTGGAGATTTATAGTTGTGTCCTGCATCCTGTTCTCCCCACCCCCTCTCTCCCTTCCTTCATCTCTCCCTTCCTCCAGCCCTCTCTCCATCCCTCCCTCCCTACCTCTTCCTTACTGTGAGGCTAAGAATGTGATCACTCGGTTTCCTGCTCTTGTCCCAGTGCTTTCCCTGGCTGCTGAGATCCCTTCTCTCACCACAATGGATTCTCCCTCCCGAATCATAAGCCAGAATAAATCCTTTCCCTAGGTTGCTTTTGGACATGTATTTTATCACAGTAACAGAAAAGTAACTAAAACAAGGGATATGTTTGTGTGCACGTGCATGTTCTGGACATTCTAATTTCCTGGTGTGCCGTTTACTGATCCATTATTTCTCAGCTCCAAACTTGCCCCTTCTTTGCATACTCTGAAAAACCTTTAAATAGTTCCTCTTCCCTGTAGTACTAAGGTATTGTCGGCAGGGGCACTAGAGACTCAATACACTGCTTCTTGTTTCCAGACTCTTTGTTTTAACAGTAGGTTACTGCTTCTCCCATCCAGGCTCCCGTTGCATCCAGAGCTCACCAGCTTCCCTTGGTACCCCACGGTGCCAGTTTATAGTGAAATAACTTCGGTGACACCTCCCCTAAGCAGCTCACCCTGGCAGTCTAAGGCGCAGATCCCCAGCAAGTCCCACGAAAATGGAATTCAGCAACTCTTCCATCTCTTCCAACTCTTCCATGGCTGCTCAGGGAGAGCTGCCATTCCTACTCTCTTTAGCACTCTCTCTGCTTCTTACATACGATTCCTTGTCACTTCCATTCACAATTTATGTATTCATTTATTTTTACTTATGTACTTACTATTTATTTGCAGTGCTGAAAGTTGGACCCAGAGCCTCATAACAAAATGCTAGGCAAGCACTCTACCCCTGAGGTATATCCCCGGTCCTATTATGGTTAACTCTTTCTATTAATCTCCTTATTGACGTCTCTCTTCTGCTTGTACCCCTGATCCCTGAGTTCAGAGAAGAGCTAGCTCATAGATGATGTCACCTGACTTCTCAAGGCAGTTTGATTCAGCCCCAAACATACCATGCTCCGTGTTGATGTACTTTTGTTGTTTCTAAGCATGTATGTGTAAGAGAGAGAGGGAGGGAGAGAGGGAATGAAGAAGGGGAAGAGAGAGAGAGAGAGAGAGAGAGAGAGAGAGAGAGAGAGAGAACACAAAAGCACAGGTATCTTCAGAAGCTAGAAGCATTGGATCCCATGAAGCTGGAGGCACAGCTGATTGTGAGCCATCCAATGTGGGTGCTGGGACTGAAGCCAGGTCCTCTGTAAATACAGGCTGTCAAGAATTGAGTTATCTATCCATCCCCACTATGTTGCTGTTATAAATAATCGAAAGCTTAACTTGAAATTTCTCTTAAGTTTTCAGGTTTCAGAGCCTCATTGGCATATGCTTTAGGAAGTAAAGTACAGGTCCTTTTGAATTACATCTTTTTTTCTCTTTCTGGAAACACGTTCAGTGATGCCCTGCTCCACCATCTCTTCTCTCCTCCCAGTTGCTATCGCCCTGCCCTGCCCTGCCCCACCTCAGGGTGCTAATCTATAAAGCACATGTTCTGCATATTGTTCCACCACTGGAAACAGGTAGCCCTGGAGTTACCAGTCCCCTTGCGTGGTTAGCAAGTTTGTGAACTGATGAGGACTCATTGTTTTTCCTTTCCTGGTATCACTGAGTTTCCATCAGCCCGTGAACTTCTGGTAAGGCTGCTATGGCTACAAAATGCAGCACTCACCTCAAAGGGAATAAGAGACAGTGTATTCTTAAGCCAAATCTGGGTGATCAGGACTCAGAAATACAGATGCATGGTGCCCTGAAAGACATGTGTATCTGTGGGCATGGTTACCTTTCTATTTTTTTTGTTAGTTACCGAACAAAGAAACTCATAAACCAAAACATTTACCAAACACATGAGGAGAACCACAGTTGGCCAGGTTACAGCAAAGTGGAGAAACTCTGCCTTAGGTTTCAACACTTGGGAGGCATATGCAGGCAGATCTCTGAGTTCGAGGTCAGCATGGTCTACAAGGAAAGTTCCAAGACAGCCAGGGTTGCACAGAGAAACCCTGCATCAAAAAAACAAAGAGGATACATCTTAGCGGCTAGAGAAATGGCTCATAGTTGTTTGCTGCTTTTTCAGAAGACCTGAGTCCAGTTCTTGGCACATTGGGTGACTCATAATTGCATATAACTCCAGCTCTAGGGGATCTGATGCCTTTTTCTGGTGTCTGTGGGCACACATATACCCACATGGACACACACACACGCCTACATAAATTTGGAAAAGCTTTTTAAAAGAAAGAGCATATTGTTAGCAGCACATAATATGCAGCTGCAATTGAAGCACTCAGGAGGCAGAGGCAGGGGTGGGGGCGGGGGCAGGGGCGGGGGCAGGAGGAATTCCCAGGAGTTCAAGACTATCCTGCTCTAATTACATATGAGTTCTAGGATAGCCAGGGCTATATGGTGTTGGGATGTCACTATGTAGCTCAGGCTGGCCTTGGAACCATGGCAATCTTCCTGCTAGGCAAGCACTCTATGTCTGAGCTACAGCCCTCACCTCCCGTTCTGGAATCCTAATTCTTTCTGCAGCCTTGTGTGAGAAGCTTGTTCTATTGGTCCAGCTTTGAAACTGGGTTTATCATGTTAAGGACTTCACTGATCTCTCATCCTTCCAGAAGGACCTGCTGGAGACTTTGAGCTCTTCCTAACTCCCACAGCCTTCTCTCCCAAATGCAGTTGTTTCCAGGGAGCTTTTGCACCAGCTCCTCCAGAGGGCACACCCATTCTAAGCCACCGATCCCACTTGTATGGGTATGCTGAGTCATGTACTTCCATTGGCAATGTAGATTGCTAAAGGAGAAATTAGGATGGTGATATAACTCCCCCGGGAGAGTACAAAGCTTTGGGTTCAGTTCCTAGAGCCTCATACATGTGATTCCAGCAGTCAAGATGTAGAGGCAGGATAGGATGATCAGCTCAAGGTCATCTTTGTCTACGTAGTGAATTTGAGGCCAACCTGAGTGTGGTTTGTTTCCCCAGTGAGACTCCCTTGGAGAAAACTAACTTTTATTTGTAAGTAGATATGAATTGGAGATAGCTTCTGGATTAGGGGTGGGAGCGTGTGTCCACTTCTTTTAACTCTAGGTCCCCATCTGTGCAGACCTGTGCTTGTCCTGGGCATGCTGCCACAGTCTGTCTCTGTGAGTGTGTATGTGCACCAGCCCTCTTGTGCCTAGAAGGCCTTGATTCTTTTGTGTCCTCATCCCCTCTGGCTCTTTCTGCCTCCTCTTCTGCAGAGTTCCCTGAGCCCTGGGGAAGGCTTTGATGGAGACATCCCTTTAGAGACAGTGTTCCAAGATCTCTCACCCATATTGTCTGGCTGTGGGTCTCTGTATTTGTTTCCATCTACTGCAGAGGGAAACCTCAATTACAGTGTGAGTCCCTCTCAAAAAATAAAAAAATAAAAAACTATATGAAGTAAAGATTGCATTGTTGAAATAATAGTACCCAGCTATTGGGTGGAAAGTATACAAATACCACAGACATATGTATGCTATATATGTGAGAAATATATATACTTGCATTGGATATTTATGAATAATGTTTATATTACATGATGTAGTTAGGCATTATTTAAATATACTACATACACTTAATTTGTATGTTATATATTTATTGCATAAATTACATGTATTCTGAACATTTGAAGCTAGATTTGGCTATATAGTAAACTTGAGGCCAGCCAGGCTACATAGTGGAATCCTGCTTCAAAAACACAGGCAAAGAGCTCGGTCAGAGGATATTTACTTAGTTTTGATCCACATAAAAGCTAGGTGTGGTGGCACACTCATGTAACCCCAACACTTGGGAGATGGAGGCTGGAGATTTAGAAGTTTAAGATCATCTTCAGTGCCGGGCAGTGGTGGCACATGCCTTTAATCCCAGCACTCGGGAGGCAGAGGCAGGAGGATTTCTAAGTTTGAGGCCAGCCTGGTCTACAGAGTGAGTTCCAAGACAGCCAGGGCTACACAGAGAAACCCTGTCTCGAGAAAACCATAAAAAAAAAGGATCATCTTCAGTGACTTAGTGAGTTTTTGACCAGCCTGGGCTACAGGAGATACACATGCGTGCATATGTGTGTGCACACACATATATACAGACACATAAAATGTAATAAAAATTATAAAACAAATCAGTAGAAACAAAAAGATGAACTGCATCAGAGCCATCAAATGCTGTGTGCTTCCTGGTTGTACCCCTGCACGCAGACTTACATATTATTCCAAGATTCTTCTCACTCACAAACATTACCTCTCTCGGGTCATGGAGTGACCTATAGAGATGTGCAGTGCATCCCATCTCGGGCCATGCCTGAACATTGCATGGTTTATTGTCTGAAGGCTTCCTGTGGCTGTTGGTTACAGATCACAGTTTTCATGCTTTGCTCCTGAGCCTTGTAGATGATGCAGAAGTCAGGACCACAGATAATATGGAGGAACCAAGGCTAAACCTGGACGGAGCTGCGGGTGGTCTCCCTACCTTACCAAACAAAGTAAGAGTGGCTTAAAGACAGAAGCTTGGGCAGGCAGTGGTGGCACGAACCTTTAATCCCAGCACTCGGGAGGCAGAGGCGATGGATCTGCCTGGTCTTCAGAGAGAGTTTCAGGACAGCCAGGACTACACAGAAAAACCCTGTCCCCCTTGGATCAGGGGTTGCAGGCAGTTAAACCATGTGATTTGATTTGAGTGCTGCAAACTGAAAAAACATCTTATACAAGAGCAGCCAGTGCTCTTAGCTGCTGAACCATCTCTTACCCCTCTAGCAATTGCTTTGGCTCCAAGCTCTATGCCCCGACCATGCCAGGGCTTTCTTTCTGTGCTTGCTTTGCCTGTTCCCCTTTTCTTTCCTTTCCTTTTTATCTTCCCTCATTTCCCCCTCCTTTCCAGTGTTGATAGAACCTGGAACCTAACATCTGCTAGGCAAGAGCTTCACAGTGGAGGTCAATTCCCTGCTTTCCTCTTAGGAGGAGAAGGGCCCAGTCTAATCCAGTAACAACCCTATTTTAGTTCAACAAAATTATTTCCAAATAAGGTTACATCTGAGGTTCCCAGTAGATAGGATTTGCTTGGACGCTTTTCAATCTGTTTCCCTTTCGTCCCATGTGCCCTTGCTTGCTACGTTTTGAGCCTCTCAGAGGGGAGAGAGATAACAACCTTTGCAAGGCTGAGACTGGACTTAGATACAAACAAAAACAAAAACCACTTTCTTAATTGGGGCCTCCATTAACAGGATGTTCTAACTGATCTAATTGTATCTAATTGTATCGTTGGTATGGGAGGGAGAAAGGAGAGAGAGCACGGAGTGGGATAAAGAAGTAGACCTCCGTAGCGCAGCTGGCCTTGTAGACCTCCGTGTAGACCTCCGTAGCGCAGCTGGCCTTGTAGACCTCCGTAGCGCAGCTGGCCTAGTAGACCTCCGTAGCGCAGCTGGCCTTGTAGACCTCCGTAGTGCAGCTGGCCTTGGCTCTAGATACCCTTGCACAGTCCTCAATGCTTCCTCATAATGTTTGAGAAAATGATGAATATTACTCAGGGAGAGTTTAAAAGCTCACCAAAGCCAGATGTAGAGGCAGCCTGCGTAAGTTCCTTTAGGTATGTGCCTTTGTAGGTTTCACCTGCTTTAACACAACACTATTAACAACGGGGATTTACTCACAGTTTGAAGGGTGTTGAAGTCCAAGGTCTAAGTGACATCAGATCCTTTGTCTGAGGGTTTCAACCTTCTCACTCATGGGTTCATGGGTGCAACCTTCTCACTGTGTTCTATCCTAGTGGAGGAAGTGGCATCTGATCTCTCTAGGCTTTCTTTTAAAGGGCACTGACTCCCTCTCCAAAGCTCTCCCTGCCTCAGAAGGGGGGTGGTCATCACTTTGAGTGTTAAACTTCAATGATGAACCTTAGAGACACAAGCATTCGGACCATGCAACACCTCATGTGTTGAGTTGTACAGAGGTTTGTCCTGGTTCATGGGATTCTTAAGCAGCAGGTGTTCGTGATGGTGTGAAGTTCGAGGTTTATACTGGAAGCCTCTCTGCTTCTTGCAAGTATTTTCCCAGGGCCCACTTTAGTGTTCTGCCCAGTATCCAAAGCAGCATACTTATGCCTGCCAGGTGGCTGACCTAGCCCAGGACATAGGACAAACAAATAAATTAGTTACCCCTCCTTTGTACAAAATACTGTTCTGTTTAATTTGTTTGTTTTGTTGGTTGGCTTTTGGTTTTTGGAAAGAATCTCACTCTATATCCTAGACTGGCCTAGAAGTCACTCTGTAGCCCAAGCTGGCCTCTACCTCCTGGCAATCTGCCTCCCTAACCAGTACACACTGCTTCATTGAACAACAAAAAAGTACCTAGTGCTTTAATGACACATATTATTCCCGCCCCAGGGAGTCCACCAATGTCTCAGATGCTCCTAGTCTGGGGACATGAACTGGAGATGTTAGGGGATGGACAGGAGTACCACAGGAGGCTGGATCAAGAGAGGCTCTCTAAAAGGAAGGACAGCATTCCAGAAAGAAGATGCAAGGTGTGCTAGCGGGCCCACCAACCGTGTCTTCCACTAACTCGGTGCTGCTCAAGCATGAGGATCTGAGATCACATCCCCCAGAGCTCACATAAAAGCTCTGTCTCTGTGTGACCTCTAACTGCAGCACTGTGGGAGACAGAGACAGGAGGATTTCTAGGGCTTACTGGCCAGACATCCTGGCCAAAAACCTTGAACTCTTAAGGTGTCCTCTCTGCCTTCTGAACTTAAACACCCCTCCCCCACATTGCCCAAATACACATATATGCAAATCCCACAGACACACAGGCACACATACACACAGAGAGATTATCAACATTTTGGCTGTAATGGCATCAGCAGATGATCCATGAAGGCCATGGAGAACTCCCCAGAATAATGTACATATCCATATTTACACAGGTTTGAGAGGGTTGGCGAGTTGTGTGAACATTCCTCCCAGGACAGTCTCCTGTGCTCCAGCTCCCACAGGCTCCTGTTCCTGAGATCCTGAACCCAGGCTGGAAGAGTTGCCTTGTGGTTATTTATCAGAAATTTCTGGTGCCCATGATCTAACTGCTGTGAGCATCGCAGTCTCTATGGGCAAGTGAATTTCTGTGTCCACAACAGACTTCTGAAGGACTCAGACAACAACTTTGGAGTTGCTTGCACTGGTGGTAATCCACTTTCATGAGTACCAGAGGACAAAGAGGCCTTTCTCACTGCCCAGGCTCTGGGTGTAAATGCTTCTCCCTCTCAGTGCACATGTCCAGTGAGCATGGCGCTTTCATGCCACCCCTGGCCAGCACTTAGTACAGCCAACTCCAGAAGTATTAGTTAAGCTTGTGAGTCTTGCCAACTTTCATATCACTGGACCCTGTTTACAGAAGAAATGTAGGTAATTCTAAAATAAAATAACCACTTTTTTTTTAAAAAAAAACAAAACAAAACAAAAACTACTACTTTTGCTAGATCTGAATATAATTCAGGAAAATCAAACTGAAACTTAAGCTAACCGTGGAAGACTAAACTTCAAATTCACATACCCAGCTGCCACAAGGTCAGCAGAGGTGGGGAGGCACTGCCCAGGCACTGCTGCCGGTAGCCAGGGGAGCCCCCTGACTTCCAGTGAGGTGAAGTCCGATCCTTGACTATGTCACAGAAAAGAATTTCAGGAGAGTCAGAGTGAAGTAAAGCTAATGAATTTATTAAGTAGAGATGAGCAAGATACGATGCGCACTTCATATTTAAGCCTGGGCTTGGAGGGAGAGAGATGCTTAAGACCAAGATAGTGTACACCACAGACATGAGTGTGGGCATCTTAAGAGAGAGTCGTGCTAGCGTGTCTTCACATGGCCATGTGTGAGTCTGTTGCTTTCTGTTTTACATCACTGAAAGGGTATAAGTTATGACAAGATTGAAAGCTTTAAAGCAGAAAGGAAACAATGAGCTGCTGTGTACTTGTTTTCCTTATCTGAAAACATTTCCTTTTGGGTATGAGATGATAAGATGCTTATTCATTACTTGGAAATGAAAATGGAGTGTTGATACAGTTAACAGCTGAATGCAAGACCGCAAACCTTCCGGCCCTGATCAAGGCATCCTTGTTGTTTGTCTTTAGGAAGACCTCTTTTGAAAATCTTGGTTTTATCCGTTGTGTTGAGTTTCTGATTTCCAGACAAATCTCAGAGTGAGGGACTTCTGTCTCCTTCCATGTCCTCTTAATTTTTCCTGCCGTTCTCTTTTGTCTCAAAAGTCCCCACAGTAGGGATGGAGAGAAGTTCAGCAATGAAGGGCATGCACTTGAGTTTGGTTCCCAGCAACCGTGTCTGGCAGCTCCAGGGAGCTCTGACACCTCTGGCCTCTGTGGCCACCTCACATGCACCTACACATAACTAAAAATGATAAAATGGGGATTTTAAAGCGTAAGTGGTGATCTTGTCTTTGAAGTAACCAATTAAAATAGAACCCCTAAGCCAGGTGTGGTGGCTCACACCTGAGGCAGATGTGGTGGCTCACACCTGGAAGGCTGACGTACAGTGACTGTAATGAGTTTGTGGACAGCCAGGGTTGCACAGTGAATTCCAGGCCAGCCTCAGCTATAGTGTGAATCCCTCTCTTAAAATAAGACAAAGCAAAATTTCAAAAGCTAAAGATAAGTTTATAGTAAAATCTGAAGGCTGCATTGCTGAAATAATAGCATCTGGTTATTACATTAAAAGTACACGAATAGGCAGTATAGAATATATATGTGTGTGTGTGTGTGGTATATATATTTACATAGGATATCTATGTATGTTTATATAACATTTACATACTCTGAGGATGTACTCTATATAGATTTTATTTACATGTTATATACAAATGTTATATGTTTATTTTAGAAAGCACATGTATTCTGAAGGTTTTGTAGACTTGAAATGTAGACAAGGATGAACTTGAATTTCCGACCATCTTGTTCCCACCTCCCACGTGCTGGGATTACAGACTTCCGCACCCACTTTTAGGGGGTTGTAAGTGGCTCTGGGGGTCAAACCCAGGGCTCCAAGCATGCCAGGAAAGCACTGTACAGCAGTGTCCTCAGCCCTGAACAGCATATTCTTTAGATTCAATAATCAGATGCTTAAATATTTTTTGGATGATGTTAGTGATGTTAGCTTATATTGGGGCTCAGGAGACACTTCAGGAAGGTCCCATGTTCTTGTGCCCCGCAACAAAGACTTAGACACACAGAGATAGTAACAAGCAAAGAAAAAGCATTTATTAAGAAAGGCTACACTTCCAAGAGAAGAGGCAGGGTGGGGCAGAGAGAAAGCTGCCAGTTCAGTGGTCCTCCTGTACAGAATTGGGCCTTTGATGTCACCTTAGCACAGGCTTTTTGGTTTGGGTTTTATTTTTTTAACCTCATTTACATAGTGTGGATTTTCTGCACATGCTCTATCATATAGTTCCACATACAACTTCATGCATTACATGACTTGCTGGAATTTCAAATCTCCTCCCAAATTCTCCTTCAGTAGAATAAAGAGCTGTATGTCACCTTCAGACGACTGGAGGGCTCTGAATCTGCCCTGGTGTGGAGCAAAGTACTGGGCAGTGAGAGGGCTTTGCTAACTTGTTTTCCCATGTGCTAATTTTGTAAGGCTTCACACAGTCATTCCAGACCTTGCTCTCCACTGTACTCTGGCCATCATTACCCAGAGCCTCTCGAATGCTACCTAAGCATTCAACCACTGAGCTACATCCCCAGCCCCAGTGTGGCTGTTTTTAACAAAGTCATTTTCTGTTTTCATGTGGCAGAAACAGGGAAGGGGCTGAAATTCCAGGGGCATTTCCTTCATGTCTTTTCTTCCTCATAGCTGATACACCTGATTTTACCTGGACTAGCTTTATTTTATCTTACAAACAACTTGTGAGCGTTCACA
>JADRCH010000043.1:12498440-12516147 GCA_019843965.1 Rhynchomys soricoides | reverse complement strand
TCACAAGTTTATGGCTAAGCTAGCTCAGGTTCCAAAATCTCATTAATATTAATTCTTCTGAGACTTTTCTTGGAGTAGCATAGGAGTTTAAAGTTTTCTTTAGTTATATGTGTTTGTTTGTCATGGGGAATGGCAGGACTCGCATGCGTGTGGTCAGAGTACAATTCATGGGAGTCTATTGTCTTTCCACAGAACATTGCTTTTTCACCCTGAGCCATCTTAACTGGCCCTAACCTGAGGCTTTGTCTCCTGAAATCAGGAGCCTGAAGTGGGTTTCCTCTGATCTGGGAACTCTTGGCTTGAACACTCAATACACTGTCACATTCAGAGAGACCACACTCAGTCAAGTTCACTGAACAATGGCGTTGAACGAAAGTGAACTTCTTCCCATTTCTCAGCAGGGCCCTACCCATGAAATCTAACCAATGTCCTGAGCCCTTGGGGAAGAAGGGGCACTCTGGACAGCAGGGTGGTTTGGTGGGATAAAAAATGAATTAGATGTTCATTATTAAGATCACAGACACTCTTGAAAGAGATCAGAAAGCTGAAGAGAAGGCTGAGGAGATTGGCCACTTGGTAAAGTGCTGATCATGTGACACTTGGACCTGAATTTGACCCCCAGGCTCCCTATAAAAAGAATTGTGCATTAGTCTTCCTCTATCTCCACATGCGCATGTGTCCCCTGCCCTCCAGTGACAAATAAATGAATGTAGTTAAAGAATACTTTAAAAAAAAACACCACTTATATTATCCAAGGAAAGTCTCAGAAGAATTAATTAGTAATAAACTGTAGATTTTGGAACCTGAGCTAGCTCAGTTACAAAACTGTGAACATGCTTGAAATCTCAGGAGGCAGAGACAGAAGAATCCCTGGGGTTTGCTGGCCGGGTAATCCAGCTTCCTTGGTAATTTCCAGGCTAGAGGATGACACATGGTGGACTGCTCCTAGGTTGATAGTTAGGCTCTAAATACACACATATGCGTGCACAGTTGTTCACACATACGGGGCTGGGGGTGGGGCCAGGTGTGAGACCTGTAGTTTGCGTTTGATACATTTAGCTGGAGTAACAGAGAGGTTACCTTCTTCTGGAGCTGCTAACCTTAGGGGATGCCAGTCTGGGCTTCTGAGGCATCTTTCATATAGATACAAATGTCAGAAAGAAAAAAGTTAAAAGGGTTGCTATGTGTAGGGCATCCCAGTGCTAGCAAAGAGGACATGAGATGAGAGATCGCCACCTGTCCCTTTCCTTAATTTATTCATTCATTCAGCAAGCTTCTATGGAACCCCTGCCATATGCCGACCATAGGACCAGGGGTCAATACGTGAGGCTGGATAGGATTCCTTAGCCTGCAGCAGTTGAAAGAGGTGTAACCAAATACAAGGCGCTGCAAAGCACCTGTTAATGAAGGAAATCTCTAGAGAAGAAAAATAGTGTGTTGGCTCTATATAAGTAGTTGTACAAGATGTCTATGAATCCAAGAAGATAAGAAGAGGCTCTGGTACTGGGGGGCCGTCCTTTTTTGTATAACTTTGGGAAGCAGCATTAATCTGCTTACTGGAAGGTTCCTGCTGTCGATCAGAACCCCATTTTATTTAGACAAGACCTTACTATATAACCCAGGCTTGCCTTGAACTTACTATATAGCTCAGGCTAACCTTGAACTCGAAATCCTCCTGCCTACACCTCCCAAGCGCTGGGATTATGGCCCAGTTCTCAAGCTCCACTCTTCCCTTGCTTGTCCCACACATATTTAGGAGCTCTGTTCTGTGAAGGCACCATTTTAAGTAGCAGGGACTCAGTAACAATCAGAGGAAGAGATACAGAGTGAAAGTCGGTCTTTATAATCCCCCATTGTAGTGGGAGAGACAGAGAGCAAGCACAATAAATGAACAACGTACAATTCTGTGCTCCTATTCCCAGCCCATAGTGGCATGGAGTCATTAACAAGCAGAGAATCAAGGAAGACCAAGCCTTTGCTCCCAGGAGGAAGCAACATGGAGTTCAGTTCCTGTGAGCTTCTGCTCACATTTCCTTCAACTGATCATTAGTTTATTCATTCATCTCACACGCTTCTAGAAGGGTTCCTTGTTTTATCTGTATATTTATTTACTTAATGCATGTGTGTGTGTGTGTGTTTGTGTGTGTGTTTCACTAGAGCTTTTAAGAGCAAAGCCTGTGCTCTAGGCATCCCCAATATGCCAATAAAGAAAGGTAAATAACAGAAGATAAATAATAGAGAAAGGTAGTAAATGGAGATTTAGCCAATGTGTCTACATTGGGAAGAGACACAGACCCCTTTCCCCAAGCCTGTTGTTGGAATACTCATATTAAGGTTTGGGTTTAAACTGGGAGATAAACAGTCCTGGTCAGGGTGGTCCTGCCCATCACTGACCCATGATTGTCTTTGTTCAGGTCTGTGCTGTAAGGTGATTTGCACAGTTGTCAGAACTGTGTAAACCTCTTCCTGAGAGTCAAGCTTTCCCTCTGGCTTCTTCAGGATTCAGTCCTTACTCCAGCAGGGAGGTCTGCCAGCCTAGCATAGCTGTAGCCATTTTGTTCCATACTGGCCAGGCATTTCATATTGTTTCTGTAATATTCCCACCAGTCATTTACACGGAAAAATAACTTGACTCAGAGCAGGGTCATAATGACTACAATCCCTGTTATGTTCTATATATACTGAGGTTTGTTAATCTTAAGAAATTCCATAACCATAAGCTCCACTTAGGACCAAGAAGACTAAAGATCAATTAGAATTATTCTGTCTCACTAACCAAAATAGCTTGAGTCAGAGCTGACCACTGGGCAACACTTCCTGCACCTGTGTATGAGCTCATTGTGGTTTTGTGGGGGTTTTATTTTCCTTTTTAAGCCTGCCCCAAGAAATGTTTGTGGAACTCAGATAATTTTGAACTGTGTCCCTGATCAGATCAGTATTAGGCTGTGTGTTCAGTAAACCATCTCAGTCCAAGATCAGTGCTCATGAGGTTTGTGGAGAGACTCTCAGACCCCAAAAGACTCCTGGAGAAATGTTAATTCTTTGGGAGCCATTGTTTAAACAGTCCAGTTGTCCAGTAAAAGGGCACAGGTACTCCCTTTAGAACCATCTCTCATCAGGACAATGAGATGTGGCTCTTTTAAAGACGCCTTCCTTAATACTGATCCATTAACACTGAACCCCGCACTGACATCGCATGCCTGAAAGCAGCTGATTTCCACAAGGCACAGCATGATCTTCTCAGCCCAAGAAAACACTATGTACTGTTTCTGTGCAAGGATCAGGGGTCCTCACAGTAGGCAAGTTACCAACAGAAGGAGCAAAACTGGGGAGAAAAAGAAAGCTACGGAGCTCAGAAAAGGAGCCATTACCCTGCCAGGGTGTAAATGAGTGCCATTACTATAAAGGTCAGTGTGAAAGTTCTTCAGAAAAGTGAGAATCCTCATCTCAAACAAACAAACAACAAAAAAAAAAAAAAGAAAGAAAAAAAGAACACATGGATGGACAAATGATTGATCGGTAGATAAGCAGCTGATAGATAAATATTCTACATTTTATCTTTCCGGACGATATGTCATATATATCTCTACATGTTTACATGCCCTGTCCAAGGGTAAAGGATCTCAAATGTAGCATTTCTCATTCTTTATTCTATATAGATCTGTCCATACATGATAAACAGTCTTGCTTGTTGGATCCTTTTGTTGTTGTTGTAATTTTTTTAAAAAATGTGTTAGCTTGTGCCTTGCCTGCATGTATGCCTTAGAATCTTGTGTGTTTGGTGTCCATTGAAGCCAAAAGAGGGAACCAGATCCCCTGGAGCTATAGTTACAGATGTTTGTGAGTTTCCATGCTTAGGAATTGGACACTGGCCCTCTTGAAGAGAAACCAGTTTTCCTAACCACTGAGCAATTTCTCTGGCGGGGTTGGATTTTTGTTGTTTTTAATGCTCAATCAGCAAAAGCTCTAGTCCCCTGCTGCCTTGCATGTATCCTTAGATTCTTCTAAAGCCGCTGTTATCTCCAGGATCCTAAAGGAACACCTCGTGCAAACAAGATATCAGAACTTCCCATTGTGAATGTGAATTAACAGCATTTGATTGTGGCTGAATGGAGAAGGTGCACTCTCTGAGAGAGTGTCCTTACAGCCAGGATACAGATGAGGCTTTGCTTATTTGGCTTGATTTAGTGGAGAGAAGGATACTACATAAAGAATCTGAAGAAGAACCTTGATTTAATGAGCCCAGAGTCTCATCCCATACATTCAAAGGGAACCCTGGGCACAAATTGGGATTGCATGGTGTTGGGGACCAGAGAAAGGGCAACCTCAACTGGGATTTGCCAAGGCAATTGGTTTAGTGACCCAGAAACTAGGAAGGCAGCCTCTCTGGCACAGTGTAGACACTCTCTAAGGCCACCACTGGCTGCGGCAGTCTCAAGATGTCTTAGTCAGGGTTATTATTGCTGTGATGAAACACTATGACCAAAACAAGTTGGGGAGAAAAGGATTTATTCAGGTTACACTTCCATATCACAGTTCATCATTGAAATAATTCAGGACAGGAACTCAAGCAAGCAGGAACCTGGAGGCAGGAGCTGATGAAGAACCCATAGAGGGGTGCTGCTTAGTGGTTTGCTTCCCATGCCTGCTTTCTTATAGAACCCAGGACCATCAGCCCAGGAATGGCACCACCCACAATGGGCTGGGCCCTCCACCATCAGTCACTAATTAAGAAAGTGTCCTACAAGTTTGCCTACAGCCTGATCTTATGGAGGCATTTTCTCAGCTGATGCTTCCTCCTCTCTAATGACTTTAGCTTGTGTCAAGTTGACTAAAAACTAGCCAGTGCACACAGCTTAAGGACAAGAAAGAAAGGCTAGCAGGGCTGTGTGGGAACTTAGTAAACAGAGCTTTGCCAGTTCTCAGGAGGTGTTCTACCGCTGAGCTGTCTCTCCAGCTCCTACACACGAAGTTTTAAACATCAGGTTTTTTAAAAATTTAATTTCCAGATAACAAACTTCAAACCATCTGTGGGTGTGTCTCAGTTGGTGCTTGGTTATCATGCAGGAAGCCTTGGGTTTGATACACAGTACCACATCGAATAGAGCTAATAGTTCACACCTATAATCCTTGAACTCTAAAGGTTCCTAAGATCAAGGTCATTCTAGGATACACCAAGAGTTTGAGGCTAGCCTGGATTACATGAGACCATATCTCAAACAAACTCATACAATTTCAAGAGAATAGTTAAAAACAATGCACATGCATACTGTGTAACTGTCACCACGGAGGGACACAGATTCCCATCACTTTAGGAAGCTTCCTTGTGACCTTTCTCAGTTTCCCTCTCCATCCAAAACACCCATGTGCTTTTCATACTTCTAATTAGGTATGTCTCTCTTAGGTGTTCAGGGAAATGGAATCAAACACTGTATTCTTCTGTTATTTTTTCTCATCCTAAACTTTTTTTGAGGCTCATTCACATTGTTGCATGAATTGATACAATTCACCCTCTTTGTTGCCAAGTTTTGATTCTTATTTTACCATAAGGGCATTCCATATTTTCTTTATCCATTCACTTGCTGCTCTAGTTTCATCTCTGTTACTGTGATCAAATACCCTGAAAGAGTAACAGAAGGGAGAAATCAGGGGGTTTTGTTTGTTATTTTTTTTTTAGGCCCACAATCCCAGGTTATAGTCTATTATTGTAGGAAAGTCAAGGTAGCAGGAACTAGAAGCAGCTGAGTCATATCAGCCCACAAGAGTAACGTCTGAGTTACTTTTCTATTGCTGAGATAAAACTGTATGATCAAAGCAACTTTGAGAGGAGTTTATTTGGGGGTTACAGTTTCAGGGGATGAATCTATGACCACCATGGTGGGGAGTATGTCAGCTGGCAGGAAGGCAAAGTGATGGAGCAGTAATTAAGAGCTCACATCTTGAGGCACAACCATGAGACAGAGAAGGATTCGAATGGGGCAAGTCTTTTGAAACTCCAAGGCCTGTCTACAATAACACACCTTCTCTAACAAGGCCACACCTTCTCATCATTCCCAAATAGTTCCACTAACTGGGGACCAAGCATTCAAAGAGATGAGCCTCTGAGGACTATTCTCATTCAAGCAGAGAGAGAATGTTTGTGTTAGTGATTGCTTTCAGTTCACTTTCTCCTTTTTAAAATACAATTTAGAATCAAAGCCTAGGGAATGGTGCTGCCCACTTTTAGGATGGCTTTTTCTGTGTCAGTTAATGTAGTCAAGGAAACTTCCCACAGATATTTCCATAGGACAATCTGGTCTAGACAGTTCCTTACTGAGACTTAATTGTGACAAGTTGACAATTAAAACAAACCATCATACCTGCTATAGCCTATTTGGTCATTATACATAATGTGACCATGAGCATTCATGTATAAGTCTTTATCTGATCATATGGTTGTCTTTCTCTTAGGTAAATGCCCAAGAGGAATGCTTCTAAGCAGTGAAGTAAACACACATTCTTTTTTACACATGTTTGTGTATCTTCCGATTTCTGCATTTGATGCACATATTTTAAGTAACAAGAAACTGCCACTCTGTTTTGCAAATGACCACACTGCCATCAATGATGTATGATGTTTCCAGACGTTCCTTGCATGTACAGTATTTATTACTGCCAGTCTCTTTTAAGCCACTCTCGTGAGTAGACAGGATATTTCACTGAGATTTTAAAGTGCATTGCATTGCCCAATCACTAAGCTAAGGGAGTACTTTTATTACTTTCTTCTCATAGCTACTTTCAGAAGCATATAATAATGTTCCCACTCTACCCTCTGAAACTATAAGTAAGCCCCCAGTTAAATGTTTACTTTTGTCATTCACCTTGGCCTCTTTTGGGGTGTCTCTTCACCTCAATAGAACAGTGACTATGTCAGGTTCCACCTCTTTTCTAAGAAGCCTGGAGATGGCAGCTAGTCATCTGAGAAGAAGTGCTGCGGCGGTGAAGAGGTTAAAGATGGGCTAAAGAAGCTATTGTGGAAAGTCCATAACAGGGGATGGGCCAGGAGGGCGAGGTCAAAGTTCTCTGGTACCAACCTCTGTCTTTCCTGCTGAATCCTTAACACAGATACCATGGCAGCTCTGCCTCTGTCAGCAGTGCAAGGTCATCTCTGACCCCTTCCTTCTGCTGATTCAACCTGCCAGTGCCCCAATTAGGGCCCCACCTGATTCAGGCACTGTTGCAAGAATCTGGAGTGTGGCTAGGGAAAGCCTATCCTGCTGTCTTGAATCCTTTCTAAAAACAGGTGCAGTATAACTGTAAATGAACACATGTGCTGCTTCTATAAGGGGCAGAGACCAACCAAAGAAAACACAAAACCCCACAGCAGCATCAGGTTTCCAGTGTGTTGCTTATGATTCCAGCAGCTACCCTGTGCAGTATGGACTTCATTATGACAAGACACAAATCCACAGGCGTTCTGAAACAGGAACCACCAACCGTGGTTCATAACATCAAGCTGACTATTAAAGAATGTTGACCAACTCTCAGTCCATATTGTCATCTCCTTATTCAGACACAGCCTCTGAAGAACAGACAGCAGTAGTGGCCTAATGGCCACTGTCCACTCAGGATCTTTCATGAACCTCTGTTCTTTCCATCAAGGAGACAGTTAACAGAGTATTTGAGATAATATAGACTATCTGCAGGCTGCTTTGGAGTAGGTATTCCAACTCTCCAGTATACTTTGTAGAGATTCCAAAATGCTTGCTTCATCTGGTCTTAAGAACCAAGAAGCACTTGATGCCAGTGAAGAGAAGCAGTTCATGCCAGTGACGTATGAACAGCTGCTTGCTTGATCTGGCAGTCTCCTTCTCCCAGCTTGGAACTGAGCATGCCCTGTGAAAGATGGAGTCAAAAATGGCACAGTCTTCTGAGCTCAGAAGTGGTTGACTATTGGTTTTGAAGATTCTAAGGTCACCCTCAGGAGGTGGTTGACTGAGCTCTTGAGATGCTCAGTCAGGATCCTGGAAACAGAAGTGTATACCATGCAGGCCAGCTGTGTTTTTGAGATACCCTGGCCAGGGACAGGGTTCAAGATTAAGCTTATTTCTCCTAACCTTCCCCAGACACACACACACACACACACACACACACACACACACACACACTGTATCCCTGGAGCAGGCCCCATCTACTGTGGCTTCCCATAGGGCATCATGATTTTAAACAAAAAGTCGCACTAGTATAAATGAAAAAAAAACCCCAAAGCTGTCTAAGCAATAACCAACTTAGTTCACGTATCAAGATGCTTCTGGCTTTGTCGGATCTGAAACACAGCCCCTTCCAGTTCACTGAAAATCAGGGGGGAAGGCCTGAGGTTCACATAGATGGAAGTTATTCAATTGGATTTTGGATATTGGCTCTTGTGAACAGCCAATTTCATTGATCTCTACCCAGGAAGAATTACACAAGGAGCCACAGGAAAAATGGAAAGAACTGTTCAAACTGAGACTTCATTTATGGAAATGGAAGAGTGGAGGTGGTGTCAAGATGCAGCTTACTGTAATGGGCTTACAGTAAGGGGCACCTCTGACTACGGGAACGATGTCGTCAACTGCAGAGTGGACAGCTCAGGCGAGCATCACGGAGTGTGCTGCAGCCTGTGCTTCAGATTACCTTTGCACATGGATTACATCCTCTAGATGCCATATCTGTGAAAGTGATACGTGGAGAGATGAACAGTGAGCCATGAAGCCAACACTTACTCTGAGAGAACCCCAGGAACCAAAGAAAGGGATGTGGAATACTTTCCTGTTTCAGAATCAGATGAAGGCTGTAAGGAAAGAACCAGTCTCCCTGAGGCCACTATTTTGTTATTTGTGATTGGATCAAACCAGAGGATTGGAGCCAAAGGCATGAAGGTCAGAGGTCACTTCTACCCTCAAGGTGTTGAGCAGGTAGAAAAGCTAGAACAAAATTGTTGCTGACACTGAGGATGATACTCATCGCCTATCTGCAGGACGCCCGGAAGTGACCCAGGGCCTTCACTGTAACAAGTTCTGTTATGAGCGGCTCAAAACGGGTGGGGTGAGGAAAAAGAAAGAGAGAAAGAAAGAAAGAGAGAGAAAGAAAGAAGTGAATGCTATGCTCCAATGTAGATATGGTTCCATAAAGTTTTTATAGTTATAAGCAAAATAAAATTATAAATCAAGTTATTTTTAAAGTACATTATGGAAACATCAATCACAGAATCAGGTGCTAGATGATGTCTGATGATGTCTGTAGCTTTTGGGTTGACAGAAGCCAATATTCTGTCAACAACAGATTCTACCTGACACTTGAAGTGACATTAGGCACAGTGGTGGGAATATGTTAGATAGGGTTCTCGAGAGACAGAATTTATAGAATATAAGAGAATCCTGACTAATATACTTGCCTACCACTGTGTCTGGCGTGTGTGTGTGTGTGTGTGTGTGTGTGTGTGTGTGTGTGTGTGTGTGTAGTTTATTAAAATGGCCTACAGGATGTAGGCCAGATAGTTCAGTGATGGCTAATTACCAACAGAAGGTCCAAGAGTTCAGTAGTTCTTCAGTCCATGAAGCTGGATGTCTTAGCTGGTTTTCAGGATACACCAAAATCACAAGAAGCTGTACTGACAGTGATGGAATGGACTTGGTAGGTAGGTGAGAGCAAGCAAGCAAAAAGAGAGCCAGCTTCCTTCTTCTGCGTCCTTTATATAGGCTGCCAGCTAAGGGCGTGGTCCTGAATAAAGGTGGATCTTCCCATCTCAGAAGATCTAGATTAAAAGGGGATCTTCCCACTTCTGATGATTTAAGAAAAAAAAAATCCCTCATAGTCATTAGGGTCTTAGTTAATTCCAGATGTAATCAAGTTGACAACCAAGAATAGTCATCACAGCAAGAAATGGCTATTAAGATTAATAAAAATAACAAAAGATGACTTGTTTATGTATCTGGAACATTTTAACTCTTTACAATCACAAAGTTCTACAAAGTCAGCTAGCCTTGCGGACTCTTTAACATATGTGTGGCTTTTTATTCTGGGAACTAGTTCACAGGCAATGTATAAGTATATTCTTTCTGTTTTCAATAAAAATAAATGGTAGGGAGAAATGCTGGGCCCAGTTTATGTCCAAACCAATTAAGGTATTAAAGACATAAGAGGAATTGCAATTTCTCAGGTTAGAATGTAAGAGGGTCATTCAAATACAGAGCAGCAGGCTGTCAGAAGATAGAGGAAGCAGCAGCAGAAGAAATTACACACTACACAGCCCTTCGTGAAAAAGAAATTCAAAGGGAGCCAACCGATAGTGGCATGAGAGCCCCATTGTCTAGAAGATGAACTCTTGCCTGGTCTCAGAGTTTTCCAGGGCTACGGCCAAGGACAGCTCCCGGATGAAGAGACGCAGTATGTGCAACATTTTTGCTCAGAGAAATGGAATGCAACAAAAAGTAACTTTCTTCCTGCCTCCGGTTCTCTGTCCTGCTTATCACTCAGCCTTGATCTATGGAACAAGACCTCCTGACTGTTGAAGAAAACCTGGGTGATCCCATTCAGTTTCTAGCCCATTACTCTAGACCTAAGAGTTTTGTTTTAGTAAAGGAAATGTCCAGTAGAGCACAATAATCAATCTTGTGTTTTCCATTTACCCGAAAAGCTTACCCATTGTGCATGCCCAAGAAGGAAACAGCATGGGGCAGCACTCCACTGCCTCCCGACTCAGGATACCTCCTCAAATCATAGTTTTGAAAATTTAAACTTTTTTTCCAATACTGAGGATTGAACCCAGGTCCTGCACATACTAGGCAAGCCTGCTACTGAACTATCCCAGCCTCTCCTCCGAGTTTGTTGTTGTTTTACTAAAGGTCTCACTAAGTAGACCAGGCTGCCCTTGAACTCTTTCAGTAGCCTAAGCAGGCCTCAACCTTGCAAGCCTCCTTTCTCAGCCTCTTCAACAGCTGGAACTATAGGCCTGTGCTCCCAAGGCCCTGATGAGCTGTACTATTTCATCCCTCCACCCTTCAAAATGGCTGACAGGTCTCCTAATCTCATTAGTGTGTGTGGTGGAAGAACATGGAGAGAATTGAGCGGAGGACTCAGAAGATCCTCCTTGCTTGGTTTTTTTGTTTGTTTGTTTGTTTTTGTCTTTTTTGCTGTGGTTTTGGAATATGTATGGTGTGTGTGTATGATGTTTGTGGGGGGCGTGTGTGTGTGTGTGTGTGTGTGTGTGTGTGGTAAATCAGAGTTAAACTTCGGGTGTCTTTCTTTGGGCACCATTCACCGTGTTTGGGGCACAGGACCTCTCACTGGCTGAGAGCACACCAAGTAGTCTAGGGTCTGGTTGGCCAGCAAGCCCCAGGGGTCTGTTCTCTTGCCTCTGTCTCTGGATTACAAGTTTTTATTTGTAACCTGGCTTCTAGGAATCAAACTCAAGACCTGTGCTTGCAAGGCAGGTACTTCAGTGACTGAACTTTGCACAGCCCTTGCTGTGTCTTTAAAATTTTGTTCATTTTATTGTTGCTATTATTATTACAGATGTGCACTGCTATACAAAGATCGTCTGTGGTGTTTTGTTATGTGAGATACAATCTCACATTTGTAGTCTAGGCTGGCCTCAGACTCATGACCATGCCTCTTCCTCAACCTCCTAAGTTCTGGGACTACAGGCATGTGTCACCATGCCTGGCTTGGCCTTAGGGTTTCATTGCCTGGTAAGTTTTCCAAGCTTTTCTCTGTTTAATTTTATGATCTCTAGTAAAGTATGGTGAGGCCAGACAATTAAGACAGAGCTTGGAAAGAATTCAGGTTTATTCTACTTGTTTTCATCCCTAGAGAGAGCACAGGCCATGTAGGCTGCTCAAGGAAAACAGCCGAGTTTGCCACAAGGCAGCAGGAAAGAGGGAGCCATAACAAATATTCCTGAAGGAAGGCAAAGCCAGGCAGGTTTATGATTTCCTAATCTGAGTAAACTGAGTGTTTAGTGGGCCCTGGAACACAGAAGCATCTCTGGTAGCCTCATACATAGGTGTATAGTGGCCTGCGGTGTGAGGGTTCTGTAAAAGTTTGCAGCATGAGGTTCACAGCTGCCCCAAAGCGAAATGACCAACCTCAAACTGCCTTAAACTGCCTTAAACTGCCTTAAACTGCCTTAAACTGCCTTAAACTGCCTTAACACAACATTCACCCCTCTATAGTACAAGTATTTTATGGGTTCTTTCAGACAAAGAGACATCAAAGAAGACAACTCTCTCATAACCCCTTAATTGTCAGAAAGTGTCTGTATGTTCATACACATGAGAAAGAGAGAAAAAGACAGACAGAGACAGACTGGGAATCATGTAGTCCAGGCTGGCCTCGAACTCCCTAAGTAGCCAAGAATGACTTTGAACTTACCTTCCTGTCTCCTCCTCTTGAGGGTATTACAGGGTCAACTACCATGCCTGGGTTTGGAGTGAGGGGGAGACTGCTCTTAGGATACTAGGCCTGGTACCTGTGTCTACCTCTCAAGAATTTGAGTCATAGGTGCACGCCACCCTGCACATTCTATCACATTTGAAGCCACTGCTTTTCAGTGTCTTTTAGCCAAAGTCCAAAGTCACCCTGCCTCTGCAAGAAACCGTACTGGGCAGGGCTCCTTTAGAAAAAGCTACAAACTAGGTCTCTACAGAATTTCTCCTACTGGGCACAGAATTTTACACAACTGAATATCCACAAGGAAGAGCTGGTCACTGGGACCTAAACTACTGGAAGGAGGGAGCAGCAGAGTCCAGGGATAAAGGACAAAGGCTTTCAAGTGTTATTGAAGTTGGTGCAGGTCCATCCTCAGGGTGAGCAAAGCAAGTCACTCAGCCAGGCTGCAAAATTTAAAGGGATGCCATAAAATTCCGCGATCAAGACAAATCCTATATGATGCAATAATTTTTAAATACATTAATTGGTTTATACTGAATGCAGTTTCCATTTTGCCCAAGATGCCAGCCACATGGATCTGTTAATGCTGCTGGGTCATGATGTAATGCCGTTCGGCTCTCATAGTCTGTTAGCTGAGGCTTGAGGATCAATCAGAGACAGAAATATATGTATGAACAGGGAATGTCCAAGTTGCTGGTCTGTGAGACAGCTCCCCTGGCGCTTGCCGCCATGTCTGATGATGACTGGAGTTATCACTGGGACACTTGCATTGAACTGACTCCTGCATGTTGACCTCTGACGTGTGTGATATTTCGTGTGTGTGTGTGTGTGTGTGTGTGTGTGTGTGTGTGACAGAGAGAGGGGGGAGAGAGAGACAGAGAGAGGTATCTGCAGTAAAAAGAAATGAAGGGACATGTGGTGAGTGGTGATAGGGTTGCAGTCAGAGAAGGGATCCTGTAGGGACACTAGAGCTGTCAGTAGGCAGACACTTGCTGAGATGCTGAAATCAAGACTTATGAGGTGCCAGTTGAAGACTTCAGGTTTCTCCTGAGGCTAGCATATTATCTAAGTGAATGACAGAACGTCATCCACACAGGTGTAGGCAGGATTTCAAAGTTCAGATTCAGACCTCCTTTTCCCCACTGTAAGTGAAGGTGAAGCAGCCCTCCCTGGTGGTTCTGAGGCCCAGCCCACTGAGCCACCCCACCACAAGGTTTCACAAGGAGGGCGGAGGAGGACCCGCCCTGGCTACAGCCCTGGGGCTGGAACGATCTGAGCAGGGGCGGGTCGCGCGGGTGCCCTCACCGCTAGCCGCCCAATCGCCGTGGGCCCGCGGAGCCCCGGGGGGCTGGGGCGGCGGGCGGAACGTGCCGCGGCTGCGCGAGCGCGGGGCCGGGCCGGGCGGGTGCGCTCAGTCTGGCGGCGGCGGTGCGCGGACAGACAGACGTGTCGGGAGCGCAGCACCGCCCGCAGCCCAGCAATCCGGGCCGCGCCCGCCCGCCCGCCATGGTGTCGTGGATCATCTCCAGGCTGGTGGTGTAAGTGGCCTCTTCTCCTGTGTCCCTTCTTCCCTTCTCTCCTGATCCCCACGTCCCCTTAGGGCCGCGCGCCCCTGCGAACCACCAGCCCCGGGTCGCTAGCTATTAATACCCGGCGGTCGCTAAATTTAGCAGGTACAGTAGCTGCCTGGGGACGCGGGGAGCGCGAGGCGGCGTAGGACGCGCGACGTTACTGACCCATGGGTAGCCGCGGGCGCAGGCGGCGCCTTGCATGGGGACCGGGGCGTGGGTCCCCGCACGCTGGTGGAGTCGCTGGGGCTAGGCGATGACTCTCGCCTTGTCTCTTGTTGCTTTGTTCCATTCCGGGTGGGGCGGATTTGCAGAGGCCCCGAGTGGGTGCCCCGCGCCTCTCTCCTTTGGAAGAAAATGCCTTGGACTCGCCTGCCGCCGCGCTTTGTCGGGTGAAAATGACATACAGTCCAGACAAGCGAGGGGCGCTGCCTGAAGGGGTCATCACTGAAACCAGTAGTAGCCAGATGGAGGTGGGGCACTCAATGGAGTAGGGAAAATACTCCTTTTTAGGTTTCTCAAATAGACAGAGGCGGGTGGCAAGATGATCAGTATGCATCTTGGAGTAGATGTCTTCGTCCGTCTTGCCTGCTCTCCTTTGCAGGGGTTTGAGAGACAGGGGCAGGCATCTCTAGGAATGCATGGGGAAATTTACAAGTGACAGACCACACCACCACCACCACCACCACCACCACCACCACCACCACCACCACCACCACCACCACCACCACCACCCCAAGGGCGCTAGCAGCGACATCTCCCAGGCGGTGCAGGACAGCAGAGTCATCTGGGGTGAGGCCTATATGAAGTCCTTGGGGGATGTGTGATGGAGACTTTTGTTTTATTGTCAAGGTTCTCTCTTACGTTTCCTACCTGGGTCTGGACGATTGATTTAGCATCTGCTCAGGAGACCTGGGGCTGAAATGGGTCTGGGGAGGCTTGGGTGAGGAACACGTGCCCAGCATTTTCTTTGTCTAAGAAAGAGGGGCTATTAATTCCCTTTGACAGTGCATACACATACACCTCTTCTTCTCTTCTTGACTGATTTGCAAAGCCGTGCAGGATAGCTGTCTTTAGACTCCTGGCCATTGTCTTCCCGGCATCGTTCTGTCCATCCCTCCTAAAGCCCATCAAGTTACTTCACAAAGGTCTCTCCAACAGCTGTTGTCAGCTGCCCCCGGGGGAGGGGGTTGTTCTGTACCTTCAGGTGGCATGTGAAATATTTCGATTTCTGTGGCGTGACTGGCATCAATAACAGGAAAGCCACTGGCATGCCTTGCCACGCCTCGTGCCTGACTAAAGCTTATCTTCTCTGCGGTGTCAGTTTCTTTCCTGAAGGGGTCCTGAGATCTTTGAATTTGCTAGTGACCCCTGGAGGACCTCAGGGTGGGGCAATGGAGCACTTGTTTGCCTGGTGGGCTTTCTCTACAGGTCCTCAACCAAGATCATGCAACCATTCTGGTTTTCTTACCATCCCCCACATAGGAGGCAACCGAAGGGGGTGTAGGAAAGGGAGGGGTTGCAAAAGTGTGTTGTTACCTCCGGAAGCAACCGCACCTTGAAGAACTATGACTTTGGATGACTTGAATGACCGTGCGAATTGCTCCCAGTCTACAGCTACCCTCTGGCACCGAAGGTTGGTGGGATTTGAAGCACCTTGAAAAGGTCAAAGATTCTTCCAACCCTGTGCCTAATTCACAAAATAAACCCAACATGAATTATTAACACCAGTTTTAATCACATTTCTATTTCATTTTAACCATACTTAATAGCTTATTATATAGTACTGCCTGGTGTAAATAAAACTGAAATTCAGATACATCTCTGTCGAAGAAGGAAATCTCACGATAATTTAAGGAGGTTATAATCTTTAAGAATATTACTTATTCTTATATGTGTGTTTCGATTCAGCCCAATATTCTACAGAGGTAAAGGGGCATTTTATGGCGCAGTGCAAAGGTGTGGGACTGGGATATTGTGTTTGGAATCAAGAAAATAAATGGTTCAAATCCAATTCTGCCTTTTGCCAGCAGATCCTAGTTCATAGCCCTGATCCCAACAGATCTCAGTTCCTGAGCTAATTAACTGCACATTACTGTTGCAGAGGTTTCAATAACACGTGGCATGTGGATTCCCAAGGACCATGGAGAACACTAAATCAATGGTGATTTCCACTGATCCTCAGGGTATACTGCAAAAGGGCGTAAGTCCTGCCAGAGGATGAACAGCTTCCTCTTATTTTATACATTAGGGTTCTAGATGAAACAAAATTTGGACAACATATAGGTTTATTGCTAATAAAAAAAAAATCACTAATCCAGCCCTCCACCCTCATCTATAGAACTGAAGAGGGTATGCACCTTGACCAAGGTCAGAAGACCAGAAGAAAATGAATTCAGGATGTTCAGACTGGTGGATCCATAGGCAAGGACCCCTGCCGGTTATACTGAGGCTATCCCTTTAAGGCTCCCTTAGCCCTCTGGTCTGAGCTTGTGCTATGATTTTGTCCATAAATTCCATTTCCTTCCTGAAAGCAGTCTTTTTAAAGTTTTGTAACTACATCAAAGAATATTTAAGGAAGACCGATCGCTGTGTTTGAGGATGAAGAGGGAGTGTCTTCCTGTCTTTATGGTCCCAGTCATCCAACTGGGACAAGTTGCTGCTGCTGATGTCCTTTCTGCTGCTGGCCATGAGTATTGTAAGGGCTGGTTTCCTCCACAGCTCCTTGCCCCCTCCAAAGGCTCCCGCCTCTCCCCCATTTCCATCCCCACCTCCTGCTTTAAATTAAGTACCTGGCATCTAAGCCCACTCAGCAAACACTGATTTTGTTGAAGGAACCCAGAGGCATGGGATACAAGGAAGGAACTTGGTCAATGCTGTTCTGTGATGATGGGAGTCTCTGGCCATCAGGGCAGCTTGTGTCACAGTGGGTGGGCACAATTAGTGAGCATTGGCTTGACAAACTTCTCTCTGGCCACCCATGTTCCTCCTGACTCCCTGAGCTCAAATAGGGAGAAATTACCAGAGTCAGTGTAGCAGCAAGTGGATCTTGCTTGGTGTCTTCATGGGCATGGAAATCACTTAGAATTTGCCTGATTGCCTCTTTATTTGTTCTTAAATAGGGCTTTGTGTGCCGAGGCTGGACTCAAACTCTGTGCATGCTAGGCAAACATTGTGCTGAGCCAATTCACAGCTCTCCTCTCTTTTCAAATATGTAGTTTTCTTTACAAATAACTCAAGGCCTAAACATGAATGAATTTCACACTGGGAGACGATGCTCATGTAAACTGATGGAGGTGAACACAGAGCTGCTCTGTGACTTGGGGGAATGTGCCCCTTTGAAGTATCCCAAGAAGCAAGTACTCATTGTGTCTGGCAGAATTTTGGCCAAGGTCCAAATGTTAGCAGAATAGAGCCATAGCTTCCCACACAGTGTGTGGTTACAAGACCAAAGTCATTCCTCACTACAGGAGAAAAGGAGAATCTTCATTCAGTAAAAACTTGTGAATATCTAATGGGTATACTGAAAAAAAAGTTATTTCTACCTTGCAGTGTTTCTAGGCTTGCTTCTTTTCTGTGCTGAGGATGAAACTCATGGTCCTGTATATGCTGGGCAAGGACTAGACAAGGGCTAGGTAAGGGCTAGGTAAGGGCTAGGCAAGGGCTAGACAAGGACTAGGTAAGGGCTAGACAAGGACTAGACAAGGGCTAGGTAAGGGCTAGACAAG
>JADRCH010000043.1:12435303-12492902 GCA_019843965.1 Rhynchomys soricoides | reverse complement strand
TAGTGTACTATAGTGTGCTGTAGTGTACTGTAGTGTGCTGTAGTGTAGTGTACTGTAGTGTGCTGTAATGTAGTGTACAGAGTGTGAGTGCCCATGGAGGCCAGAAGAGAGCACAGGCCTCCTGGAGCTCGAGTTCCAGTTTGTAAGCCATCTGGCAAGGGTGCTGGAGAGCACACTCTGGTCCTCGGCATAAGCTCATAACCCTCTTTAGTCCCTGCTTAGTTCATCTTTAATGACTTTCAATAACATTTTGCTTTATTTTTGAAACAAATTCTCACGCGATAGTCCAAGCTGGCCAGAACTCACCATGTACTCAAAGTTACCCTTGAACTCATGGCCTGTAATTATGCTCCTGCCTCAGCTCCCTTTCTGAGTGAGTCACAGGTGTGACTCACCATGCCTGGCTAATTTCATCATTTGTACTATGAATGCCATGCAGGGCGTTTGTTTCGTTTACTCTCTGGTGTTTGGTGTTTGTCAGTATTTAGTGTCTTAGAGAGCTTGTTATTTTCCAACATGATTATTAGGCAATACAACCTTGATAAATGCTAGATTCTTGAGGGTTCTCACCAAGAGAGAACTTCTGTCTTCTGAGGATAATACAATGCCTGTCTTTCCAGTCGTGACTCCTTTCCCTCCCCTCACAGCATTGGTAGGCCCCTCAGTGCCTGAGACTAAAAGTGGGGAAGGCAGACATGCTTGCTTTGTTCTTGATTTAAGAAGGGATGTTTATGGATTTTCCCATGCTGTTCTTGTTGCATGCTTTTCTAAAATGGCCACTTTAAAATAACAGGTGTGTTCAGCCGCTCAATAGATATGGCTGAAGTAACACACAAGCACAAATTCATCTATGATGCAGATAGTAAGAGAACAAGATGGCAGAAAGGGAGGTGTATGGAAGGCAGAGTAAGAGCATCCAGCAAAGATCTAATGAGAATGCTAGGAGCAGTGTGAGGGAGAAGATGCAGAGGCAGTATTGATAATTACCACTACATTTATAGAATGACTCCAAGGAATAAGTCCTAAAATAATATTGGCCTAAGAAGAGAGTGTGGATATTCCTCTAAAGATATTGAATCGAGCCAGACAGAGTGCTTATATCTGTAATTCCAGCACCCAGGGAGGTGAGGCATGAGTTCAAGGCTAGCCTTGGCTACAAAGTAAGTTCCAAGACAGCCTGGTCTGAAGAGTGAGATTTTAAGTCACATCAGAACTAAGCGCATCCTTTTCCACTGAGGCCAGACAAGGCAGCCCAGCTTGAAGAAGGGGATCCAATGGCAGGCAACAGAGTCTAAGTGAAAGACACCCCCAATTGCTACAATTATTAGGGGATCTACATGAAGAACAAGCTCCGTATGTGTAGGGAACCTAGATCCTGTCCATATAGATAGGGCGGATTGGTACCCAGAGGGGAGGAAGGTGAGACTGGGAGCAGAGGACAGAGGGGACTGCACTTGGAATGTAAGGTTAATTAACTAATTAATTAATTAATGAAAAACAAAACAAAAAACCTTCAAAATAAAAAAGAGTGAGACTTTATTTTAAGAAAGAAAGAAACCAAAGAAACAAATGAGAAAAGAAAAAAGCAAAGAAGGAGAGAAGGAATTAATCAAGCATTTACAATATTTCCATAGAAAAAGTATGTGGCCCTAGTGGCCTTACTGGCAGGCTCTGCTCACTAGTCCAAAAAGAAATCAATCTCACAGAAAGGCAATGAAGGCTTAATGGTAAAATTAATCTGTACACTTTGCCACTTAGCAATCTAAGGACAGCCTTACTAGAGGCACTAAATAAAATATAATATATTCATTCTTGTCTATTATTAGCAAACTATCATTTAATTTTTAAAATTACAGCTGTTTATTTGTGTGTGCATTATGTGGGGGGTCAGAGGACGTCTCTGGGAGTTGGTTCTCTCCTCCTACCAGGGATAGGACAGGTCATCAGGCATGGAGACGAACACCTTTATCTGCTGACCCATCACAGCAGCCCACATTGCTGGGTTTTGTCTGTCTGTCGTCTGTCTGTCTGTCTTCCTCCCCTCTTCATTCCTTCCTTTATTTATTTGATAAAGTCTCACTGTATAGCCCAGGCTGCTGTAGAACTCACTGTGGAGCCCAGGCTAGCCCAGGATTTGTCATTCTCTTGCCCTACCTTCTAAATCCTTAGATTTTAGCTGTAATGTTTACATTTTTATAATATATTAGAAATCTTATTTTGTTCTGGCAAGAAAACTTGTTGATATGACAGCTCTTCCTTCAAATATGTTTGGCATATTTATTTCATACTCTGATTTTGATAGTTCTAGCATCTAAAAAAAAATTTTTTTTTTGAAGCAAAAATTTACTTTAGCCAAGGCTGGCCTGGAACTCACTCTGTAGAGCAGGCTGACATGAAACTCATGTCAATGCTCCTGTCTCAGCCTCCTCAGTACTAGGATTATAGGTGTGCAGCATCATGCTTGGCTCCAATGCTATTCTTAAATTTTAAATTAATTTATCTTTGGGGGGCTGGGTGGAGCCATGGCACACATGTGGAGGTCAGAAGTCAAATTTTAGGAGTCAGTTCTTTCCTACCATTGTGTGGTTCTGAGCATCAAACTGGGGTCACCATCCCACTGCCCCCCCATGTTAGTTTTGAGCAGTTTCACTGCCATTTCTCCCATTGTCTCTTAATCAAAGTGCATTGTGTGTGTATGTCTGTTTGCTTGATTCACTGAGTTCCTGTGGCTTAGGACTTTGTCATAGGAATTCTTGGAGGCCTGGGTTAGAGATGAACTCTGCCAGAACTTGTGCTGTGTGTCCAGGGACTCTTACAGTACTGCACAACTAGAAAGTAAATTCTTGAGTGATATGCTCCTGCAAGAGCTGCAGACTATCTAAAACACCTCAGTGTCACACATGGGAAATGTCCCTTCAAGTTGTTGGTCAGGGGAGTCTACGAGACTCCCAAAACAATGGAGTTGTCATTGCCCTTGGTTGCCTGCTCCAGGACTTGAAAGTAATTAACCTTACTGCTAAAGATACCACACATTATAGAGATGGAACTCGGAGGAACCAAGCTGGAACTGACTTGGAAGTCTCCCTGAGGACTGGCTCTCAGATTATCACAATGTGCTATGCAAGCTGCCGAGGGAGAAGAGCCCTCAGCAGTCCTGCCTGACTGTCACGAATGACACAGATCAGTGACCGCTCTGACAAGAGAGCCACAATAGTTCAATAGTGGCTCTTTTATCTTGGGGGTTACCAACAATTGTTGAATTAGACTTTAGACCTTTTTAACAGGATAGAATTGACACCGGGACTTTAGACCCTCTCAACAGGAAAGAACTGACACCAGCCTTTTTATTTTTAACTACCTGGATAACATAAATTTAAGGTGCAAACTTAAATGAGAGCAAAATTTTATGGTCTCAGGAGAAACATTTTTTTTCTCCCAATGTCACTGCTAAAGAATGTACCTTAATTCAGGGTGGAATGTTTTTCTCTAGGTCGCCCTTTTTCTGGTAGTGAAGTTCTTTTATATTTTTATTATAGTTTTATTTATTTATTTTGAGAGTATACATGTGGATGTCCGAAGACAACTTTCAAGAGTCCAGTTTTTGCTGGCCACCATATGGGTTCCAGGAATTGATCTCAAGTAGTTATGTTTGTTAGCGGGCTCCTTTACTGACTGGGCCATCCTGAGGTCTTTGATCACGGAGTTCTTTGGACTCAGTATTAGTTCCCTGAGGCTGCTATAACAAAGCACTACGAGCTACATGGCCTAACACAAGAAAAATTTATTCTCACAATTCTGGGGCCAAAGAAGCTGAAGTTAGTGGAAGCTGTGGGTGGGGCCAGCCTTGTTGGAGGTGGAGGCTCAGGAAGAGGAACCCTACACTGGAGGGATTGTCAGCAGCATTGCCTTCCTCTGCTGTGCTGTCACCTGACCTCCTCACAAGTCTGTCTGCTATCTTCTTCTTCGAAGGACACCAGTCACATTGGATTTTAACCCTCTGTAATGACATTGCCTTTACCCTGTTTCCAACTAAGGTCATATTCAAAATTCTGGGGATCAGGACTTTAGCATATCTTCTGAAGGGACATAAAGTGATCCACAGCAAACCCTAATCCATGGAGAGAAAGATGTCCAAAGCCAGTACTATACAAGTGTGCTCTGGGGACCCATATCACCTTACCTGGAAATTGATCAGAACAGTAAATTCCTAGCACACCACCCCTAGAATGCCAAATGAAAACACCTGAGGACGGAGCTCAGGGATCTGTATGTTAATAAACATTCGATCCAAACCCAACACACATTGCCTGAGATCGCACCTCCTGTACATGCCACACATGATGGCCTGTACGCTAAAGTTCAACACCTTAGAAAGCACCCTACTCTACTTTTCTAGGGCTTGTGCTGCCTTGGGTCTGGCCTCTGAGGCATCCCTACATTAATACACTTGCTTAGAAAATCGTTTATACTGATTGCATCTTCAGATCGAAAGGAATCTTTGAAACTCATAAAAATATCAGAGAAACACTGCAGCAGTGGATTACCCATAATACACCAGCAACACTATTCCTTTCTGCAAAAACACACCTGGTGTTTCCCGAGGAGCAATCTGAAAGTGGTGCCGACATCCCCAGTCGGCGTGGCGCAGACATCCCCAGTCGGCGTGTCACTCAAGCACAGGATTATTGTCCTATGCCAGTGGCATTTAGATGTGTTCATCTCCATGCTTCTTTATATTTAAAAAAACAAGGTGGGGGAGAAGGTTCCTTCTTCCCCAAAACTTTCGATTAGCTATGTCTTTCAGGATTTACCACATTAAACTGAAAACTGAGGCGTTCTGGATTATGTATTTATGTTTGAATTTTTGAGACAAAGGCATCATTTGGCCCAGGCTGCCCTTGAACCTGCTATGCAGCTAAGGATGTCTTTCAACCCCTGATCCTCCTGATTCTATCCTTTAAGTGGTGGGATTACATGTGTGTACCACTGAGCTTCCTTTAAAACATGTTTATAAACTAATTTAAAATAACAGTAAAGGGGGAGTTTGGTGGCTCAGCAGGGAGAGGCAGTTACTGCCAAGGCTGCCTACCTGAGTTTGATCCCAGGAACCCCTATGATGAAAGCGGAAAACCACAACTCCCCATAGTTGTCCTCTGGCCTTACACAAGTAACCCAGCAAACGCTGGCACACACATAACACACACTCAGATGGAGAGAGACACAAAACAAATACATTTTAATTTTAGAAGAAAAATCACATTCGCCAGAACACAGAAAGCGTTAAGGAGGGGTCATTGCACCTCCCTCCAAGTCTCTTTTCATGTCGCGGTTGATTGCCATGTGAAATCTGAAGCATTGTTAAGGAAGGCTGAGCTCTGCGTCACTTTAAATGGCTCTTCTATCCACACATGATAACATCATGCTTTGGTCCCTTGGAAGCTAAGATGTTTTATTATTCAGCATAAAGAGTGAAGTTCATGAGTACCACCTTTAATCTCATCAGAAAAGTCCTTAAGGGCTGTAGAGATGGCTCGGCAGTAGTGTGTTTACTGCAAGCATGAGGACCTCAGTTCTGTTCCCAGCATCTATGTTGCCTCTTACCCCAGTGCTGAGGAGGCCTTAGGGCTTGCTAACCAGCCAATCTGACTGAATTGATGAGCTCCAATTTGTCTTAGGAAATAAGGTAGAGGGGCTGGCAAGATGTTTTATCAGGTAAACGGAGTGGTGACGAGTTCAATCCCTGGATCCCACATGGTAGACACTTCAAAGTGGTCACTGACCTACACACACCTATACCAGGTGACTGTGCACATGCATGTGTGCATGCACGCACACACACACACACACACCACACACACACACACACACATTAAAATGGACTTTTCCAGTTGTGTGTAATGGGGTGAGCACTCTCCATAAACTCCATCTTCACCCCCAAACCTAAACAGTTGCTGAAAGATTTACCACAGTTGTGTTCTATGCTAGATATTAGGATATCCTGTCAGACGCTGCTGGAAATCATCGTCCCTTTTTTTATCTTTTGTGTTTGAGGTTTGAAGATAACATTTTTATTTTAAAGTATGAAATGCTGGCTCAAAGATATCTGGGACAACACTGGCTTCTAGGGAGTCCTGATCCAATAGCTCAACACTGGTATCAAATTTGTAGGTTTTCTGTTCTCTCCTCTTCAGCCCTTGGTGGCTCCTATACCAATATGACATGACTCATGGCAGCCAATGGGCTTTGCATTCATCTATATCTAGGAGAGACTTGAGAGTCTCCCTGTAGAAGACAAGGTGGTGCTTCTACAGAAGCCCCTTCTAGTTTGGTTATCAGCCTGTCCTTCTACCATTCCTATGGCAGAGAAGTGGGATATGCCAAACGACTTCAACAGCCAAGACCCACCAAATATCTGAGGATAAAGTGAGCTTCTCTAAGCACAGGGGCTACAGGATTTGAGGAGACAGGGCAGAAGAAGAGAGAATATTGTGGGTCCCTTTCCAAAGTAAAAACCAGCTGAATGGTGGGCTACAGAAACTGCAAACACCTACAAAGGAGTCTGTCAGTATCCACAATACTACAAAACACTTCACTGGGCTAGCAAGATGGCTCATTGAATAAAGGCATTTGCTGCCAAGCTTGGTGACCTGAGTTTGATCTCTGGGACTCACATGGTAGAAGGAGAAAACTGACTAGTTGTCCTCTGGCTGTCACATGTGTGCTGTGACACTCATGTGCCCACTCTACCACAACTTTACTGAGTCCCTACAGTGCAGCAGATACTGCACCACACTGCTTTTCACAATGCAGCAACTGCACATAACTTCATAAGCCACCACTGTGTATAGGTGACAGGAAACCATCTGCAGTCATTGGTGTCGTGGCATTTCCTATGTAAAGCCCTATAATTTCATGTAAGGTCAGCATGACAGTGTCTTTCCCAAATGATGAACTTATAACCCAGAGTTTCATAGCCTTCCCCAGGCCATCTTACCAGTCAAATGCAGCCAAGTCATGATGGGGTCAGTAGCACCATCTGGCCCCGGATTGAGTAGGACTCTTGATTCAGGTCCCTGGTGAACTGTGACACCCTGGGCACAGACCTGAGCTTCTCAGAGCCCTGCGGGGCACCATGGGACTGTACGTTCTGCTGGGCAAGACCTCTAATTGCTCACTCATGCCAACATCAAATTTCCAGAAGTGACCATTGCTCAGAGCCAAGCAGAGCCTCTCAGACTCTCTCCAGCACCTCAGGGAAGCTCAGGGCCTTTGGTGTTTATGGTGAAGAGCCGTTGAAGACAAGAGCCCAAGGGAGAGTCCTCAGAAACTGCCTCCTCTTGCTCTCTCTGGGGAATAGAAGCAGGTAAGAAAGTCAGGCTTAGCAGGCAAGTGGTTACTGTGGCGTTTATCCACACAGGCCAGGAGGACAAACTTAGGGACTGCTGGCAAGGCCTTGACCATATTCCTTTGTGACAGGCTAGCCCTTTTGCTGGGTTTTCTGTCCTGAATGGCTCAGCTCTAGCCAGCCTGTTCAGCCTACCTGAACCAGCCCCATCTCAGAGAGGCTGGGATCCAAAGTCTGAGGTCATCCTGGACCAGCCCATCCCTTGCAGTGTCCTCATAGGCATGGCAGGCTCAGCACTTCCCTGGAGACCAACTCATCCACCTTAATGAGGCTCTGGGTAGAGAGGTGGTTTCCTTGCAGGGCCTGGCAATTCCCCAGCTGCCATGGATGCCTAGGCAGCTGGGCTGCTGACTCTGCACTGGCAGCAGCATAAGGTCAGCTGCAGTTGTTGCATGCTCGCCACTAGGCTGGGTGAAGTTGTTTAGGGGTTAGAGCTTGAATCCCAGAAGGAAATTTTGGAAAAGTTTCCTGGGTAGATAGTCAGAACCAATTGCTCTGGATTTGTCTTTTATTGATGTGTGACTTAGTTTCTAAACTTCCTTCTAGTCTGTTGTGGGACTCAGGGTCATGGATTCTCTGGTTGGAAAGAAAAACAGCCTATAGATGCTTCATGTGCTTGCAGGGTTTTAGGCTGGAATCAGTTAGCAACACTTAAGACTGAGAGGTACAACTCCAGAAATACAAACTGGAACAATAATCAGTTCTGGGATGGGGATGTAGCTTGGAGAGTTGAGTACTTATTTAGAACGTGCAAAACTCCTGCTTTTGATCATTTGTATCTTCTACACTAGACATGGTGGCACACACCTTCAGGCCAGCACTGGGGAGGTGAAAAAGGGAGGATCAGAGGTTCTAGGTCATCCTCTGCTACATAGTAAAATTGAGGCCAGCCTGAGATACATGAGACCCTGTCTGAAAACCAGTCAAGTTTTGAATGATTCCAGTAGGGTAGCATTGGCTGAGCTTTGTGTGGCTGCCTCTGGGGCACAAGCTCCCCAAGGGCAGTGACTGCAGGCTGAGGGCCCCAGCTCATACCTCACTTTTCCATCACCAGCCTGGCCCTTGGGTCTGCATTTCAAGAGCAAGAGTGGTTGGGGGGAGGGGAAACAGAAAGCAGAAAAACAACTGTGTTTCACCAATGAGGTTGCAATGGCTCAAACTGGTTTAAACATGTTATATAGAAAAATAGTCATAGCCTGACTCAGTCATGGCTCTGCCGATTAACCATTTGGTCAAAAGTAACCGTTTGTTCACTTCAGTGAATGGCTTGCCTTGTCTGGGTCCCAGGTTCACATTCACAGAGATGAAGGAGTTGGGGACTAGGTAATATATTCCTCCATAAGAAATAGAATCCTGAGAAACTAAGGAAAGAAAGGGAGAGAGAAGGGGAACTGAAGAGCACCAACAGAAAGGAGAAAGACTGTCACCTCTAGGGCTGGGAGATGGCTCAGTCTGGAAAGCACTTGCCTTGCAAGTATGAGGACCTTGGTTTCACCCCCAGAGTCCACATATAAAACTGGGCACAGAGGGGGGGCTGGAGCAATGGCTCAGTGGTTCAGAGGTCAAAAATGTGTGCTGCTCCTGCAAAGAACAGGAGTTCAGTTCTCAGCACCCACATCTGGCCATTCACAACCACCTATAACTACAGTTCCAGGGGATCTGACTATCCTGGCTTCTTGGGCAGCAGTTTTATGTGCACATACCCATAAACATACACGTGTGCATAAAAAAATAAAATAAAATTTTACCAAAAGCCAGATGTGGCAGTGTCACCTGTAATCTCAGTGGGAGATAGGAGGCAGAGATGGTTGGTTCTTAGAGCTTGCTGGCCGACTCACGTCACCAGTAACATTCCACTTGGTGAGGGCCAGGCCAATGACAGATCCTGTCTCAAACAAACGGAGGCAGACACCTGAGGACCGATATTTGAGATTGTCTTCTTGACCTTCACCCAAATATTTGCACACATGAGAGGTTTTGTGCATGCGTACCACATCCGAAGCTGTTTTCTGGTATATAAATACATGGTTATGTACTTTCAGAAACACCAAAACATGCACGCACGCACACACACACACACTTCTTATGTTCTGGTTTTGGCTTGTTATCTTTTAAATAGTTTTTTTTTTTTTTTTTTACATATAATATATCCTGGTAACGGTTTCTCCTTTCCTCTGACTCCCCGTTCACTACCTCTCCTCATCCCGATCCACACCCTTGCTCTCTCTCCTTAAAAACCAAACAGGCATCTAAAGAATAATAATCAAATGCAACACAATAAGATAAAACAAAAACAAACAAATCAGAATAGGACAAAACAAACAAACAAAACAAAAACAAAAGCACATGATGCAGACAGATACAGAGGCACACATGGGTTTGCACGCACATGGAAATTCCATAAAAACATAAAACCTGAAGCCATAATACATACACAAAGGGTCTGTAAGTTAACAACAACAACCTTTCTGACTTAACATCATGAGCCAAAGAAACTCCAAAGATGCTGCTGAGTTTGTTTTGTGTTGCCCATCTACTGCTGGGCACATGGCCTGCCAGTAAGAGTGGTTTATTTCCCCAGTGAGACTCCCTTGGAGAAAACTAACTTTTATTTGTAAGTAGATATGAATTGGAGATAGCTTCTAGATTAGGGGTGGGAGTCTGTATCCACTTCTTTCAGCTCTAGGACCCCACCTATGCATATATGTGCATGTCCTGGGCATGCTGCCACAGTCTGTCTGTGTATGTGTGTGTATGCGCACCAGACCTCTTGTGTCTAGAAGGCCTTGATTCCTTTGTGTCCTCATCCCCTCTGGCTCTTTCTGCCTCCTCTTCTGCAGAGTTCCCTGACCCCTGGGGGAAGGCTTTAATAAAGATATTCCTTTTAGGGCTGAGTATTCCAGGGTCTCTCACTCTCTGCGTATTGTCTGGCTGTGGGTCTCTGTATTTGTTCCCATCTGCAACAGGAAGAAACTTCTCTTATGACGGCTGAGCAAAACACTGATCTATGAGTACAGCAGAATGTTGTTAGGAGTCATTTTATTGCTACATTCCTTTAGCAGAACAGTAGCGTTTGGTTTTCCCCTAGGTCCCTGGCCTGTCTAGTCTTAGGTTCTTTGCCACCCAAACAACACTGGGTATGGGTTCTATCTCATTCTGCTTTAGTCCATTTGCTTTCCTGTTATATTAACTCAAATTTCCAGAACATTCCATAAAATTGGCTATTCACTCTACAAGGAAAACAGAACGTGGGGTAGCCAAATGTTCACTGGGGTTCCTACATACACGGACACTTGTCAGTCTAAGTGGTCATGGGTAGTGTGCAGCTAGGTCAAGAAGGACACAGCACTGGTGCCTTTTTCCCCAGCTTAGAGACAGACTTAGATACAGTTACTATAATGAAAAACGAGTACTACCATCAACACAGCAGTTGCATTGGCAGTTTGCTTACATTGTCTCACTTAAGCCACGTGGGACAGGCAGTATTTACATGCTCTAGAGGAGCAACCTGAGGCTCACAAAGGTTGAGGAATGTGCTCAGCTCATAAATGTCCCAGACAGGAATCTAGTATGAATCTGCATAATATCTTTGTATGGTCATTGCCTGGATGTTTCTACACCCCTAGTCTCCATGAAGGATCATTCACAATTCAGGGAGATGATAAAATAAAAACACTCTCCCCATCTGCACTACAACATGCAGATATATTGTGGGATGCACAAGCTGCTCCAGCCTCGTGGAAGAGGAGAAAGTCATCTTCCAACTGCCTTTGGGATCCCCTTTTGTATGGAGAGAGGCCTGTTTGCTTTGTGCTGTTTGGAATTAGGGAGAGCAGGGAGAATGTGCCAGTTACATTTGTATGCCTCTGGGAGAGAACCGGCATGATGCTCTTTGAGGGAATCCATTGGGAACTGTGAGAGAAGGATCCAGATTTTTAGGCAGGGGCCAGCCTGGTAGAGTTTTGTCAGGAGTGAGGTCAGACAGTGCATCTACATCAAGTTTGCTGCCCTTCCCTCTTCATGTCTCTCCAGAGCTTCAGAAAGTGACCTTATTTGGCATAGGGGTCTTACAAGGGTATGACAAGCTGGGGTGAGTTCTTACTGGACTAAGTTTGGTCACAATCCAAGGCCTGGTGTTCTCATGAGAAGAAGGACATTTGGACAGATTTGAGACCAGGGGAATACCATGGGACAGCTGAGACTGAGGAGTGTGATCTTTCTTCACACAGTGATGATGAACAGAAGATGAGGAATGTGGCACCTAACTTGACAGTTCTAAGAAACCAATGTACCATCCATTAGTTTGAAGCACCTGTTGCTTCCTCCTGGTCCCCTGTTTCAAAAGGGACAAAGGATAACTCAGCAGAATATGTCCTTGTGGAGCCATGCAGGCTCCAGGAATGGTCATGTGATCTAGAATTTTTGCATGGTGTTCAGAATCCTCCAGAATGGAATCCCAGACAAGAGTTTTCACTCTTCCCATGAACATCTGTATTAGTTGCTTTTCTCTGACAAGAGCTCCTTAAGGGAAGAAGGTTTATCTTGGTTCACAGTTTGAGGGCACAGTACGTCATGACAGGGAGGCCATGGTGGCATGAGTTTGAGGCAGCAGGTCACACTGCATCCATAGTCAGAAAACAGAGCGATGGATGCTTGTGTTGGGCTGGCTTTCTCTTTATTCAGTCTAACACCCCTGCTGCTGGAATTATGCCACCTACATTTTGGGAATCTTCCCACCACGGTGAAACTACTCTTGACACGCCCTCACACACACGCTCAATAGCTTGTCTCCTAGATATTTGTAGATCCTATCAAGCTGACCACCAATACTGACCATCACACCCTTACATAACTCAAGCTTTCTGTGACATATTGGATCATTGCTATGTCCCCTGGAAGACCATCTTCCTGTCTCCTTCACTGGCTATATATCCTGTCTATCCCAAATGCTGACTTGTTCTACCCATGGCCATGGACATCATGCATCTCAGGATTCAGCACAACACAAAACTACAAAGTTATTTCAACATTGTGAAATTCTTTTTGTTTTTCTTTTTCTTTCTTTCTTTCTTTTTCTTTTTCTTTTTTCTTTTCTTTTTTTTTTTTTAATCTTAAAAAACTCAATTGTGAGTCGGGCAGTGGTGCCGCACGCCTTCACTGGCTATATATCCTGTCTATCCCAAATGCTGACTTGTTCTACCCTAGACATTTGTTGTCTACTGTAGATGCTTTGTTCTGCAACCTCAGAGCACATAGTGCCAGCACTGGTTACTGGACAACACCCTACATAGATAGCTGTCCTGAAGTATTTTATCTGCTTTCATATTTAACTCATTAGTTTGTATTTTTATAAGCCTGACCAGTGTTAATGTGCTGTCTCTTAGGCTCCATCTCAGCTCTTTAAAGGCAGATAGTGGAGCCTTCGGTTTCCTTTTCTCTTATGTACTCTTTGTGCATAATTACTGAACATATATAGGTATAGATAAGAAAGAAGTTTCTAAACAATGATAGGAGTTCGTTTTCCTGGCCTGAGAAGGATTACAAAGAAGAACTGTTGACTCAGAGTTAAATCTTGATCTTTGGGATATAACCTACTTTAATTTCTGTTGCTTTGATAAGATACCCCAGTTAAAAGCAACTTAGGGAAGAAAGGGTTTATTGGCTTCTAATCTTAGGTTCTAGTCTATGATTTGGGGGAAGTCAAGACAGGAAATTAAAGCATTACACACACAGTCAAAAGTTTAGAGTAAACTCATGGCACTTTGCCTGTTTGCTCTCTTGTTGGCATTCTTTATCCAGAGCCCAGCCTAGGGAATAGTGCTGCCCATGGTAGACTTGGCCTTCCTCCATCAATTAACTATCAAGGCAGTCCCCTATAGACATGCCCACAGACCAACTTGATCTAGATCACTGAAGCTCTTCCCAGATGATTCTAGGTTGTGTTCGTAAAAGTTTAAATTAATTATCACAGTATAGATTGTGTACTCTGTATATATCACTATTATTCAAATCCTTATCCTTCTAGCAATCCCAGCCTTGTTTAAGCAGAAGTCAAAAGGAGTAATTGAGCATCTCTTGTGAGCCTGTTCTGTGATGAACCAATGGAAGCCATGTAAAATAAGACAGACATAGCTCTTGTCCATAATGTATGTGTAGTTTTGTCAGGAAATTCCGACACAGAGCAAGTGAGTGTTTGGATTAAGTTGATTTCCTATAGCTTTTGATTAATGTGACACAGTACAGGCCAGCCTGCCAATCAGGCTGTGCTCCTGGAAGTCTTGTTTGTTTTTCATGGCCTGCCCTCTCCACTTAGCTGTGACTAATTGAAGCTGAGCCAACTGTACTTCGGCTCTCCTGGAAACAGATGGGCAGTTCAGAAGTAGCCAGTTGCCTTGGTGTTGTACCGTAAATCCTATTCTGAAGCTCTGACTGCGATGTGATGGTGTTTGGGGATGAGTCCTTGGGAGACATGTAGGCATAAATACAATCATGAAGGTGGGACCCTTTATGATGGGATTGGTGTCTGCCTAGGAAGAGGCTTTAAGCAGACTTTCCCTCCACCTCTTCCTTCCCACCATCTGAAAACCAAAACACTCATCAGGACCCAGTAGTGCCAATGACCCAATACTCCCAGTGTCCAGAACTGTAGGGAAGTGAATTTCTGTTGGTTAAGCTGGGCCTGGCTAAAGCAGTGGTATGTATACATTAAGTATGAACTGTAAAGAGTAAGAGGTGGCAGGGGGTCGGGAGAAGAGTGGCTTAGTAGGCAGAGTGTTTGCCTAGCAAGAATAGAACCCTAGCTTTGATTACAAACACTACATAAACCAGAAGATGTGCTACATATATGTAAGCCAGCTATTACAATGTAGAGGCAAGAGGTTCGGAAGTTCATGGTCATTCTGCACTATATTACAAGTTTAAGACAAGCCGTGGATACATGGAGCCCTGTGTCAAAAAGAGGGCTGGGGTGAGAGGCAGGTGTAGAGGCTGTGCTTGTCTTGTGGATGGACATTCCCATGAAAGCATGTGCATTTGATTTTTGTTTAAGAACTGTTTATTATTTGTTTATTATATATGTTGTGGTGTGTGTGTGTGTGTGTGTGTGTGTATGTGAGTATAAGCACATGTATTTGTAGTTACTAGACAATTGGCTTATTTCATGGGTGCTGGGATCTGGATTCCGGTCCTCATGCTCTACAGCAGGTGCTCTTAACTGTTGAGTCATCTCTTCTGTCCATTGAACTTTCCTCTTATTTAGTCTTGAAGTCTCTGGCAAATGTGTCCAACCCATGGCCATGGACATCATGCATCTCAGGATTCAGCACAACACAAAACTACAAAGTTATTTCAACATTGTGAAATTCTTTTTGTTTTTCTTTTTCTTTCTTTCTTTCTTTTTCTTTTTCTTTTTTCTTTTTTTTTTTTTTTTAATCTTAAAAAACTCAATTGTGAGTCGGGCAGTGGTGCCGCACGCCTTTAATCCCAGCACTTGGGAGGCAGAGGCAGGTGGATTTCTGAGTTTGAGGCCAGCCTGGTCTACAGAGTGAGTTCCAGGACAGCCAGGGCTACACAGAGAAACCCTGTCTCAAAAAAACAAAAAACAAACAAAACAAAACAAAAAAACCCTCAATTGTGTGGCTTTTGAGAATGAACTTTGTAGATGACAATGTCATGTTTCAGTATCAAAAGTTTAGACACACCTACAACAATGGCCATAAGTCAAGATGGTTGATGTCCAGGAACCCTTCTGTGTCAGGAGAGACACAAAGGGAAAGGGAAACCAAAGTGCATGAGCCATATGGAATGAATTACAGATCCCGAAGAGATTAGGGGTGCCAGTGTGGAGCCAGTGGGAAGCCTGGGCATACAGGAGCTCAGCCTTAGAAGCATGTGTGTCTCTGTGGGACTGCATTTTTATTAAGGGGTCCTCCACTGTGCTTTCCAGTGGTATGGTGGATCTGGGCTGGTGGCTAAGAAAATACATACTGAGAATGAGCTTATGTCCTTGGCTCCATTCTTGGTGATTATGACCTGTTGTGGTTAGCAGCTGTGAGATCTGTGAGGTCTGGGGGGGTCAATGGGATGAGGAGAAAGCTCAGAGGCTACCACATAGAGGGGAACTTTTAACTAGGCCACAGATGGTGAAGTACAGCTGGGTTCAAATGACTGTTTAGATCCAAAGATAGGTGCGGAGACAGCAAGTGTGTCAAACACATCCGTGAAGATGTGGAGGATGGCAAAGAGAAGGGAGCAGCCAGAAAGCCTCTAGCCGGGAGGAATCTCGGCTTCTCCCCTGCTTCTGCCCCTGCTTCTGATGCCTACAAGTCCAGGCTGCTGTGGTTTGTGTGTCACCCTAGCACCCTCCCCACAAGCCCTCACTAGTTCTTGAGCCAAAAAGACCCGTTATCGAGATCCTTCCGTGTGAGGGAGGAAAGCCAACGCAGAGGCCAGGTATCTGTTACTGGGCATGTCAGCGAGCCATAGCTCCTTAGCTGCAGGCAGCTTTCCACACCCATTCTCTGCTCTTCCTACCCTTCAGACCCGAGGTGGTTCTGAAGCCACCAGGAGAGCACATTATTCCACTACCACCAGCTTGGATGCCAGGAATGATGGCATCCACCTGTAATTCCAGCACTGGGGGGTGGAGACAAGAGGATCAGGAATTCCAGGATAGCCATGGCTGTATGGTGAGTTTAAGGCAAGCCTGGGCTCTAAGAGACTGTCTCAACACACACACACACACACACACACACACACACACACACACACTTTAACCATGATGGGAGCTGAACCCAAGGCCTTGTATATAATAAGCAAGTTTCTTCTAGCACTGACCTACACCTCTAGCCACTGGTCTGCTAGGTCAGAGTCTCACTGTGTGTCCCAGGCTAGTCTTGAACTCATGATCCTACTGCCTTTTTCTTCCAAGTCAGACATGTGCTACCACGCTGGGCTTTACATATCTATTTTGGGGACTGGAGAGGGGACTCAACAGTTAAGAGCACTTGTTGCTCTTGCAGAGGACACAGGTTTGGTTCCCAGCACCTGCATGGTAGCTTATAACGATTCATAACTCCAGTTCCAGGGGACCTGACGTCTGCTTCTGAACATCATGGGCACCAAACATGCACACAATGTACATACCTATATATGTGAAGAGGCAGCACACATATACACATGGAGACTGGAGAGATGGCTCAGAGCTTAAGAGCACTTGCTGCTCTTCTAGAGGACCTGGGTTCAATCTCCATCACGCACATGGTGGCTCACAACAGTCTGTAACTCAAGTTCCAAGGGATCTGATACACTCTTCTGGCTTCTGTGGGCACTGGGCACACACATTGTGCACATATGTACATGTAAGACAGACACCCTGCATGTAAAAAATTTTACAAAACCACTTATATGCGTGAAATAAATATAAAGATTTTAAATACATATTTTTATTGGTGCTGATGTGTGAGATATGTATGTGTGCATGAGATTTAATGCCACATGTGTATAGGTACTCGCAGAGGCCGGAAGGGGGCGCTGGATCTTTGGGATCTGGAGTTATTAGTTATTGTGAGGCTCCTGACATGGGTGCTGGGATCTGACCTCTGCTCCCCTGGAAGAGCAGCAAGCACTCTTAACCACTGAGCCACCCTCTAGCTTCAAGATGTGTGTTTTTAAAGCGAGTTCATTGGTGCTGCATTATAGAGCCAGCCTAGCTGTCCGTCAACAGAAGACAAAGCGAGGAAAGTGTGGAGCCTACCCATGATGGAACCCTACTGAGCTGTGAGACAAATGAATAGGACATTTAAAGAACAAAGGATGGAACTGAGGACCATCCTGTTAAAGGAATAAGCCAGACTCAGAAAGACAAACCATCCACACTTCTCTCATGTATGGAATCTATATTAAAGTGTGTGTGTGTGTGTGTGTGTGTGTGTGTGTGTGCGCCACAGAGGTAGAAGCAGGACGATGACAGGAGAGCCAGAGGTCTAAAGGTGGAGAGAGGAAAAGGATGGTAATGGAACACACGTGACATGAAAGGGGAGGGACTATAGGGGGAGGGACAGGGGAAGATGGGAAGCAAATAAGAACAATGTAACTGTATGTAACTATGAACATTTACATACTCACATGTATGAGGTTATTTATTAAAATGCCACAAGGAAAGCTGTTACTTTGTATGTTAATTTAAAAGCTTAATAAAATGTGAAAAATGAATTCATTAATTGGAATAGTTACTACTGCTTCTATGGCACACTCTAGTGGTATTCTAGAAAAATCCTCCTAGTACTCTCTCTTCGTAAAGTTAGTTTGTAAAATCATACACCTCAATCATCTATTAAGAAAGCCATATTCCACATGCTTTATAAGTGTCATTCTTATATGCCTTGAGCATTCTGGTAAGTTGAGCATGATTTCATTAAGAACATGCTAAACCCCTGAGCATAAACTAACTCTAAAAACAGAGAGGAAATATAGGATTTAAATCCAAGTGTGTTAGACATTTAAGTTGCTGGTGGCACTGCCTGCACCTTTGTGCTTTGGGGCTTCTCTTTATACTAGGTTTTTTTTTTTTAAATCATTCTTTGAAATACATTATGAAACCACTCCAGCCACTAATTTGTAGATCAAGTGATACTGCAGAAGGAAAAAAAAAGTTTCCTTTTTTTTCACTTGATAAGATTAGAGTAATTGTCTCACATAAACCTCCTTTAATTGACATTTTTTGAGCAGATTAGTAAAGACTGGGCAAAGATATGGATAAAGTAGTTTTTCTGAGACAGGGTCTCTTATAGCCCAGGCTAGCCTTGAATTTGCTGTATAGCCCAGGCTGGCTTTCAACACCTTTTTCTTCTACCTCCATTTCCCAAATGCTGGGATTAGAGGGAAGCACCTCCGAGCTCTGCTGATTTTTTTATTATCATTAACATTTATCTTAAGTGCTAGAGAGATGGCTCACCACCCACTTGATAGCTCCCACCTGTAACTTCAGTTTCAGGGATCTGACTCCCTCTTGGCTTCTTTGTGAGCACCAGGCCAGCAAATACTCATGTGCATAGCATCTCTGTGTGTGTACATGTGCACATGTGTGCAGGAGCCATGGAGGCCAGGAGAAGGCATCTTATCCCCTGGAACTGATTACAAACAATTGTGAGCCATGGACATGGGTACTCAGGAGCATTCTTACCCAGGGAGCCATCCCTCCATTCGCTCAGGATTATGCTTTTTTAAGCAAAGGGCTGAAAACGTGATTGTCTTTACTCAGATATATTTGTGTTTATGTTTGGGGAAAGCAGTCTATGTTCTTAACCTGAGGTGGTGGAATGGTCTCATGGAAGAGGTGGGGCTTGATCTGGCCTGTAAAGGGATTTGGGAGGCAGTAGAGATACAGTGAAGAGTTTAAGAGTGTGTGCCCGGATACAAGATCCTGCAGGGTCAAGCCAGAGTCCAGAAAATGTCCGACACTCTATAAGGAGCAATTTAAAAGCCATAAACAGGAAACGGGAGGGCTAAGAGCTGAGCTACTCTAAATAATAGACAGATAGTTTTTGAAGGGGCATAAATATATACTTATCACCTGTTGAGGCAATTCTACACTTCAGCGTTTACCCAGGAGAAATGACAGCATATGTCCTAAGAAACACTGGACTCTGGTCAAGTATTCATAGCAGCCTGATTCCTCATAGCTAAAGATTTTGAAGAGGAAAGTGGGCTGAAGAGTTTTACCTGTGGGTATGATAGTTTTTCCTGTGCCACATCCAGCTAGACTTGAACTCTCAAGGTCTGGGACTCTTCCACTCAACTTTATATCTCGCTAAAGATGGATAAAGGACTGAAGGTCACTGTGGTCAGCAGGATGGGAGGCCAATTGGAAGGAGAAGGAAGAAAACAGAAGTCTCTCATACTTCTGTCACCCAGAGACCAATTTAAAGAAGCCCTTAGGAGATGTTGAACACAACAGCTTCATGTGTTTGAAGTCATACTGGTTTTACTTAAGACATCGATGCTTTCTTACTGTCTATGTGTTCTATATGAGTGTAGGGACTTCTGGTGGTATGGAGCTCACTTCTTTATCGTTGACATTTATTTTATATTTGGTTTTTGACATAAAATGCCATGAAATGCATTTCTGCCTTCACCTTTACTTCATTTGGATGAATTCCCAGGAAGACAATTACCATCCGAGGGAGAGTGTGCCAGTCTCTGCTCCCAACTACAGCTTGCTTGCTTGCTTTCTCTTTTAGACCAGGCCCCACACTGTAGGCCTGGGACTCACTGTGGAGCTCAGGCCAGGCTCAAATTCATGGTTCTCTTGCCTCATCCTTTCAAGTACAAAGAATGTAAGTACAGGTCACCATATAGTTTTGTTTTTTTTTTTTTAATGATTGAGTTTGCGGAGTCTCATTCATTCATTCATTTTTGTTCTTTCACTACTGGGGATAGAATCCATCCATGTTTTGCACACGCCAGACTAGGCAACTGTTCTACCATTGAGCCACACCTCCCAGCTCAAGTCTGTGGATTCTTGGGGGGGGGGGGGGGAATGAGGGCAGGCTGGTGAGACAGCTCAGCACCAGTTTGATGCCCTGAATTGAATGCCCTAAAATCACATTGAAGGAGAGAATGAAGTCTGAAAGTAAAACCCTATTGCAAGGGGTGGGTAGGAGGAGATGGGCCAAACAAACAAAACCACAGCACCACTGGCTGCTTCCAGCTGACCATGGCTTCAACTTGGAGAAAACTTTCTGTGCAGCTTTTATTTTGAGAGACCTGACATGCTACAGTCCTGGGGCCAGAAATCTGGCCTTCGGTGACAAGCCCAGCTGTATCAGTCAAGCTTCCCTTTGCACTCTGGGAGAGGGAGCCTCTGGAGCAGGGAAGGCAAGGAAGCTGGTACTGACCTCAGCTCTCTCTGCACTTCAAGCCAGTCTCCATTAGTCATACGTTTATTAAGGAGGAGCTTGGAATTCTGGCTTCTGGAAGCCAGGCTGGTTTTAGGAAACCTCTTGGGAATGAACAGAAAATGGGACGTGGATGAACCATTTGCTGCTGTCTCCGTTGGGGAAGTCACGCTGGGCATTTATCTGCATAGAACCTCCTGGCAGCTTAGCTGAGTCATTTGCCTGTAATTGCCTGAGAACCGAACTTGTAGCCTCTGGGACCTACACATCTGTGGTAGGACTAAAAATGTTCTTGCTGACTTGTACAAGGGCAAGGACATTTGTGAGTCATTATTTTCTAGATGACAGTATACAGTGAAGATGGTTTTTCCTAAAACCATGGAGAGGGATTGAGAGAGAGAGAGAGAGAAAGAGAGAGAGAGAGAGAGAGAGAGAGAGAGAGAGAGAAGACATGCTCGACCACTGGATGCCTTCCTCAGTCACTCTCTACCCTACATACTGAGGCAGAGTCTCTCCTTTGACTCCGGAGCTCACCAGTCTGATCTACCGTGGGGATACCTTGTCTCTGCTTCCCTATTGCTGGGATTATAGGTGGGCTATCACACCCACCTGGCATTTACATGGGTGCTAGCATTTTACCCACTGAGCCATCTCTCCAACTCTCAAATTATGCCTTAAAATTAACATCACATTCTCTCTTAAATTAGTTTTAAAATGAATTAAGCTGGGCTGAGGCAGAGGATCGCCTCCCCTTTGAGGACAGTCTGAGCCTACTAGAACAGCTTGGGTCATGGAGTGTGGCCTTTTCTCAGAACAACGATCCAAATCCAAAAGTAAATAAATACAAGTAAAAAATGATTGAGGGATTTTGTTTGGTTGGTTTTGGGATTTTTTTGAGACAGAGTTTCTCTGTGTAGCCATGACTGGCCTCAAACTCAGAGATTCAACAGCCTCTGCCTCATAAGTGCTGGGTTTAAAGGCATGCACCACCACCACCCAGCAGGGATTTTAATTGAGCACTGTGAAATGGGACACTCCGACCTGGAGAGCACCACCATGCTGGTCCCTTTAAGTGTCTTGTTTCATTTAATCAGTGAAATGGGGATTCCTGCTGGAGAAGGCTAGGTAACTTTCAAGGTACTTGTGACCATGAGTTAATGTGGCCCTGGACTGTGGCCTTTGCAGCATACATTTGGGTTGTCTGAGCATGCTATATTGGAGGGACACATGCACTAGTTTTTATTTTGTAGATGAAGAAATTGAAACAGAGAAGTTTAATAACTTAAGGTCGTAAAGCCAATATTTGGTAGAAATAAGTAAAGAACTCTTCCCTCTAAAGACTGTATACTGTCCAGCACTCAAAGGGCTGTTTGCTCGCAGGAGCTGGAAGCAAGCCCACATCATCTGCTCCAGAGGAGGATGGGCTGTGTCCTGGACTCCTGGCTAGCTGAGGTGGTGTCTGCTGGTGCTGTGACCTGTCGAGTTGCCCTGGCAGCAGCCCCTCAGGGTGGAGCTTCAGAGAGAACTCTTTAGAGATGTCCCACATTTCCTGTCTTTGATGATCTCAGATGTCTTCTGGAATTACAGAGAAAGTAGATGAGTTTGGATCAGGAAATAGAATTTGGACTGGAACAAGACATGAAGACTCCCAGGCAACAGATTTAGGACAACAACTAGCTTCTTTGCTAAGGCTACCCTGGACACCTTTAGTGGTACAAAACAGTGAAAGAGAGGAAGGATGCAGCTCAGTGAGAGGATGCTTGCTAATGTCTATGAGGTTCTAGGTTCAATCCCCAGGACCACCAAAAACCCAAAAGCAAAATCCTTCCTTAGAGTAGCCCTGTGGGCCAGTATGCCTTGGGTCACTGCAAGTTCCTGTATGTGCAGGTGTTTGAAAAGTTAGGAATAGAATGTCATCCTAGAGGGGTCAGAGCTGCTGCTGGGGTGGGCTAGGTGACTTTCCAGGTACCTGTGACCATGAGTTAATGTGGCTCTTGACTGTGACCTTTGCAGCATATACTTGGGTTATCTGACCATTCTATATTGGAGGGACACATGCACTAGTTTTATTGACACCCTTGTATTGAGGAACATAGCCAGCGTATCAATATTCTCACTGTGAGTTCAAGGCCAGCCTAGTCTACATAGCAAATTCCAGGGCAGCCAGAGCTACATGATAGACTCTGTCTCAAAAAACAACAGCAAAGGAAAAAGTGTCCTTTCTCATTATCCTGCCTTGCTCCCTTGCCCTCTACCTAGCCACAGAGATAAAACACACCCTTCCTTTCCTGTTTGTCTCTGGGATCAACTCTTTGTTTTCCACCAGCCAAAGGAAACCTCTGTCATCACTCTGCCTTACTGACCCGGATTTCCATCTGCTGGGACAAAGAGATGCAGGAAAAAATATTCTTTTAAGCCTGCAATTTCCAGGAATATATCATAGCAAAGATTGACTACCCATGAGTCGTCTGGTGCCGTATAGAAGCTTTGCTTGGCCTCATTATTGTTTGGGTGCTTGCCACCATCATCCCACTAACTCAGGATGCAGAATAGGTATGACTCAGTCCTGCTCAGTGGTGTCCTTCAGGGAAGACAGAACCTTACAGAACAAAGGCATTGCCCAAGTCACATGAAAGTGAGAGTATGCATGCCTGAGATGGGGGCCACAGCAGTACCCGGTGTGGTACTGTCCTCTGTTCACTGTGGACCCACAAGTGCCACAGAACCGTGGGCACTCATTGCACCATAGATGCAGGACATTTAGGGGACCAGAGTGTTTTAGAGTTAGCACTTAGTTTGGAATATTTACACAGAGAGAGAGAGAGAGAGAGAGAGAGAGAGATGCACAATATCACTTGTGGGTAGAACCCAAGTTGCAGCACAAAGTCATCTTTGGGATGGCCATGGTTGCACACACCCATGATCCCAGCTTGTGAGAAGCTGAGGCAGGAGGACCAGGAGCTCAGTAGAGCTCACCTACACAGCTGGTCCAACACAAGTTTGGGTTACATTAGACTCTGTCTCATGAAAGCAGAAGAAAAAAGAAAGGACTTCATATGGGAGTGGGTGAGATGGCTTAGCTGGTAAAAGGGCTTGCTATCCAGGCCTGAGGACCTCAGTTGTTTGATCCCCAGAATCTATGGTAGAAGGAGAAGGCCAATTATGCACTTTCACATTCACACGCAGACATCATACACACACACACACACACACACATTACATATATATATACATATATATATACATATATATATACATATATATATATATAATAAATACATAATGATTTTAAAATAAAGTCATTTGTTTCATATGGACCTTAATCACATAGGCTGGAGTAATTTTATACAATTAATTTAGTGCTCCTGTGTTTTGACTCTAGCTTGTTACATGAGGTTGGAGTCGAGTTTTTACTAGGCAAATATATATATAAACTTAAAGATTTTAGAACATTCAGATTTGTGTGCAAAGCCTATAGAAAGCACTGGGTGAGTGTTTCTTGGAAAAGTGAATAAGAATGAGTTCAAGACCACTTGGATCAGACCTGAACCTTGAACCAGAGTCCTGAGCCCCCAGTTGTGTTCTCCTGTGCCCCATCTCCTCTTCCTTTCCTGGGGACCTGTTTTCTGTGCTCTGAAAACCAAACACTGCTTCTGAAATCACCATCCCCCACAAACCAACCAGCCAACTCCTCAGATGGCTTGCCCTTCTGCACTGCTGTTACTCCATGCAGTCTGCTGAGATGCTAGGGCCTGGGGGTTTCTTCAGTTACACTGAAGGTATCACCATGATACCCCAGCCTCGACTAGGAAGTGGGGTCTGTCTGTGGTACTGAAGTTTTGTCTGAACTGTAGCAGGGCTTTCTTGGGTCAAGTCCACACTACAAAATAAGCCCTGTTGGTTTATTTTGCTCTTTGAGAGGAAATCAGACTGGACCTCGGGTGACCTCTGAGACCCTCACAGACCCTTGATAGCACATGTCCAGAATCAATAAACCAGGGCACAGGTGACCGTGGTCCTCTCCCCATGACTGCCCAAACAAACAAATAAACAGCACACACAAACACAAATCCAAATTGGAAATGTGTTTTCTTTCCTATCCTGTCCCTTGCGGGAGAATCCCCCCTTGCTGACAGTGGCTGTCCTTGGTCTCCCAGCCAAATAGAAGTCCTAAATCCTACAGGTACAACGGCTTGGCCAGGTGACCAGTCCTACTCAAAGAAGTGTCCCATGTCGCCCTGGGAGTTGCCCTCCTACAGTTCCCAAACCTTGCAACATTTCTGTTTTCAAGGTGCATGGGATATTATCCCATACACCCACCTGTGTGGTGGGTACAGCACATTTTGCAGGGGAGTTACAATAAGAGAGACTTCCTAGGTCCCATCAAAGAACCCATGTCTAGTCGGCAGCCCAGCCCAGCCCAGCCCAGCACGGAGGACCCTAGTTTCTCTGAGGTCATCCTTTGACAGAGCAGCCTGTGGTTCAGGACCTCCACAGTTAGGATGAATGAAGCCCACACACCCCTTGAGCATGTGTTTCCTGCAAAGTCTGAAGGTTTCCATCTTGGTCTTGGTTCCTTGTTTGTTGTGGTTTTTCTGCTGTCACCGTGATAAAAAGCACCTTTAGGGAAAAGGGGGGCTTATTTGGCTGTAATTCCACATTACACTATTTTCCATCATTTCAGGGGAAGTCAAGGCAGGAACATGCACACAACACCATCCATGACCCCAAGTCCAGGGAATGGTGCCACAGCTTTTAGACTGAGTCTTACTACATCAGTTACCATAATCAAGTCATCATGGGCCACTGTAAATTGTGTCGAGTTGGCAAAAATAACCATCAAGATAATAAAGCATCCTTCACTTAGATTGTCCCTTATGCCCACCCATAACCATGGCCTCAAAGGGGCTCACACATGGAAAGAATATACATTGCTGAATTCTGGAATAAATAAAACTCCCTAAATTTCCAAAGCCAACCTTTTTTTAAAAAATTATTGTAAATAGACACATGCATTCTAGTGCCCAGGCAAAGCATATTCTCAGTGCTTCCAGGCATCCACAGGGAAGCCTGGCAATTGCAGTGTGGGTTCTTCACAGGTTGGGGTAATGAGGCTGAGGATCCCTGGTTAAAGAACTAGGGGTGACAGGCTGGAACAAACCAGCTATGGACATTTGGTGTTGCCTGGGCTGCAACTTAAGACAGAGAAGTTTTGGGTTCAGATGAGCCAATACAGACAGCTCGCTAACCTGCAAAGCCAACTCTTAAATTAGATTTATTCATTTTATTTTATGTGTGAATGTTTTGGGTGCATGTATGTATGTGCACCACAAAGGTGCTTGATGCCCATGAATGTCAGCAGAGGGCATTGGATCCCCTGGAGTGAAGTTACAGAGGTTGTGAACCACTATGGGGGTGCTGGGAATCGAACCCAGGTCTTATGCAAGAGCAAAAAGCACTCTTAGCTACTGAGCCATCTCTCTCCCCCTGCTCCACAGCTAACTCTTTTTGATATGTCCTGCCTCAAACTTTCCTCTCCTTCATAGTATCCTAAACTGCATCCATTCTTTACAGAACAAGTGGTCCAGTTGTTAAAGAATAAGTCTCACCTCTGGTACTTGAAGGAGTGGCTTTATTTGCTAAGCAAAGCAAGCTGCCTGTTGTTTACAGTGTATCCATCTCAGTGGGGAGCAGTATTTTCCTGTAAAGATTTGCTACTTTGAGCTGGAGAGATGGCCCAGAAGCTAGAAGTATCTGATGCTCTTCCAAAGGACTGGAAGTGAATGCCCAGCATCCATGTCTGGTGGTTCATAATCACATGTACCTCCAGCTCCAGGGGATCTGACACCTTCTGGCCTCCATGGGCACCTGCACATGCTTACACATACACACACATAAATGATAAGATGAATTTTAAAAATAAATTGCTCTTCAAAGCATAATATCTCTGAGAGCCAGATATATGGCTGCCTCATGAAGCCTCATGAGGAGGGCCTCTTGCTCCAGCAGACCTCCAGAGGCCTGCATCACCTGCAGGAGTTGCCTGTGTTCTCATCCCACTGCACCCTGATGCCCGAGACTCCCCAACCTGGAGCACACAGGAGGATTCTTAGCCCTGACCCGTGGCTGTGTTTGCTTGCTAGCTCCTCTGCACTTGCTCATAATTAAGACGTGCTGGGAGGTCACCTCAGATTTTCAGTTCTGTTCACTGAAGGAAGCTGGCGGTTTTCCAGCTGGTTTTCTTTTCATGGGGGTTTGTGGTCTAATGAGAGCGGCATTCTGGACAGGAGCCAAGCATCCCTCTTTTACAGGATCTTTGTTCTCCCAGGAGCATATGAGACGCAGTTTCCAGCCTGTACGTAATTCACTCCCTTAGTTCTTCCTCCATTCCAGGTTCGGTGATAGCACAGCTTTTGTTGGCTGCCCTTCGTATAAAGGAAAATCATGGCGGTGGTCCTCCTTTGAGAAGCCCAAGCCCATTCTCGGGTGTTTTACTTTCTTCCCAAGCACCTTTCATTGCTTAAGAAACTCAACTGTTGAGAGAGAGAGAGAGAGAGAGAGAGAGAGAGCGAGAGCGAGCAGGATGGTTCAGTGGGTAAAATGCCTGCCCTTCAAGCCTTGTGGTCTGGGTTTGATCCAAGGCACCCACAGTGGAAGGAGAGAATTGACTCTCAAAAGTTGCCCTCTGTGCACTGTGACATGCACATTCCTGTCCCAAATCTCTTTCTCACACACACACACACACACACACACACACACACATACACACACACAGAGTCACACACAAATATATATTATATGTGTGTATATATGATTACATATATACAATTAAATACATATATGTGTGTATGTATACACGATTACATATAATCTTTAAAAATTAAATAAATATGTAAGCTGACAGTAGGAACATATTGGGCTGGGGGTATAGCTTGGTTTGTAGAGTCCTTGCCTAGAATGTTCAAGACTCTGGGTTCAGTCCCCAGAACCACATAATCCAGTCTTAGTAGTAAATACCTGAACACCTGGGAGGTGGAGGCAGGAGGATCAGAAATTCAACGCCATTCTTGGCTACATAGTGAGTTGGAGCCTAGAATACAAGAGATCCTGTCTCAAAAACATTTTTGTCTAGTTGAAACGTGCCTCCCCCATCTCTTTTTCTTCCTTTTCTTGTTTGTACTAGACATTGAGCCCAGGGCCTTGAACATGCCAAACACGTATTGTACCACTGAGTCACACCCCGAGCCCCAACAGAAGTCTGTTGGCTGGGTAACTTCCAAATGGAACGTAACACATCGGCATTGTTCCTTCTGAAAAACCAGAACCACTTAAAAATGTCTGCGTTGCTTCTGAGCTTGTACTCAAATGTCATTCCCCTAGTAGGACATAGTTAGGTTGTACAACCGCTCAGCAGAATTTTGCCTCTTGTGAGACTGGACACTGAAAACCTCTCCATATTTATCAATCATCTCCCATTGAGTGTACTGTTTACATTTTGTTCGTTGTTTGCTTTCTGTGAATTAAGCAGTAGACAGTTTTGGTAAGTCTTGTAAGTGGACTCCCTGGGAATCTACCTTCTCTGATTGGCTCATTTCACTTAGTGTAATGCCCTCTTGGTTGTAGCTTGTGTCTAAATTTTCTTCCCTTTTCAGGCTGAATACATTAATACCTTCTATACATAGTCTAAAGTTTGCTTATTCATTTATCCATTAATGGGCATTTGTATTGCTTCCATTTCTTGGCTGTTGTGAATTGTGTTGCTGTGAGCACAGGTGTGTAAATATCTCTTCGAGAACTATTTTTGGTGGCTCAGCTGCCTGCTACTTTGTTAAGTTAAATGATGATTGATTATTATTTTGAGAGAGAATCTTGCTATGTATCTCAAGCTGACCTCCAATTCATAGTCCTCCTGCCTCAGCTGCCTGAGCGATGGGCTTACAGATGTGTGTTACACGTCCAGTTCACGGATGTTAACCAATGAGGAACCCATCAGACTAGCCTCACTTAGTAATATTTTCACATTTTGCCATAGGCTCATATGCATAAAGGATGCAGTCCCTGTATATGAGCCAGGAGATGGAAGAATCTGGATCCATACATGGGCAGATGTGTCTGACTGATAGTATGAAACTCACTGCAAGGGAAGCTGAAACATCAACATAAAACTTGATCACTCCCTGCCCTGCTGGAGCCAGAAGAATGCCAAACACCTCTTCTTCTTCTCCTCCTCCTCCTCCTCCTCCTCCTCCTCCTCCTCCTCCTCCTTCTTCCTTCTTCTTCTTCTTCTTTCTTCTTCCTCTTCTTTCTTCTTCTTCTTTGTTTTTTGAGACAGGGTTTCTCTGTGTAGCCCTGGCTATCCTGGAACTCACTCTGTAGACCAGGTTGGCCTCTAACTCAGAAATCCACCTGCCTCTGCCTCCCGAGTGCTGGGATTAAAGGCGTGTGCCACCACTGCAAATACTTCTTATGTTGCTTCTTATGTTGCATTCAGAATGTTCATTCCCCTTCTGTCTGCCTAGAAGGACTTGGTATGATGGAAGAGCACCTGGCAGGAGATGTGTGCTGGCTGGGGAGTGAATGCTCACCACAGGCTTACAATTGGTTACAACAGGTTTACAACCAATTCATAGAGGTCAGGTGCTAATGTTTCACGTTTCATGAAGAGAACCTCTGCTATCATCCATGGTGGTTCCATCCTGGTCACCGTTCTGCAAGATCCCACTTGAATCCAACTCCTTGGGAAGACAATTCTATTCTATTCTTTCTTAGTCAATTTACATTCAGGGCTTCATGAGCTAGATTTTCTAGGGGGTCTAAATTTTTTTTTTCTTTTCAATGTACTTGTGTGTGTGTGTGTGTGTGTGTGTGTGTATGATGCTACATATGTGTGGTACCCGAAGAGGCCAGAAGAAGGCTGTCTCCCTAGAGCTGGAGGCAGACAGCTATGAGCCTCCACACTGGTGCTGAGAACCAAATTCAGGTCCTTTGGAAGAGCAGCAAACGTTCTTAACCACTGATCCATCTCTCAGGCCCCAGGCATAAAGTATTTTTTTTAAAGGCATTAACTTTTGTTGCTGTTTGTTTGGTTGCTGTGCTAGATATTGAAACTAGAGCCTCACACATGCTAAGCAGGCACTCTACCACTGAGCTACATTCTCATCCCTAACTCAGAAACATTTTGGTGAACATACGGCTGGGACCCCCTCCTGAACCCCTTACTGCTGAGGTACCTGGAGCTGAAGTTTCCTGCTTATCCTCAGTCTTTTACCTTTTGAAAAATGGGAAGTAATTTGTTCATAGTGAAATGACTCCTATTTTTTTTTTAATTTCACTGTACAGTTCCATAAGCTTTAACAAATGCATACAGTCATTTAGCTGCCATGCAATATAAAGAAAGAGAAGGCATTTGACTTCCAAAAGACAACTTTAACCCAGTCCATTCCCAGGCTTTGGCACATTGTGTGATTTCCATCTCAGTGCCTTTGCCTTTTTCAATATGAAAACACATTAGAAATTGACCTACACTGTGTGGTCTTCTGCGTCGGCTTCTTTCACTCTGCCTGGTATGTTGTATGTCATCCACATTGCATGTTGCTCCTCCATTTCCAGCACTGACAGTGCTGAGGTGGGGAAAGCTGAGCACTCAGACTGCTCAGAGCCTAGGGATGGAGGAGGCAATTGGGCCCATTACTCTAGGTCTTTAGACATGTAGCCTCCCTCACTGCTCCCCAGACTGAGACTCAGCTCCTTTTGAAGTATCAAATGGGACTGGAAAGAACATTTTGAAGTCAGGCAGATTGTTTGAAGCCAGCTCACCCTCTCAGCATCTGAATGGCCTTGTGTTGAACATGATAGAGGGAGGACTAGCTTGTCTGTTGGATGAATGAATATGTATGTAATGAATAACCTACTGAAGTCATAGTTGCTTTCTGTGTTAGTAGCCCCTCCCCTTTACATGACTGCTGTGAGTATTGTTGTCTGGTATCATATGTGGTGGAGAAATGTAAGGTTTGTCCTGTTCCATGGCTGTCCTTAAACACAGTCTTTCAGACAGGCTTGTGCATAGGGTGCAGACCTCAAAGGTGGTTAGACCTGAGTACCTGCTGGGTGTCATGCTTATGCTATGAAGACCACTAGCAGAGCAGACAAATACTCAGGAAGCCCCACAGATACCTGCTGACTTAAAGCTCACAAGTCCATTTTAGACTCCCTGGACTTTCTCCCTTCCCTTCTTTAATGATCAGTTCTTCTCTTTCCCCAAACATATACCTAGTCAGGGGATTAAAAGAAGTCTTCTGGAGTAAATAACCATGGTCCTTTTAGCAGAGGGCCCCTTTCCTCCCAACCAGGAGTCATCTCTGACTCTTAGATCTGAGAAGGAAAATGGGCTGGGATCTAGGTAGCCACAGAGCTGTCACTCAAAAAGAATGTTATTTTCTTCAAAATAGACCCAGGAGTATGTGGTGACTTGTGTTGATAATCCCAGCATTGAAGTGGCCAAGATAGGAGCACTGCTGTGAATTCACAGCCAACATGGGCTGCATAAGGATTTCCAGACCAATCTGGGCTGCATCATGAGACCCTGACTAAAAATCTAAACAAACAAAACCAGGAGTGTTAGGACTCACCATGCTGACTTTTAGTAACCAGTTATTTATATCATTATCTGTTTGATAGTTGTTTTCCCTACCAGGAAACCTAGGGCACATAGTAATTGCTTAATTTTTCTTTTCCTTTTTAAAAAAGCATTATGTATGTATTTGTATAGGTGTGTGTGTGTGTGCGCGCGCGCGTGCGTGCATGTGCATGTCACTCGCACATGTAGTACATGCATGCCATAGTGCTTATGTGAAGGTCAGAGGATAACTTTTCAAAGTCAGTTCTCTCCTTCCTGTACTGTGTACTATCGGCTACCTGGCCCTTGTGTTTCTGGCCCATGTCTCAGGGATGGTGCACACACACCACCATATCCAACACTATATGTGGTTCCAGGGACGGAGCTCTAGTTGCAATGCTTATGTGACAAGTACTTTTACCCACTGCACCATTTCCCAGTAAGTATTGTTGAACGAAAAGGGTCTGTGGTTAAAAGAATTGGCCTTTGAAGTTACGATTTCTGAGAGGAAATAGTAGAGAAAGAAACTAGCAACTGTGAGTCATATGCAATTTGTTTGGGATATTAAATCTTTTCCTTCACCCTCCTCCTTCAGCTTACAGAGGCTCTTGTAGGTCGTTGTTCTTGCCCATTGTAGTCAAGGAAACAAATGCAAAACAGTTAAGAGACTTGTTTCCAGTCTCATAGCTAGTGACTGGTGGAGCTGTATTCAAACTCAGGGCTGACGTCCAACCTAGCCTCTTTCTACCCACAAACAAGTAAGCACCTTAAGATTAGAGCTCCTTGCTATTTAGATTTCAAAACAAAAATGAAAAAAACAAAGATTTAGAAACTTGAGCAGGAGTTGCGTGGGTTGGATCAGAGTTTAACAGCACTAATCAAGAATTTACACAACTGTCAGTTTCCTACTTACATCAGACTTTTTGGTCTTGTGTTATCCTAAATTGGTTTGAGAACATTTCCATAATCCAATTTAAATGTGTGTTTTGTTTTTTTCCTTTAGACACAATGTAATAAAATCCTCTGTTCTCAGAGAGGCTAGATAGGCTTTGGGGATATGAGTCCCGGGTTTTCAATGTTACAGGGCTGGGGGAGGGTCTTAGCAGCTCCCCGTCACTCTGAAACTCCAGTTTTCCTTTATAGGTGGGGAAAGGAACTCCTGTAATGTTAGCATCTTAGGGGTTGTCACCCGGATCAAAGGAGCAGAACATGGCACGTGACAGGGCTAGCCTAGGGAGAAGTGTGTGTCCATTAGTCAGTGAAGATCTGCAGAGAGGGACAGGCACTCAGAACAGTCTGGGAAGGAGGGCTGCTTGCAGGCTGGCAGAAGCACACACCAAGGTGAGCAAGAAGGACATGCCCTCTTTCTGTTCTGCCAAGATCTGCTCAGGCTGAGAAAGCAGCTCACTTGGATGACCCTTCATGTGCTTAGAGCCTGTAGTCATACCACTGTGCAGTGCCAGGAAATCAATATTTAAAACAGGGCCAAAGAAGACTTGTGTTAGACAAAATAGTTGTTAAAAGATAGGTGGCCACATTCTCTCTGATTTTTTTAGATTTGTGTGTGTGTGTGTGTGTGTGTGTGTGTATGTGTGTGTGCGCGCCTAGGTATGTGTGCACCAGATAAATGCATGTGCAGGAGGAAGCCAAAAGAGGGTGTCAGAAGCTCTCAAACTAGTTACAGATTGTCAACCACCTGGTATGGGTGCTGGAGACTAAACCTACATCCTGTTCAAGAGCAGCCAGTGCTCTTAACCGCCGAGCTAGCTCTCCAGCCCCACCTCACCCTCTTTTTCTCCTACTCCTTCCTTCACTTGAGGATCATTTTCAGGCACCAAACTAGACAGTGTGGAGTCAAGAGGGTAGTGTATCACAGTGTGAGGAGACAGGCAGTGGACTCACACAGCTCTGGGCTAGAGCTTGGTGCCTTGCCTAAGTGTGAAACTAAATGATCTAAATTCACTAAGTCTTAGTTTCTTCACCTGTCTTAAGAGAAAATCAGTAATAATGCCTGACTTCAATGAAGTCTAGAAATTATATTTGTTGGTAAGTTTGCAGTTTCTCCTGTGTAGTAAACATTCAACAAATGAATATCTGGAGACCCAGATACGCAGGGCACAAGGGCTGCTGTTTTCCTCTTTCTTCCTCCAGCCTATTGGAAGGCTTTCATGGGTTAGTAGAACCCAGAGGGTTGGGACCACGGCAACGGAGGCCCAGGTGGCTTCCTGTGCCATGGGAACCTGAAGAGCTATGCTCAGAGTGAGCAACTCCACCCAGCAGAAGCTTCTGTTGCTGCTAGTGAGCAAGGGCATTCCCTGTGACTGTGTGGGAAAGGCCAGGGTTTCATGGGAGCATCCTGGTTTCCTAATGTATCTGAGACTCTCAGAACTCAGTGTGCCTTGGAGATGCACCACAGTTTTTGCGAGTCTTTGCTGTTACACCTGGGCTCTCCGATGTCACCATATCCTGGTTAGCTCATCATGGAGACTGATAAAAAGTCAGCTTTCTCCGTTTTTGGAGGTGTGCATACACAGTTCACTACTGACTATGAATTCCCCCCAAAGCTTCTGTATTTGTTTTTAGTTTTTAGATAGAAAACCAATGGATTTCCCCCATTAGCACTCATATATATATATTTTTTTTCTGTTGATCCCCAGCCCCTACCTCCTCTCTGTTGCCCCCGCAGAGTAGAACCCACTCCTCTTCCATGTCCCATCCATTCTACTGTCTTCTTTCCCCCTCTCCATCCCTCCCTCAAGACCTTTTTCCCCTCATAGCCACCTTTCTATTTAGTTTCATGACTTAGGCCAACTTAGGCAACACACACACACTCATAATCACACTCACAGTCACACACACACACACACACACACACACACATGCACGCACAAATTAAAAGTCCAAGATCCAGGCTGAAGAGATGTCTCAATCTGTTAAGTGATCATTCACTGTGCAACCATTAGTATGGGATTTTCTAAAAAACTAAAAATAAAACCACTCCTGGGCACATACTCAAAGGAATCGAAGTCTTATCATGAGATACCATCACATCCTTGTTTATCACTGAACTATTCACCACAGTTGGAACTGGATCCAGCCTAACTGCCCGTCAACAGAGAAATAGATAAAGAAAATGTGGTCCATATATGTAATGGAAGTTTACTGTAATTAATTAAAATGAAATAATGACATTTACAACTTCTGAGTTTTTAAGTGCCTGATTTATGGAGCCAAGTTAGTAAATGCACCACCCTTCTTGGTGAGAGGTTTGGGGGGCTTTGTTTGATTGTTTGCTTTTAGTGTGAACTTGAATCTAAGTTTTACAAGCCCATACAGTTGAATAAACACCACCACAGTAAAGGTCTCCGAAGCTCCGCACATGCTACTGTGGTCGTCCTTTCTACCTGAGACCATGCAATTGTGTTTGTTCTTACTCTGTTCCACTCTCAGAACAGCATGGAAACGCGATTGTACCATGCCTTGCCTTTTGAGTTTGCTTTTTTGTTTACATAATGCACTTCATAATCCAAATGTTCTTACTCCAACCAGGCAAGTGGTTCTTAGATTGGCCTGGTAAATCAACAGCATTCCTACATACCATTAATAATCAATGTGAGATCTAACTAAAAAAAAAAAATTAACTGTATTGGGTCTTCGAGATAGTTCAGTGAGTAAAGCAAGTTTGATCCCCCAGTATCCACTGGGTAGATGAAGAGAACCACCTCCTGAGAACTGTTATTTGATCGCCATAAGTAATCCATGGCAGGGTACACATGTACACACACCACAGTACACTACACACACACACACACACACACACACACACACACACACACACCTGTAATCACAATTCTTAGAAGTGGAGGCAGGAGGATCAGAAGTTAGTTTCTAAGCCAGTCTGGGTTATGTAAGATCTTGTCCCAAACAAAAAAGCAAATGTAAGCTTGTGTAGAAAAACAAAAAGTGGAGCTTGGATGGAGAGAGTTAAGAACACTGGCTGCTCTTCCAGAGGACCTGGGTTCAGTTGACAGCAACCACATGGCAGCTTACAACTGTCTGTAATTCCAGTTCCAGAAACACCCTCATACAGACATATGTGCAGGCAAAACACTAATAAATGCTCATAAAATAAAAATAAATAAATACTTTTTAAAAAAGAAAGAAAAACAAAGAGCCAAGAATAATAAGGAAAGCTTTAAGACTATCAGGATTTACTCTAAAGCTTTGTTTATCAAGTTATTCTTAAGATACCGCATTAGTAGACTAAAGCAGAGAGCTGAAAAATAATGCTCTAACATTCCAGAAACGTTTCATTTGACAGGGTAGTGCTGTAAACAATGGGAAAGGGTTCAGCAAATGTGCTGGAGACAATTGGGATCCAAGCAGAACACTGGAATTTTCTGCCTGGATCCCAATTCAATAACATTGAATCCTCAATTCATGTCACAGAGAAAATAAATTCCAGATGAGTTAAAATCTAGTAGTGGAAAAGCAAATCTAAAAAATTTGTATGTGCACAGTTCACATGTGTGCACATTTTGTGTGTGTGCACGTGTTTGCATGTTTTCATACACTCGTGTGCACTTATGCGGTGCCCAGACGTCTTCCCCTGAATCTGCCTGATCTTTTGCCATGTCGCTGAATCCGGGGCTTTTCTGACCCAGCCATCCTCAGGCCACTGACTCTTTAGCAATTGAATTATAGGTTTCACTGCCATGTCCAGCTTTAAATTCTTTAAAGTTCTTTTTATTATACATTTGTGTGCTGTACAATACATGCATGTGAGTTCAAGTACCAGTGGATGCAGCAGATCCTCTAGAGCAACAGTTGTAGGCAGCTGTGAGCTGCCTGATCTGGGTCTGGGAATTGAACTCAGGGCGCTGCAAGAACTGTACAAAATCTTACCTGTCAAGCCAACTCCCCAGCCTCTATGTCTGGCTCTTTACATGGTGCTGGGGATCCAAACTCAGGCCCTTGTCTTGTATAGCAAGCATTTTACCAATTGAGCCATCTGTCCAGCCTCAAAAGTTTAAAACTTTTATAAGAAAAGGTGGACCAAGCCATCTTAAAAATATACCAAAACTGGATTTCTGAGGCCAGCCTGGTCTACAGAGTGAGTTCCAGGACAGCCAGGGCTACACAGAGAAACCCTGTCTCAAACAACAATAACAACATATATATATATATATATTCCAAAACAAGTATATCTGTCCATATACAATGCCCAACTTGTGGACAACAAAATACATTGCCAGCCAAGTTATTAGAATTGATGTCAGGGAAGACATTTGCAATGTGCATGTCCAAGGAAAGACCTATACACATAATTCAGAATTCCTTAAAAATCACTAGAAAGGTAACGTTATAGAGGACTGTGAGCAGGCCAGCTAAGCAGCTCCCTTGGGTGATAGTCTTAAACAGTTGATGAACATGTATTTGAGAAAATGTCAACAAGGACAGCATTTCACATTCATCAAACTGGCAGAAGCTTCAGTGGGATGCTATCATTCTGACAAGAATGGGGAGCATTAGAACACTCACACTTGCAGGAAGAGGTAGAAATTGGTACTACACTGCCAAGTGGTTTTCTGTCACAATGTCCACATCTGTTAAGGTGTGGAGATAAAATGCCTCATGTGTTGAGGGCTTGGTCACCCGCTAGTGCATCTGATCATTGAGCGTCAAAGGGTCGTGAAGGCTCTGACTAATTGATGAGCTAACCCAGTGATGGATTCATAACTTGTTGGCATCATTGGGAGGTGATGGGAACTTTTATGAAGGAACCTTGTTGGAACAGGTAGGTCAAGGTGAGGATGTCCCTGAGATTCAACCCTTGTTCTGGGCTTCTCTCTGGCTCCCTCTACTTCCTGGATGCCACCAAGTTAGAGGATTATGACTTTGAGACCAGCCTAGACTACACAGTTAGACCTTGTCTCAAAAATCTAAGGGTTTCTGGGGCTGAAGCCATGGCTTGGGTGTTAAAAGAACTCACTGCTCTTGCAGATGACCAGGGTCTAGTTTCCAACACCTACACAGTGACTCATAGCCATCCATAACTCTCGATCCAACAGATACCAGTCACACAAGTGGTGCAATGCACACGTGCGGACTCATACAAGTAAAATAAAAATCCTTAAAGAATAAAACCAAAAGCTAATAAATAGAACATCTATGTCACATCCTCTTCTCCAAGATTTGTGGACCATAGAGGAAGTGGGAGGGGAACTGTAAGAGATTGGGAGGATTGCTGCAAAACAGTGTCCTGGACATGCCTAGACAGTTTCACTCCTGAATTCAAAGCAGCCGTGGTCTTCTATGAAAGGCTGGCATAAGATCAAGCCAGCCAGCATTCCAGCATGGAGCAGGGAGGGACTCATGAGTCCCCACCCCTAGCTGAGAGCTAACGACAGTTCGACAGTTCGTGCTCTTAGGAGAGGAAGGTTTGGTCCCTGGAAGGTAGATCGACTTTCAGTGGATGACCCCAAACCCAGGAGTATACAGACAGCACAAAATTGGGTGGGTTATTAAAAACAAAAGTGGATGAAGTTGGGAAGGGGTAGGGACAAGCAGGTGGAAGCCTTCAAAATATGGCCTGAGCATACAGAAAAGTCCATAGAGCCCAAGAGCCATAGAAGCTGAGCATGGTGGCACACATCTGTAATCCCAGTCTTTGAGAAGTGGAGACAGGAGGAGCAGAGGTTCAAGGCCAGCCTGGGATACAAAAGACCCTATATAAAAGGAAGAATTTTAAAAAAGAGAGTCAAGGCTGAGGATGTAGCTCAGTGGGCAGAGAGGTCAAGTAGCGTTCATGAATCTCTGAGTTCATCCCAGTACCACATAAACAGGATGCAAACCAGTACTCCCAGTACTCCGGAGGTAGATGCATGAAGATCAAGAGACTGGGATCATCCTTAGCTACAAGAGTGAATATGAGGTTGGTCTTGGCTACATGAGACACTGTCTCAAAAACCAAACACAATTAGAGGATGGAGAAGCTTCTGAGCAAGGAGTGAGCAGGTTGCACTGAGGTGGCTTTTTTGGAGGGATCTTAAAGGCTTATGGGGTTCTGTTACTGAAAAGGAAACCCTCATGGGGTGGATTGGTGGCACTGAAGATTCGGGCAGCAGGAAGAACTGAGGATTGCAGGTCACCTGGCTTATCAGGAAAGAGCTCAGAAACAGGCAGCTGTGAGGCTGAGGATCCAGCTGTGTGGAATCATTGGAAGATGGCCTTCTAAGAGACATTTGGTCCTGAACAGACATGAAGCTCTAAGGCTGTATGTAGCTCATCAGTAGAGCCTGTGGCTGGCAGGTGTAAGGCCCTGCCATGCTCTCCACTTAAATCTCCTCAGAATAGTTCATTTGGTTTAAACAGACTCAAATGCCAAACCCCTTCAGCATGGACCTGTAGAATTAGCTGTGTTGATCCCAGTCTCTCTCCCCTGGGGAGGTAAAATGCTAAGTGTTCTTGAGTCTGCAGAGATTCAAATGTAAGTGTGTCTGTGGAGGAATCTTCTGTTGTCAAACAGGTCTCAGGCAGGGAGGCTCATTACAAGTTCATATCTGTAGAGACTGTCTGATAGAGTCCAGGCCTCTGGGGCTAGGTACCTCGTGAGTTTTTCAGCTCTGGCCACTAAGAGGGTGTTGTGGCCCACTGGAGTTCACAGAGGTACCGCTCAGTAGGCCCCTGGATCCATCTTCCACTGTTTATGTGCTGCCTCTGAACATGGAAACCAGACTGGCAGACATGGATATAACTGTGGCATCTGTGCCTCAGGAGCAGCATATTTATTCCCACAGAATTGCTGGCCTAATGCCTGATTCAGCATGGTGCTGTCTGGGGTACACCTCATTGCCAAGACCTCGTGCAAGGTCACAGGTGTTCCCCGGAAGATGCTGACTTTGATGTCTCCACTATCTAAAACTTCATGCCGTGAATACATATTTACTGGTCTCTCCCTTCCATGCCAGGAATAGAGACATAGCTACAAGTAAAGCAGGTACGAGCCCAGGCTCTGAAATGCCCCATCTTGTGAGAGAGATAGACCTTAGAGAGACTGCCCAAGTCTTTTGGATAAGGATGAGGCAGAGAACCTGCAGGGAGCTGTGACAGTGTAGGCAGGACAGGGAGAGGAGCCTGATCTCAGGATGGTGACAAGGCCCCGAAAGGTTTCAGCTAGGAAGGAAGTACTCTCTGATTCCCAAGAATGCTTGGGAGTGGGTCAGCCCAAGAGAGGGACAAAGTAGTTGGGGAGACCCATAGGGTACCTGAACCTGGGACTCCTCAGGCAGGCCACACACTCCTTGGCCCACCTCCTTTTTCAAAAAATAAAAAGCACATTTATTTACTTATTTAGTGTGTGGGGTGGGAGGGCAGGCAGGCCTGCATCATGGTACATGTGTAGAAGTCGGAGGACAAGTGGGACGAGTCAGTTCTCTCCTTCCACTCCTTGATCCCTGAGATCAAACTCAGGTCATCAGGCTTGGAGCTGTCTCACCTGCCCTGTTTTGTGTCCTGAGACAGGGTCTTGCTCTGTAGCTCTGGCTGGCTTGAGACACACTCTGTAAACCAGGCTGACCTCCACCTTACTGTAATCTTCCTATCTTTGTCTCTTAAGTACTAGAATTACAACATTACCCACCATGCCCGGCATCAGCACCATGCCCAGCATCAGCACCACACCCAGCATCAGTACCACTCCCAGCATCAGCACCATGCCCAGCAACACCACCATATCCAGCGTGGTCTTCTCCCTCTTAAATTCCCTCACTCCCATTGCTGTCCTTACTTTTCCTCTCCCTTCCAGCCTACTTTCCTCCCCTTTTCTTGCTATCTGGCTTCTTATGCCTCTCATCTCAGCCAATGGCGACAGGAAATCAGGCTTGGAAGAGACCAGTCTATCTAGATCCAGCCCCTGCTTTACCCCTTCCTTAATGATTGTGAGACTCTGGGCAAGCAAGTGGCCAGCCTCTCTGAGCATTGGGGCCCAATGTGCATGAGGGGAGTTCTTTGGCCAGAGAAGCCTAAGATATATAAGGCTTGTAAAGTACTTGAAACAGGAATTTGTACACACACACACACACACCTTTCTCCTGTGTCAGAAGTGACCTGATTCTGTTATTTTCCATAAACATCAGTGTCCCCAGCCCCACACTGCTTCTGGTAAAGCTGTCCCCTGCTTGGTTAATTACATCTCTTCTCTATATGACTCTAAATGCCTAATGGGTATTAACTTTGGATATTCTCAGCATGGTATCTTTTCTAACAAGAATGGAGCCCCAAGTTCTGTCTGAGGTTGCCAGCTCCTTTAAGATCTGAGAATGTGTAGCTCTCGTACCCAGTCAGTTTGCACTGAGGTGACAGCTGCAAATGGATTTGTCATTTGAGCAAAAGTATGAAGGCCTTCTAGGTCTGACATTCTGTTAATTCACTTAAAAATACCTATTAGGCTGTGTGGTGGTGCCACCTTGAATCGCAGAGCCCAGGAGGCATTAGCAACCAGAACTCTGTGAGTTTGAGGCCATCCTGGTCTACATAGGCCAATCAGAGCTACAAAGTGAGACCCTGTCTCAAAAACATAAATATATACTGGGCTGGTAAAATGACTCAGTACATAAAGGTGCTTGCTACCAAGCCTGATGACCTGAGTTTAATCCCTGGGACTCACACTGTGTAAGAAAAATATTGACTCCCACAAGTTGTCCTCTGACTTCCATATGTGTGTCACCATACCCATTTGAATACAAACACAAATGAATACATTTTTAAAACACCCGGTCTCAGGCATAGAGAGTTGCATGCCTGCAACCCCAGTGCTCAGGAGGCTGAGCCAAAGAGATCTTCAGGTTGAGTCTGCCTGAACCAAATAATGGAGCCCCGTGCCCCTCTCCCTCAAAAAGTGTACTCAGCCCTTGGGGCATTTATAGTTCACTGGTGAGATGGCTGTCAATCAAAGTACCAAGTAAAAGAAAACCCTGATGATATGTACATAATGCTGAGAAAGCTCGTTGGGAAGGGTTGAGCTAATCTGGGAAGTCAGAGGGATGTCCAGGGAATCATGTGGGAGTTGGGATCTGATGGAAGAGCAGGTATTATTAATTAAAAAGACAGAAGGGGGAGAGGGGCTGGAGAGATGGCTCAGTGGTTAGGAGCACCGACTGCTCTTCCAGAGGTCCTGAGTTCAATTCCCAGCAACCACATGGTGGCTCACAACCAACTGTAATGGGATCTGATGTCCTCTTCTGGGGTGTCTAAAAGTTGTACAGTGTACTCACATACATTAAATAAATAAATCTATTAAAAAAAAAAAAGACAGAGAGGAAAGATTCCAGAAGAAATCCGCATTGACAAAGGAAAGGTATTGAGAACAGGGGCAGGTAGAACTTCCCCTGCAGATGGATCTCAGATGCAGGCATGAGAGTTAACTACTCACTGACCCTAGTGAGAGCTGGAATACACTTAGCCAACTGCTGTAATATTTACTTGCATCTTAAGAGCGTGAAGAAGTGAAGGCAGCGTGGAGGTATGCTCATGGGAGGTGAGGTGGGCCTGATTAGATTTGTGAATACAGAAGCTTATGCTGGCTACAAGATGCTGGGGTCCAATCCAATGATCCCAGGCTTCCAGGAGCTGCTGATGGGGATCAACATCAGGAGTGGAAGTCATCCTTCCACAGAGCCTTGGCTGCTCAGCTGGGCTGTCTCCTCCCATCTTGACCTCCATAACTCTGAGTCAACCTTCCATGTTGCCCAAGCCAAGATAGAATGAAGTGTGTGGGTGGCTGTCTCAGGAGAAGGTGTGTCTAAGAATGATGTAGCAGTGAACAGGAAACCTTCAGGGAATTCATTTCCCTGACTTGAAGAATGGTCCCCTAGAACTGATGATGTACGATTTCCATCAAGCAGGATGGGTGAAAATCATGTCTCTCTTTTTTCTCTGTCTCGTCTCTGCAGGCTTATATTTGGCACCCTTTATCCTGCATATTATTCATACAAGGCTGTGAAGTCCAAGGACATTAAAGAATATGTAAGTGAAGCCTCTGGGGGCAGGTGGCTGAGTGTGAATGGTGGAGGGACATATCCCTTAGTCTGGGTCTATGGCAGGAGGGAACCCTTCTCATGTGACTTCTCAGAAGTCCTGTACCCATCCAAAACTGTCCCCTGTCTAGACCCTAAGTACTGAAGTGAGGAAATCCAAGAAGTATGAGGGGAAATTGAATCTGGGACTGGAGGCCGGACACCACAGGTGACTTCAGTCTGGGACTAGGGGTCGGATGCCATGGGTGACTTCGTCTCTCAAAGCCCAGTTCCCTCACGTGGGAAACTTCAGACCACAGATCACCTTCTGGCATTGAGAGAAGGTGCACAGGCTTGGGAAGCCAGCTGACCTGGGTTATTTCCCAGCTTGCTGATTCTGACCCCCATCCAGTCTGTCTTCCAGCACCATTTAGCCTGGTTGACGTGTAAGCTCTCTGAGGATGGAGGTGTTCGTAATCATCTCTCTGCAGCACTTGGCAGAGAGGTGAGCCCATGGCAATGGGGTCAGAAGGGATCACTGGTTGGGAGATTTCAAAAATTACTGTTGGGTGATTTGGGTGCCAGCAGCAGCATTCCTGGTGATCCCAAGGTTCCACCTATTAAGCCTTCCCACTGACTAAGACATGCCAAGTGAAGAATAAGACTATAATGTCCTTCCCTTTGTAGGGCACTAGCTCAGTCAAAGTGCAAAGGATATGGGTGTGGTCATAAAGGGACTGAATTGCCAAGTCCTAGTTCTGGAAATGTATTGGTGTAATTTATATGCTAGACACATGGCTAAAACCTTTAGGAGCCTCAGGTCATCTTCTGAACACCAGAGTGGTGACAGTCCCTCTTCCTCTTCCTTGGAAGATGTTGCTTTCCAAGTTAGGGGTAGGGAGGACTCACTCTTTAGAGGATTGCAATCATTAATGTTAAGTGCTCCCAACATTATCCCTGGTTATCGGGGGGGGGGGGGAGGTAAAAAATAAATAATTCAAGGTCTGGAGAGATGGCTCGATGGTTAAGAGTACTGGCTGCTCTTACAGAGGACCAAGGTTCAGACCCCAGCACCCATTTTAGGAGGCACCTGTAACTCCAGCTTAGAGGATCCACCACCTTCCTCTTACCTCCTCAGGCACCTGCATACACCAGTACACTCTAGCACACAACATATCGTGCAACATGCCCATGTGTTCACATGCACACAGAAAAAAGTAAAATCTTTAAAAAGTGTGAATGAATTAATTCAGAGCTAACTTGAAAGTCATTATTTTCATGGATTTCCCAAGAAGTCTTTCTGATAACACCTCAAGCTCAACTGCAACCAAAGCCCAGCCCCCTTTCTCCCAGCTTCCCAGAACTACTCAGCTGCTCCTAGCAGGAGAACCAGAGTGGGTAACTTCTGCAGGCCCATCCCTGGTATGTATGAGGACAGCTCTGTGTGCCTGCTATAAATAGCGGAGAAGTTGCAAACACTGAGGCTCCTGGTTCTCAACAGACACAGCCCAGGCTAAAGCAATAGGCAGCTTCTTCTTCCAGCACTCTCCCTCCTGACTCCTCCCCACCTGCAGCACTCAGTAGCTGTGCCTGGGAGGGAGGCCTTACTGGGGTCTCTGTAATTCAAGGCAGATCCTGCAGAGCAGGGGCTGAGCATACTCTCAGCCAGCTGGGAGAGACCAAACCCTGGTAAATTGTTATGTGCTGACTAAACTCACAGGAGCCTGGTGTATGGCCAGAACGGCAATTCATTAATTTAGAGTGAGCCCTAACTGACAAATAGAACAGCTGTGTGTGTTGGCTGGGGTGTGCACACTTCCCCATGGGGGAGCTTGGGAGTTAAGATTAGAAGGTTTCTGGGTAAAAATGGCTTTGGGAGACAGGAGCTGAGTAGTACCAGGGGAGACTTGCCTCCTTCCTCTGTCCTCACATGCGTGCACATTCACACACATCCTCTCCCCCCCTCTCGCACACACACATACACACACTCACACATACACACACACACACATACACACACACTCACACATACACACACACATACACTCACACATACACACACACATACACACACACACTGTCACATGTGTTCAATGTCCTGGTACGCTCAAAGCACCCACTCTAGCATGCTCAGTGCCATATCACACGTGCACTCACACTGTTTACATGTTCCCTTCTTGAGGTCTGATTTTATTTCTGTTGCTGTGATAAAGTGCTCTGACTCGGGGCTGGAGAGATGGCTCAGTGATAAGAGCACTTGTTTTTCCAGAGGACCTGGGTTCAGTCCTCAGCTCCTGGGTTGAATGGCTCGCAGCACCGTATTCCAGTTCCGGGGCATCTGATGCCCTCTTCTGCTCTCTGAAGGCACCTGAACACACTGACACACACACACACACACATACACACACACACACACACAGCATGAGAGGGGGGAGGGAGGGAGACAGGAATTAAAAAATAAAAAGAAATCTTAAAACTTTAAAAAAGAAAATATTTTAACCAAAAGCAGCTTTTGGGAGGAAAGAAGTTGGAAAGCAAGGGCAGGAACTCAAGCAGGATCTTAAAGGCAGACTGCTTGCTAGTCATGCTGCAGTGCCTCTAACTAAGAAATTCACTCACAGCCAAGGAAGTGTAGCAGAACCATGGAGAGTGCTGCTTTGATGGCTCACTTAGGCTCATATCAGCTAACTTCCTTATACAGTCCAGCACCACCAGCCCAGGGATTGGTACCGCCCACAGTGGGCTGGGCCCTCCTATATCAATTAACAATCAAGACAATCTCTCATAAGCATGGCCACAGGCCAATTTGATCTAGGGAATTACATTTCCTTTTCTTTTCTTTTTCTTTTTTCTTTTTTATTCTTCTCTCATATATTACATCCTGCCTGCAGTTTCTCCTTCCCCCACTTCCCCTCTCTCCATGATCCACCCCCTTCCACCTTCCCTCAGAAAAGACCAGGCCTCCCAGGGACATCAACTAGACACTGCACAACAAGCTACTGTAAGACCCAGCATGTACTATCATCAAGGCTGGAAAAGGCAACCCAGCAGGAGGAAAAAAGTTTTACAAGTAGACAAAAGAGTCAGGAACAGCCCCTGCTCCCATTGTTAGGATTCCCACAAAAAAAAAAAAAAAAAAAAAAAAAAGTGCTCATCCGTAACATGTACGTAGAGGACCTAGGTCAGACCCACACAGGTTCCGTGTTCTCTTAAGTTCCCATATGTCCCACTCAGTCAGTTGATTCTGTAGGCTGTGTGTGTCCCTGACCCATCTGGTTCCTCTGACCCTTCCTCCTCCTCCTCTGCAGGGCTCCCTGAGCTCTGCCTGATGTTTGGCTCTGGGACTTTGCATCTGCTCCCATCAGCTGCTGCTGGATCAACTCTCTCTGGTCTCTTTGATGTGGATTTTGCTAGGCTCAGGTCAAAGGTCTTGTGGCTGGGTTGGTGTCCCAACCCCTCCACTTGAGGTCTTGCCTGGGTACAGATGATGGCCGGTTCAGGCACCCTGTCCTTCATTACGAGGAATCTTCGCAAGGATTACTCTCAGTCTATGGAGTTTCCATTACACTAGGTTTCCTTGCCATCAAGATGCCCCCCAGATCCAGTCATTTCTCTCAATATTTTCTGCCCCCCAACACCTGATCCCTCCTGTTCCCACCCCCAACCACCTCCAGTGCACCCCTGAAATCTATTCTGTTTTCCTCTCTCAAATTCCCCGATGAAGATTCTCTTCCACATGATTCTCAGCTGTGGCATCTCATAACCCCATCTGTACAGGAGACAGCCTGGGACTTTCTGGGACCCCAGCCTCTCCTTCACTATCCAACTCCATTAATTCTCATGCCCAGTTGGTGACTGTGCTCCTTCACCCTCAGGACATTGTCTCCCCCAACCCAGATCTCCTCTCTTTCTCTACAGCTGCTCCCTGAGATCTGCTTCAGATCATTTTCTCTGAGATGAGTCAATGGTCTCTTGAACTAGCTTTTTTAAATATTTATTTCTTATTTTTACATTGGTTATACCTGAGATTATATTTATTAGCTATAATTAATGAAATATGTACAAAACATAGGTTATTGAATAATGCTATATTATTTTATTGGTATGGATGTTTTGTCTGTATGTCCATAAGAGCACCATGTGCTTGCAGTGTCCTCAGTGGCCAGAAAAGGGCATCAAATCCCCTGGGACTGGAGTTATAGAAAGTTGTAAACCACCATGTAGCTGCTGGGAATTGAACCCAGGTCCTCTGGAAGAACAGGCAGTATTCTCAATGGCTGGGATATTTCTTTAGCCCAGAATGATACAAAATTTGAAGACGGTAACAATAACTCCCTTGTGTCTCCTAATATTTATAATGCAGAGTAACTCCCTGTGGCTACACTCTCATTTTTATATTATTTCATTATTATTTTAAACTTCATACAAAGTATCGGATTAGCTTATTGTCACTGTAACAAGTTACCATGAACTTCCCAGAATAATACAACATACATTATTAGATTTCAACACTGGAGTCACAGGCAGGGCTATTTCTCTTGCAGTCTCTGGAGGAGTCTCTTTGCCTGGTTTGTGGCTCCTGGTGGCAGCTGCTTGCCAGTACATACCCCTTCTTCATTCTTTGGAGCCAGTGCTTTTGCATCTCTGAGCAGTCTTCCACAGCACGTCTTCCTCTGACACCGCTGGGAAGAATTCTTTTTAAGGATGCATGAGATTACAGTTGCTGACCTTCCCATCCCAGTGTCCTTACTAACTCTGTTAATTCCTATTGACTGTATAGTGGTCACCGTCCTCGGGGAGCCACTAATACTGAGTGAGACCCTTTCTTAAGACTGAAACTGTTGGAATTAATATTTCACTAATTATTATTAATCAGTATAATTAAGTACTATTCATTAAGTATAATTAATATGCTCACTAATATTAAACATAGTCTTTGGGCAAGAGTAAGTGAAAGTTCAGATGTGCCTCGCAAAGAAAAAATTATTCACATCCTTATAGAAACAATACTTTCACTGAGAGGTTTTCTCTGACCTATGAAGGGTGCCTGAAGAACAGGGTAATTTGCAACTATGGCATCCGTAGGAGGACACCCAGTCTTCTCTAAGTTGTCCTAATACTTAACCTTTTTATAAAGTTTCATTTGTATACATATTGAAGTCCCTGTTTGAAAATCTTACTTTGGTTCTTTACCGTTCGAGGTCCAGCCTAGAGCATTGTTATTGTTGTGAAAGATTCTTGCTCTGTAGTCCAGACTGACCTCAACCTCCTGATCTTCTTGCCTCAGAATCTTGAGCTCTAGGATTCTGGCCAGGGCTTTGAAGACAGCTTATAATGTCCATTTTAGGAGTTTTCCTCTTCCTAGCTTCCCTTCTTCTCTGAGCTTCTCCCTCCTGAACTTGCAGCCAGTCTGTCAGGCTTAAGCTCCTTCCCCAGCTCTTTGGGGTTTTGACCTCAGGCACAGTGAACCTAGATTAAATCTACGATTCTTCCAAGGGTTGTGCTGGGAATCTTGTTCTGATTGTAGACCAGCCCGTTTGCTCTCAGTGTCAAGGTGTGGTGGAGCAGAACTGCCCCTGAGTTGGGGGAGTGTGACAAGTGCAGGTGGCACTGCCTGGGGCCCCCTCAGTGTCCACTGCCTTGGTTGGCACTGGGCAGCCATGACTCTGTCTACCAGCTCTGCCTTCCTTTCAACAGGTCAAATGGATGATGTACTGGATTATATTTGCCCTCTTCACCACAGCAGAGACGTTCACAGACATCTTCCTTTGCTGGTAAGTGCTCCAGAGACTGGGAATATTCAAAGGGTAGCTTTGCCTGGTGGTGGGGGAGGAGGGAAAGGACCTCAACCTTTCCTTGGATCACAGAATCAGGACCAATGTTGGGAGGTTAACTGGTTCATTTTTAATAAATCGCTCCATAACGTTAGTCAAGTCTTTGATGAGATCCCTACGAGCCCGTGTTGTATAAGGCACTCGGGAAGTAGCATAGACTACGCAAGCAGAGTTCCTCCACAAATGGACTTGGTAAAGTGTACACATGTCAAAGAAGGAAAGAAACGGGATCTAGGAGTATGCAATGAAAGGGGCGGAGCCTGTAGCTCAGGAGTAGTGCACCAGCGCTGTGTGCACAAGGTCCTGGGCTCAGCCCAGCACTTTTATGACAAAATAGTGTGCAGTTACAATACCACGTTTCCCTCCTAACCCATGTGCTCCTCCGTAACCACTATCCACACTTGTGTGTCCTCTTAAAACATTTGTGCATGCCAGGCACGGTGGAACATGCCTTTAATCGCAGTACTCTTGAGGCAAAGGCAGGCAGATCTCTGTGAGTTCAAAGCCATCCTGGGTTCCAGGACAGTCAGGACTACACAGACAGACCTTGTCTCAAAAACCAAAACTAAAAACAAAATTACTGGCATGTTAATACACACACACACGTATACAGGATCTTTTTCTTTTTTTTTTTTTTTTTTTTTTTTTTTGGTTTTTTGAGACAGGGTTTCTCTGTGTAGTCCTGACTGTCCGGGAACTCACTTTGTAGACCAGGCTGGCCTCGAACTCAGAAATCCGCCTGTCTCTGCCTCCCAAGTGCTGGGATTAAAGGCGTGCGCCACCACTGCCCGGCTGACATCTTTATTTTTAAGATGTATTATTCTGTGTGTAGGTATGTATGTGAGTGCTGCCTGTGATGTGTGTGTGGTATGCATGAGCACAAGCATGCCATGGCACACTCATGGAAGCTAGACAATAGCTTTGTGGGGTCAGTTCTCTCCTTCCAACCTTACGTGAGTTCTGGGGACCAACTTGGGTCACCAGCCTTGTACTGCAAGCACCTTCACCCTCTGAGCCATCTCCCGTGTTTTTCTATTTTTTTAACGGTAACTTTTTTTTTTGAGACATCTCGATGTCGCCTAGACTGGTCTTTACCATTCAAACCCTCTCTCTCCGGTTCCTACGTGCTGGAATTACAGGTGTGTGGTGCTTGTATTTTTCACTTTCTCCTTTTTAATAATAATATTAGGCATAACAGTTATTTGCTTATTGAATTCATTTTAAAACTACTTTCATGTGAGCATAAATGTAGCTGCTTGTTTTTCAGTGGTCTCATAGTCTTTCTGGTCTAGATGAGGTGTAACTTATTTAATTAGTGTCCTCTTTTTAAAGTTTAAAGATCTATTTTATTTTTAATTGTGTGTAGGTCTCTGGGAACGTGCATATGAGCGTGGGTTCCTGGGGAGTCCAGAAGTGGACATCAGATCCCCAGGTGGTTGAGAGTGGCCTCGAAAGGGTGCTGGGAGCCACATTCAGGTCCTCTGAAAGGGCAGTGTGCACTGTTAACTACTGAGCCATCTCCTCAGTCCCAATTAATTCCTTTGGATAGACATTAAGTTGTTTGGCTTTTTCACTTTTAAACAATCTACTTGCTAGACACAGCTCTTTAGTCTCAACACTTGGGAGGCAGAGGCAGGATTAAGAGTTCAAGATCAGCTTTGGCCTCCTAGTAAGTATAAGACCAGCTGAGGCTACATGAAACTTTGTCTTAATTCTCTACCCTCAAAAGAAATTAATACAGCTATTTTTAGCAATGGCACAATTAAAAACATTATTGATATACAGCTTTCTCTCGAAGATGGTGAATAATAATACATAGACTCATGTTCATATTTAAGGGAGTTGACAGACATTTTCATTGACTCTAAAAGGGCAAGTTTGAACTTTAAACCCCACCCCCACAGCATCATAGGCCCAAAGTCAGACCTGGACAGTATATCTTTGAATTACATTTTAGATCATTCACTTTAATTATTTAGAACATAGCTATCCAGTCTTTCTTTTGAAGGAGCCATGTCTCAGGTATGGCTGGACTGGATTGATGGTTCGGAGTGCTTGTTCCCTCTTGTCTAGGCTGCTCGGTCTGAATGCTCTGAGAAGATCCCAGCTTCTTGGTCTTTCAGCTTGAAGCCTGCTTTTTATTCATGGCGGTTGTAGGACCATAGGCTCTGTCTCCTTAACATGCACTGCTCCCTTCTTCTTCAAGCTCACAATGGCATCTTGATCCTCCTCAGGCTTCAGATTCTGTCTTCTACTTCCGACAGAAGATCTGCGTTTGCTCTATAACATGTAATTAGATAGGCTCACCCCCAAAATCCAGATATCTCCCTATCTTAAAGTCAGCTTCGAGCAACCTTCATCATATCTGTAAGTCCTTTTGCTGTGTAAGGTACGTATTCAGGGGCAAACACCAGGAGGAGAAACTCACGGGCCAAACCCTGCCTATAGTGGGAATGTATCTGGCACCTGGTATGTCTGGAGCATTAGTGCAGGATCAGTAGAACCCCACCTTCCCTGCTTGTCAAGTGGAGGTCTCACCTGTCCCCTCCTTTTGGCCCTCTTAGTTGGTGGCATCTAGGCATTTATGGGTAGGATATGAGGGTCTCTTGCCCTTCTGGAGGCCTCAGCTCAGCAGAGAAGGGATCTCCAGGATTCACCATTCCCAGGCAGTTCCCTCTTCACAGTTCTCTCTCTCTCTCTCTCTCTCTCTCTCTCTCTCTCTCTCTCTCTCTGTGTGTGTGTGGGTGTGTGTGTGGGTGTGTGTTCTATCTTGTAAGTAGACACAGAATAGGAAGGATGAAGATTTGCTCAGCACCTTGTGGAGGTGATTTCATTGCATCCTTTAAAAATTATGAAGTGGTTGATTTACATGGCAAAATCAAATTCAAACTATACACTGAAAATCAAAGTACAGGGACTGAGGGTTTGGTTCATTGGCAGAGCATTTGCTTAGCATGTGTGAGGCCTTGGGTGCAGTTCCAGAACAGACGGAGGAGGGAGGGAGGGAGGCAAGAGAGAAGGAGGAGGGGAGAAGCAGAAGAGAAGAGAGAAAAGAAAAAAACGTAAATCTGTGGGATAGGGGTACAGCCTCAGTGGAAGAATGCACGCTTAGTATGTGTGAAGCCCTAGATTCAATCACTGCCAACCCTCTCTCAAAATAGTGAGCCTTTCCTCTCCCTCAGATCAACCACTGTCTACTTAGGGTTATTGCTATGAAAAGTTACCTGTGTTTTCTTCTAGAAACACTGTGCAATTCATTGCAAGTATTTGGATACTTTTGTCCTACGTCCAGTGCTCTTAAGGAAGCCAGGCATCTCTCCAGAGCTCGTGGAGACCACAGTTACCCATGTCCTTCGAGGCCACCTCAGAATCAATTGAGGAAGTGGGGGCATTTCTCTTCAGATACATACAGGGGGTCATGGTTCTTCAAAGGCATCTTAGCATGCAGCCCTTTCTATCCCTGGGCAGATGACTAGGATGTTAAGTGGGCTGGAAGCAGATGATTTAGTTGGCTGAGATTGTGCTGGTGAAGCCAGCAGATCTGAGTGGTTCAACCTGAAGGATCCTGTGACACCTCGCTAGGGCAGGGTTCTGTATGTGATAGATTATTCTGGAGACTTCAGCAGCGTGTGTGTGTGTGTGTGTGTGTGTGTGTGTGTGTGTGTGTGTGAAGGGTCAGATCAGAAATATTACAAGCTCTGAGACCCGTAGACTCCTTATTACAGCTACTCAGCTGAGCCATGGTAGCCTGAAAACAGCATAGGCAATACCTCAATAAATGGGTAAGCAGTATTCTAATAAATCTTTATTCATAAAAACAGGTGGCAGGCCTTGGCTTGTGACTCGTAGGTTATTGGAGCTCTTGAATCTATTCTAGCAAACAACAGAGACTTGACTGACTTAAGAATAATTCACAAATGGGAAGAAAAGAAAGTTCTGAAGAGGGAGCAGAGAGCACCTCAGAGAGGACCTCAGAGAGCACCCCAAGGCCCTCCCGCTGAAGCTTAGGGACTCCAGCCACTGCCAGTTGCCCCTCTCTGCTGTCTGTCATGCTGTAGACCTTCTTGGTGATCTAGATATGGCTAGATAGTACTAGTACTAAGTACTTCTTTAGTAGTACTTAGGATTGTGATCTAGAGATTGGTTAGTATGAACAGGACCGCCACAGGTCTGTCCCTGTCTGTATAGAATGAAGGAAGCAGGGGTGTCTGGACAGAACTCTTGCCATGAGTGTTTATAGAGGCGGGTGTGCAGAGTCTATCCAGGCACTAGCACTGTGTGCAGCCTTCAGGAGGAGGGCACCCAGTCAGGGCATTTCCCACCCCACGGAGGTGTGGGTGCTAGTACCCATCTCCGTTTTTTTGTCCCTGCCTGAAGTGGGTGGCCTTTGCCACTTGACCCCTTCTCTAAGGCTGACATCTCCCATCCCTCTCATGTATTATATGCACATCCCCCTCCACACACATCCCCCTACACATTCGTCTCTGCCTTTTCTTTCTTCTCCAAGGTCTTTCCTTTACCCTTCTACTCATTCATGCTTTCAAGTGTGGGACCTCAACAACAGCTCCCAGCCTCTTCTATACAGTAGCCCAGGGTGGTCAGCTTCTCAGGGAGCCCCCTCGGGGGGCCAGCTTCTCAGGGAGCCCCCTCAGGGGGAGCCAGCTTCTCAGGGAGCCCCCTCAGGGGGAGCCAGCTTCTCAGGGAGCCCCCTCAGGGGGAGCCAGCTTCTCAGGGAGCCCCCTCAGGGGGAGCCAGCTTCTCAGGGAGCCCTCTCGGGGGAGCCAGCTTCTCAGGGAGCCCTCTCAGGGGGAGCCAGCTTCTCAGGGAACCCTCTCAGGGGGAGCCAGCTTCTCAGGGAGCCCTCTCAGGTGGCTGGGAGAATCCGTTCTATTCTCACTAGAAACTTCAATGTCCTCCCCTCTAAAACTTAAGGCTCACTCAGTCTGAGGCTCTTTCCTCACTGGCACCCACCAGAAGATAACTTCTGAAGGCTCCTTAGAGGTTTGCTTTTAACATGTGATGGTTGGGGTGATACCAAAGACATAGCAGGGGAAACTGGAGAGATGGATGAGCAACAAGAGTAAATTGGATATGCACTAATGCCCTGTGCCCATGAGGACTGTGTCCACACTTCCATTGTATTGTGTAGCCTTGCTATGGGTCACTCATTTGTCTAGCTCTCTACTAAGGGCAAGGACTTGCCTAACCTATTTTCCTAGTTGGCTTTGTCTATTTGACACAGTTCAAGAGTCATCTGAGAGGAAAGCATAGCATGTGGGCCTATCAATGGGGGTTATAGTGATGGGGGCTAACTGGTATAGGACGGCTCAGCCCAGTGAGGTAGCACACCTTTGGGCTGATCCTAGGTTATCCTAGGCTGAAGAAAGATAGCTGAACATGAGCCTGGGAGGGAGCAAGTCTGCAAGTAGCCATCTTCCAGGCTTCTACTTCAAGCTCCTGTCCTGACTTCCCTCTGTAACAAACTGTGAATGTAAGGCAAACAAACCCTTCCCACCCCAGTAAGTTGCTTTGATCAAAAAGGGACTGAACTAAAAACAACTGTCCTGTTCTGCTCTGCATATGCCTTTCAGCCTGCACCTTTACAGTAGGATTTTCTCAATGGAACAAACACATGTATAAATAAATGACTGGATCAATCAATCAACCAGTCAGCAAAAACATACCTCAGGAAATCAATAGGGCAGGACAAAACGGGAAGAGCACTGATTGTGGATGATAGGATAAAGTCTTGAGATTCCAGTTTTGCTATCAAGAAGACAATCAACAAGGACAAGCAGGAGCTACCTTCTCGGGGGACTCGAGATAAAACTGAGCTTTAAAATCTGGGAACTTTACCGGCAGAGCTTGTTGAGAAGGAAGTGTAGGCTGGGAGGGAGGAAATGGAACTGGGACTGAGCTAGTTCTGGGACAAAGGGGAGGGCTGGATCTCCATTCATGTGCACCATTTGTAGAGGTAGAGTAGGCCTATTCATTCTTCCTTAGCCACAAAATAGCTGCTTCTGCCTGTAAGCATCCTGTCCTTAAGGAGTAGTCTGGTCTGTGGAGTTTTTGCACTCGCACACCAGTGTCCCTTGCCACTTCGGTGTCCTGGCCCTGGCTAAGGACCGGCTGCCATGGCCGGCAGCATCGCCTTCTACGGACGCTTTCAAGGCCAGGGACTTGCCTTTAGTTTCACTCGCTCATCTGATTTATTTTCAGAGACTTCATGATGATCTCATCCTAACTGACTCTGAAAACACCCCAGGTCTGAGCCTAAAATTGGGGGGAGGGGGGAGACACTGAGGGGTTGGTGAAGAACATATACCAGTCAAAGACTCATTTTTAATTTAATATATATTTAAGAGTTTATATATATATGGATGGCCCTGAACTTCTTATCCTGCCTCCACCTCCTGATTGCTGGGTTTACAGATGTACAGCACCATGCCCAATTTATTCTGTGCTGGGATGAAGGAACTCGTGCATGCTAAGTAAGCACTCTACCAACCAAGCTGCATCCCTAGTCCTTAATTTGGTTTGGAGACAGGGTTTTGATGTGTGGCCTAGGATGGTCTCAAACTCATGATCCTTCTGCCCCAGCAATGTGAGTGCTAGGACTTATAGACAATTGTCACCATGACCACTACACTACCCTGACTATCCCATGCCTTTCAAGGGGTAACAGGTTAAGGGCTGAAGCCCTGGAAGTACATCTGCCTCTTATCCCCATGCCAAAGTCCTAAGAAGAGTTAAAGAGACTGTAATGGCTTCCTTTTGAGTGTTCTGGATACTGATGCCATCTTTCCCCAAAAGGGAAACTCATTCTGCTTTAGGTCTTCTACACCCCACTGCTTTCCGTATGCCTGGGTATCTTTAAAGCAGGCTCCAAGTCCATGGTGGCCATACTCAGAAGGCAGAGGAAGGCAGATCTCTGTGAGTTTGAAGCCAGCCTAATTTACATAATGAGGCCTTGTGTCAAAGAAAGGAAGGAAAGAAGGAGAGCGAGAGAGGGAGAGGAGAGAGAGAGAGAGAGAGAGAGCAAAGAAAAAAAAGACAAACCAGGCTCCATCACCAGGATAGACATGATTGCATAATAGTGACCTCCCATACAGTCTAGAACTGCTTGGTATCAAGCTGGGGATGGTGCTCAAAAGGCAGACCTACTGACCACACCAAACACTGCCACCTGGATCGTCACTGGACTATGCTCTGTTAGTCTGACAAGCGAAGGCCCAAGGAATACTCATTATAGGCATGTGTGAAGAAGAGGTGTCAGATTTCCCAGAGGTGGAAGTGTAAGCAGTTGTGAGTCTCCCAGCATGGGTGCTGGGAGCCAAACTCCGGTCCTCTGGGCAGTAAGGACCATCTTTTAAGCCTTCTTGCAGAAGCTTTTAAAAGCTGCATCAATGTGGGTGGGTGGATTATGCTAGAAAGATTCTAAAGAACAAGAGATCTATAGCAAATGGTTCAGAGAATCAAGGGAGGCTGGGCAGTCCAGAGGGGCCCCTGGGAGAGTCAAATAGGCATATGCATTTCCTACATGCTAATCCTGTAGCCTGGGACAGAGGCTCTTAGTTGTCTGTACAGTGAGAATGTAATTACTCAGATCTGAATGCCGGTTTCCTGTTATCTACAAAGTGCATACAGATAATCCACTCCTGAGTACCCAGACCGTAGCCTCATTTGTATGTGTAGGAAAAGAAGCCTATACAGGGAAGTTTGCTGGAGGCTTGGCTTGCGATGGATGGAGGTTGTCATCAATCCCTTTACCCAGGAGATACTTAGACTTGTATAGGAAGCCATGAAAGAGACTGAAGCTTTCCATGTTCTGGTATGTGATGGTCCCCAAGGTATACAGTTGATTCTGAGCCGAGTAGGGAAAGCAAGGTGTAGGGGTATAGAAAACGGAGACTGCCACCAACAGGCAGTTAAGAGAGTCACAAGTAGAAACCCACCCGACTGAATAGGCCTAGCCCCTAGTCTAAGATATGCAAGAAACAGATTAAGATATGAGTCTAGGGGGACTGGGAAACTCTGTGGTATACTCTCAGACCCTATAGCATTTCTTAACTATGTGCATGCATGGCCTACTTTTTTAAAACTTCTTTTACACAATAACAAGAAGAACCCTAGTGTGATGGCTATCCTTGGGACTGTGTATATCTTAGGTTGGTATCTGAGCTTGCTGGATTCAGTCGCTTTCCCCTTAGACTGGCAAATAGTTTTCAAAACAAAAGTTCCTCCATTATTAATAAGCGCTGTGTCCCACTCTGGGAAGGCAGAGGTGGGGGATCAATCACGCATCTCCTCTTTTCAGCGTTTGTGGCTGTGAAAGATGAGTCCCCGGGTCGGGCAGTGGTGGCGCACGCCTTTAATCCCAGCACTTGGGAGGCAGAGGCAGACAGATTTCTGAGTTTGAGGCCAGTGTGGTCTAAAGAGTGAGCTCCAGGACAGCCAGGGCTACACAGAGAAACCCTGTCTTGAACCGCCCCCCCCCCCCAAAAAAAAGAAAGATGAAACTCCGAGAAGACCCCCCAGTTACAGGAGAATATTTGGGAAGAGCCTGCTAGAGCCAGAACACAGAGGGCTTTGGTGAGGTGGACCGCTGACTGAGGAGAGGGGGCTGGATGAGCTTGAAAGAGCTCTGAAATGACTTGCTAGGGGTTGCTTTTACTTTTAGCTCCCTTTATCTGAGAAGGATGCCTGGGAAAGACTTCCTTTTTGTCCCTCAAACTAGCATAAGAGACCTTCTCATTCACCACATTTTATTTTAAGTAAAGATGCCTGGGATTTGTTTTAAGTGGATGTGGTCAGACTTGAGGACCTGAAAATGGCTGCCAGGAGGGAGATGTTTCTCCAGCTCGCTGAGCCTAGAAACAGGAAGTGCAGCACCACACAAGGCCACTAGGGGAGCTTTCCAGATTGTTCTGGAGGCAGAGGGTGGAAACGGTGGTGCTTGCTCTCAGCACAGTTCCATGAGAAGGGTTTGGGTTTGTTATTGTAAGTGGTTCTGAGACATAGGAGCATCTCTGGCTATCTGGTCCTGGTCCTAAGGAAATGCAGGCATATGCATAGCGGCTCAGAATATGAGACCCTGCAGGTTCTGGACTATCAGCCTGCATATGAAATCTGTAAGGCTCTTTGAGCATAGGCCTTTTCCTTACTCACCTGCCCTCTCTCATTTCCATGGTCAGGAGGGTGCTAAAGAGACGGCTCAGCAGTTAAGAGTCCTTGCTCCTCTAACAGAGGACTAGAACTAGGTTCCCAGAATTCATGTTAGGTGGCTCACAACTTCCTGTAACTGTAGCTTCAGAGGGATCTGACGCCCTCTTCTGGCCTCCATAGTCACTGCACCCACATGCATAAACCTACACTCAGCCGTACATACACACAATTTAAAAGTAAAATATTTGTAAAATGTAAGAAAGTCCAGAAGGAGTCTGTGCTTGTGCTGGGGAGCTCTTTCTTGGCTGGATCTAGGAGTTGGCTTACCCTGGCGAGGACACTTCCTCCAGGGTTAACAAAGCCTCAAGATGCTGCCAATACAATTCTCCAGGTTATTCACAGCACCAGCTTGACAGTCGGGAGGTGGGGTTGAAATCTGGGTCAAACTCTGCTTACCACTCCATGACCCCACTGATCTGCATCCACTTGAGGGGCTTGGCTTTTCCATTTTTTTCAAAGATTTGATGTAGAGTAGCAGAGACATACTAGGACACTTGTCTCAGGTTGATATTATTTTATCTCTAGCTGGACTCCTCAATTCAAGGACATCAAACTAGCTCCTCTCTCTTCCCTTCCCCTCCCCCCTCCTCCTTATACCTCCATCCTCTT
>JADRCH010000043.1:12214706-12428594 GCA_019843965.1 Rhynchomys soricoides | reverse complement strand
GAAATAAACAGAATACAGTAGAGTTGATCCAGAACCAAGCTAAATTGACAATATTGCACTTGGCTTTGGTCAGGAGACCTCGGTCCTGTTTTCCACCTTGCTTTTCCCTTGCTGTGTGACACTGGGAGATTTTATTTTATTTCAGCATCTGTTAAAATTATGTCCATTCTCCACCAAAACAATGCCTGTTTTTTTCTGTATCCAATTTCTCCTATCACTGCACACATGGGGCAGTATCTCAGGATAGCAAAATGAGAGGCTTGCAAGGTTTCCATCACCCATCTTGAAGATGCTGGAGGCTGTCACCTTGTCATGTGAAGCACCATCATTACTGTCTGTCTGTCACTCTGGAGAGATGTGTTGCTAGAATTTCCAACCCCAATAAGCCCACATAAAAAACATGCAATCCAGTCATTATAATTATAAGCCATAAGCCTAGACTGGGCAGATCTAACACTGTACTAACTTAGTCCCCAGCTATAAAACCCCTTGCTACCTGTGGTTTCTCCTGGTCACGTGGTTCTGCTCTATCATGGCTCCTCCTCCTCCATCCTCTCTCCTTCTCCTCTCTACCTGCCCCCACTCTCAAAGACCTCCCTCCCACCTTTCCCTCCACTGCCCAATCACAGGCTCTGGCCTTTATTGACCAGTTAAAATGTGGAGAAGGTTCACATGAGATCACCTGAGTGATCGATGGGGGCAGGGGGGCTCTCTTGGGAAAGCAGAATTAAGATCAGAATACAAACAGCATCAGGACAACCCACAACAAGATGGCTCTGCAGTTAAGAGCACTGGCTGCTCTTCCAGAGGACCTGGGTTCTGTTTCTAGCACTCAGGGGTGGCTCACAAACCATCTGGTCCAGGGAATTTGTCACCCTCTTTGACATCCACAGGAATGCACATGGTGCACATACATATATCCAGGCAAAAAACAGTTACACATAAAATAAATCTGAAGAAGAAGAAGGAGGAGGAGGAGGAGGAGGAGGAGGAGGAGGAGGAGGAGGAGGAGGAGACCAAACAAAATAAACCCCAAGTTTTGCCACCAATTTGCTGAGGTCTGAGTTTGAAGCTTTGTTCATGGTATTCTGTCATGATGGATGCTGTCTGTCTTGTGGAGCAGCTTCTCTGGGAAAGGCAGGATTGTCCGCATCCCTAGGACTTAGAGGAACTTTAGAATAACCCAAGCCTTGGGTCAGTGAGTTATTGTGTGTTTGCTTACTCAGAATTCCCCTTAGCACTTGGCCATATCTAACCCATATTTCTCCTATGAGCATATATTCAAAATGTCTATGATGTCTCAGGCCAGTGAGAGTCAGCCATCAGGTAAGCTGCCAAGCCCAGCACTTGGGAAGAGAGGATAAGGAGAGACGGATTTGAACTTGCCAGCTCAATATGCCTCTCCTTCTCTGACAGGAAATTGACGACTGCCTGGTCCAAGCAAAAGATCGAAGTTATGATGCCCTGGTGCACTTTGGGAAGCGAGGCTTGAATGTGGCGGCCACAGCGGCTGTGATGGCTGCCTCCAAGGTATAGTACCACGGGGTCCTGACTTCCATGGCTGGTGGACATCTCAGTCCCCCGAGTTGCCTCTGGCTGTCACCTATGTGGATTGCACAGGATAGGATAAGGCTAATTGGCAACTCTTTATATTTATATTTGAAGGCCCCTTTAAAGGTATGATGGGGAAAGATGGTGACTTTTGCCTCCAGAGCACCCTCATCTCCTTCACATATATGCAAATAGACATACACTCACACATGATACATGTGATAGCAGGACTTTCCCAGAGCCCATAAAACTCCTTGTGAATCATAGGTTAAAAACTTTTACCTTGGGCTGGAGAGATGGCTCAGCAGTTAGGAGCACGTGCTGCTCTTGCAGAGGATCATTTGGCCCCCACCACAGTCTGGTGGCTCACGACTGCCTGTGTCTCCAGCTCCAAGAGGGGATTTGGTGCCTTCTTCGGACCTCAGTGGGTACCTGCACTCATGTGCGCAGATCCTCACACAGACATGCACATAATTAAAAATAAAATTAACCTTGGGGAGAAAACACCCTAATCTATCTGAAACTGAGGTGTGAGAGAAGAAAATAGGGAAAGGGGGAGGGAGAGGAGGGTGTACCAGTAAAATCATCTAAACCCAAAGTGAGCAGGTAGAGAGATCATCCATGTCCATGTGGTCCATCACATCCTGAGAAGGGATGCAGGGTCTTAGAATGAGTGGAATGGTTACTGTGTAGAGCATGAAGGTGATGATGATGATGGTGATGATGATGATGGTGAGGAGGAGGAGGAGGAGGATGACAACGATGACTACGGTGGTGGTAATGATGGTGATGGTGGTGGTGGCGGTGATGATGATGATAGTGGTGGTGGTGATGTTGATGGTGGTGGTGGTGATGTGTATGACAGGCTTAATAAAGTGGCAGAGGTTAAAAAACAACCCAGGACCAGTGGACACTTGTGATGTAGTCGTTACTTCTTTCTCATTTTCATCTGGCCTCTGGGGGAACAGTTCTTATGTCCCTTCCTAGTTTCTCTTCACATGAGACCTTATCACTGTGTGGATTGCTTTGCCCATGGACCTGAACAACTGAAATAGTCAGACATCTTCTCTTAGAGTAAATTCATCAGATCTCCCTAGTGTTCCCTTCCCTGGGATGCAGACGCAGGCTGGAGGTCTCCAGCCAACACTCACACCACTGTTTGTGAATAGGTGGCAGGATGCAGCGCTCTGGGGACAAGCAGGAATCCAAGATGGGGTCCCTGTGCCAGGAAATAAGGAAAGGCATGATGGGAGCGTCTGCTGGAGAGAGCACCCAAGCTGAGTGCTTCTTTCAAAAGTGCCTTCTGCCAGTACTGGTGCCTGTAATCCCAGCACTTGGGAGGCAGAGGCAGCTGGATCACTGTGAGTTCAAGGCCAGCCAGGTTGGTTGACATATCAAGTTCCAAGCCAGTCCTGGGTACATAGTGAGAACCTATCTCAAACAAAAACCTTTTTTTTTCTTTTTAAAGAAAAGTCCCTTTTGTCTGAAGTGGAAGACTGCTACAGAGGCTGGGGAAGGGGAGGAGAAACGGAAGGAAGGATTCTGCTTAAGTCAAGGCACAGCCTCTTCCGTGGGACTCCAGTATCCACAGGGCCCCTGGCCACCTTGGTGTAATAGGAACTGTCATAGTGATAGATCCCGATAGCATCTCTGGAAGGGGAAACTCTGCCTGGGAACCTCCCATTTGTTTCCAACCCAGGAGGCAACACAAGCCTCTTGGGTTGGAAGTTTTAAAAAGAAAAGACAACAGTCCGTCAAGTCCCCAAGCATCAAATCAACCCTGCAGCACAAAGTGACAGAATCTGTCTCCTGGTCCGTCTCTCTACTGCGTCTTCTCTGCCATGGCCCGATGCACGAGGCCACCACTTAGTCTCTCCCTGCAGTCAGCGCACATGTGCCATGTTTGTCAGCACAGGCCACCCAGCTCCTCAGCCCGAGGCATCAGTAACTTCCAGAGGCTCACCCTCTTCCAGGTCGGCCTCAAGCTGGGGCCTCTAGAGCCTCGATGCCATCCTGGCTATGCCTCCCCTCACCCCACTACCAAAAAGGCCCATGAGCCCAAGACTCCTTTAGCAAGGTGTCTCACCTCAGCTAAAAACCGAGAGTGCTCCAGATGGTCTGGAACTTGCCTCAGGAAATAGTTTCTTGTCAGTTCCTTTAGGCTTATTTGGGAAAGGACTTTCACTTTCTGTCTAATGCTTTTAAATGAGAAAATGTTTCTGCTTTTTGAAAGCCTTGCCTTTTCTTACTAAATAAAAATGTCTAGGAAGAAAGAACACATCTTCTCCAAAAATATTGTCCTCAATTTTTTTGAAACAATATGTGCTTAAAAAAAAATAATAGTAAAACCCAAAAATCCACTCAGGCCCAGGTCTGCAGCATAGTTTCCATAGCAACCACAGACAGCACCCCGGTGTCAGAGGCTGACTCACCAGTGGGTCCAAATCTGGCTTTCATGCCTGAACCACCTCGGAGGCTGTGAGTTTTGTGTTTAGTACTGCTGAACCAGAAACTCAAGCAGCAGAGCGTGCCTGTGGATCTCTGTTCTTAATAAGTTCCCCAGATGATTTTAAACGTCCACCTCTGATTGGTCACTGCCTGAAGTCGCATCTATAATAGAAAACATGGGGACTGGGGTTAAAACAGCTTATTCCTGTACTTCCCTATGATGCAAACATTAACCTTGAAGATGAGAAGAGCTGTGTGTGTGCGTATTGGTGTGTCTGTTTGTGTATGTGTGTGTATGTTTGTGGCATGTGTGTGTGTTTGTGGCGTGTGTGTGTTTGTGTAGAGGTGTGTACAGCATGAGTCGGTGCCACAGTAGGACTGCCAATTCTTCTGCCAGGTCATATGACTGAGGATCCAGTCCTCTCTCCTTCAGGTCATGTGATCGAGGAACTGGTCCTCTCTCCTTCTAGAGTTCTTTTGTCCATCTTTTCATGGCTCTCCAAGGCTTCAACTTCTGTCCCCAGGAAATGATGCATCCTCTATAGAAGTGTCCTGGTGGGTTTGCTGGTTTCATCCTTCCTCGCAGGAGGAAGACAGTCCCAACTCTTTCAGAGACTAGAATTGGTAATTTCTCTTTTTCAAAAACAGTACTCTTGAAATTTATTTGTCCAGAAGAGCCCATCATCACACTCAAGTGGGCCCCAGTGGAAACGAACTGAGCAAAAGTTCTGTAACTGCATGGTCTCCTGCCACCTCACTGCCTTTGAAACCTGGCTCCTACTTGAGGTCCTTTCTTTCTTTCTTTCTTTCTTTCTTTCTTTCTTTCTTTCTTTCTTTTTTAAGAATTAGAAATCTATTATTTTATTAAGACAAAAACCGACAGTATGATATGAAGTTTACATTTTCTAACTTTATAGTTTTATAATTCTTACATCTATTCTTTTTTCCTACTTTATTTACATTTCAAATGTTTCCCCCTTTCCAGATCTCCCCTTTGGAACCTCCCTATTTCCTCCCCCCTCCCCCTGCCACTATGAGGATATTCCCCCACCCACCCACTCTCTTCTTCCCTCCTTGGCATTCTCCTATACTGGGGCATCTAACACCCTCAGGCCCAAGGGTCTCTGCTCTCCCTGATGGCTAACAAGACCCTCCTCTGCTGCATATGTGGCCAGCACCATGGGTCCCTCCATGTGTATTCTTTAGTTGGTGGATCAGTCTCCAGGAGCATTGAGGGGTCAGGCCAGTTGCCACTGTTGCTCCCTCAATGGGGCTGCAGACTCCCTCAGCTCCTTCAGTCCCTTCTCCAAGTCCTCCATCTGGGACCTCACACTCAGCCCTACGGTTGCTGCGAAGTGACTCCTCGGTATTTCAAACTTTTGGGCTAATAACCACTTATCAGTGAGTACATACCATGTTCATTCTTTTGTGACTGCGTTACCTCACTCAGGATGATATTTTCAAGTTCCATCCATTTGCCTGTGAATTTCATGAAGTCATTGTTTTGAATAGCTGAGTAGTATTCCATTGTGTAAATGTTCTGCCTGCCCATTCTTAGGCTTGCTAAACCAACTTTTCTTTTAACTCATCACTTAACTTGAAAAAATGCATGCCTTTAATCCCAGCACTCAGAAGACAGAGGCTGGCAGATCCCTGAGTTCATGGTTAGTTAACCTAGTCTACAGAGTGAGTTCCAAGACAGCCAGGACTACAAAGAGAAACCTTGTCAAGAAGAAGAAAGAAAGGGAAGGAAGGAAGGAAGGAAGGAAGGAAGGAAGGAAGGAAGGAAGGGACAGACAATGTTGTTTTAGTTCCCCTGAAGATTTGCTCTGGGCACATCCCTAATTGTTCCAAACCCATTATTAAAGTCAGCCTTTGAAGAGAAATGCCCCAAGTAAGATTTGCACTCTGTGAATTAAAGATTCTCCAGGTGGTCTTCAGGGGGGAGGAGAACAAGGACATCTGCACTCACATGCTTATGTGTGCCTTTCTACAGGAAACCCCTGTTCTTTATTAGATTACTAGTTTCTTTACTTAAAAACATATTTTATTGTGCTGGAGAGATGGCTCAGTGGTTAAGAGCACTGACTGTTTTTCCAAAGTTTCTGAATTCAATTCCCAGCAACTACATGGTGGCTCACAACCATCTGTAACAGGATTTAATGCCCTCTTCTGGTGTGTCTGAAGACAGCAACAATGTACTGTTGCTCCATAAAAGAATAAGCAAATCTTTTTAAAAATTATTTTAAATTATGTGTCTGTGTAAAGGTACTTGCACGTGAATACTTTTGCCAAGGAAGGCCAGAGGTGTGGGGTTCCCTTGGAGTTGGAGTTACAGGAGGTTATGAGCCATCTGATGTGAGTTTTGGGAACTGGACTCAGGTCCACTGAAAGAGCAGCATGTGCTACTTAACTGTTGAGCCTTCACCTTCTGCCCCTAGGTTACTAGTATCTTGAGCCAAGGGGATGTGCCTCTTTGTTCTTCATTTCTGCGTTAGAAGATAACCAGAAGGGAAAGGAAAGATGGGTCAGTGGTTAAGAGCTCTGGCTGCTCTTCCAGAGGACCCAGGTTCAATTCCCAGCACCCATGTAGCAGCTTACAACTGTCTATAACTCCCAGGAGATCTGACGCCCTCTCCTGGCTCTTCTGGCTCTGCAGGCTCTGCACAGGCATGATACACAGATATACATTTAGACACTCATAAATGAAAAATAAATAAAATCTCAAAATATATTTAAGTAACCCGAAACACTTCATTTTGCAGTGCTTTTACTTGTATTACTCATAAAGCTAATTGATATGCTGGTCTTGGTAGCACACAACTTTAATCCTAGGCAGGTGGATCTCTGTGAGTTCAATCCGACCTTGGTCTACATAGCAAGTCCAGGACATCCAGAGATACATAGAAACCCGGTGTTGAATAAAACAAACAAAAAATGTAGATGATGTGAAATATACACCATTCTTAATTTCTCCAACCCTATTCTGTCTAATTTGACAGCCATTTGCCACATAGGTCCATTTCAATACACACTAATTAAAATTAAGAAGCCCTGGAATTGAGTTCCTTAGTTGGCCACTGGCTGGCATCATGGAGTCTCCTCTTCTACTAGGCAGCTACCTCAAGCCCTCTGTGAATGTTCTAGGTATTCCTTGGTCTTGTTTTCACTCTTATCTGTAGCTACTCCAGCTTTGATGGGGTACTCCCCTCTATCACCAAGTTCTTTGGAGCTGTGTTTATGAGGCTCCCAGGGAAGCAGAGCTGGAAGCTCTTGCCCATAGCAGCACCCATGCAGCAGCTCCTTTTTCCACATCCTTTCCCTTGTGCCAGTCCACTTTTCACACCACAGATTACATCCTCTCTCTTGACTTGCTGCTGGAAATTTGCCTGCAATTGTAATCAGTGACCACAAGGGGGCAGTCAAGTTTAGGCAACAGCCTGTGGTCTGACTAGATGGGCATCGTTCACTGGGAAATCAAATTATGTTTTCTCATTCCTTTATTTTATATCCAGTCAATCTGACCTTTTAAAAATAGGACTCGGATTTTCTAATTCTAGGATGATAAGATGTTTTATAGGTGTAATGCAAGAAAGGATAGAAAAATAAAGATGAGACAGGAAGGGAAAAGGAACAGTCAGCCACTTGCAAAGCTACTGCAACAGTCATGTTAGAAGGGCAGAGGAAGGGAAAGAAGGAAGGGAAGCTGAAAGGTTAGGGTTTGAGAAAGAATTAAAAAGGGGTAAAGCACCAGAAATGACTATGACTCACTACCTGGGTGCCCGAGAGTTCAGAAATGTGGAAGAAGGCTGAAGAGATATCTCTGAAGAATACACGGGGTAGGCAGGGCTTCAAACTGAGACGACTATCCTGACAGCTCGGTGTTCAGAAGGTCCTGAACCCCTGTTTCCTGGAGATGCATTCAGATGATCTGGATGGCCTGATACAGAGATCTGACTCACCAGGCAGTTTTATTCTGCCTGTTATTTCTCATTAAGAGCACTTCCTGAAACGAAGGTCAGGAAACAGACCTTTATCCCAGACATTCGGTCCCCGAGGCAAAATGAAAGAAGAAAGAAAGAAAGATATTGGGATATTGGGGCTGGTTTTCCACATAATCCACAAACTGTTTCTAGAAGGGTCTCTCTATCCTAACATCCTTCTCTTTTCACTCACTATTCCAAAGCCTTCAGTAGAGAACTGAGCTCTGTCTCCTACCCTTTGCTTCTGGTGCCTCAGCCTCACTTTGCACAACTTGTGTGAGAGGCCTCCGCTGAGACTCAGGCCAGCCATGCTGTCCTACCCAAAAGGGTGCATGTTTTGTCAACATGGTCATTTGTCCTCTTGTACGAATATCTGTCCTGATGCTCTGGTCCCATTGAGGTTCTTGGAAGCAGGACCCACTTCACACTGGTGTTTGATCCTCTTCAGGACTTCGTGGAGCTTTGTCAGCATCCCATCGGCGTTTGTTGTGTGTGAACAGAGAAATGCATGGGCCGAGCAAGTGAGCAAGCGAACGAGTGAGAGAGAAATGGGGACCACATGACTCTCTTCAGTATCTTGGTGGCCTGTGCCCATGGCTTTTTTTTTTTTTTTTTTTTTTTTTTTGTCCCCTTTTACCCTTTATCAGGTGGCTCGAATCTTTCATTTTGTCTCCTCCTTGGACCTCAGAGAAGGGCAGGTAACCCCGTTGAGAGGTGTGACTAACTCCAAACCGATCCAGTCCGGTAGAGAGGCCCCCCAGCCATCTCTGCCCACCAGCCTCTGGTCTGGATCAGAGGCAGGTGTCTTGCTGCCCCGACTCCTGTGTGTGATGTGTGTGACTCCATGCCAGACACACAAGCTGGCTGCACTTTGTCATCAAACCGGAGCCTTTTAGTGTGCTCGACTGGCAGCATCTAACTTGTGACTAACTTACTCAGCCCCCACCCCCTTTGTTTAATGCCTGGAGAATGAACTGAATTTGTACTGATACTCTCATGGTAGAAAGCCTCATCTCTGTTTTGTTAATACAGTTTTTTGTCCTAAATAAAGCCCGGTCTCCGTGTGGCATGCTGAGGTAGGGCTGCTCAGCCCTGCTGTTGAGCACGTTCAGCTGGGGAGGCTGTCAGGGGGCTGGATGCAATGTGAGGTGTAGCAGGAAGCACTAACTCTTCTTGAATTACCCCTGGGGAATGTGGTTATGCCAGAGGCTTTGTTGTCAAATGCCTGACTGCTAAAGCCTTCCACTTCAACCTCACTGTCATCCACAGCGGGCACTGGGTACCTGGGGAGGGGAGAGGAGCTAAACTTCGAACTCCTTTGTGCCTTCCCCTGTGACTTGGTGGGTCCCTCCAGAACCTGCACAGGGCCTTAAATTGTTCCAGTTCCGGGAGTATGTATCTTACCTCTCAGTTCTATTTTAATTTCAGGTAAATATATATACTCATGGGCCATGGTGGTGCCCAACTGTAATCCTGCCCTTAGGAAGTGGAGGCAGGAAGATTGGGAGCTCAAGGTCACCTTGACTATATAGTGAGCTAAAGGCTAGCCTGGGCTATATGAGACTCTGTCTCCAAAGTCAAAAATAGGAGCTAGAGAGATGGTTCAGTGGTTGAGAGCCAGGTTCAGTTTCTAGCAACCATATAGTGGCTTATAAATATCTGTAACGCCAGTTCCAAGGGATCCAATACCTACTTCTGACCTCCACGGTCACCAGACATGCATGTGGTAAACACACATACATACATGCAGGCAAAACACTCATACATGTAAAATAAAACAACTAAATATTAATATTTACTGTTAACATTTTATTAATTAATATTAACACAATATTAAAACAATACAAAACATAGACTTCCCAAATTGTTTTGGGTTTGAAGACATTTGTCACTGTCATGGAAGTCCTGTATTCACAGAGGAGTCCTCAGGGTTATCTTGGGAGACTGCTGGGTATTACAGAAAATTCAGTTGCACTGCCTCCTGTGCAAGATGCAAAAAGGCCAAAAGAGGGTGAGGTCCCCTAGCCCTACCACCCAGGAAAGCCTGTCACTGAGGCATTCTTCCATTGAGCAAATATAGTCTTGGGCATTGCCAACAGATAGCTGGACACCATCCACCTCCTCAGCCATCAAAACTGTGACGATTTCATCTGGGGTGGAATAAAGCCATAATACTTAGTGGTGGAAAAATACTAAAACCTGCCCAACAAATGTACCTCTCTTAGGCTGGGGTAGGACTTGGTAGAATGCTTGGCCTGCATCCACAAAGCCTTGGGTTCAAATCCCTAGCACCACATAAATTGAATGTGGTTTTGTATACCTGAAATCCCAGTGGTTGGGAGGTGGAGGAAGGAAGATCAGAAGTTCAAGGTCTACCGTGGCTACTTAGCAAGTTAGAGTTAGTCTTGGATATATGAAGCCCTGTTTAAAATAAAAAATCAAAACAACCAGGTATGGTGGCATATGCCTTTAATCCCAGCACTTGAGAAACATAGGCAGGCAGACCTTTGAGTTCAAGGCTAACCTGGTCTACATAGAGAGTTCTAGGTCGGCCTGAGGTACACAATGAAACCCTACCTCAAAAAACAAAAAACAAAAACAAAAACCCTCTTTCCAGTTGTTTTACATATTTACACACCCAGGTTCCCCAAAAGGGGCTCTCCTCTGGAACACTTTGCCTCATAGGTGTGCCACCTGTCCCTGTGTGGCACACTTGTGGACACACCCCAAGCCATGTTCAATAGAACCCGCTCAGGTCTGGGCCCCTGGCTGATGTATGGGAGTGGAGTGAGGAGGTCTCCTGTAGTCACTTCCCTGGGGCAGCAACATGATGGGTGTCCGTATGCTTATTCTTTCAGTCTTGACACCTACTGTGTGTCAAGTAGAAAGGTGGGTGGATGTAAGCCTGCAATAGTAATGGAGTTGGGGGGGGAGGGGAAGTCCGACAGACAATGCCCAGCATGAAGTACAGTTGCATGCAGTACTGGGGCAGGACAGATGCCATTGAGAGCATGTTGCAGTGAGTTGTCATTGTCTAGAAGTCATTATCTCAAGTGCCACTAAGAAAGAAGACATTGCTAATGAGATGGGGACACAGTGCCTTTCACTTAGAATGTTTACCACTTCTTACTTAAAACACTACTAGACTGAGATTTAAAAAAACAAAAACAAACAAAAAAAAAACTTTGTGCAGAAAATTAAAAAGAGCTCAGAATCAGTGCATGCCTTTGATCCCAGCACTTAGGCGACAGAGGCAGATGGAACTCTGCCACCCCTGTTCAAGGCCAATTTAGTCTACATATTGAGTTTCAGGACACTCATAGCTCTGTAAAGGTAGACAGACAGACAGACAGACAGACAGAACAGAAGCACAGGCTAAGGTCCTCTGACCTATACACACACACACACACACACACACACACATACACACACACACCCCAGTATACCTACATGCAATCCATATGTGTCCATAGTCAAAAGAAAAAGAAGAGCCAAGTATAGTGGTGTATCCCTTTAATCCCAGCACTCAGGAAGCAGACACAAATAGACCTTTGTGAGTTTGAGGTCAAGCTGCTCTACATAGTAAGTTCCAGGCCAGCCAGGGCTACAAAGTGAGATCCTGGGAGGGGGGAGCTTATAAAGGTATTTGAATGGTCGGCTCTCAGTGTCTTCCACTGTAGCCATAGAATATATTTTAGCCTGGCATTGTGTTTTGAGACAGGGTTTCTCTGTATAGCCCTGGCTGTCCTGGAACTCACCCTGTAGACCAGGTTGGCCTCGAACTCAGAGATCCACCTGCTTCTGCCTCTCAAGTGCTGGAACTAAAGGCGTGCGCCACCACTGCCAGGCTATTATGCTTTTTCAAAAATACAAAGCCAGAATTACTTTCCTAAAATAAGGAACCCAATGTGGCAGCCAGAAGATGTTACAGAAGATGACAGCCCCCAAATAACAAGATAGGGGTTCTCCCAAGCACAGCTCAAATAGGTAGATACGAATGAGGTTAAATAGAGCCCGACCAGGCTAAGGGGTTTTCAAATGAGGGGCCTGTTGATTTCAGCCTTCTCCAGCTGTTTGGATTTGTTTTCAGGGCTCTTGTTTCCATGCTTCTGTGGTTCCCTCCAGCATAGGACTAGCTTGGTGCTCAGCCATCTTCATCTCCTCTTTCCTAAACCTTGAGGAAATCTTCCTGATGCTGGTGATATTGGAGCTACCCTGGCTGGGCTTCTCTGAGTGAAAGTGAGCCATTTGCCTAATGGCCATGCCCTGCTGACTGCTGTTTTCTCTCAGGTCTGTTGCAGAGCATTTACAAGTTCCAGAAGATGTTGATGGAGTTAGTCCCTGGCCTATTATTTGGGCTTGGGGTCATGAAACCCCACCTGGTCCTTTTGGCCACACACTGTCTTTTCTTTCATTGATTTCAATGGCCAACTTAGATGTGGCAGACAGCAGCAGCAGTCATCATTTACTTGGCTTAAAAAATAAAATAAAGGGCTGGAGAGATGGCTCTGTGGTTAAGAGCACTGACTGCTCTTCCAGAGGTCCCAAGTTCAATTCCCAGCAACCATCTGTAATGGGGATCCGATGCCCTCTTCTGGTGTTGATATCTATATCAACAGTGTACTTACATAAAATAAATAAATTTTAAAAAAAAAATTAAAAAAATAAACTTTTTTTAAAAAGATTTATTTTGTTTAATTATGTGTGTATGTGCGCACATGAGGTGCTTGTTTGGGAGGTGCACATTTGTGTGGGTGTGTTGGAGGCCAGAAGTGTTGGAGCCTCCTGGAGGTGGGGTTACAGGCAATTGTGAGGCTTACTGACATGAGTGCTGGGAACTGAACTCAGCTCCTCTGGGAGAGCAGCAAGCTCTCTTAGGCACAGAGCCATCTCTCCAGGCCCTTAGCTGGCCTTCTTAAACACTTGACTCTGGCTTGCGCTACACAATGGGTATCTTAAGGATGAAATACTTCACATTTTTATAGATTAATAGTTCGAATAGTATATACTTGGTTATTTAAATCATTTTCTATTTGAGGTTTATGTTTGTTGTTGTTGGCTTTGGGGGAATAAGGTTCACTCTGTAGCCCAGGTTGGCCTAGAACTATGCTACTGGGCATAGCCTCAAACTTGTGACAGTTTTCCTGCCTCCACTCTCAAATGCTAGAATTCCAGGTGTGAGCCACCATGCCCTTCATGTCATTGCTGTTAGTTTCCTTGAGACATCGTTTTTGTATCTTTTGGTAGGTTAAGAATCAGCCTGTTCCACTTTTCAATGTACCATCTTAACTTGTGCTAGCCCCTTTTGTTTGCCCCTCCCCAGTTCACTCCTTTTGTTGTGGTTGTTTATGGTTCTTACCCTTGTTACAATTTTTTGAGATTATAATGTAATCAGATCATCTCCCTCCTTTCCTGTTCTCCTTCCAACCTCTCCCATGACCCCCTCCGCTCTTCTAAATCCACGGCCTCTTTTTCTTTAATTATTATCACACATGTGTGACACATGAACACAACCCGCTCAGTTACTGTTCTATGCCCCTGCCTTCTTTTGTTCCCTGTCACACCCACCTTCCATTTTCACAAGTGGCTGTGCTTTGTTCATCCACGTGGATCATTGTTTTATTACTGAATAAAGTGAAAAGGCTTGCTCCAGGCCCCTCCCCATGCTGAAAGCCTCTGTCTGGTGTGTCTGGCCCCTGCTTGTTTTCCTGCTGCAGCTGCCTGATCCTCTCTGTGCTGGTTTGCTGGTGCTGTCATGTCTGCCCTACCTTGTTATCCACAGTTCCTGGACCACTAGGCACCATTTTTCCCTTCACTGTGAAAATAAGACATATTGCCGCCCTGATGTCCCATATTCTCTGGTTCCCACTGGCTCCTCCTGTATTCTGAGCACACCCAAGTTCATTGCTTGGTAGCTGCTTGCTCCAAATCCCAGCTCACACTAATCTCTCACCAGCCTCCTAGCCCACTCTCAGGTGTCCTTAGCCCAAACAAGTCTCTCCGAACTTCATGCACTGTTTTGTTGGTTTATTTTGTTTTTTACCCACTCGTTCTGCTTAGTGCATGGGTATAGGACCATCTACTAGAACATGGACAACCTATTGGGGGCCTCGTTCCTGTAGAAAACTGGCTGGAGAGATTGCTCAGTGGTTAAGAGTATTTGCTGTTCTTCCAGAGGACCTAGGTTTGGTTCTCAGCATCCATGTCCAGCAGCTCACAGCTGCCTGTAACTCCAGCTACAGGGGATCTGATACCTTCTTCTGGCTCAGCCAACACACACACACACACACACACACACACACACTCAAAAAATAACTGACTCCCCCACCCTGCCTGCAGCTCTCAGTTGTGAATAGCTCCTGACTCCCCCAAACCCTCACCCCTACGTGCAGCCAACAGTTGCTAATAGCTCCTCAGCAAGAGTGGGGCTTCCATGAATTTGATCAAAACACATTAAATGCATGTATTAAAGTCTCAAATAAGTAGTTAAAAAATTAAACTATATAAAATAAGATAAAATCAATTCTAAACAACAAGATTTAACGAGCCTCTCTCCTGCCCTGAGGCACCTGCACACCTAAAGCAACATACAGCCTTCTGTCTTCACCTTGATTCTTTCTGTCCACACAGCCTTGTCAGGACCAGGTAGTGGAGGGAAGATTTGCTTTTCCAACCATATAACACATTGATCTTGCTTTCCTAAACAAAGAATACATTCACACTGAGATTCACTCTGAGGCTCCTTCAGCATATGAAGTGGTTACGTAGACAGCTGAGGGGTTTTGGGTTTTGTTTTTTAATATAATTTCTTCCTTCCTGATTCATTACCTTTTGGGTATTTATATGCCAGTGGGTATTGCATGTGCCAGTAAGAGTAAGTGTGCATGTTAACCATCTCAACTGCATAGAATTGTTTTTAAAACTACTGCTGTCATGCATTAAAACATCGTCTGCCTTTTATAGCATTAAGAAAAGGAGCTGGGTGCATAGAATATTAGATTTGGATTTTATAAGCAAATTTCAAGAACTGAGGACAATGTGGCCACATATTTACTGGTGGGAAGCTGAGGCCTCCAGCCATCTCTATAGAGTAGGGACTGCAGTGACTGGGGATGTCACTGAGGTGGCAGAGTGCCTACCTGACATACATAAAATCCTCAGTTTGAGCCCTTCGATATATAAACCACATGTGGAGCCCCTTGCCTGTAATCCTAGCATTTGGGAAGGAGAGGCAATTCAGGATCTCCTAACAGTATATTCCAGTATTGATAAGCAGCAAGTTTGAGGCCAGCCTCAGACACATGAGACCTTATCTTAGACAACAGAATGGGGATTAAGGGAGCTGCAGAAGATAGTCATCCTAGCTACAAATTTCCTTTGGGGGTGTCTGAAAGAGAGAGGGGGTGACAACTGAGCCTCAGGGGTGGCCCTGGAATATATGTCTCTTGTCAACAAGTATACCTGGGACCCTCAACAGAGGTAAACTAGGGCTTGTTTCTGCCTTGTCTACTCACAGAGCAGGGTCTCTCAGCCTTTGTAATGTCTCATGCCTGTTCCCACTATGGTCCAAAGGCCTATGGTCAGGCCTCTGACATGTGCTCTCCTGTATTGTGTCCAGGGACAGGGTGCCTTGTCAGAGAGACTACGGAGCTTCAGCATGCAGGACCTCACCACCATCAGGGGTGATGGTGCTCCTGCTCCCTCAGGCCCTCCTCCGCCAGGGACTGGGCGGTCCAGTGGCAAACATGGCCAGCCCAAGATGTCCAGGAGTGCTTCTGAGAGTGCCAGCAGCTCAGGTAGGTCACTCCCCGTCCCTATTGTCATTAAGAGGCATAGTCCTGGATGGCACACAAGGTGTCCCTTGCCCCATGGACCTGTCACCAACAGAATCATTTGTTAGCTTGTACCAGGCCAGATGAGGAACACCACTCACTCAGGAAGCTGGCCTGGGGACTGTGCCTTGGGCAGGTTAGGTCATTAGCATCAAATGGTTACTCCTCCTTCATCATTGTCTGAGGAGTCAGGGTGTTGGGCAGTATACCTGGGTCAAGTCTGGAGCAGGAGCAAGTCTGGGCCTTGGGAGTGCTTTCTATTCTCTCTAGCCCCACACTCAGCTCTCGTGATCCCTTTCTTCCACTCCCCAGGCCTGGTGACACCATGGGCCTCCCTTCTCCCTGAGTATTTCCACTCCTCCCTCTCCACTGTCTCCAGTTCATCTCTGACAGCCTACTCACTAAGCATGCCCACATCTGCACCTACCAAGAACCACATTAGACCTGAAATTCCTGGGGAAGCCAAGTCCTTCCAGTGACTGGAAATCATTAAACAGGGTTAAGCACTTGGCATGAGACAGCCCATATAGAACTTAACCCTGTTTAATGTGTGGAATCTTGGACCTGTCTACAGAGGCCTCAGTAGGTTTGCATGAGACCCAGCTGTGTAGGTCGAGGTGTGAATCCAGTACCTTATCTATCTGTGTGGACTTGGAGCTTCTGGGGGTCAGTGCACGGACCGGGCACTATCAGTTTCCAAGATGGAGTCTTAGAAGATGACAGTGACCCAGAAGCATGGCAGAGCTGCTGATAGAAAATGGTGGACAACAGGATGTGTGGAGGAGGCGCCAAGTCACCACCTTTGCCCTCCTTGTTACAGAAGAACTAAGACTTGGGCTGTTTTGGAATATGTGTTATGTACCCAGTGTCTGTCCTGCCCTTAAACATGCAAACCAGGACCTCCATGGCACTTGGACCCTTATTGTGTATTGTTAAGAGGCACCTTGAGAGGCATTTGGGCTCTGAGCCCCAGATCCTGACAGACCCCACCTGCTTCTGAGGGCTTGCACTTGACGTGGATGTGATAGCATCCTCAGGCCCAAACGTTCAACGCCATCACTGCATGGAAGCCCTCAGCTTCCTCCCCACTCAGGACCGTGCACCACCCTAATGGTGCATCTTAAAGGGAGATGTTTTCACCCTAGAAGCAAGGCAGGGCTGGAGAGGAGGGCGCTGGCTGTGAGGATTCAATTGGAATAAGCAAAGGAAAAGCTCAGGGCCACTCACGCCTGGTGCCAGTAGGTAGTAAGTAGCTACTGTTATAAACCCTGTTGTGCCTTCAACTCATCCAAAAAAGCGCTTTACAATCCTGAAAGGGTTCAGGAGACACATGGCTCCTCTGTGAGGCCCTGTGAGCCCTGATTTTGGAACGGCCTACACCAAAGTTGAAAGGGCAGGCAGGGAGTCCTGCTTTGGCTGGGAAGTGAACCCAGATACCCCTGTCGCCCTTTCTCTTTAAGAGTCTATTTTTGTCTTAGGGGAGAGCTTAACTAGGTGCATCATCTCCACACAAATGGCCCCTGCCTGTGGTGTGAGGAGAGCACAGCATCCAAGCATTGTAGGTGGAGAAGCAGAGTGCTTCTTCGCTGCCACTTTCAGCACTCAGGGTGAAGCTGGGCCACACGCCAGAGCTGACTGACCTACCTGGTGTTTGCCCTCTGGCTTGAAGGGTTAGGGCAGGCAGGGACTGATTGCCCTCTCTGCAATTTGAACTGAGAGGGAGGGATCACACATCGAATGGCTGCCACTAGCTATCAGGAAGTATCCATGGAGTTGAGAGAATTCTATAGATTCAGAGTCACTGGGTCAGCATGGATTTAGTGAGCACCTACTATAGTCTAAGGAGGTTTCCTGGAGGACTCTCTGAATCAAAAGGTCTAGGAGAGGTTTTGGAGAGGGATGGTTATTGCCAGAAGAAACTTACACCTCCTTAGAGGTACAGGAATTGGGGCCTGATCCTAGAGGAAGCTGAATCAGAGATGACCCCTTTCCACGCTGTAGTGTCTATAAAGGCCTCCCTCTTCCTGGGATTCTAACTCAGAGGAATTTGCACACTCCCCTGGGGACTCCCTGGTTGCTGGGGCCTGGTTCCTGTTGGGTGGGGGCTATCTCTGACAGTGCCCCCACCCAATCGATTCCTACAGTGTGTACCTGCTGCTCCACCTGCAGGACCCGGAAAGGTGAGTAGCAGCCAGCCTGCCTGCAGCCTACTGGATTCAGCTTGCTTCAGGGGTCACTAACCAAGTGCTGGACCCTGACCTTGGGGCTCCCTTTCATCTGGATGGGTCAGATGAGGGACAAGACCCTTAGGGGATGCAAAAATACTTGTCTTACATTTCTGCAGTCAGGATGCTGGCTGGGCTCAGTCACCTGAAGGTGTGACTGAGATCTGGCAGATCCACTCCAAGATGGCTCCAGGGGCCACTGCCTGGAGTTTCTTACCATCTGAACCTCTCTCAAGCTCTTGGGCAGTGCTGAAACAGGGCCAGTGGCTTGGCCCAGAGTGAATGGTTCAAGATAGAGAGGCCAGGCAGGAAGCCATCATGACCTTTAATGACTTTGCCTTTGAAGTCAAGTTAGCACTCAGCCTGTTTGATGGCCATGAGTCATCTGCCAAACCTGTGTTCCCTGAGAGGAGAGTTGTCCAACCTCTTAGAAGGAATATTACAGACATATGTGTGAATCTTTAAGCCAACATATAGCGGTGCGCACCTTGTGCAATGGGTCCTGAGGACAGACGGACTTGCCATGATCCTCTGAAGGGAGGAAGCCCTGAGTTTTTAGGGGATTCTGGCCCTACTAAGAGAGCTCTGGGCTTGCCACTTACTAGCTGTGCAACTTTGTGTGAGTCGCCTAACTGCTCTGAACCTGTTTTTTCTTTGTAAGATAGAGATAAAGGTCCTGCCGTACTCCCTGCACTATAATGGAAATGGCTGTTAAAAGGGGCTTTTGAAGGGTGACTATTATTTTATTATATTCTTTATTTGTGTATGAGGGGTGATATGTGATCATGTGTGTGCCATGGTCTCTGTGGAACTTAGAGAACAACTTGAGAGAGTTGGTTCTCACTTCCCACAATGTGAGCTTTAGGGAAATTCAGATCATCAGGCTTGGCAAGAGGTGCCTTTACTAACTGAGCCATCTCTCTGGCCCATGGTTACTATTTTTAAAGGCTGTGCTAGCCAGATGAACCCAGGATTCTGGGTCTCCCACTTCCAGGCAGGAACCCTTGCTGTCGCTGCTGGTGTGTGTGAACGACGGCTGGTGGAGCTGGGGCTCTCTGGAGCCTGCTATACTCACAAGATGCGCCTCCACGTTGCCTGAGTGTATAGGTACATCCTGAGCTCCTAGCATCAGGAGCTAGGGAGGGTACTGGGTTTTGAAAGCCATAAGTCCAAGACAAGTGACGGACAGGAGCACTAAGCAGAAACACAGTGGGAGAGCAGCATTCAACCAGTCTTCGGCAGTCCGTGTCCAACTGGGGCCTCCCAGTCCATCTTGGAAGCTGGGGACTCCCATTGCTAGACACTGGTACACAGGCCTGGTAGACTTCCTAGTTCCTGGGAATCAACTATTCATTGTCCCCAGATGCCCATGCTCATTTCTGTCCCGCATTCTACATGTTGACTTGTAAGTGCCATGAGACAGGATAGTATCACCTGGGGACCAGGTCGGTTAATATCCCATTCTTTCTGATCCGCATTTCCTCCGCCTCTAAGATACCTGCACCTATGAGGACACTGGTAGTTTTATGGTCTGTGTACCAGACAATTAAACCAGCAGACGATACGGATCTACAAATTCTCCAGGCCACTACAGCAGGTGTCTTAGAATGGATGGGGGTTGCAAGAGTGGAACAGCTAGTAGCAAATAGCTGGATGCATCCAGTGGGGATGGCTCTGCTTGGAGTCCAGGCCTGGCAGCTTTGGCCCAAGCCCTGGCTTTTGCATGCCCTACCCTCTTAGAGTCCTTCCGTCATCCACTACTCTGGAATCTTCTTCCTGACCCCTAGAGCTCCTTGCAAGGACCCAATCCTGTGATTTCTCCACAGTGGGACCCTCTATGTCCTTAGGGACAACTCTCCACTCTCTGGGCCTCCTTCTCCCTTCTGTAGGGTGGGAGGAATGGGTTAGATGTTTCTGTGGTCCTTCCAGCTCTCTGCCAGTGAAGGGCACTCTACTGAGAAGTGCCAGCAGATGGGCTTTTGATGTGCTTATCTTATACCTGGGGCTGGCAGCTGACTCTCAGGCTTCAGCACCATTTGAGAGGATTCCAGGGGGTCTTGGGTAGTCCCCTGAAATTATGTCCTGTGGGATGGTGTTCAGTCCAGAGCATGGGAAGGTTCTAGTCATCCTTAGAGACTGAACTTTCTAAAGGATTTGCAAATCCAAGTCTTAATTCAGACAGTGGAGAAAGGGAAAGTGGGAAGGAACTGGGGGGAGGGGGGATGACAGTCACCTTACAGGGCAGTGACAGCCATGGCATTAGAGCTCAGAGCCCAGCAAGCAAGCAGCAGTTGTTAGTTGGGGCCTATTCCACTAGAACATTCTCTTCCCCCCTCTCTGTTTCATCCTGATTGTCAGTCAGCTCCCTGCTGTTCCCTGCATATTTCTGTCTCTTTGTAGCTGCTTCCTGTCCACCACCTTTCCTCTCCTTTTTTTCTCTCTTCCTCCGAGCTGCCTGTCATCAGCCAGAGAGGTGTATCAGGCCCTTTTTAAAGTCAAGTTTGTGGGGCATAAATGTAAGTACACATGGCTTTCATTCCAAAGCCCCTCTCTAACAGGATGTTCTTTCCTTTCCCCTTGGTGACTGCTGGCATCCTGGATGTAAGTGTTCAGACAGGCATGCCCTTTCAGCACATCTGCTGCCTTGCATCACTAATGTGTGCCGTGTGGGATGGATGCTAACCTGAGTGTCGTGCTGCACTGTGGGTGGGTGGCTCAGCGCCTGGGGCTGGCAGATCTATTCAGGTCTTTAAAGGACTGAGACTACCCAGCCCCTCCTTTCCATCCTCCAGTGCTGAGCCGACACTAACACATACAGGTGCCCTATCATGGAAGACAACAGGGACCCCTGTCTTCAAGTAGAAACCACAACCTTGACCCAACCATGACAGCTCAGTGAGCTCCAGGCCTGGGGTGCCCTTGCTGAAGGGTCTGGAAGACCTCATATGGGAGAGCACGTACTCACACAAGTTCTCAGGGTCTTGGAGTCTTAGCTATTTGTTAAGGCAGAGGACATATTAGGTCACAAGTCTATGCAAATCTACAAGTACACCCCGTAGTTTCCTGCCTAGTCACTTGTCCTTGATTCTCAGATTGGTACCACCCCTCAATGTGGACAAATTCAATGTGACTTATTTCTTATTTACTCTGCTGCCTGTTCCAAAACGTATGTGTGTATATATGCATGTATGTGTGTGTGTGTGTGTGTAAAACAGTGAAATCAAAGTAAGAAGAAAATGGGAAGTGAGATGGAAGGAAGATAGAATCCAGAGGAAATTGTAAATGCAGACTGCCTGGTCATTCCTCACACCCACTGAAGAGGGAAAACAGTTAACTGGCGTCCACAGTGCACTGGCGCTCAGAAGTGTGGTTGTCCATGTTTATTTTCTGTCCCCAGAGTGAGACAGACTGTACAAGCAAGGGACTAGAGACTCAGCTTAGTGGTAGAGCATCTGCCTGGCCTGTGCAATGGCCTGGATTTGATTTCCAGCATTCAGAAAAGTAAAAATAAAATAGTAAATACCAACAACACACTTGACAGACGTACAGGGACCATCCTAACAGTTGGGCTGTTTTTTAGGCAAGGTTCTGTGTCACTTCCATCTGAAGCTATTTCTGTTCCCCAGCCACCCACACTAGCCTCGTTTGCTCCTAGACTCTGCTCAGATCAGGTCAGGCTTCTACTCCTGCCTAGACATCTGGAATGATCTCCACTCCTGGGAGTCATGGGATTACTTCTTTTCAAATACACTTTTTGTTCAAGGTGCAGTAGAGAGCATGCGCAAAGCCCTGGTAAGGGTTTCAATACTGAGATGGGCACTGATTTTTGTTTTGTTTTTTTGTTTTGTTTTTTCTTTTTCTTTTTCTTTTTTTTAAGATTTATTTTATTTATAGGAGTACACTGTTGCTGTCTTCAGACACACCAGAAGAGGGCATCAGATCCCATTACAGATGGTTGTGAGCCACCATGTGGTTGCTGGGAATTTAACTCAGGACCTCTGGAAGGAGTCAGTGCTCTCAACCACTAAGCCATCTCTCCAGCCCCTGATTGTTGTTTCTTTGATTGTTTTATTTTGCTTTTGTGACTAAGACAGGGTCTCCACACTGGAGTCCAGACTAGCCTGGAACTCAACTCTGTGGCCCAGGCAAGCCCAAAGAAATTTTTCTGCCTCCATTTCCCAGTGTTAGGATTACTGGCATGCATGACCACTTATGAGGTGCTTATTATTATTGTGGTTGATGTGCGGTTTGGATGCTCAGCCTCAATACATTCTGGTGACAGACTGAGGAATTATATATCCAAGCATCCTGCTATGTCTCTGGGCTATCATGCCCATAAGAACTGGTAGGGGAAAGCCTTAGGTTTACGGGAACAGCACACACCTGTTCAAAGGCCTAAGCTCAGCCAGTGCCCAACTCCATCCTGAGGATGCAGTTTTTTGCTAGGTGGAGCTAGCCAGGATGCTTCTGCATTTTTACTATGGCCTGGGAGCCTTGGGCCCTGACTAGGCCTGGACATTATTCTTCCCAGGCAGGAGGAATCTGTGTCGAGAGGAATGTCCTGGTTAGCGAGAGCCATGCTCCGGTGTGGAGCAGAGCTAAACTGTCTAAGATGGCAACAGGCTTCCATTTAGCTTATTGGACTAGCAGTACCAGCTGATTGCCCAGTCCTTCCTCAGACACTCAGAGAATACAAGGGATGAGCTGCCACAACCCCACGATTCAAGAAGTTTTCTGCTGAGACAGTGTGGCCAACAAGAGAACCAGGGCATATGGCCGGAACTGCAGGGTATAGATTCTAAGCATTATTCGGGGCTCAGGGCAAGGCAGCTTTGGAAGACCAGAGAGTTCAATAAAGGTGGGGTTACTGTTCTCAAGTAGGCAGGAAAGGACAAGAAAGCAACTATAGTAGGAGCAAACAGACTGAGAGAAGCACAAAGGGAAGGAAGGAAGGAAGGAAGGAAGGAAGGAAGGAAGGAAGGTGCAAGGCAAATTTATGATGTCAAGCCATGACAAGGCACAGCTTGAGCAGCTGGTTCTCCACCCACAGTTCAGTCCTGCAAGGCCCGCTGACGGCAGCTGTGTGCTCGTGCTGCCCCCTGCTGGCTGCCATGGAGCACAGCAGTGGAAACTGGAAAAGCTCTTAAATGCAGCCTTTAGTTTATTCTGTATTGGCTGCTGTTACACAGCCACCAGCCCTCTGGTGATAAACTGGAGCCAGTTCTGTGGCTGGATTTGATTTTAGAAGCAGTAGCAGGGTATCCCAACAAGAGCTCATGTTTCTGTCTGTAGACCTCAGAGTGGTGGAACCGGATGAGTTGTGGGCCCTCTAGCTCTACATCCTGTAATTCCATACCAAGAATAGAACGATGTGTCCATGGATGCCAGTATAAACTGAGTATAGCACAAAATAATTTACATACTGCCTAATCTAGGACATTCTGGCTCAGTAACACAGCTGCATTCAATGGGCCAACTTAATAGTGGAGCTTTGCTTATAGTTCATTCAAGTTAGACTGAAGTAGGACTCTTGCTGTCACATGGGGGTGGAGTGGGGGATACATTCAGATTTTGCATTTCTATGAGGGTCCTCTGCTATCTAACACCAGGTATTTTGAAATGAAAAATCTGCACAGCTCAACTTAAGGTAATCCCTTTAGGTCTCTAGGCCTAGATTTTACATCCTGCCTCTTACAGAATGCCTGGCGCTGCATAGACAAGGGTACCACACCATCAGCATCACCTGTGTGTACAATTTAGAAAGCATCACCCCTCAGACGCACAGCTCTTGTCTTCAGTGAAGGCTATTTCCTGGGCACTCTTCCAGTGTCCACTCACAGGTCTAAGGATCAGGGCATGACAAGTCTCAGAGTTAAGGAAGTGTCTTCTCCCATCCTCCTGGGAGCTGTTCAGTGGTACAGCTGATTCTATACACACTGCAGAGTCTCCCACTTCCACTCCACTTTCCCAAGTCCCCCTAAAGACAGTACAGCTGCTTCAGATCTGGGGCCTGGCTGTTCTAACAGGTTTGTGGTGCTGTGTACCTAACCACCCTTCCTGCCCATCCTTTCCACACTGTCCCCTTCTCGCTATCCTTGTCCCCAGTGTGTCCCTTCCACACTGACCCCTTCTCGCTATCCTTTGTCTCCTTTGTTAGATGGACTTTAAGTGGTTGAGGGAGATGTGAATGAGGGTGGTGTGAAGTCATGGGAGCCCCACCAGGTCCGAAACCCACTGGCGTTTTCTGACGAGGAGGAGGAGGACCTGTTGGAGTTCATGTACAAGTATAAGGCACCGAGGAGGACCGAGTTGCCCCTGGAGGTACATGGTGTCTGGGGGTGTGGGCTAGAGCATGTGTTTGCACTAGAGATCTGGGGGTCCTGAGAATGGCATCACTTGTGATCCTCAGTACTCTCTGAATGCGTAGGGGAAGAATGACTGCCTTCCATCAAACAGGTAGGACAAACACCAGATACCTACCAAGATGTGTATGTGTGTGTGTGTGTGCGTGTGCGTGTGTGTACAGCTACCCGTGGAGGCCAGTACAGTAAGTGCTTCACCAGATGAGTTATTTCTCCAGCTCCACAGTTCTTTAAAGTTATCAGAAAACAATATACTTAGCATTGTGGCCAATTGTGGGTATAGACAGGGTTTTAGCAACAGAAGGCCATGCCTGTGACTTGTGGGCTGTGTTCTGTGACGCAGGTGAAGAGTTACTAGTCACAGGCTCAGGTTGCTCTCTGGTTCTTTATCTACTGAACATTCTAGTCTGAGAGTCCATTGTGAAAAAGTCACGGTTCCTGTCACACACAAAATGAGAGGCCCTGGTGAGAACCGGATGAGATGCTCAGGAACATTTCCCTTCATAAGCCTGGAGCCCTAGCATTCCTGTTGACTCTGAGATGGCAGCTACAACCACCTCAGATGTAGGAGATCCTCACATTCCTGGCCAAGATGGATCATTTCATATTCTTTCATGTATTCTTTCCCCCACCCTTCTCCAGTGCTGGGATCAAACCAGGGCCACCCATATATGCTAGGCAAACACTCTACCACTGAGCTGTGTCTCCAACCAGTCAGTGTGAATTAGTTCTAGGTACTGGATGAGTCCTATCTTGCCTCAGGATCTGGGAAACCTCATGATGGGGAGAGTTCACTCTAAATCTCTAAATATCCCAGAGCCCAAGGGATTGTTGTTGGTTTTTTGTTTGTTTGTGGAGTTTTGTTGTTGTTGTTATTGTTTTTGAGACAGGATCTCATGCTATAGCCCAATCTGGCCTCAACCTTTCTCTGTAGTAGAGGCTGGCCATGAACACCTGATGCTCCTGCCTCTGCCTCCTGAATACTGGGATTACAGATGTGCAACACTGCCCCTAGCTGTGGTTTTAAAGCTTTGCACACAGCTCCCTTGTTTACTGTAATGTCCAAGAGGCAGATGCCTAAAAGGGGAGATTTTATTGCCACAGTCTCAGGCAACATCTAGAAGTGAGCAGTGAACATTCCCTACCAGTGGGCATCTGGGGGAGCACTGAGCCAGTCAATCACCAGGAGATGGTGGTGAAGGGGAGACAGGCCTCAGGAAGTTCAGTCTGATAGGTGATTTCAGAAGGGAGATATCCCATAGCCAGGACTTGGGTACAAAGTCTTCTGCTGGGCTTATGCAAAGCACTATCTGTATATCTATCTTGTGGATAGAGTACTTGTTTAGCAATGTATGAACCCTGGGCTCAATGCTCCAGAATGGGAGGGAAAGAAAGAAACATTCACCCTGTGTGGAGCACATCTGTAATGTCAACACTACACTTGGAAGGCTGAAGCAGGAGGATCACCCTAAGTTTGAGGCCAGCCTGGGCTACAAAATGATCTGATGGCCACCCTGAGCTCCTTAGAATAACCTTGTCTCAAATATGAAGAACACTAACGAAAACACTATGAGAAACAAAGGTGGCTGTGTGTGGTCAGGCAGAGGCCAGAGTCAAGGGGTCTCCTAGACAAGTGACTTTGAAGCTGGTGCTCAAGGGGACTAGAAATATACAAGAGTAGGGCTTCCGGTCAGAGGGGACAGTGATGTGAAAGGACAGTGGAAAGTTCTGTCCTCACAGAAAAGCTTAGGGCCGTGGACAGTGGATTGGGGCCAGCTGTGTGAACTCCATTCAGTGGTGGCATGCTAGGAAGAAGTCTTTTTCTTTCATTTCTGTCGGAATGCCTCCTGTGGTTTGTGCCTCCTCTGCAGAGAAAAGGTCTCTGCAGTTATCTTCAGGGAGTGTTGGCCTTCCAGGTGTAGCTTGATGGAGAGTAAAAGGTTTCATGTCCAGAACAGAGACTGAGAGTTTGAAGCTCACACCAGAAAACAGTTACCAAAGGAAATATAAAAAATCAGCAAAGGGCTGGAGCTGTCCCTTGTTCAACTCACTGAAACAAGGAGGACATGCCTTCCGCATGCCCTTTCCTTCAGACTTAGGAAGGAATGGCCTTCCCAGGGGGCTCAGCCTCACCTCACATGGTGCAAACTAGAATCAGATTCCTGTTGTGGGGAACCCAGCTCTATCCAATAGAGAAAGCCTGCTCAAGTATCCCCGCCCGATGCTGTTCCCCACGATTCCACCCTCACGCCCCATGGAGGACGTCCTCTCTCTGCTTTCCCTATCAGGCACCGCCTAGAACCCTTCGATCCAGCTTCAGGAAGAAAAGTACCTCATCCTCGGCCACTGAAACCACGTGAGATGAGCCAACAGCACCGGATCCACAGATGTCTGTCTCTCCTCTGCCTTAAAGAGCTAGTCACTAGTAACATGGAAATCCGCAGGCTGGGTGTGCTTTGAGTGTGCAGCCCCACAGACATGGCCTTTACTCGCTCCCTTCTTCTGCCTTTAAGAATTTTCTGTTCTCTTTCCTTTCTGTTCCTGCTGGGGAGAGGCTAATGGGAAAAGGTGGTGGTGGAGAGTGACCTTTACGTCTTCTGGGGTTAGTAATTTTCCACAATTGGATTGTCATTGTGGCCACAGTGTTTTTAGATATATAAACACTCTTTCCATGATGCTGCTGAGATGTACATTTGTAATTTATTTGTTGCATAGTTTTTAGTCCTGTAAATGCAAATGAAGTGATCTTTTTAAAAAAAACCTTTTGTTGTTCTTGGTACTAATACAGTGGACTATGGTATATATATTTACAGCTTTTGGCTTAATGTAATGAACTCACAAGGGCTGCCAGAAGTTCTGATGAGAGAGCAGCAAAAACAAAAATGCAGACAAATATTTTGATTCTAGGCAATGTCTCCAACCTGCTTACAAAGCCAGTGCCAGTAGGGCATCCCTTCTCCTGCAGGAAGGTGGCCATGTGCTTCCGGTGGCTGTGTAGTTAGTAGGGCAGAGCTGAGGCAGAAGTGCAGTGTTCCAGCAACAGGGAAGGTTGGTGGGTGTCAGGGACAAGGAAGGAACACTATAGCCTCTTCATATCTGCAGCCCTGTCCTACCAAGTTTGTTGAGCTGTACCTAACCACACCCTTCCTGCCCTCTGAGTTCAAGAGCAGAAGCTTCTGAGCCCTTCCAGCAGCACTGGTACTGTTTCAGGCAGGCAGGCTTACCCTTAGCACAGCCGTTTGGGGGATGGACACTCAGCTGCTGGCAGAATTGCAAGTATCTCAGAAGCGTTTGGCAAGAGTGTTTCTCTTTCAGGGACCAGTGCTGTGGCTGATTTCTCCAGGAGAAGGAGCTTACATCTGAGCACCTTGTTTAGAGTACCCTAAGCAAAGAGAAAAGCCTAGAACTAGGTTTTGTTACAGATGTGCTCAAAACGCATGAGACACTCAAATCTCAAATGACCACCAGAAGGCAGGGTCTAGGGAGGATTGAGGCTAAGCCACAGGCAGCAGTGGCTCTTGCTCCCTTCTGGCTTGTGTGGAAGATGAACAGGATGGACTGACACTCATGCTCACTCCCTGTCTTCGTGGATGTTTTATACAAGCCAGGACTACACTGAGAATTTGGACAAGTCTCTGACTTAGATAACATTGTGTTCTGAGGGAGCTGCCCTCTCCTCTGATAGCTGAGCCAAATTGTAGGGCTAGTCTATTTGTGCGTAGAGTTGGTGTTTTCTTTCTATGTAATGCATGCAGTGGTCACAACCCAGTTACTCCTATTTGGATTATGTTTGTTCACAGCTATGCCCTGAAGGCTAGAGAAATAGTGTTGTATGCCACATAGAACTGTCAACTGACTGCAAACAGGCTCAATTACAAAGCACTCTGGTACTGAACTATGCAAACATGCACTGGGAGACTGCTACATCAGCTGGGTCTTGGCCATTTCACAAAGGGTTTCAGTTGGAGTTCATTGCTGCCAGATATACCTAATGGGATTTTCCAAAGGTGATTTTATATTTTAGAACTAACCCAAAGCTGATGGCTGAGGGTAAATAGTCTGCCTGTGCCCCATACCCATCAGGACCCATTAAGAAAAGCATCTGTCCTCCAAACTTACCCAACAGCTCCAGACAAGAGAAACGATACCCTTTAAAACACACGAGCGTGTCGGTTGGGTATATCCAGGATGAAGAGAAACGGGTGCAGAAAAGCCTAACAGAAGCAGCTTTGCAGCCCATTCCCCCCAACCCCCCAATAAACGGCTTTAGGGACAGAGTTTAAGTCCTAGTATATTCCCATCATTTTACAACAGGAAGTTACAATGCATCTAGGCTCTCGAGTCTGTACTCAGCCATGCCAAAACCCAGTTTGAAGCACTCCTCAGACATGCTGTATTACTTCTTGCTCAAGATTTAAAATATAAAGGTATCTACATCGTTGTCTTATTGTAAATGTAACTATTTTTCCTTCAAGTGTTGACTAAGAAGTTGTTTCTCTCTTAAAGACACTCACTGTACAGCCAAACACAGCTGTCTTATTTCTTGAGAACTGTGTTTACTTTTCCAACAAGCTGTATATTTGTATGTAGACTGACATATGATGTGAATGACTCTGTACATGTAGAGGTGTGGTGCTCTGTCTACAGATAAATGAATGTTTCTAGTTTGCTGACTTAAGACACAGGCTGTTTACAAATTGCTAGCTCGAAGGTCTACTTGTCTCAGCTTTGAGTTACTCTCCATGGAGCACATGCCCCATTTCTGAAGAGGTGAGGTATGATCTCATGCTCATCGACTGGAGATTTAGTCATAATGCCTCCTGACTTTGTGTGAATAGCTTGCTTACTTTGCTGGCTTCTGATATGTATGTTCTTCGTGTAAACTGTCCATGTGTTTGTATTAAGAGTGCTTGTCAATCACAGCCATCACGTGGCCGTCCTAGTTCTTCACCTTGCACAGTATTTGAAGTATTAGAAGTGGTGGAAGATGTGCTTCATCCTGACAGTGTATGCTTGAAGAGCTGATGTTCCGGATTGTGACTGTGCGCATTTCCTCTAGTTTATTTCTGAAGTTCTCTAGAATGAGTATAATTAAATAGTACACTGGACTGTGTATCCAAGGGATGTAAACTGCAGTATTCCAAAGGCTGAAGCCCTGCTGTTTTGTTATAATGCCTGATAAACATCTTGAATAAAGTCTTAACATTTTTCTTTTAAAAAAAAAGTATAATGTTGGTCTTATGAGAAAAGAAGAAATACTTCATTCCTCAATGGCCCTAAGGAAGACTATGGAAATGAAAAGCTATAGAAGATAGGAAAGCTGTGTCTTATCCCAAACAAGTTGGTTAAGACGTATAGCATCTTTTGTTTGTTTGTTTGTTTGTTTGTTTTCAAGAAAAGGTTTCTCTGTGTAGCCCTGGCTATCCTGGAACTTGCTCTGTAGAGCAGGCTGGCCTTGAACTCAAAGATCCCTCTTCCTCTGCTTCCTGAATGTTAAAATTAAAGGCATGCGCCACCCCTTCCCAGTGAAGTATAGCATCTTATATATACTTTAGGGAGGGGAAAGGGTCAGCAGAAAGCCCATACAATGACATTAAGTCATCAGGAAGCTGATCCACGGGAACACAGGATATCTCAAGTGCATCATAGACAGAATATACATCAGTCTTGAGTCTGATAACTTGTCTTTTTAAGGGAAAAAGCCAAGTTCCCAGAAACCAAAACCTTAACTCCTTTGAGGTCTTGACCCCAGCTCCAGACCAGACCAGACCATGCCAAGTCTGCCCTTGGCAAGGACCGAGAACTAGGTTCCTTTTATCTTCTCATCAGGGTCTCTGAGAAAGCCTTGGATTGGCCTGGCTCTCAGAAAATTCTGCGTATGTGTGCACCCATATGCATGAGTGAAGGTACCCAAGGGGGCCAGAAGAGGACATCAAACTCACTGGAGCTGGAGTTACAGGTGGTTATAAACCATCAGATGTGGGTGCCGGCAACCAACCTTGGCTCCTCTTAGCACTCTTAACCATGGTATCATCACAGCAATCCCAAAATACTTTTAAAAAATGTGGGTAGAGCTGGTAAAATAGCTTAAGGAGACAAAGTACTTGCTAACAAGCCTGATGACTTGAGTTTAATCCCTGGGACTCCAATGGCGGAAGGAAAGAAGACACTCATGTAAATTGTCTTCTGATCTCCACGTGCACACTGTGGTACACATCTCTCCATCCCCATCCCCCACAATTAAATAAAATGTAATACACACACACACACACACACACACACACACACACACAATGTAGAAGGAGTCTAAGGATATAGCTCAGTTGGCAGAGTGGCTTCCCCTAGTACCTTATAAACCAGATATGGTGGGGCACAACCTGCAATCCTAGCATTCAAGAGGTAGAAACAGGAGGATCAGAAGCTCAAGGGGGTTTCAGCTATATAGAGAGATCAAGGCAGGCCTAGAACATATGAGACCCCATCTCAAAAATATAAAACCAGCTGGGCAGTGGTGGCACACGCCTTTAATCCCAGCACTTGGGAGGCAGAGGCAGGCGGATTTCTGAGTTCAAGGTCAGCCTGGTCTACAGAGTGAGTTCTAGGACAGCCAGGGCTATACAGAGAAACCCTGTTTCAAAAAACCAAAACCAAAACCAAACCAAAGTAAAAATTCTAAGTATAAATGAGTTTAAGATTTTAAGTGTGGGAGGCAACAAGGACTAGAAACCGAGTGTTCACACTCCCTGGCCTGGGAACTTGGCCTCTGACCACTAGATAGGATGTCTGAGAGGAAGAACATCACTGATACATGTCTCGCAGACTCAGCTGACAAATATTAACCTCGAAGTGTCACTCTTCTACTGTTTTAGAGATCTGTGGAAACTGGGTACCTGTGAAAACATGAGTAGTTCACTAGTGGGCACTTTTATTTGTGTGAGCAGGACTCTGGGTAGCAGTTTCCTTTTGAGTTTTTCTTCACTTGCAGATGGGGGATTACCTCTGCAGGTTAGAACAGGCTTGTGCACATGCAGCGCCACTGTGAATGGTAAAATGCTCTTAACACTCTGCACCCCTTGCCTTGAAACTATGAGCATCAGGCACCAGGGCCGTAGCTGTCACAGAGTGCTTCTAGAGAATGCACAAGGCACTGGGTTCTGTCTCCAGCACTGCACAAACAGGATGTGATATAACATGACTTTCACCCATCCATCACAGAATCCAGAGAGGTAGGAACAAGAGGATCAGAAGTTCAAGGCCATTCTCAATTATACATCAATTTGAGGCCAGCAGGGGCTAACCATGACTATCTCAAAAACCAACCAACAAAAAAAGACAGCAGGCTTACTCCAGCCTCACTGGGCTAGACCTTTAAGCACTGGTCAATCACAGGTCTGTTCTCTTCTTTTTTACAGTACACAAACTAGAAAATAAAGCAGTAGATTCAGAGGGCAGAAAACAGGAAGAAATGGTTAGAAAGACTAGAAATCCATTCATTCATTTATTCATTTACTGAGCCAGGGCCATGCACCAACAGAGTTGACAGGTAGAAAGCAAAGTCACACAACTCAGAATTGAACTGGTAGAAGTATTTACTACTAGTGTCAGATCAGTCATTTATTGATTATGATATGAGTGTTATCCTATGTTGTTAGAAAATCAAAAGAAGTACACAAGACTCCAAAGAGTTAGGTAGGGGATCTGGGATGCATTAGCTGTATTTTAGAGTAATTTACTTAAGCCTCTGTGAGCTTTTGTGCCTTCAATTTATGAGATTTTTTGTTTTGGTTTTGGTTTTTCCAGACAGGGTTTCTCTGGTAGCCCTGGCTGTCCTGGAACTCACTCTGTAGACCTGGCTGGCCTTGAACTCAGAAATCCACCTGCCTCTGCCTCCCAAGTGCTGGGATTAAAGGCGTGCGCCACCACTGCCCAGCTTGTGCCTTCAATTTATATCAGAGATAAATGATAGTTCTGAAATATGACAAGTGTTCAATAAATTACATGTAAATAAACAATTATACATACACTCAAGCATCATTTAGGCAGGTCCAATTGATTATCTTATTGTCAAACTAGAAACTCAGCTTTGATGAAAGGCTCCCCACCCACAAACAAAAGCTGTATGTATGAAATTCCCGTTCCATCCACAGTGTGCCTGCAGCCCTCCTACTTAAGCCTGTGGCTGCTGTCCTCTGCCTAGCCTGTCCTTGGCTACAGGAGAAACCAAGGCACTGAAGTCGTGTAACAGAGACCTGAACCATCCATGTGTCTTCTTTAGTTTCTGCAGCACCAGCTCTTCCCAGTCCACAGATGCACTGGAAATAGGAGCTGTGCAGGTGAAGAAATTCAAAAGCCTCACAGCACTCAGCTTCTGCCACCTCAGGAGAGGAGTGTGAACACAGCAAGAACCACCAGAGCAGAGCCATTTGTGTATGCAGTGCTCAGGTCACACGTCTGGTTGCTGTTATCTGGTTCCACACACACACACATGTGGCCTTTGGCTTTAGGACACTCTACATATCCCTCTCCATTTAATGAACACAAGAACTGGCTTCAATGAGTGGCCCTCAAAGTCCTGGCCTGACCTGCCATCGAAACAACAATTGATTACCTTATTCTACTAAATGGTGGAATTTCATGTTATCATCAATGGATATCAAATAGTAATGCATCCATAATTCTATTTAATGAGAGTTTTCAACTAGGCAAGCTGCTTTGTTTGGAAATGCTTCCAGATAATTCTGATGGGAGAGTTGAGAGTCACTCTCTTGGACTGTAGCATCACTTACGTTTCTCGAAGTAAACAATGTGTAACTTTTGTATCATTCTCCATCCAAGTACAAACAGGCCCAACCCTACTTAGCTTCTGAGATCAGACAAAATCATGTGCATTCGGGGTGGAATGGCCAGACTCTCGTCATTTCTGAAATGAATGATACCGTTGCCCTCTGAGCACAGCTGGCCCCAGTCAGTCTCATTAAATCAAAGGCAACTTTCTCCCTTAGTTTCCACCCTATGTAATTTTAGAGAATTCTGGGGGAAAAAAGCTTATCTTTACAAATGAAAATAAGAAATCTTAAGTGGATAAACTTTAAAAAAAAAAAAAAAATACAGTGCCTTTGAAAATTTGGGCAGAGGCCTGAAGAGATAGTTCAGCATTTAAGAACTGGCTGTTCTTGCAGAGAACCTAGGTTCAATTCCCAGCACCAACATGGTGGCTCACAACTATCTGCAAGTCCAATGCCAGTAGACCCTACAACTTTCCTCTGGCCTCCGAGGGCATATACACACATCCAGACAAAATACTCACATGTAAAAAATAAAGAGTAAAGTTGAAAAGAAAAACTGGGCAAAAAGAGTTTATGTGTTTCAAGAAGGGTATGTGGAAAGGTGATTTTCTTTTATAAAAAGTATCCTGTTTCAATAAAATTAGTGATAACTGTCATAAACAAAAAGAGCCCAGGAAACAAGATGAAAGTGCACTGCTACCCTATGAACCTCGAAAGAGCTCATAACTACCTTTTTACTTCACATGAACCTGCTGATACAACTAAGAGAGCCTGGGTGGGCTCCTGAGTCACAGATAGACAAGCTCTACATTGCACGATGACATGGATTAGGACTTACGGTGAAAAGGTAGGATAGCCCACTTAAGAGTCCCCTGGCAGTTAAGAGAGAAGACATGACAAGAGTTGAGAGCTGTAATACTAAAGGGAACCTCAAAGGTCCAAGCTGAAGGGAGTCTGAGGGGTAGAAACTTTACATAAACAAAGTCAAGATTAAGGAGAGTGATGGTGGGTAGACACACGCACACACTCTAGAGGCGAGGGATAAAGTCCCACTATGTCCTGCTCCATCCTGCCCTTCCCAGAGCTGGGGTCAGGGAGCTTCAGGTAGGACATCAAACTGTGAGGAGGTTCTTGAGTTCCAAGGTCTTTATTTTTGAAATACATCATATGTCATATTGGGAATCGTCATGTGGGATGTCTGTTTAGTATGTGCAAAGCCCTGGATACAATCTCAATCCCACAAAATGGCCCACTGTTAAGTGTCTTTTCGTGTTTTTCCTCATCTAAGATTCCAGGAATAAGGAAAGCCATTACCACTTCTTTGAAATGATGCACAATAAATTTAACTTTTAGTTCTATGACCAACTCTGGGTCATAGAACTAATGACACACCATCGTAACCTAGGCTTGCCTGTCAGCTGGGACAGTTTGCAGTTTATCCTATACTCACTTTTGCAAGGACATCATGTACACAAAGAGCCATATTCCATAGCTGGGAACTATGATAGCTCTGAACTACACTCGCAGGTTTGTTCGATCATGGTACATCTGGTAAGGATCATCAGCATACCAGTTGCGCCTCTTCCAGAAAGACGTTGTCATTTTATCTAGGAGTTTACTCTGGGTCTTGTTGCAGAACACGAATTCCCTCAAGCGTTTCTTTCTTGCAGTTGACTTCTTCCATAATTTCTTCTTATAGCCAGCCTATGAGATAATGTTCCAAAGACATTTTAAAATTTGCAAAGGCAACAGCAGATACTCTGTAACTTATGGTGTATAAGCCCAAGGAGCAAAGCCAGACCTCTACAGGGACTGGGTTGTTTCTCTTTGCAATAAGTAGTGGGTAAAAAAGCATGTGTAGTATGAGGTATTAATAATTTAACACTTTGGAAAGATTATTTAAATTAAAATCACAAGTTAGATGTAGGGTACATACATGTGATTCAAGCACTCCGGAGACTGAGGCAGGAGAATTGAAAGTTGAAAGCGAGGCTCTGCAGATAAAAGCACGCACCACTCCTCCGAGGACCCGAATTCAATTCCAGTACCAATGCAGGTGGCTTACAACTACCTATAAAACCAGCTCCCCAGGACCCAATGCCTCTAGCCTCCATGGGTACACCACTCATATGCACAGACCCACACATACAAATAATTGCAAATAAAATAAATCTTAGGCAGACTGATCCTGGTCTACATAGGACGTTCCAGGCTAGCCAGGACTACATAGTAAGACTTGTCTCAAACAAAACTTTCTTTTAAAAATTAGAAATAAATAAATGAATAAAGTTGGTTGAGGGACAGCTCAGATTACAGAGCAAGAGCCTGTCTAGAAAAAAAAACAAAACCAAAAATGGGCTGTGGAGATGGCCCAGTGGGCAAAGTGCTTGCAATGCAACCAGGAGGACCTGATTTTGGAACCCAGAACCTATGTAAAAGCTGGACATGGTAGTGGACGTCTGTAACCCCACCACTATTGAGGAGAAAAACAAATGGATCCCAGAGCTTACTGGTCAGGCAGGCTAGAAAAATTGGTGAGCCCCAGGTTCAGTGAGAAAATCTTCTCTCAGAAACTTGGATGGCTTCTCAGATGGCTTCTTGGATTCTCTCAGATGGCTCAGGGCACATAATGCTTTTCCAGAGGACCAGCTGCATGTATGTGCAGCATGCTGCACAGCTCACAACTGCCTGCAGCTCTACCTTCAAGAGGACCTGATGCCTCTCCACTCACATGCTCCACTTACATGCTCCACTCACATGCGTGGAATTGAGCACAGACAATTAGGCTCTGGTTAAGGAACCAAGTCAATGGATCCTTTCAAGCCAAAGCTCTTCACTGACATCTCAATGAACCACCGCTGGCCAGCTATGAAATGAGTTCTAATACATTTATCTACAGATTTCTCTAAGAGAGGGGAAATCCTCTCAGCCCTTCCCACAGTGACTGCGCCTGCCACTCTGAACAGTGCTTTTCTCTATTCACACTCACACCCTTTCTCTGCACAAGGATGGACAGAGATGCTGTGAAGTGGCACCTCCTTTAGCACGACACAGGAGAGCTACAGTAAAATGAGAGAGCACGCCAAGTTTAGACTCAGGCCAACACGAAGACTCACCTTTCTCCTTAGCCAGAGGCCAGAATGAAGTCGCAGGAAGCGATGCACAACTGATTTTACCGTCTTTCTCTTGCCTTTCCGTGTGCTGCAGTATGTTAGAGCTCTGACCTGCGGCTTCAGGACACTGGGAACCAATGTGGCCACTCTAAAATACAGGTTTCAGAATGGAGTGAACAGACTGACTTTCAACATACCACATCAAGTCAAGAAGAATGGCAACCTTCTTAACTTCAAGCCTTCTAAAATCTGCCCCCACAGGGAGAGGTAGGACCTGTGTTTAGCACATAACAAGACTCTAGGGTCAATTCCCTAAGACCCAAAATAAAACCCACCCACTCGACCACTAAGAGAGAATGTATGCACTGTATTTTAATCACATCGTTTCTTATTTGTCTGTCTACCTGAGTATAAACCCCTTGAGGACTTCAGCTTACCTTTGTGTACTTTCTGCAGTACAGTGGTGGGTACCTATGGGTGCTTAACTCATTATCTGCTGACTGACTGACTCCCACACAGCTGAGCCACATAAGCTGACCATCCCACTTGATCTCTGACTTGCCTGACAGTTTTCTGGAAACTGTATAAACAACACCGGAAATAAGACCAGGGCGGAGGCAGACTTCACTAGTAATACACTAGACTAGCTCACATAGACCTTAGGTTCCTTTCATAGTGCTGTAAAATGTTTTAAAAAGCCAGGCAAGGTGGTGCATGCCTGTAACCACAGCAGTCAGGAGATTAATGCAGGAGGGTGATTACAGGTTAAGGCTACACAGCAAGATGGGAAGGAGGTGCTCTGTGCGGCCTGTTGTGGGTATCTAGGATGCCAACGGGAAGGAGGTGCTCTGTGCGGCCTGTTGTGGGTATCTAGGATGCCAGCCATACTGTCCTCCTCAGTCAGGCAAAGTGTACACTGTAAACCGCATGTGGGAAGATTCTCTACCTCTAAACATCTTGAACACATTTTATAGATTTTGCAGTACTCGAGATAGAAGAAAGGGCTTCACAGATCTGGAGGCAAGCACTCTATCATGGAGCTACATACCCAGCCCAGGCACAAATATTTTAGAAAATTTTATGTAAATATTGTTTAAATGTGTTATTGTAATGTACTTTACCTATTAAGGACTGTTGCGGCATGCCCATATGCCAGGTGTCCGACAGATGTGACAAGTCTTGGAGCAGAGGAAACCACTGATGTCTGAATATGTCTAAAATGAATGGTGCTCAGTGCAGGATTAAGACAGGCATTCTTGGCACAGTTCCGATAGGTTGAAGATGCCAAGACATTCAGGGGACGTAATATCCCTGCAAAGACAGAGAGAAGTACATGTACTGAATATACTCTAACACATATATCCATATATTATAATGCATGGAAACAAACATAGACCCAACAGAAGGCTCCTGATGCCAGATTCACAGGGAAAGCTTTTTACCAGCTTCATCAACCTATAACTTACATATGATGAAATTAATGATTATTATATACCCAATGGTTTTTAGAAAAATTAGAATTCTAAAGCTATCATATAATCCACATTGATATGTATAAGCTGTAAGCCCAGAAGTGAGGAACAAGATATGTGTAAGATTAACTGCCCTCCACCAACTTCATACCATGGGGAGACAGCACCTCCAGATTCAGTGCAATGACAGGTCAGAGACAGGGAAGCTGGAAGGTCAGAGCAGAGAGAAGATTGATGAAGAAAGCAGAGTAAGCGCTTCCGTTATCCTGATAGTGAACTAACTTGCTGAACACAGTGATGCACACCTGTAATCTCAACATTTGCAAGTGGAGGGGGAGGATCAGGAATTCAAGGGTGTCCACTTCTACAGAGCAAGTTTGAGGTCAGCCTAAGCTACATGAGACACTGCCTCAGAAAAACAAAATAAAAACACAAACAAAATCAACAAAGGGCTGGAGAGCTGGCTCAGTGGTTAGAGTAAATACTGGACCTGAGTTTGGTTGCCAGGACAATCGGTGGTTCACAACTACCTGTAACCCTAGCTCCAAGGGATCTGCTGACTCTGGCTTCCCCAGTACCTGAACTCATGTGTCTATGCGTGTGAACACACACACACACACACAATTTAAAATAATAAAAATAAATCTATTTATTTATTTTCAAGACAGGGTTTCTCTTCCCTGGCTGTCCTGGAACTCACTCTGTAGACCAGGCTGGCCCCGAATTCAGAAATCCACCTGCCTCTGCCTCTCAAGTGCTGGGATTAAAGGCGTGCGCCACCACTGCCCACCTTAAATCTTTTTTTTTTTTTTTTTTTTTTTTTTTTTTTAAAGGCTAGGTGATGGTTTAGTGGGTAAACTGCTTGCTATGCAAGCATAAGAACTTGAGTTAGGATCCCCAGTACTCAAGTAAAGGCTGGACATGGTGCCACTGCAGTACCAGGGTAAAAAAGGGTAGAGATAGGTGCTTCCTAGAGAGATCCAACACACAAAAAATAAGCTGAGGAGCCACAGAAGACGCTCAATGCCAACCTCAAGCCTCCATGTGCACGTGTGCTGGCATCCACACTCCCACGTACATGTGCACACACAAAATAAAGTGAAAGCAAAACAACATAAACAGACCCTCCGAAAAGGAGAGCCCACTTTGGGTAGGACAAACGACATCAGCAAACCCCTTGGTGCTGAAACAAATACAGGTGTGGGTGGGAATGGCAGGGCCAGGCCTGCCAGAGGCTGTGCAGCAGAGATGCCTGGGGATGGCAGGGCCAGGCCTGCCAGAGGCTGTGCAGCAGAGATGCCTGGGGATGGCAGAGCCAGGCCTGCCAGAGGCTGTGCAGCAGAGATACCTGGGGACAGGCAGTGAGTGAAGCTGGGCAGCCAGAGGGTAGAATTGAGAAGGCAGAGATGCATGGACTGAAGGTTATCCTCTTTACCAATCCTTTCCCCTAAGACCTCTATGGATATCAGAATCAATTACAGTTTACTTCTCTAGTACTTTCTAACCAACTCTAGTGTGAGACTCAAGAATACACATATTAAAAATGTTCCATGATACAGAAAGTCCTGTGGCTGGAATTTAGTGATGACTTTGTCACTAAACTAGATGCACAAAAATGAGTATTTCAGAGCTAGGGAAATGACTTGGGTGTTAAAGTGCTTCCTATGCCTGAGTTTGGTGCCTGCATTCATGTAAAAAGCTGAGCATATCTGCATTTCTAACACTGGTGGATTCCTGCCCAGCCAGCCTAGCCTAATCAGTGGGTGCCACATCCCAGAGAGAAACCCAGGCTCAAAAACAAGATGGATTACTCCTGAGAGCAATCTCAGACATGTGCCTACATGTGCACACATGTATATGCCCTTTCACACAAATATAGCCACAAACACAAATATACTAAATTGTACTTCAATCAAGTTAGCTTTAAAAAAAGTAAAGACCAAGTCTGGTGAGGTGGTGATATGTCAGTAAGTCCAGTGTGCAGGAGACTGAAGCAGGAGACCAAAGTACAAGTCCAGTATGGGCTACAGGAGATACTATCTCAAGAAAACAGACAGCAGCAACAATTTAATCTGGGTGTAGAGTCCTTTGTCTGCAATCCCAGCACTCCAGAGACAAGGGCAAGAGAATCACAAGTGTAGGCCAATATGACTATAAATACAGCATGTTCCCGGTTAACCTGGGCTATACAGTGAGACCTTTTCTCAAAGCAAAACACTCTACAAAGTCGAGTCTACCTAATCTGATGAAAGACTTAGCCCAGGGCTCCACCGTCTTCTGCACTGATTTCACCAAACAAATGGGGCAACGTGGTGAATAAGTGACAGGGTTTGAACCAGACCAGCATTAATTTCTGCTCCTACTTAACTAGTGGTATAAACAACTTACTTAACCTCTCTATACTCATTTCCTCGACTTCAAATTAGCTAATTATAGAGAAGATTACATGTGATAAAACATTAAAATGATTAAGAAAGCTTAGCTTGAAGAAAACATTGAAACACTGTTAACAGCAGGTAGAGGTGTGCTAAAGAAAGGAAGGTTTGGGAGTCCAAACACCTAAAATCTCAGCAGTGGAAGCTAAAGAGGGGGTTTAAGACCAGACTGGGCCTTGTTTCACTAAAAAAAAAAAAAAAAAAAAGGGGGGGGGGGGGGGGGAGGGGCTGAAGAGATGGCACTGACTGCTCTTCCAGAGGTCCGGAGTTCAATTCCCAGCAACCACATGGTGGCTCACAACCATCTATAATGGGATCTGATGCCCTCTTCTGTAGTGTCTAAAGACAGCTACAGTTTACTCATATAAATAAAATAAATATATCTTTAAAAAAGAAAATAAGTCAGAAATCAAAAAGTTTCACACACACAATGAAAACCAGACATTACACTAGACACATTATATATAAATTAATATAATGTTCAAAACTAGACAAAATATGCTACTGAGAGACGAAGGTACAGTTGCTTAAGTGGCTATGGGAAGAACAAATGATTGGGGCAATGCACGGGGTGGAAAGCTTGTCTTGAACTGGCATTAGTTACATGTATGTCCCCTTGTATGAACTTTTTATTATACATATTTCATAACTCACAAAAGTTCCATTTTTAAGCTCTAATACCTGGAAATTGTATATAGTTACTTTTTTCCCTCTTGGTACTCTATTCTTCCACAAATGTTATTCCTACAGTATAGGTTGTGTGCAAGTAACTTGCTTGATCACCCCTATCATACTTGAGTAATTTTAATTTCCTACCTGGTTCTTCCTTCACCCCTAACCCTCCCCCCCCCCCATCAGAGAGGTGTAGTTCAAAACGAATTAGGCCAGTCTCGATAATTATACATGGTTCTCAAGGGTGCCAGATATTCAATGCTTTACAAACTTGTTTAATCCGCAGGTGGTAGGAAGCCCCCCATTTTACAGCTATAGAACCAAAAATTCAGAGAAATTATATGACTTTCAAGGTCAATGTCGCAAGAGGCGGTTGTACCTCTAAATCAGAAAAAAAAAAAAAAAAAAATGGAATCTTGGGTATCACTCTCGTCTCCTCTACCTCAGTCTCGGGTATGCTTCCTAGGGCAGGGTGGATCCAGTGAACGCGGGTCACGGATACTACACCGTGCAAGGTATGGCGCAGCAAACCTCCGACCACAAGTCATCTTGTTTTTATTTTCCCGTTAACATCCAAACTAAACTCCCACTCCCTCCCGCGCCGGTACTCTTCCCAGTGAAGCCGTAACCAGAACACTGACCTGAGGCAGCTCTCAAAGGGCCCGCGAAGATGAAAGCGGCCATCTTGCAGCCTGCCTACGGTGGCCGCAGTGGACTTAAAAGTAACAAAGCAAAAAAAGGATAAGAAACGTAGAGGGGGCGGGGCTAAGGGGAACAGGCGTGGACAAGGTTAAGCTCTGTGGACTGTGGTTCTGCCCTAAACCACCGTTTTCTTAATTATTTATTTTGCGTTTATGTTTGGGTTCGCGCATGACACTGCATGCTTATGAAGGTTAGAGAAAACCTTGCAGGAGTTGGTTCTGTCTAAACTTTTGATTGTTTTGTTTTGTTTGAGACAGTTTCTTCTTTTTCCCTGTGTGTATATGTAGCCCTGGTTGAACTGGAACTAGTTCTATAGTCCAGGCTGGCTTCGAACTCACAGAGATCCTCTGCCCCTGCCTCCCAAGTGCTGGGATTAAACGTGAGAACTACACCCCTCCCCCAAACCCCAGCTAAACTTCTCCAGTTTTGAGACAAGGTCTCCGAAGATCCCGAGTGACATGGGACTCCTGTAGTCAAAGTGATCTTATTGCCAGTATAGATGAGATAGCAAGGATTACAGGCTCTGCTGAGCCAGGGTAGATTGTGTAAAGACTCTTAAAAAAAAATAAAAAAAGCAAAAATTAATTTGAAAAGGGAAGAAAAAGGCCCAAAATAACAAGAAAAACAAACACCTCACAGAACTCATTTAGAGAGTGTCTGTTTGCCTGGCAGTGAGAGAGAGAGAGAGAGAGAGAGACAGAGAGAGAGAGAGAGAGAGAGAGAGAGAGAGAGAGAGAGAGAGAGAGAGAGACTGTTCAGTTTTTGCTTCAGGACTCTTACACTCTATTGAGGAACAAGTAGTGGTGGCTACACCTAGGGTAACAGCTCCATAGAAGGTTGAGGCTTGAAGACCTCAGAAAATTATTGAAAATCCCAAAGAGCTTTAACTTGTATGGATTATATCTATTGGTATTTGTTATACTAGAACTTAAAATTGGGAAAAATAAAAACAGTTCTGTAATTTTCCTATTGCTGCTACAAAAAGTATCACAAACTTAGTGACTTAAATGCTGTAAATTTGCTATTAGAGTTCCGTAGGCCAGAGATCTAAGATAAATTCCAAGGACTAAGAATCAAGTTATACTAAGGCTGTAATCCTTTTGGAAGCTCTAGAAGAGAAGTACTTTCTCTTGTTCCCCCCCCCAAACCCCCCCCTCCAGTTTCTAGAAAATGACTGCAATCCTTGGCTCATGAATGCTTTTGTATTTTATTTATTTTTTAATTTTAGTGCTCTGCTGCATGTATATCCACAGGCTAGAAGAAGGCATCAGATCCCCTTCAATGGTTGTAAGTCACCATGTGTGGTTGTGAGTCATCAAGTGGTGTCTGGGAATTGAACTCAGGACCTCTGGAAGAGCAGCAAGTGCTCTTAACTGCTGAGATATCTCACCAACCCCCAGTTTTGTATTTTCAAAGACAGTGTCTCATTTCTCCCATCCTCCTTCAATCTAATGATCATACTTAGCCTACCTAGATAATTAAAAAACGGTTTTCTCATCTCAAAAATACTTTATATTTAATACTGTGAATTGAACACACAACTTGTACATGCTAAGAATGCCCTCAATCATTGAGACTCAAAAATTTCTTTCTTTCTTCTTCTTCTTCCTCCTTCCTCCTTCCTCCTTCCTCCTTCTCCTTCTCCTTCTCCTTCTCCTTCTCCTGTTTGTTGTTGTTGTTGACATGCTCTCACTCTATAGCCCTGACCAGCCGGAAACAATCTGTGTAGACTGGGCTGGCCTTGAACATAGAGATCTTTTTGCTTCTGCCTCCTGAGAGGTAGAATAGACAGACTCTTAATTATCTCTCCAAATTTTTTTTCTTTCCTTTTTTTTTTCCTTTCTGAGACAGGGTTTCTCTGTGTAGCCCTGGCTGTCCTGGAACTCACTCTGTAGACCAGGCTGGCCTCGAACTCAGAGATCCGCCTGCCTCTGCCTCCTGAGTGCTGGGATTAAAGGCATGCGCCACCACTGCCTGGCAATTTTTTTTTCTTAAGAGGTACCATATCCAGAGAGATTAGAAGAAAGTAAATGTCTTAAGGGCCCGGTCATTCTGCTTACCACACATGATTAAAATAACAATAAATCCACTAATGTTAGACAAAACTAATAACTGTGAGAAATCTAAGATCCAGCATTAAAAAGAAACCCAAATACACAAAAAAAACCGCCCATTTACACACGGCGATTCATGCCTGTAATCCCAGTATTTGAGAACTTGAGGTAGAACAACTTGCCTCCAGTTAAAGGCCTGTCGGGGCAAGAGTGAGACATTATATATTAGAACGACAAAAAAAGAAAATCATCAAAAGCCTAAAAATCCCTGAGTTATGCAATTTGCTTCTACATTCAATTTCTTGTGATATTAATAAGTCAAGTATCTCTTTACAATTATGTGGTTACCAGGATAAAAAGGCAAATAATACTTTACCATTACAAAAATAATTTTCAGTTTATGAGCTCCTCAGAAAGAGTCCCAGGGCTTCCCACGGGTTACCTCAACCACAATTTAAAACAATCAAGACAGTTATGCTCGCTTCTCTGAGACTTGAGCTGTGTAAGTGGGTCGTGATCCTGGAACACTGTTGTCATGTCAATCTCCCACCTATGGTGGCTGTTTCGAGTCCATAAAAGGTCATTGAGATATTCATAAAGGCTCTTTTAAAACTATTCATTAAGACTGGTGGTGGTGGTAGCTGTGCACACCTTTAATCTCAGCAGTAGGGAGGCAGAGGGCAGAGGCAGGCTGATCTCTTAGTTCCAGGCCAGCCTGGTCTACAGAGTGAGTTCCAGAATATCCAGAGCTACACAGAAAATTCTGTCTCAAAAAATAAAACAAATAACAAAAAACAAACCAAAAACAACAACAAAAAACAAAACAAAAAAAACCAACCAAACAACAACAACAAAAACACAAAAACCCTAATTATTGTGGGGGGGCATGTGGGGGGGGTTAACTTTTGTGTGCGAGGGTTATATATGTGCATAGGACTAATTCTGGGATTCTATTCCCCTTACTTTACTGATGCAAGGTTGCTTGACATTTCTGCTGCTGTGCTACATATTTGAGGCTATTTGGTCCAAGAACTTTCAGGCTCTTCTTGCCTGATTCCCATCTCACCACAAGAATTCTGGATTTGCCGGTGGCTACCCCACATCTGGCTTCTACTGTGATTCAGTCTTGCATAACTAGGGCTTTTACTCGGAACCATCTGCCAGCACAGTTAAAGGTGGTTTGATTAGCAAGGGAGTCACTGTACCTTCTTTAATAAGAAAATTATGTGACACAAATTTTCCAAGTGATGTTAATATAATCCTGGTAACATTTTGTTGGTTTTGGTTCCTCATTTTTTTTGCACTGCCTCTGCCTCTGCCTCCTGAATGCTGGGATTATATGCTTGTACCACCACTCCCAAATCTAGTAACATTTTAAAACAAAAAACCCCATGAGTTTTAGCCAGTAGGGATTAACTTGTCTGGCATTACGTTCTTTCTTTTTTTTTTTTTTTTTTTTTGGTTTTTCGAGACAGGGTTTCTCTGTGTAGCTCTGGCTGTCCTGGAACTCACTCTGTAGACCAGGCTGGCCTCGAACTCAGAAATCTGCCTGCCTCTGCCTTCTGAGTGCTGGGATTAAAGGCATGTGCCACCACTGCCCGGCTATTAAGTTTTTTCATAAAAAAAATTGTGGTTTTTGTGTGTGGTGTGTTTGGTGTGCATGTGTACATTATTATATTCAAATGTTGTGCAAGTGTGTGTGTGTGTGTGTGGATGCATGTGTGGAGCTTAGTGGTCAGTTGATTTTCTCCTTCCATTGTATAGGATCCTAGGATCAAACTAATTCAAGTTTAGTGCCTTTATACACTGAGTCATTTTACTTTAAAATATGCGTAGACAGATGTGTATATATGTACTATTATTTATGTGTATGAATGTGTATACCACATTTGAGGATGCTCTCTGAGGCTAGAAGAGCATATCAGAACCACTGCAACTGTTCTTTCAAGTTGTTGGGGCCACGACATCTAGACTCTGAAAATTGAACTCAGGGAAGGCTGGAAAGATGGGTTCTCCAGAGGACCAGGACTATCTGTAACTCCAGTTCCAGGGGATCTGACACCCTCACATAGACATACATGCACACAAAATACCGATGCATACAAAATAAAAATAAATTTTATATACATATATATATGCTGAATTCAGGTCCCTTGAAAGAGTGATAGGTTCTCTGACCTAGTTTGCTTGTCCTGGTTTGCTTATTGTTCCTGTGATAAAGCACTGACCAAAACCAATTTAGAAAGAATTTATTTGGCTTAATAAATCCATGTCACGATATAACATTGAGGAAAGTCAGGGCAGGAACTCAAGACAGAAACCTGGAGACATGAACCACAGAGGGATGATGCTTTCTGGCTTACTTAGCTTCTTTATTTCTTCATTATTTTAAATTATGTGCAAGAGTGTGTGTCTATGTGTGAGTATATGCATGTGAGTTCCAGTGCGCACAGGAAGTCAAAGGTACTAATTGGATACTTCCGGAGCTGGAGTTACAGGCTGTTTTGAGCCACCCGATGTGGGTGCTGGGAATTGAACTTTGGACTTCTGCAAGAGCAGTACATGCTCTTAGATACTGAGCAATTCTCCAACTCCCCTCATTCCCCTCAGCTTTCTTTCTTATACAACCCAAGACCACCTGCCCAGAGGTGGTACCATCTGTAGTGGGCTGAGCCTTGCACACTGATCATTAGTAAAGAGAGTGCTCCCAGAGACATGCCCACAGGGCAGTCTTATAGAAACAATTACTCAATTGAATTTCCTTCTTCCTAGGTGACTCTACTTTGTGTCAAGTTGACAAAAACTAGCCATCACAGCTTTTACCCATTGAGCCATCTCTACATCCTCTCCTTGTTGAGACAAGGTTTCTCAAATATTCTGAAGTTCACAGATTGTAGACTGGATCTCCAGGGGTCTGTCTTAATTTCCTAGCAAAAGCGTTACAGACAAGTGCCATCACATCCATCTTTTTATTTTTTAAGATTTAATTTTTGGAATGGATGTTTTGCCTGAACATGTGTCTGCAAGCCATGGTGTGGGGGTGGTCGTGGTGGTGCTGTACATGCCTGCATGAATATACATGCAACACATTTGTGCAGGTACCCCAGAATCTCTGGGGATTGGAGTTTAAAAGAGATTATGAGCTGCCTGAGGTGGGTGCTGGGAACCAAACTCAAATGCCCTGTAAGAGCAACAAATGCTTTTAACTGGTCTTTACACACCTACACCTAGATCCAGCTTTTTAAATAAAAAGATTTTTAAAGTTGTGCATGAGCACCCCCCCCCACACACACACGGAGATGCCAGTAAAGGACAGCTTTTCCATGGGTGATATGGATTCACACTGAGGTCCTCATGTCTGAGAGCAGAAATTTTACTGATGGACCCATCACTCCATCAGTACTAAGTGACATAGGATACTAAGGACATAGTTAAATGAAAAATTAGATCTCTCTTAAGATTTATTATTTTTAAAAATCAGGTGTATGTGCCTGTACCTGGAGGGCTGAAGTGTTAGTTTCTGTTTTGACCTGCCTGATATTGGGGCTGGGAACTGAATTTGGGTCCTCTATAAGAACAGTACATTGAACCATCTCTCCAGCCCCTAAGAATGAGATCTTAAAGCCAAGGAGACTGTCTGTAGTACGAGGTCTGTAGTCCGAAGTGTAATACAAAATCAGCCCCAGGTCAACTGTGTGAGAGAAGTTACAACACTGGCAGGAACTAGAGCAGCAGTGAACAGGGATGGAGCTGGACTGCTGGGTTTACTAAGAAAATGGGAGGCTGTTGATTGATGACATGACAAAGATCAACACATACATTACTGAAGTGCTCTAAAAACCTTAAAATGTATAAAACATAGACAATATAGACCATAAACACATTTTAGATATATTTCAAATCATTCCTGTCTTTTGTTTGAGATTTATGTAGCCCAATCCTGCTTCAGCCACCCAAGTGCTGTCATTTACTGTGTGGACCACACCACTGGACTTCATTTATTTTATAAATGAAAATAAAAGTGCAGCCATTCTGTACCATATCGTAACAAATCACCTACTTAAAACTTCTAAGTATTTTGCAAACAGATTTGTTGTTGTTTTGTGGTTTTAGAGACAGGGTCTCAGTACATTCATCTGGCTGTCTTGGAACTCTGTAGACCAAGCTGGCCTTGAACTCAAAAAAAGATCTGCCTGCCTCTGCCTCTCTAGTGCTGGGATTAAAGGCATGTGCCACTAAGCCCAGCCTTTAACAGATTTTTGAAAATTATTATTTTTATTTCTTTTCTTTTGAGACAGTTTCTCTGTGTAGCCCTGGCTGTCCTGGAACTCACTCTGTAGACCAGGCTGGCCTTGAACTCAGAAATCCACCTGTCTCTGCCTCCCGAGTGCTGGGATTAAAGGCGTGAGCCACCACTGCCCGGCTATTTTTGTTTTTTTCGAGGCAGGGTTTCTCTGTGCAGCCCAGGCTGTCCTGGAACTCACTCTGTAGACCAGGCTGGCCTCGAACTCAGAAATACGCCTGCCTCTGCCTCCCAAGTGCTGGAATTAAAGGCGTGAGCCACCACTGCCTGGCTTGAAAATTAATTTTTATTTTACTATGGTAAGATAACCATATTATCATACTGGAGTTTACATAGAATATTAACAATAGTCAATTTTTAACACTTTGTATAATGACTACAGATTCAAGACGCTTGGAAGTCTTCCAACCCATCCCAAAAACTGCAACCAAAATCATCTTTGTAAAATAAAAGTGGCAGAAAAAGCGGTGCGATTTAAGTAAAAAACCTGAACTTAGAAGCTGGGTTCCTGTTCGTCCTCTACTATTTAAAGACACCGGAAACACATTCTGCCCCAGGATGCCTCCAGTCCTCATTCACCTATTCTCCAGTAACCCTTTGAACAAAACAAAAAAAACCTGTGGGTATGTGTGTGTCTCATCTCCATAAAAAAGTCAGTGGACAACTAATGGGTATCGATTCTCTCTATTGCCACCATAGGGGTCGCAAAGATCGAACTCAAGTCGTCAGGACTGGGAGCAGCCGTCCCTACCGAAGCCACCTCCCCAACCCTTTAATCCCAAGTCTAATTCTAATTTAATTCACCAACGCTTTTATTCTAAGAATCACAGAAGAACTTTACAAACCACTCTTCTGCCAGTTCACCTAGTAACCCCACAAACTAGCGCCCGAGCGCGACCCGGAAGAAGAACCTGCCCTTCCGCCTCCTAGTCGCCAATCACCGCTTGTTCCCCTTTTCACAGCCGGGGTGAGCCCCACCCTCAGGGAGACACACCGGCCGGACCAGGGAAGGAGGCGGCGCGTGCGCAGTGGTGCCGGTGGCCCTTCCGGTGCGCCGGACGCAGACAGACTGTACAGACGCGGGCACGCACACAAGCACGCACGCCCTCCTCTCGTGCCGCCGCGGTCGTTCCCGCGTACACCAGCAGCGCCGTCACTTCGGCAGAGATGCTGCGGGCCTGTCAGTTATCCGGCGTGACCGTCGCGGCCCAGGTGAGCGTGGGGTCTTACCGAGGGGGCGCGTGGTCACGCTGACTGAGGACTGTCAACGGACAACGTGAGAGGCATCCATGATGCGCACCCCCCAGGCAAAGGCGATCCTAGAGTCCTAGAGCGGGAAAATGAGGCAGCCCTCTAAGGCGGTCCCTGGACTGGAATGACTAGAGGATTATTGCTGAAGAAGCGGGCTGGGGTGTGGAGCGCGGGTAGGCGGGTGTGCTGCTGAGGCGTGGCTTCAGGGACCTGGTATCCAATCAGAACCTCGTTACTTCAGTCTCGGACCAATCCTGGCTGCCGGTGTCTGGGCCGCCGGTTGGGCACGTGATAGGTTTCCAATCGTGAAGGTTGGGGCGGGAGAACTACAGTTCCCAGAAGGGATTGCTTCTCAGGGCTTGTTGCATCTTTAATAAGCTGATTCCTGGACTGGTGGGGAGCCTAGGGGTCAAGGTTGCAGTTAATCTGGGATGGGTACCTTTTGTTTTCTTAGTCGAGAGCACCTTTGAGCTATTCTTCTTACTCTACAGTAAAAGGTGAAAGATTTTTTTTCATTTCTCGAGCTTAAACTTCTGGTGCTGAGGAAGGACAGAAGTCATGACCTTGTGCTCATTTCTAAGAATAGTTTGAGGATCAGTGTCTCTAAGGACTGGAACCATGTCTGACATTCAAGTATCTTAGGCACCCTGTTTTGCCTCTGTTTAATTTTTCATAACTATTAGTATAACTTTCTACAGTTGAAAATAAAAACCCTGTTTTCCATTACTCAGAATTTTTAGAAAATTAATACTTTGATGAAAGGTTATGAGAAACATGCTGCAACTTGAGCAGTAATTGGATAAAATCCTTAGACAGAGTCGTCCTGAGATGATTGAAGTCAAGCAGTTCTTTATTTTTGCTTTACTTTTCGTCCTTCAACCTCTTGCACAGGGAAGTGAGCCCCGCATTAGTTTTCTCTTGGTATTTATCCAACAGCACACATTAAGCGGCCTGTAACAACACCCTCATTGATTATCTTACAGGTTTTGTAGTAGTCTGGGCTGTCTCAGGAGTGTTGTAGAGTCTCCGCTTAGAGTCATACAAGACTTTATTGAGAAGTATTAGCCGTACTTTGATTCTCATTTGTAGATTTTTTATTTCCTCCAATCTCAAAAATTCAGCCCCTTCAGGTGTTGTACTAAAAAACTTGTTCTCTCCTGTGTCATGCAGGTGGCTCCTCTCAGCTCTTAGAACCTGCTAACAATTTCTTGCCACACGGCACTTAAAGGCCATAACACCAAACACAACATTTTTGGTATTACCATGTGCTTCTGTCTTTGACTTCAACATCTCTTCTATTGTTGATTTTTTTAATTATTATTATTACTAGACTAGCCCTAACCTGAGTAACTTCCCTAATTCAGATTTCTCTTTGAGCTCAATTAGAGATTAAAACATGAATGGTATTCTAGCTCTCAACAAACATTTTTAACTTCCCTGAAATCACTGTCAAAAACTTAATAGGTTTATTGTCATTACCTCTTCATTCATTCTATAGCATGTGATATTGTTGCTTATTTGTGTGTGTCTGTGTGTGTGGGGGGGAACATGTACACACCTGTGGAGGCCAGAAGAGGATACTGTATCCCTCAGTGCTAAGGTTAATCAGTAGTTGTAGAATCCCTGACACTGATACTGAACTCAGGTCCTCTGGAAGAACATTAAATGTAAGTGTTTGGGCTTTTCCACTGTGTCCCTGTTCCTGAATAATGATTCTGGAGGCTTATTATTTATGAATAAATGCCTAGGCCTTAAGCAAGACTTGTTCCCTGACTAGCTAGTATCTCATTTATCTCATTTATACTATTCTGTGTCTTCCACCTGGCAGGTTACCTCTCCTCAGTTTCATACCCAGTCCAGGTAGTGAATCTTCTGTGGCTATTTTCCTGAGATAAGTCCTCATGTTTGTGTTCCCTCTCCCTCTCCCTCTCTCCCCCCTCTCCTCCCTCTCCTCCCTCTCCCTCTCCCTCTCCCTTCCACCTTCTCTTTCGCCCTCTCTCCCCTTCTTGTCCCCCTCTCAGTTTGCATTTATGTTTCTACATTCAGTTTTTTTGTTTTTTTTTTTAAATCAGTTTACCAAATGATTCCATTTGTCTTCTTGCCTTTTTATCTTTCAAAATAAGTTCTTTACTGGCTAGTAAAGGACTCTTAAAAGCAAACATGTAACATGTTCTTCATTGACATTTCATCATGTTCAGAATAAAGTTCTGGCTCTTTTTCTCACTCATCAGGCCCTTTACACATCTTGTATTCTGTCTCCCTCACTATCTTTTACTACCTCCATCAAGTCGCCTCACTGGTGATCTTTTTGTTTTATTTTTGTTTTTGTTTTTTTCTCTTGATCTCATCACAGGTCTTTGCTCATCCCTTTCTTTCTTTCTTTCTTTCTTTCTTTCTTTATTTATTGGTTTTTTGAGACAGGGTTTCTCTGTATAGTCCTGGCTGTCCTGGAACTCACTCTGTAGACCAGGCTGGCCTCGAACTCAGAAATCTGCCTGTCTTTGCCTCCCAAGCGCTGGGATTAAAGGCGTGCGCCACCACTGCCTGGTGATTTTTTTTTTTTTTTTTTTCCCTTACTCTTAGCAAGTACCCTGACTTTCTTTTAAACCCACTCCTTAGGCTAGGGTTCTCTAGAGAAACAAAACTAATTGTGTGTGTGTGTGTGTGTGTGTGCGCGTGTGTGTGTGTGTGTGTGTGTGTGCGCGCGTGTGCGCGTGCATGCATGCATGTTGGCAGACCTGAGCCTGAGGAAGCCAGATGTCGTAGCAAACTGCAGGCCAGCAATATAGAGACTTAGGAGAGCAGCCTGCACAGTTCCAGTCTAAAGGCACTATGCTAGAGAAGTCCTTTCTATTCTAGTCAGGCCTTCAATTATTTGGTTGACGCTCACTCATGTTACAGAGGGCAGCCTACTTAAAAAGTTCACCATTTTAATGTTAATCTTACTCAACTACTTGCCACCTTCTCAGCTACATCTCCCCTACATAATATTTGAAAGTAGTCATTTGCACATATCGTTCTCATTTGATCTAGGTCAAAATATTGAGAATTGGTCTTATAAGCTTGCATTGCTTATACCTTAAAAGAAGAGGGGAAGGAGCTGGAGAGATACTCTAAACCAGAGTACTGGCTGCTTTTTTCCAGAGAACATGGGTTCTCTTCCCAGCACTCATGTTGCAGACAACAAAAATTTCAGTTCCCAATAATCTGATTCCCTCTTCTGGCCCCCAAGGCCTCCATGTACTGCATGGTGCACAGAAGACACGGCAAAATAGCCACACACATAAACAAAAAAATTAAAAAGAAAAAATTAAAGTGTCCTAATTCTATTTGTAAGTATAATACTTCAACAGTGTTTTCTTCAGTTACTTTAAAGAAATTTATTTAAAATGTTTTTTCATGCAGTCCATTTTGATCATATTTTCTTTTCCCTCAGCACTTCTCCACCCAACCTCATTCATTTATTCATTCTCTCTCTCTGTCCAAAACAAAAAAACCAGGAAAACAGCAACAAAGAGGAACTTTAAAAACAACAAAATGAAAAAACAAACAAAAGAATGGGAAAGAAGTCAAAAATAACAAAACAAAAAGCTCCCTATCTCCCTACATCCGTAGACTCCATTTTGTGTTGGCCAGTTACTCCTGGGCATGGGGCTGCTCTGGAGTGTAGTTGATATATCCAGTGGCACTCCATTGGAGAAAACAAAACTTTCCTTTCCCAGGAGGTGTCACATACAGATAGCTTCTTGGTTAGGGATGGGACTTTGTGTCTCCTTCCCCTTCTCAATTCTGGGATTTTGTCTAGTTTAAACCTGTGCTGGCCCTGTGGGTGTTGTCACAGTCTCTGTGTGTTCATATGTATATGTCTTGTATTGCCGGAAGTGCTATTTGGGGGGTTTTCTATCCTAGCTCACTTAGCTCATTTAGTTCCCAAGGAAAAGACAAAACCTTTATATGATAAGCCCGAAAAGCACTAGAGCTGGGCAGATAGCAACCCTCTGTGCTATATTTTGTCTTATTTCCCTGCCAATAACCCCAAGATATAACTTGCCATGTTCCACCTGGGCCACTCCTATTCCAACTGGCTGGCCTTCATGGCCATGCTCTCAAGATGGTGCCTACTCAGAATTCACTAGTCTTAAGGCAATTAGAACACATGGCAACAGACCAAATGTCAAGCAGTCTTGTGTCTTGAAGAGGCTGTTTCCTTGGAGTTATCCACCACTTTTGGCTTTTAGAATTTTTCTGCTTCATCTACAAAGAATTCTGAGACTTGAGGAGAGGTGTTTGATACAGATGTCATATTTAGGGCACAATGATCCAAGATATCTCACTTAATGCACATTGTTCAGTCGTGGATCTCTTTGTTAATTAGTGCTTATAGCAAAAAGAATCTCCTCTGATAAGGGTTGAGTGATGCTCTGGTTTATGGGTCATTGGGTCATTGTCATTGGGAGTCACTTTATTGGTATGTTCCTTTAGCAGAATAATAGTAGGTTTGCCCCTAGGACCATGACCTATCTCAGGTTCTTGGCCACTGTAACAGTATTGTGTATGGGTTCTGGCCTCTGAGAGCATTGCTTGTACATAGTACACAGATAATACATGCAGGCAAAACTCCATACACATATGATAAAAATAAGTCTTTAAGGGAAAGAAGAAAGACTACTGTTCTTGATAGTGAGCCAACCCAGAATGTTTAAGACTGAGACTGAGTTTGTCTGTTAATGAAATAGATCATTAACACCACCCATGATGCAAAGTAGTTCAGTAGATCTGTGCGGCCTGCTCTTTGCCTCTGCTTATACTACATCCTGTTTATTATTCTTCCTTTTCCTATCTCCATACCTAAAGGTCACCTCTAAAATGTTGGGCCTGGTCATACAGTATAAGGACAAAAAGAATAAAGAACTGGTAAAGAAAAACACTTGGGAGAGAGATCAAGAGACCTAAAACACATTACTAAAAAAGAATTTTTAAAAAAAAAATTCTTAAAATTTTTTAAAAAGATACATCTAAAAAATTCAAGGATGTTGAGGCCAGGGGCTTCCAGATCACTTTTATAAACACACATAATGTAGTGCACCTGAGTGAGAAGATGTAAAAGGTATTCCACATGTGTGAAGGGAAGACTTAAAAAGGATCAGATTTTGGTTTTGGTTATCAAGGAGTAAATTTGACCTTGCCCTCTGGCCTCATTTATAACTGCATGGTTCTGAGTACACACATGTATACATACATGAACATGTGTACATACACATGGAAATCCCAGACAACAACAGTGTGCAGGTTGACACAAACCTAGACATATCTGTGAAGAGGGAATCTCAATTGAGTAATTGCTTCTCATATTGGCCTTCGATGCATTTTCTTAATGATCGATGTGGGAGGGTTCAGGCCATTGTGAATAGACCCAGCCCTGGGCAGGTGCTCCTGGGTGATAGAAGAATTCAGGTTGAGAAAATCATGGGAAACAAGCCAGTAAGCACCATTCCTCCATGGTTTCTGCCTCTGCTACTGTTTGAGTTATTGTCCTGACTGCCCACAGTGATTGACTGTGATTGTGCTAGGGACAGGAAAGCCAAATAAAACCTTTCTTTTCTAAGTTGTTTTTGGCCATGGTGTTTTATCACAGCAATAGAAAGCAAATGAGAACAACCAACCAATGTTGTATGGGTCATCCTAGGCTACATAGGCAGTTTGAGGCCAGCCTGGGTTACATGAGACCCTGTCTCAAAAAAACAAAAAAATGAGAGGGGGGAAAAAGTAACTTTGATTCCATCAAATTGAAAATTTTACATCAAAGGTATGGTGGTTTAAATGAGAATGCCCCCCCCCCAGTAGGCATATATTTGAATATTTAGTCCCCAGTTGGTGGGACTGTTTGGGAAGGACTAAGAGTCATAGCCTTCTTGGAGGAGGTTTTGTCACTGGGAGTAGGCTTTAAGGTTTCAAAGGCTCAAGCTGTTCACAGTTAGCTCTCTGCCTAGTGCTTATTATTCAAGACGTAAGATCTTAGCTATTACACCATGCCTTCCTGCACGCTGCCATGCTCCATATGATGAAGGTCATGGACTCACCCTGTGAAACTGTAAGCTTCGAATAACTTTCTTCTGTAAGTTGTCTTGGTCATGGTATGTCATTATAGCAGTAGAAACATTTCTAAGACAAAAGGATACTAAGAAGGAAAAAATGAGGGACTATTTTAACTATATGATAAGATTCTGGTATGCAGAAAATGCAATTTTCTAGAAAACTTTCTAGAAGCTGTGCAGTGGTGGCACACACCTTTAAGCCCAGCACTCTGGTGGCACTGCAGGCAGATCTCTGAATTGGAGGTCTGGTCTACAGAGTGAGTTCCAGAACATCCAAGGCTACACAGAAAAACCCTGTCTTGGAAAACAAAAACTGTATAGAACTTGAGTAGCCATTTATGCAAAGCCAATATATGAAACACATGGAAAACTGCTCAGCATCATCTATCCTAGGAGTTTCAAGTCAAAGCTAAATGAGGTTCCCACTTACCTACTCTTGTGATTTTTGAGTATAATAATGAAATGTTGGTGAGAACATAAATTGGGTAGAAGTATAAACATGCAGCTCATTGGAAAACAATTTGGAAATCCTGGAACAGAAGGCAGTATGTTGTATGCTTTCCTTTCTAGGGTTTCTCCAGAATAGACATTTATGAAACAAAAAGCTGTCAAATGTTAGAGAAGAGGGGAAAGTGGCAGGAGGGATGTGTGACAGCTTAATAGAGCCTACGTTTCCTTTTGGATTGATAGAAGCGTTCTGTGATTTCTAGAACTTGGTGGTGGTGCTGGTAGTTATTGAGCCTTATTAATAGACTGTATACCATTAAGTGGTACAAATGATGAAAACTTAGTGAACTTTACCAGACACAGAAATAAAACCTGCTAGTGAGTATTTGCAGATGGTCAGAGAGGCAGAGTTAGACAAACACTTCAAACTTAGGGAGACAAGGACAAGACAGTATGAGTTTTTGTGAAAACAATTGCAACTGCAACTGGTTTGAACCTATCAAATGTGCTTAGATCCTTGAATTTCAAACAATACTGTTTTGGAGCAGGTAAAAGCACCTGCTGCTAAGCTTGATGGCCTAAGTTCAGTCCAAGGGAACCACGTGGGAGGAGAGAAGCAACTCTAGTTAGTTGTTCTCTGATCTCTATACATTTGTTGTGGCTTGTGCACATGCATATACATACAAATAAATAAGTGTAATGAAAATGTATTTTGGTTGGTCTGGAGAGATGGCTCAGCGGTTGCTCTTGCAGGCACTTGAGCTCAATTCCCAGCACCTACAAGGTGGTTCACAGCTATCCATAAATCCAGTTCCAAAGGATCTGATGCTGTCTTCTGCTCTGTATGGGCACTAAGCATGCACATGGCACACATACATACATACATACATACATACATACTGATAAAGATACATATAAAATAAATTGAATAAATTCTAATAAAAAATTTAAAAATTATATATATTGTTTTAAAATATGGTTCTGCTTAACTACAGCTATGTAACAAGTCCTTCCGCATCTGGGAAATAGCAGCATTGTTCATTGCTTCTGTTCTAGGTCTTTCCTGGGATCATCTGGGCAATTGTTGCACATTGACCCTTAAGACAGTGCCTAGGACTAGTCAGTTCCCAGTATCTCTTACTCATTCGTGGCTGCTGATGCTGGCTCAGCAGTGACTGCTGCCTTGGAACTCCTGCTTGTAGCATCTCTGTGTTTTGGGATTTCCTCACAGCTTAGCAGCAGGTTCTGAGAACAGAGCAGGCCAAAGCCAAGTCCATTTATGCTGTAGTTTGAGAAGGCACAGAGTATCACTTTCACCGTCCTCTGTTAGTGAATTATTAACCAAGCCTACCCTTGCACCTTCCCCTATCCCATCCCCTCTTCCCTAAATCCTGGCAGCCATTATTTACTATTTCTATGAATTTGTCTATTCTGGATAATCCTTATAAAGGAAACCATAAAGTATTAGGGAAGGACACAATTCATGTTTGATAGGTAGCAGTATATTTCTGGAAGAGCATTTGTCATGTCTGTATTATTACAGTCAATATTGCAAAATGTACTCAGCCCCCTTTTTTTTTTGGTGAAGGTGGAGGCTAGAACAACTGATCCCCCCCCCCCAACACACACATGAACAGTCAATATTGTGTAATGCACTCAGCCCTATTTTTGTGGGGATGGGGCTAGAGCAACTGATATTCCCTTCCCATTGAAGCCCTCTCTAAGACACTACAAAATTTTATTCCACTAGGACCAGAATCTTATCATTTTAGCTAGATCTTAAAATGGATATCTTTGATATGGCCTTAAAGTTCTTTTTTTTTTTTTTTAATTTAAAAAAATTTTTATTGGATATTTTCTTTATTTACATTTTAAATGTTTTCCCTTTTCCAGGTCTCCCCTTTGGAAACCCCATATCGCATCCTTCCTCCTCCCTGCCTCTATGAGGGTGCTCCCCCACCCAACCACTCCAGTCCTGCCATGGCATTCCGCTACACAGGGGCATCGAACACCCTCAGGCCCAAGGGCCTCTTCTCCCCCTGATGTCCAATAAGGCCATCGTCTGCTACATATGTGGCCAGTGCCATGGGTCCCTCAATGTGTATTCTTTGGTTGGTTGTCCAGTCCTCTGGAGCTCCAGGAGGTCAGACCAGTGGACACTGTTGCTCCCTCCATGGGGCTGCAAACCCCCTCAGCTCCTTCAGTGCCTTCTCCAAATCCTCCATCGGGGACCCCCATGTTCAGCCCAACGGTTGGCTGCAAGCATCTGCCTCTGTATTTGTCAGGCTCTGGCAGAGCCTCTCAGGAGACAGCCAGGCCTTAAAGTTCTTAACCTCCTTCAGTTTTGTTCTGGAAACCAGAGTACTAAAGTCATCTGCTTCCTATTCTATATCAGCATGTACTGGGGTGACAGGCACTGGATAATTTCTGTGGATAGTTTCTTTCAAAAATGCAGTCAGCTAGAGGAACACAGCAGTCACAGCCAGTTCCAGCATAGCTGCAGAATCTAGCTGGGTATGATGGCTGATTCCTTGATTATAGTTCATTCCTGCTGCTTGGGAATTCTGTTCTCCCCTTTGGATTCTTTTTACATCTTCTGTTGTTCCTTTTCTAGAAAATGTGGACTGTTTGCACCTAGTTATAGCTGGCTTCTTTTCTCCTGGACATCCAGCACTTTTTTCACATTTTCTTTTTTGTTGTTTAAATTCAGTTTGGGGCTTTTTTTGTTGTTGTTTTTGTTGTTTGTTTTTGTTTTTGTTTTAATCATGTATTGGTAGTTAGGTGTTTGTGTTGCTGGAACCAGATATCCAAGGAAAATAACTTAAGGGAGGATTTAATTTGGTTCACTGTTTCAGAGAGCTCAGTCCATACATAGCCTGTGGTTCTTAGGTCCATGGTGAAATGGAACATATTAGGAGTGGGTACAAACATGTGATATACCTCATGGTGTGCAAGAAGCAGAGAGAGGATTCTGTGATAGGACTTTGACAAGACACAGCCTAGGGTCATGCTCCCAGTGACCTATTTCCTCCAGTTAAGAAAGCTTAAGGAGCCGGGCAGTGGTAGTGTATGCTTTTAATCCCAGCACTTGGGAGGCAGAGACAGGCGGATTTCTGAGTTCGAGGCCAGCCTGGTCTACAGAGTGAGTTCCAGGACAGCCAGGGCTATACAGAGAAACCCTGTCTCGGAAAACCAAACAAAAAAAAAAAAAAAAAAAACTTATGGAAAATCCCAGTGGCATTAAAGAAATAAGTAACATATATGAACTTAAAATTGCCAGTGAGTCATTCGGATTCTCTTTTCAAGTTAAAACTTGCTTGTGTGTGATTCTAGCACTTGGGAGTTGGAGGCAGAAAGATCAAGGGTTCAATGCTAATCTAGGCTATGTGAGACCCTTGACTTACAAAACAATGGCAACAAAACCAACTAGGGCCAGCCAGATGGTCCTGGACAAGATGCTTGTGGTGCAAGCCTGGTGAGCTTTGATCCCCAGGTCTCACATAGTATAAGTAGAGAAATGGCTCCCACAAGTTGTCCTCTGACCTCTACATATGGAGTGGAGTGTGTGTGGATGTGTGTGTGTTCTCGAGTGCACACGTGTTTATTTGAGTGTGTATGCATATAGACAATATATAACTGTAAATGAAACATGAAGAAAATAAAATTCAACAGCACAAAAGTATTTAAGAATAATTTTTCTTCATTACTGTTTTTGAGGTTTTGGGGTTTGTTTTGTTTCTGTTTTTTTGAGACCAGGTCTTACTGCGGGTCCCAGGCTGGCCTGGAACTTGTAGCAGTCTTTCTGCTTCAGCCTTCTAAGTGCTGGTGCAGAACTGTTTTTAAACATTCCGAAAAGTGTTTTGTGGTAGATTGACTTCTGAAGGTAAACTAATTTTTGTATCTGTATTGTCAATTCAGAAACTTCTGAGATTTATTTAAATGTTTTGCATTTTGAGGTGGTCTGGCTTTGTATATTAGACTGGTCTGTTTGTGATCTTTCCTAGCCTGCAGAGTGCCAGGGTTACAAGTATGAGCCATCCTACTCCCAAATTCCTTTAATGTATTGATGTAGTGTCTTCTCCTCCTTAGAGTTGTCTGTGTGGGAAGTTTGTCCTCCGTCCACTACGACCATGCCGTAGATACTCCACTTCAAGCAGTTCTGGGTATGTTGCCTATTTCATTGGATCCAAGCTCTTTACTGTATACTAACAACAGAGAGGGTGTGTGTGTACTTTGAATATGGACATGGCTGCATAAACTAACTTTTATTAAGAAAACAGTTTTCAATAACTTCCATGGTCATCAGAGGAAGGCTGAGTGTAGTACAGTAAGATTTTTCATTTATGTTTTAATTTTTTTGAGACAGGGTTTCTTGATATAGCCCCAACTGTCCTGGAGCTCAATGTGTAGATCAGTCTGGCCTCAAACTCACAAGAGATCTGCCTACTTCTACCTCCTGAGTCTGGGCATCATCAATTATATTTTTTTGAGCAAAACAACATTCACATAACCTTTATTGTAAAATATTGTTAAAATTGTTCTATTTCATTATTGTTATTGCTCTCTTACTATGTTTAGTTTATAAATTAATCTTTATCATAGATACATATGTATAGAGAAAAATACAGCATTTGATTCTATCTATGGCTTCTGGGGTTCTTAGAACAAATCCTCCCCCTTCCCAGTAAGAGGGAACTACTATATTATACTGAAGCTTTGCTCTAAGATCTGAGGAGTTCCCTTCTGTTACATTTGGGTGAAGCCTTAGTCATGATGCTCCTTTCGGTTCTTTGGTAACTGGGTGAGCAGAGTCTTCTCTTCAAGTGCTTCTGTTTTATGGGAGTTCATTTAGGTCCCTACTATAGTGTTGTAAGTTTAAAACGTGCTTGTTACTTCTTGTGATGTCTTACTTTATTGTCTTCCTTTTCCAATTGGGACATGCCGAGCAGGCCCTGACCTATGTCTCCAGCTCAGTAATTTTCAAATTTAAATTTAATTTAATGTGATGTCTTGCTTTGTAGCCCATGCTGGCTTCAGTCTCGGAGCAGTATTCCTGTCTCAGCCTTTAAAATGTTAGAATTAGCTTTCTTTTTTTGTAAAGGATTTACTTTATTTTTCTTACAGAAAAGCTTATAGAGGAGCTTTTAAAGTCAGTGATTTGTGGGACTTCAGAGGAAATCTCAAAATTGCAAATATCAAGTTTTAAGGGTTAAACAAGATACTGCATTCTTTCTGTTGTAGTTATTATCTTTTAAAATTTTTGTTATCTGTATGTAAATAATGTTATTTCATATTGCAGACACGTTAAAAATGATCAAGAAAAAGTGGTTTGCAGCTGTGGCGTTACTCTTGGCTGCTGTAGTCTGAGTCCATGGTAGAGAAATGGAAGTGTGAAGATCCATAAGACTCAGTAGGAAAGCAGAAAAGGGAACACAAGAAAGTATGATATTTTTCCCGTTTCCTTCTTCTAGGTTGACCGCTGGTAAAATCGCTGGAGCTGGCCTTTTGTTCATTGGTGGAGGGATTGGTGGTACTATCCTGTATGCCAAATGGGATTCTCATTTCCGGGAAAGTGTAGAGAAATCCATACCTTACTCAGACAAGCTCTTTGGAATGGTTCTTGGCTCTGCGCCTTATACTGTTCCATTGCCAAAGAAACCGGTAAGAATTTTAAACAGTATTTCAATTTATGTTATAAAATGCTTTCACTCAACTACTTATTTTTGAGGCAGTTTTATGTAGCCCAACCTGGGCTTGAACTCCTGATTCTCTGGCTTCACCTCCTACATTTAGGGACTACAGGAATATACCATTATACCTGAGTATGAAATACTTTTAAAAAGCAAACGGTTCCTATGAAGGCTTGATAGATGCCCCAGTGTAGGGGAATCGTGGGTGGGGAGGTGGGAATGGGTGGGTGGGTGGAGGAACACCCTCACAGAAGCAGGGGAAGGGGGAATGGGATAGGGGGTTTCCAGGAAGGAGAAAACCAGGAAAGGGGATAACATTTGAAATGTAAATAAAGAAAATATCCAATAAAAAATATGTGTGTGTGTGTGTGTGTGTGTGTGTAGCAAGCTATTTTCATCTGGATAGTATTTTTGTATAACTCACTGCAACTTGCCACATGTATGTTTGTTCTCTTCAACTTGAACTAACAGTAATCTTTTAAAGTAGAATTTTAGGTGTGAGAATTCCCTAAATGCTCTTAATTACCACATAAAAAACAACCATACTGCACAAGGGCAAATAGAAGAGGCATGTTGGATGCAGGTAACTGGTCTGCCTGTGGCCTGAGACACAGTGGGGGTTTGTACCTAACTTAGTGAACTGAGAAAATAATGTAGAGTGGTCAGGATGGAACCCATTGTTGTAGCTGGGTATAGCTCCCATAGACAAGAGGCTACAGGAGTGTCTGCCATAACAACTGTGTGTGTGTGTGTGTGTGTGTGTGTGTGTGTGTGTGTGTAGATAAGTATAAATTTTCCAGAGTGTTCTTCTGCTGTGGGATCTAGGGATCAAGCTCAGGTTGCAGGCTTACACAACAAGTGTTTTTCACCACTTGGCAGCCTTAAAACCTTTAAGCTCATCTTTAAAAGGCATTGCATCCACTGGAATTAGAGTTACAGGTGGTTATGAGTCACCATGTGGGTGCTGGGAATTGAACTCAGGTCCTTTGCAAAAGCCTTTAGTGCTCTTAATCACTGAGCCATTTCTCCAGCCCCCTTTTAAAAATACTTTATTTTATGTGTATTGGTGTTTTGGCCTGTATGTATGTTTGTGTACTACATCTGTGCTCATGTCTGTGGAGATCAGCAGAGGGTATCAGATTCCCAGGAATTCGAGTTACAAACAGTTAGGAGCCACCATGTGAGTGCTGGGATTCAAACCCTGGTCCTCAAAAGAGCAGCCAGTGTTCTTAGCTACTAAGCCATCTCTTCACCCTCCAATCTTAAATATTTCTTAATTCAAACACAGCAGCTTGTTTACACACAGGTATAGACACAAGAGACATACAGAAGAACATGGGCTTTTTGGCCTTTTGCTTTAGATACTTCTTTATGCTTTGTGGCTGGATGTTCTTGATCAGGTAGTTCCTTCTCATAAGCTGTGGGTATCTGACGTCCAGAATCTAGCATGGCCTAGAGACCAATTCTATCAATTCTATTGGTTTAAAATTGAAAGTGTTACCTGGTTCTTTCATTATAACCAACTGTTCCTGGCTCATCTTCCAATTCATTATTTCTTAGACCTTTAAAAGGTCTGCATTGGCTAAAGGAGACAGTCACACAACTGTAGTACTTACAGAATCGTGTGACTTCATCTAAAAGTCAGTTTTAAGACATACAATCTGGGGGAGATAGCTGGAAGCACCTCTAGGAGCAGGGTTCCTGGCTAAGAAGCTGAGAGTACTGTTCATTTCTTGTTTGACCTAATCACAGTCACAAGTGTCAATTTTTGTGAATGAATTCTTCATCTCTGATTGGCTTGTACTCATTACACTTCAGTTGCTTTGCAGACTGTTTCCACTTGAATAGCATAGTGTACCTATACTGAACCACCTCAAAACCTACATGCTTTGTGATTTGCTTCCCTTCCCACCCCAGACTGGTGCTAGAAATTAGGGCCCTGCCATTGAGCCCTCAGCTCCCGATAGTAGTGGCTACCAGGTTGCTGGGTTAGAATTGCTGGATTCTTCATTATTGCTTTTATTTGTTAGCTCTCTGTTTTGCTTAATCTTCCTTGGCCTTTATCATTTCGTATACCGATGATCTTCTGCATTAAAGCCATTGTTTTCCCCATACACTTGGACTTTCCCGCCTTCCAGTTTTCACCCCCAGATTTCTCCTGAATAAATAGAGATTATCTTTATGTCAATGTAGAGTCTTCTAGAATAAATAAATTAAGTAAACCACTGCCGTGCTTTCATGGCACTGTTTGCCAGGAACTTTTAAACATTTTTAATAAAATTTTTAGTGATTTATTTATTTTTATTTTACATGCATTGGTATTTTGCCTCTGTGTGTGTGTTTGTGAAGGTGTCACATCACCTGGAACTGGAGTTACAGGCAGTTGTGAGTTGCTTTGTGGGTGCTAGAAATTGAACCCGGGTCCTCTGGAAGAGCAGCCAGTGATTTTAACTGCTGAGTCTTTTCTCTAGCCCGGCATTTTTTATTTCCTAACAACCAAATGTAAAATGAGATGGTGGCACACACCTTTAATCCCAGCACTTGGGAGGCAGAGGCAGGTGGATCTCTGAATTTGAGGCCAGCCTGGTCTGCAGAGTGAGTTCCAGGATAGTCAGGGCTACACAGAGAACCCCAAACCCTGATTTCGTGAGAAACCAAAAAAGAAAAGAAAATGAAAAATGAAACTGTAAAGATTGTCTGGTGGACTGGCAAGATGGTTCAGTAGGTAAAATCTTGCCATCACGACTGATGATCAAATGTTGGAAGCAGAGAGCATGTTCTTGCAAGTTGTCTTAACACCACATGAGTGCTGTGGTGTGTGCTTCTCCCTCCAATAAATAAATGTTGAAAATAAAGAATACTGATTGAATATGGAAAGGTCATATGTCAGTCTAGGATCTGTTCCTTGTTTTCCTGATTTCTTTTTGGGGGGAGGGGTTGTTGGGGGGTGTATAGAGAATTTCTTGTGTACTGTATAGAAGCATCACCTGTCAATAAAAAGCTAAGCCTGGCCTATTAGCTAAGGCAGGAAAAGGAGATGGGAGTTCTGTAGGGAGAGAAGGACTCTGGGATAGAGTCAGGAATGAGAAGAGATTAACCCTGAATTTCTTCTGAGGAGACACGTATGAAACTGAGGAGTGGTAGCCAGCCATGTGGCACTCATAGAGCAGAATAAACGGGTTAATTAGGTTATGAGCTAGTCAGGGAACAAGCTCTAGCTTAAGGCCTAGGCATTTATTCATAGTCATTCTCAGAGTTGTCATTTCCCATAGATACAGGGAAGGTGGGGGAACAAGATTTCTTCGTTTCGCCCAGGCTGGTTTCAAACTCAGAGATCAGTTCCACCAGCCTCTGTCTCCCAAGTGCTGGGATTAAAGGTGAGTGCCACAATGCCTGGCACTGGTTCCTTTCTTGCAATGGTGTGTGGACTTTACCAGTAGTTGGTTTGATATTTACTACTCTAAGCAGTCTGACTCTTCCTTGTTTTTTCCACCTTATGACCAAATAATATTGCATGTAAATCTGTAGCTTTATGACATTTGTTAAAGTTTTTTTTTTTTAAGTTGAGTAAAGAATCAGGTATAATTATAAAGAATTAATGATGTAGAAGACTAGCCAAGAACATTTCAGAGAAGTGTTATGAGAGGTGTAGAGGTGAGAGGGCGCTTGCTTTTTCCAGATACTGGTTTTATTCCAATAATACATTTGTAAAAAAGATTTGACATAGGAATAAAATTTGGAGAAATTGAACATCTGAATTTGGAAATTCATCATAAACCTGCTTGCTATAAGAGTGTGAGTTACTGGACCCTAACTCTGACCTGGAGATGGAGCTTGCCCCAGTATGCATGAGACGCTGGGTTTAATTCCTGACAAGAAAAGGGGAAAACAACCAACAGTATGTTACATGTTAATTTGTACATGTAATGGGTTGCATGTTATTTTGTTTTAAATATATTGTATTTTAAATAAGTGGAAAATTGTGTATCTTCCTCAGCTTATGCTGGTGTGGAAGGATAGATTTTGGATTTTTCCCAAAGATGGCCTGCGAACTGGAAGGGAAAGAGGCAGTGAAAGGCCCATTGCAACCACTGATGATCTTGATATGTGCTTGTTAAACAGTGAACATATGTTTCATAAATTCATAAGTAACAGTGTGGTAGACCATATCTGCAGTCCCAACATCTAGAGGCTGTTGTAGGATTGGAGTTTAAGGCCAGCCTGAGTTACAGAGTTAGACCCTGTTTCAAAAATTAAAACAGGCCAGGGCTGGAGAGATGGCTCAGTGATTAAGAGCACTGGAGGCTCTTCCAGAGGATACTAGGGTTTAATTACCAGCACTCATGTGGTGGCTTATAACCAACCATCAGTAACTCCCATTCCAGGGGATCTGATGCCCTCTTCTGGCTTCTCTTGATACCAAGTACACATGTGATATACAGACATATGCAGGCACAACATCCAAAGATATAATTATATTCATTTTTTAAAGAAAGCAACCTAATTCAAAGAAAATGGGTATTTTTCTAGTTTCTGTGACAGAGTTTTTTTGTTTGTTTTTAAAAGATTTGTTTATTGTCTTTATGGGTGTACTGTAACTGTCTTCATACACACCAGAAGAGGGCACCAAATCCCATTACAGATGGTTGTGAGCCACCATGTGATTGCTGGGATTTGAACTCAGGACCTCTGGAAGAGCAGTCAGTGCTCTTAACCACTGAGCCATCTCTCCAGCCCCGGTAACAAAGTTTTAAACCATTTCTGTTTAAGTAATCATCTAGGACTGTGTGACCCAGTTCCTGCTCTGGCCCTTAATAAAAAGGGAGACAACAAGAGTGGGGAACAACAGTTTTCATTATTTCTTCATTTTCCCCAGCAAATCTCACAGCATCATTAATGAACAGTAGTGCCTAAAGTTAGTCTGGCTTTAATTGGGAAAGGAAAGCAGTTACTGCTTACAAACCTGTTATGTTTCTTCATGTGTAATTGTATCCTGACAATAATAAAAAAAAACAAACAAAAAAAACCAAGTTTTACTCCAGGCCTTCCAAAATCAGTCATTTGTTCCTAACTGAATGCACACAGAAAACCATAATTTTATTTAAAAAAGAAATGGCTCTAGGTGGAAATAGCCTTCTCAGTGTTAGTTATGTAAGAGGAATGACATGGAAAGGGGTGGTAATGTATCACATGCTCTATTATCTATCATGAAGAAACCGTTGCTAGTGCTAAAACATGTCCTAGTCCATTGAGATTAAGTTTTTAGAATGTTTTTTGTAGTAATGACAGTTGCCTTTAAAAAAGAATATTACTATATGTTCCCTTTTAAAGACAACATTATATTCTAAATTTTAAACATTTCCATTTCCAAGATTCAGTCTGGTCCACTAAAAATCTCCAGCGTATCAGAGGTGATGAAAGACTCCAAACTGCCCGTGGCAGAGACCCAGAAAAAGAAGGGAGACACTCCAGCTTCAGCAGGTACATGTTAGAGCCACTCTTTGGAAGGTATAATGGGAGGAGTTATCTTAATGTCTGCGTATTTAAAGTCAGAGGAGCGTCCTTCTTTGACTAGGAAGGACTCTTAACTGTCCTTAGTTTATCTGTTCTCCCCTGTGGGTTTCAGTGGTTGAGAGGACATAGGGTTGAATTTCGATTAGCAGTTAACTTTAATCCTTTTCTCCGTTATCTGATACCTAGCCTTTTATCCTGTGTAATATGTTAAGAGATATCTTTTGAATGAGAATTTAATTCTTAAACAAAATTTGTCTCATTTTCCTGCTTTCCTAGCCATTTCATCTCTAAAATTGTTTTTTCCTCTTCCATCAACATTTTTGTTTATAAATTAATCTTTCTTAAAATTGTCATTTATGAAGTGATTTTTTTACATGAATTCTTTCCTTCACACACTATCTTCACTGTGAACATACTCTTCTCTGTGTTTGAAACTCATCTTTTTCCACATCTTTCATGTCTTCCTTCATGTCTGCTACTCTTCAGAGTGGTTAGAGACCCTCTGCCAAATCTCTTTCTTGTCTCTCCTCCTTTGACACAGACTGCTGTTCTTTTCGATGTGTTACTGATGTTCACTTCTCTGTACTTAGAATTAGCACTGTTACTAGAAGCCTTTCTTGAGGTAAGGGGGATTAAAGTGTCTGTAGGCACTGAGAAGATTTTGTGTCAACCTTTGTCAATTTTCTGTTTCTGTTTATTACTCAAACACAGGGCAGTAGAATTATTTTGTCTGTTTAAGTAGTAACAGTATGAAGTGCTCAGCAGTAGTACCTTTGTACGGGTAACAGCAGTATGAGTACCATGCATGACATGTATTTATAGCATCCACAGGGGCAGCTCAAATTATTTCTGCAGCAGGTGATACACTTTCGGTCCCGGCCCCTGCGGTTCAGCATGAGAACACTGTAAAAACCGAATGTCCCAGCACTAATGAAGGAAAATCTACATCTGTAACCACAGGTAGTTTAATTATTTATAATACGCTGTAGATGCTTTGCTCACCAGAACTGTATTGCCTAGGCAGCCCATAGATAACTGGAAATGTGTACCCAGACTGGTTTCCAGCCTTCAAACTTGCCTAGGGAAGACTTTAACTTCTAAGTCCAAGTTGACCCATATGTTATGAGTGAATCCCTATTTTCTTTGGAATCCACGAGTTTAGAGTCCTTACCACTTTTTGTTGATGTCACTGCTTTCTTTGTATCCCTGTTAGCTGTTAAACGTCTGTTGAAATTTGCTTTCCTCTTGTTCACTTTTGCTGCAAGAGGATGCATTCTCATCTTCTGTAAGGGAGCGACCACCTGAAGAAGTTGCAGCTCGCCTAGCTCAACAAGAAAAGCAAGAACAAGTTGAGATGGAGTGTATGTAAATCAAGTCATCCTCAGTGCTCTCTTCATCCATTAGCCCACCTTAGGTCCAGTAGCTGTTGGGATTTCTTTGGTTTCTGTATGTCACTGCTTAGTTCCCACCATCATTTCACCGTTTGTGCTCTTTCCACCTAAGCTGCTCTTACCAGGTAACAAGCTCTTCTGACGGTGTGTGGGTGAACATTCCAAATCCATTTTATTTCTAGATGAAGCTATCTTACAACTCCAGGAAACAGAAATGGATTATTTCAACTTTTAATGCGTATATATGTATGTAGAGGAAAGAGGGTGTTCTTATGTTGCTAGACTTCAGTAAAACAAGTGTATTTCCTCTAAAGTTTCAAGTTTCAATTCTCTCTCTCTCTCTCTCTCTCTTTCTCTCTCTCTCTCTGTGTGTGTGTGTGTGTGTGTGTGTGTGTTTAGGTTCACTCACCTGTGAAAGTCTAGAACTAAGAAATTGACTTTAGATATTTTCTTGTATTGCTAGTCACCTAATTTTTTGAGACAAGATTGCTCATTGTACCTTAAGCTTGCTGTTTTTGCTAGACTAGAAGTTCTCAAGACCTGTAGGTCATGACCCCTTTGGAAATCTCTATAGACCATCTGCATATCAGATATTTACATTCTCATTCATAACGGTAGCAAAACACAGTTATGATTGGGGGTTACTACCACATGAAGAATTTGTATTAAGACTGTATAAGATTAATTGTATAAGAGACTGCAATATTAGGAAGGTTGAGAACTCCTGGGCTAGATTGACAAGCCAGTGGGCCCTCTGGGATCTGCCTGATTCTCTACCCCAGCACTATGGTTGTTATAGATGTACTTGCTGCAATGCCCAGCTTTTACACAGATGGTGGGGATCTGAACTCCAGTCCCTATGCTTGAGTAGCATATACTCACGGAGCTGTAGATACTCCTCTTGTATAGGAGATGCAGGCTGTTACTTATTGCACTGTGTGCTGTGTATTGGTGACTATGGAAATAATGGAGTGTAAAGAGCTTTTTGCTGAACAGGAAGTTACTTTCAAAATCTCTAGCAGCTATTGTGAATTTTCTCTCTGGCCACATCACTTCTTTTTTACTGCTGCTGCATCTGGCTCTGTTTCCTTGGCACCTTATTGGCTCTAACCTGTGCTAAGGAGCTGCTGTTATGAGAGAGTGGATGTGGAAGAAGCCTTAGGTCTAGAGCATTAGCCGAAGCCCTACTGGACTTGAGTTGTTTTAATTGTGTGTGTTCTCTTACATTATTGGCCTTGTTATAGATAGTTGAAAATGTTAAATAAGTAAAAAAATTCTGAGTGAAATGTTTTTGTACTTTCTCATTTGTCAATAATGTTAATATTCTTCCACCTTCCTCCCTCCCTCTCTCCATCACTCCATCTGTCTCTGATACATTTTGCCATGTGTAGCTCAGGCTGTCTTTGACCTTACTGTATAGCACTGTAGCCTAGGATGGTCTTGACCTCACAATCCTGCTTCAGTCTTCTCAGGTATAAGATTACATGTGGATTTATGTTCTCTACTCACTTTTCATTCTTCTGTCATATGAGTGCCTTGCATTACGTTATAAATTGGAGATGCAGGGTCTGCTGCTTTAACCCGTCCCTTTGAGGTTGGTCTAAATTTTCTTGATTTGGTTAAGGTAAACTAAAAAAAATTAGCATCTTGGCTTTTGCCTCTTAATTTTCCTTTAAATTTTAGAACTGTATGCATGTGTTTTTGGGTTTTTTTTGTTTTTGTTTTTTTTTTAAATCAGGATTAGAGCATAGTCAATAAATGTCTAAAGAGGGTACCATTGCAGGTGACCTGCTTACAGTCTCCCACTGCTGTCTGATCTTGGATGCCCACCATTGAAAAAGCCTAGCCTGAGAGCCAAGTACTATATTTTTCCTCTTCTCTCTCTTGCTTTCTTGATGCCTTGCTCTTTAGATTAAGCTGCAGTTTGATCTCACTTTCTTGGTATTTTTTTCATTATTGGCTTTTTTTATTTAACTGTGTGCACATGCCCACCCTTGATGTTTTTTGTTTGTTTTTAAAAAGGAGAGGACAGCCTTTAACATTTGGTGTTTATTTCTTGTGTGCTTTTGTGGGGAAACTGTTCATTCTAAGTCTCCTTTTGGGTTTTTTGTTGTGGTGGTGTTAACTTGGTTGATTTTCTTCTTTGTTTTGAATAGTCTTTTTAAAAATTGCATTTATTTATTTATTTATTTATTTAGTAGGCATATGTTTGTATATGTCGGGCTACAGGTACCATGGCAAAGTATATGTGGAAATTCTTTATTGGCACCATGTGTGTTCCAGGGATTGAACTCATGCTGTTAGGCTCACCAGCAAGTATCTTTCTTTATTTGCTGAGCCATCTTATCGGCCTTGCTTGAGATAAGGATTTGCTGTATAATGTGTGGTTATCCTCCTGCCTCTGTCTCTTGAGTGCTACCACCACACAGAGCTTTTCTTGTACTTTTTGTTGGCATGTTTTCTATCTCTTTGATTTGTTATCTCCTTGTATCCTGGACATATGAGTTGTTATGGGTTTTCCTCTGGCTGAGAAGGTGAAAATAGGTACTTTTTTTCCTGTTGAGTCTGTGATTTTTATAAAATGAGAAAGCTAATGATTATGCTACCTGTATACCCTTCAGAACGTTCTAAACCTTTCTCTATTTGATTTGTTAGCCTTTCTAAGATTTTTTTTCCCCTAAACAATCTTTTTGTTTTGTTTTGTTTGGTTTTTCGAGACAGGGTTTCTCGGTATAGCCCTGGCTGTCCTGGAACTCACTCTGTAGACCAGGCTGGCCTCCAACTCAGAAATCCACCTGTCTCTGCCTCCCAAGTGCTGGGATTAAAGGCGTGCGCCACCACTGCCCGGCTCCCTAAACAATCTTTAATTTGGAAAATGCAGACATTTATAAAAGTGAAAATAATACAGTGAACTCTGACAGATCCATCATCTGTACTTATTTTTTGAAAGATGTATTGATTGTCTTTTTATCTGTGAGTGCTTGCCTGCATGTATGTATGTACCGTGTGTTGTGCCTGGTACCTTTGGAGGCCAGAAGAGGGTGTTAAGCTGGAAGCAGAGTTAGATGGAGGTCTGAGCTGCCATGTGAGTGCTGGGGACCCAAACCTTGTCCTCTACAGAAGCTTAAGTGCTCTGAACCATTCTGTAACTAAGTTCATACCCATAACCCCACTTTCATACTTGTAAGAGAATTATGCTTTCCTAAAATTGAGCCCTGTGTCTAGCTTATTTTGTTTGATGTTTTTGTGAAGTAATTGTGCTGGAATACTTCTAGGAGAAGAATAGAAGGTAAAGTCTTTTGTGAGGAGGATTTGTTTTTAACTGTTCTTTCTTTCTTCAGCTCTAGCCAAGAGTTTAGAAGATGCTCTGAACCGGACTGCGTCTGTCACTCTGCAGACGATTACAGCCCAGAATGCTGCAGTTCAGGCTGTCAAGGCACACTCCAACATACTGAAAACAGCCATGGACAATTCTGAGGTGAGCCAAGGAAGGACAGACCTGTGAAATAGACTGGCTGCTTCTGTGTGATATAGGCTTTCTCACAGAATAAAGACAGTCTATGATGATTTTCCTTCTTTTTTCCTTCTATATTTTTAAGTCAGAATCTTCTCACTGTGTATTTCAGACTAGCCTGCATTAAGGAGGCCAGACTGACAGTGACTTGCAGTGATCTTCTTGCATAAGCCTCCTAAGTAGGGATATCACAGGTGTGTGCTAGCTGAGAAAAACCTTCAGATATGTTTTAAATGAACCATAGCACTGTTAACAGTGTGAGAATTCATGGGTTTGTCTTTTGAGACATGGTCTCATGTAATTCAGGCTGATACTAAATTTACTATGTAGCTGATACAGAAGACTTGTTAGTAATGTCATCAGTAAAATGTATAAATGTACTTTTTTAAAAAAAAAAAAATAGAATGGGCCACATTTATTTATTTTATACATGAGTACACTATAGCTGTTTTCAGACACACCAGAAGAGGGCATCAGATCCCCTTTCAGGTGGTCGTGAGCCACCATGTTGTTGCTGGGAATTGAACTCGGGGTCCTCTGGAAGAGTGGTCAGTGGTCTTAACCACTGAGCCATCTCTCCAGCCCCCATAATTTTCAAATTTTAAAGATCGTTTTCATTTATTTTAAATAAACTACTTTTATTTAATCTTATTGTATTGCCTGAGACAGAGTCTCTTATATCACAGGCTGGTAATGGATTCACTATAGCCAAAGATGAACTTGCTTCTGTCTCTACTTGAAAAGTGCTAAGATTACTAGGTGTCCGCAATCTCACCTGGTTTGAGAGTTTTGCTTTTTCTTACTACACCGTCCACATGTTTTGTTACCTTTTAAAAATACTTGTTTGTTTGTTTGTTTATTGAGAAAGGGTTTCTCTGTTTAGCTCTGCCTGTCCTAGAACTCACTCTGTAATCAGGCCACCTTGAACTCTACCTACCTCTGTCTCCTAATCGCTGAGATTAAAGGTGTGTACCATCATCACCTGGGAAATAAACTTTAAATTTTTAGATATTTTAGAATGATGTGAAATTTTAAGAAATAGTAATAAACTTATATAGCACAGGCACAACATATTTTAATGTTTATGTTAGTAACTTTTGTTAAACACTTAAAAATAATTTTGATTTCTGAAGTATTACTGGGACTCAGTAAATTTCCTTTACAATTACCTTTGAGTTTCAGTGTGTGAAAACATATCTCAATACCAAATTATTTAGACTAAAGTAGAGTAAGCATGTGAACTATAACATTAAGGCTGAAGCTCTGAGTAATCAGAGAGTGAGTTTGCCAGCTGTTACTTCGTTCCGAGAGTCAGATAATACTTTAAGAGCACTTGGCTGCTCTTCTAAAGGTCCTGAGTTCAATTCCTAGCAAACACAGGTAGCTCATACCCATCTATAATAGAATCTGATGCCTTTTGACATGTATGTGTACAAGCAAATATAGTACTCAAATACATTAATAGGCTGAAAATAAAAAATAAATAAATACTGGAATGCTTTAAAAGTGGCTGGTCATGGTGGCACACACCTTTAACCTGCAGAGGCAGGCTAAATCTCTCCATGTGAGGCCAACCTGGTCAACAAAGTGATTTCCAGATCAGCCAGAGCTGTTGCACATAAAAACCATCTTGATAAAAAAAAACAAAAACAAAATAAATACATACTAAATAGATGGAAAGAAAACTTAAAAGTTTGAAGTTCACAGGGGGAAAAGTGTAGCTATCATAGTTTAGTCAGCAAAATGGGACAGCAGTCAGTTGTTGGTCATGCTCATTACATGGGTGTGGAGGACTGGAATGTCCTTGGTGTTAGGGATACCCCTGGGTGAATGTTGTTCAGAGGGACAGCAGTTGGTGGCTTCGGAGTAGAGCAGCATGGAAGAGTATTGCCCTCTAGGGAAGGTGCCCAGCCGTCTACTGAAGAGCCCTTACAGAGCAGTTAAAGAAGAAGAACAGAGTTAGTCCTTTTATTACAAAAATCTCTAAATACAGCTTTCAGTTGTTTTAAACACTACTTTTAAAAAATCTTTTCATTGAACAAACCTGTTTTTATTTAAGTTTACTTTTTTGTTTGAGACAAGGTCTCCTGTATCAAAGGATGGACTCAAACTTGTTATGTAACTGAGGATGACCTTTACTTCTGATTCTCCTGGCTCTTCATTTTGAGTGTTGGATTTGCAGGCATGTGCTTCTGTGTCTGGTTTTATATGCTGCTGGGGATGGAACCCTAGGCTTTGTGTATGGTAGCAAGCACTCTGCCAATTGAACAGTATCCCTAACCACATTTTAAAATTTTATTTTATTTGTTCTGAGATAGTCTTACTGGGTAGCCTCCACCAGTTTCAAACTTAGGATCTTCCTGTGTCAACATTAGTTTTCAGATGATTCTTCTGTTTCTGCCTCTTGTCTCTGTGTAGGAATGCTAGTATTACAGATGCATACCACTGAGTCTAGCTTATTTATATAGACTTCAAGGATAAAATTCAGGTTGTCAGGTTGTATGACAACCTCTTTTATTTGCTAAACCGTCTTTCTGGTCCCCAAGTTATTTTTATCAGAGTAGTGCTGGGAAATGGCTGTACTTGACCTGACTGTGTTGTGGGGCTCTTTTTCCCTCTGGACCTCTGTAAGCCTGAATTGCCTTCAACCAGGAAGATACATTTTTGTCATTTATGTTTCTATCTTTACAAGTCTATTAGTATCAGTTATGAAGAATTCTGTAATATAAGGCCAGGTTCATTTTTCCATATTGCATTGTAGTACTTCGATATGGTTTGAAATGTTTATGCTCATCAATATTAAATTGGGCGTGCTTATTAATCTTATCACTAGACCTCAGTTACTATTTTATACAATTTTAAATATTTTTTCAATGTGTGGTAAATTAATTTCTTTGTAATGTTTTAGAGTTAAGGATTTAAAAATTGATTTTAAGAGCCAGGCAGTGGTGGCACACGCCTTTAATTCCAGCACTTGGAGGTAGAGGCAGGTGGATTTCTGAGATCGAGGCCAGCCTGGTCTACAGAGTGAGTTCCAGGACAGCCAGGGCTACACAGAGAAACCCTGTCTCGAAAAACCAAAAAAAAAAAAGATTCTAAGAAGCTCATTAGATTGGCACAGTGGTCTAGTGAGGTAAAAGTTATCTCTATCTTAAGAGCATTGGCTTTATGTTTTCCATTGGTAATTGATATGCTCTTAAAATGGAGACTATATTAGATGGTAGTGGGAATGTTACCTGGAAAATTGGTGCTGAAAGAGAATCCTGAAGTCGGTTGTGTTGTCTTATCTTAGAATGCCCTATAAAGAGCAGGCTGTCTGGACGTTCCTTCTGAATTTGATAGCACAGAATTCTGCATTAATCTTGACCTGTACTTGTACGACAGTGAGAGCGATTAATTATGTTTACATAATTTAAAATTTTGTTTAGATTGCAGGTGAGAAGAAGTCAGCCCAGTGGCGAACAGTGGAGGGTGCGTTGAAGGAGCGAAGAAAGGCAGTTGATGAAGCTGCCGATGCCCTTCTCAAAGCCAAGTAATTATTCATGTACTTTAAAAAGGAAGTAGGGCCTCTCCTGGTAGTTTTCTTTGGGCTGCACTTTTTCTGTGCTGTCTTTATAAATGAAAAAGAAGCAGAGAAACCATTCCCTCACCTCACCACCAGTGGATGCTCTGAACTGGCCTCAGGAAGATTTAAGAGAATGAACTGTATGAAGCACAATTAAACTAAAATAAAATGAGTAGAAATTTATATACAGGAGCTCATAAAATTCAGGTTTGCATTGGATTATTGCTTAGATTATGTGTCTACACAGTTATCATAGTTTTGTTCTTATTTCTAGATTTTAATGAGTATTCTCAGTATAGTTATATCAAAATTCGGAATGTATATCATAACAGTTTGCCAGCACTACAAAAACAATTTATTGAACTGTCTGCTACTTAGATCTGTTTTTTCCTACAAATTGGCTAAAACCTAGTATCTTATTTTGGTCGTAAAGGCTATGACCAAAAGCAGCTTAGGGAGGAAGAGCTTATTTGTCTCACACAACTCAGTCACAGCCCATCATTGAGGGACGTCAAGGCAGGAACTTGGAGGCAGAACTGAAGCAGAGGCCACAGGGGAATTCTGCTTACTGATATTCCCCATGGCTTGTTCAGCCTGGTTTCTTAATAATGCAGGGCCACCTGTCCAGGAATGGCACCCCACCCACAGTGGGCTGAGCTCTTCATCTATCCTCAGTCAAGAACATGCTTCCCAGGCTTGACTACAGGCCAGTCAGATGAGATCATGTTCTCATTTGAGGTTCGTTCCTAGAAAACTCTCGCTTAGGTCAAGATGACAGAAAACACAGCTAAGGTCAGACACAGAAACTGTCTCTTGTTCCAAAGCCCGAATTGCTCATGTGCCATGGCCTGAGGACGTTCGTGTGTTATACTCACTTTAAAAACTCTTTAATAAAATTAGTAACAGTTACATGGAGCTGTAATATTTTTATTTTTTCTGCAGGGAAGAATTAGAGAAGATGAAAACTATAATTGAAGATGCAAAGAAAAGAGAGGTTGCTGGGGCCGCCCCTCATATAACTGCTGCAGAGGGGAAACTTCACAGCATGATAGTTGATCTGGATAATGTGGTCAAAAAGGTATGTTTCTGAGGTCTTTGTAATGTTCTATACTTTAAAGTATCTGTTAAAGCATTTTTAAGAATTTTTTGGGGGGTGGAAGGGGAGAACTGGAGGGATGGCTCGGGTTAAGAGCACTTACTTGCTCTTCTTCCAGAGGTCCTGAGTTCAATTCCCAGCAACCACATGGTGGCTCACAACCATCTGTAATGGGATCCGATGCCCTCTTCTGGTGCATCTGAAGACAGCTATAGTGTACTCACATATATACAATAAAATAATTTTCCTTTTATAAAAAGAAAAGACTCACTACTCTTGAGGTGGCTGGACTTTAAAAAGAAAAAACAAAAAGCAAAACAAAACAAAATTTCGAAAAAATAATGATTCCTACTATCTCTTCAAGTTTTTTTTATTGTAAGGTATTCATTATAAAAGAAAAGTATGGGGCTGGAGAGATGGCTTAGCACTTAAGAGCACTTAACAGAGGTCCTGAGTTCAGTTCCCAGCAAAATACGTAGTGGTTCACAGCCATCTATAATAGAATGTGATGCTTCTTCTGTGATGCAGGCATGCATGCAAATAGAACACTAATATACATAAATAAGTCTTAAAAGTATCATTTTTAACTACTTTTGAAATTTGTGTCAGATGGCTGGTAGCAGCATAAGGGCACTTGCCTCTGACTATGATGATCTGAAGTAGATTTTTGGGGCTCAGTTAATGGAAGGAGAGAACTGATTCTCTCTCAAGACGTCCTCTCATGTCTACTCATGTGCTGTGGTGCATGAACATACACACATAAACACAGATATAACACACACATGCTTTCACAAAACAAATTGTGTTTAAAAAAAAAAAAGACAAGTTAGTTTGTATTTTCTGATCTTCAGATTTCTATGAATTGTTTGAACCCCCCAGTGAGACTGGTTTCTTAGAGTGTAGATGGTGTTTTTTGTTCCATTTAGCCAGAGACCCCTTCTGTCTGCTTAGGTCCAGGCTGCTCAGTCAGAGGCTAAGGTGGTGTCTCAGTATCATGAACTTGTGGTCCAAGCAAGGGATGACTTTAGAAAAGAGCTGGACAGTATCACTCCAGACGTCACTCCTGGATGGAAAGGGATGAGTAAGTACAACTGATTGCCATTTTCTTTCTGGATTTTAGCATCTAATTAACTAATCTAAACCTGCTTTAACACCAGCCTTTAAATCCCAGTGCTTCTAGCATGTCTCAGTCAGTGTATAGGGTGTTGTTTTCTTTGTCACAGCCACAGCAGCTAGAATATACTCCTATAGTTCTAATCACAGTGAGCAGAAGTTCCACTAGTGTTTAATTCTATGATTCAAGATTTGATTCTGATTTGCTACTCAAAAATTAAAAGTGAAATATGAATGATTTAAAGTGATATTTTAACATTAACTCTTTTAAGATATGTATGTTAATATACTTATTCAAATCACTCAGTATTTAAAAATCTTTGGAATAGATTAGTTAAGGCACACTTGAGAATTCTGTTAGTGACCCCAGGTCTTCCAGGCAGTTCTTAAGTTCATTACTGTCCTGTTTCAGCCTCCCAAGTACTGGGGATTACAGGCATTCACTGCTGTGTGCACACTAGCTGGAAAACCCATTCTTACAAGATTATGAAATTGAATAAAAGAAGTGGTAGGATGCCTAAGGGCAGAGAAGTTGGTTAAAAGGTGGTTACAGAGCCAGGCATGATTGTGTATACCTTTATTCCTAGTACTTGGGAGGCAGCGGCAGGAGGATCCAGCCTGGTTTGAAGCTAGTCTGGTCCATATAGTGAGTTCTAAGATAGCTAGGGCTACATAGTGAGACCTTGTCTCAAAAGCATAAAGTTAAAATGCTACAGTCATCTGAGGCCATCTAGTGTGTGTACCTGGAACATTGACATGAATAGGAAGATACCAGGGACCATGTTTAGCAATTGGTTTGAAGATGTGTTTGCTCCTAACCCAGCATTTCAGCTCCTGTGTATTTGCTTAAGGAAACTCCCAGTGTACATTAAGGCACTGTTGTAGTAAGAGCATAGAGTTTGAGAGCTAGGGGTATAATTTAGTGGTCGAAGACAGTCTAGCATTCAAGAGGCCCTGCCTTGAAAAAAGGTAGAAAGGGTCTGCTGTGGTAGCACATGCCTTTAATCCTACCATTTGTGAGGCAGAGGTGGAGGGAATAGTGGATCTCTTTGAGTTTGAGGACAGCTTGGTCTCTATCTCAAGTTCCAGGACAGCCAGAGCTATGTATGTAGTAAGACTGTGACTCAAAAAACAAACAAACAAGCAAACAAAAACCAGAAAAAAAAAATCAGGAAAAAGATAGCAAGAGGATTAGGCTGGGGGGATTGCTTGGTGTAGAGCACTTGGGGAGTATGTACAAGCCCTGAGTTCAGTCCCCAGCACCAAAAAGAAAGAAAACTTTGAAATAGTCAAATGTGCCTTATGTGTATCAGTGCAAGTGACTTGGTATTGTGTCTCTCCAAAGAGAAGAGGTGGTATGGACACCTGCTGCCAAACCTGGTGACCTGTGTTCTATCCTCAGGACCCACATGGAGGAAGGAGAGAACTGATTCTCAAAAATTGTTCTCTGACCTCCACACAGTTGCCATGGTGTACCCAATCCAAATAAATAAATATATGTAATACTTTTTGAAAAAAAAAATACAGAATAGGCTGGTGCTATTGTGAAGTTTAAGAACCTATAAACTAAACTTATTTAAGGATATATCTTTATGTCAAGTATAAAAGCTAGCTTGGGGTCTAGAGAGATAGTTCAGTACTTAAGAGTACTTACTGCTCTTTCTGAGGACCAGGGTTTGGTTCCCGCTCTCACATAGTGGCTTACATGTGCAGCTTCAGATTCAGGGGATCTGATGCCCTCTTCTGGCCTCTGCAGCCACTTAGTGCTCATAAACTCATGTAAGCACACATAACGTTATACATAAAAATAAACAGTATTTTTGAAAAGTGCTTGGGACTGATAACCCAAATCAAGAGTCCATAAGCATGTCTCTTTTATCGCTTATGAACTGTAGCACATACTGTTGTATTCATGTGCCCTGTTACAGTCGTCTCTTACATTGTCTCAACTTTGTTTTACCTTTGACACAGAAACAGATCCTTTTAATGAAAAATCCTTTGAATTGAAACCAAGAGGTTCTTAACAAGCTTCATAGTAAAGACAGATCTGGCTCTGCAGGCCTATCCTCCCCTGTGTTTGAGGAGGCTGGGCAAGAGGACTGCAAATTCCGGGCTACAGTGTAGATCTGTTTCACAATTAAAGGCTAAAATTTGGTTGGAGACATAGCTTATGTTCTAGCTCCAGAATTGCCAAGGAGAAAAAGAAAGAGAGGCAAGGCACTGATGCTGGCAGCTGTCTCCTCTCTTGTCACGGGTTCATCAGTGTTTGTAATCATGGTAAGGAACATCATTTAAACTTCACCTATCAGAGTTCTTGGTTTAATTTTGCATAGGTTAAATGTAAATTTACAGTGAAGTTGTCTGTAGTGTTTATTTAAGAAGCTTGCTGGGATACACTCCCATAACACCAGCTTTCAGGAAAAAAGGCAGAAAGATAATAATCTGTTCCAAAATTGCCTCTAAAGAAAAATGCTAATTCTAGAAGTATTTGACAGTTGGAAGTGGCCTGCCACTGGAACCCAGTACTAGGATGGAGAGATAGTCTGTAAATGAGTTCAGCTGACAATAACCAAAGAATCGTGTCTCAGTAAAATCTTTAGTTGATGTGCTGATGAAACAGTGACAGATCCCTTCTAACTAGAACAATCCTTAATGTTGGTGAGTCTCTTCTTCTCTTAAAATATTACAACCTACCTTAGGAATGTTCTCGCTGACTCTGTAAATATAGGAAATCAACATTTTACTTTCTAGTAACCTCTTTTCTTGACCCTTCTAGATGTTGCTATTTAATGATGGCTAACCAAAGTGCATGCTTTCTTTTTCAAACTATTCTTCTCTTTCTTTGTAGGTATTTCTGACCTAGGTGAGTAATTATGTATAATTTATGTTTAATGGCATTTTCTTGGGTGTTGAAATACTGAACTCTTTCGTGTGTGTGTGTGTGTGTGTGTGTGTGTGTGTGTACAATAAGGTCTTTGTTTTACTTGTTACTTCAAAGAGCTTCAAACATTAAAAAGGAAAAAAAAAAAAAAACCAAACCAAATAACTCCCATGATGTTTCACCCAACTTTATCAGTTATTAAACCAGTGCCCAGTTTTGTCTCAGCTATTCATAGCCTTCATGTCAAAGCAGACTCCAAATACATCTTTTTCCTTTTAAATATTTTGAGTGGCTTTTTAAGAAGACAATCAGAATATCATTATTATGCCAAAGGTTTCATAATTCTCTGGTGCTGTGCATTCTATGCAATGCTTGAGACTTTTTACTTATATTATTTTTACTTAGGTATTTAATTCAAACCAGGATTCAGAGATGTCCCACACATTGAAATTACTCTGTGAGTCTCAGTGCTTGCTTGCTTGCTTGCTTACATTTTTTGCTTTTCAACTTGTGTTTTGATGAATTGATCATTTATCTTACAGAATTGCCCATATTTTGTATTTTATGGCAGGAGCCTTCATTCCTAACCTCTAATAAATGTTGGAATACTGTGGAGTGTGAAATTATTTCCCCTTCTAAAACAAACAAGCCAACAAATCACACTGAGTGAGAGTGTGCGTGACTGCGTGTTTGGACACGAGTATTAAAACGGAGCAGAAGTGACCCCGCTGGGTACCACTGACCACAGAGCACTGTTCTAGGTAGTGTGCATTCCAGGAGAGGAGCAAACAGAAGGAGAGAGGCTCAGTGGTTAGGAGCACTGGTGGTTCTTCCAGAGGACCTAGGTTCATTTCTCAGCACCCACTGAGGCTTACAACCATCTGTAACTCCAGTTTCAAGGGATCTGGTGTCCTCTTCTGGCCTTTTCCAACACTAGCATGTGATACACACACATACATGCAGGCAAAAACCCATACACAGAAAAGAAAAATACTTTTTTTCCAAAGGAACACAACCAAGAGACTCTTTAGTTTTAGTAGAAAGCAATCCTTTTTTTTCTAAATTGTTTTTAAGGATCATTTTATGCGTCTTGAGTGTTTTATCTATATGTATCTTTATACCACTTGCATGCCTGATACCTGTGGAGGCCAGAGGAGTGCCTTAACATGCCCTGTAACTGGGGTTACAATGAACTTCCATGTGGGTACTGGGAGTCAAACCCAGTTCCTATGAAACAGCAGCCAGTGTTCTTAATCTTTGAGCCATTTCTCAGCTTTGCAGACTCTTTCTTTACATATACTTTCTCTTGTGTGTGTGTCTGTCTGTCTGTCTGTCTGTGTGTATGTGTGTGTGTGTTGGGGCAGGAGGAGGGAATGTGCCTGTCAGTGTACTTGTGGCTCAGAGGAAGACTTGTGGGAATTGGTTTCCTTCTGAATATTTGTTAGGGCTGATCATAGTTCTACATAAAATGACATATAGTAATGATTGTGTCTACAAGCTGTCATTTTAGAAGCAAAGTTAGTAAATTTAGAAAGCCAGGATATGATGAATTCAGATTACACTGATTTGGGGTTCTTGGAAAGGAGCAGTGTGTGCTGCCTCATACCTATTATTATTAATAATAGGACCCACCTGTTATTTTGCTTAGACTTGATAGTGCTTTAGTTGCTGGACAGTAGTTGTCAATTTTTACTTTAACTGGAGGATTTGAATTTTGTGTTTGCTTCTTTCTGCTTTATATTTTCAGTGGCATCACTAACACTTTGATGTTATCTGTTTAGCTGGAAAACTCTCTACTGATGACCTGAACTCGCTCATTGCTCATGCCCATCGTCGCATTGATCAGCTCAACAGAGAGCTAGCACAACAGAAAGCCACAGAGAAGCAGCACATTGAGCTAGCCCTGGAAAGGCAAAAGCTAGAAGAAAAGCGGACCTTTGACTCAGCAGTGGCAAAAGCCTTGGAGCACCACAGAAGTGAAATTCAGGCTGAGCAAGACAGAAAGGTAGTGGAGAAGAGAATGACCTGGCATTTAAAGTTAACCTAATTTGTTCCATCACCACTTGCTAGTAGTAGATTGAATTCGTGCCAAGCCATCGTTAGAGTGCTGTTTAGTTTTTTTTGTTTGTTTGTTTTTGTTTTTTCTTTTTAAAGATTTATTTATTATGTATACAGTGTTCTGTCTGCATGTATGCCTGCAGACCAGAAGGGGGCACCAGATTTCATTATAGAAGGTCATAAGCTACCATGCGGTTGCTGGGTGTTAAACTCAGGACCTCTGGAAGTTGAAGGTGTGATTATTCAAAGGGGAAGAAATAGCTCCTTTCGCCTTTTTTTGGGTGGGGTGGGGGGCTATGCTATGTATCAGACGTGCACTCAGGGACTCACTTAGGAACTCTCCACTCCATCTTCCCATCAGCTTGTACGCTCAAGTCTGCACCCATGGTAAATTCCTGTCTGTCTTCTACCTTAGTCCAAGATATTGTCCTAAAAGTTTCTCGGGTTCTTGCTGTGTAACCAGGCTGGCTTAGAACCCACAGCAGTCTTCTTTACTTTTGTTTATTTAAAAATGGGATCTTGTTACTTAGCTGTGGCTGATGGGAACTCACTGCTATGGTGCTGTCTCATCCTGAGTTTTGAGTTTGCAGTATAAGCGCAAAAGTCCAAATTCTTAAACACCACCCAAAAGTTCTTAATGACATATTTGCCTTCTGTAAGTACATTTATTTTCTTGAATCTTGCTTAGTTCTTGATTTTGGTTTTCTTTTCTGTGCAGTGTCTTTGTCTTTTTCACTGGGACGTTTGTGCTGTGTGCCCCCATCATTCTGGCTCTTCTCCTTCAATCTTAGTTCTACACTTGGATGTCACTGTCTCAGCCGCGTCCTTCCTATCCTTCCAGCCAAGCAGCACCTGTGGGTCACCTTCTGCTGTCCTGCTGTTTTCAGTGGGCAGAGGGGGCTGAGTAGGAGTTAAGACTTCAGAGTGGGCCAACTGCTCACATTCACTCTGGGAAACCAGTTCCCAGTCTTAAGTATCTGTGTGTGCATTGTCTGAGCAGTCATGTATCCAAGACGACAATAGGTTCTGTCCGGCACAGGGCTGGTCTTAAATGTTTGTACACTGCCTAACTGGATTCATTGACTCATTGTACTAATTTTGAGAAAAGATGAGTTTTGTGTTCAAGGTAATTTATGTTGATGTCTACTATAACCCATGGTTAATTGCTAAGTAAAGCAGGATGGAGCATTTCCTAACTTGTTTTGATTAGCCCATGTTAAACCTAAATCCATGTGAAAATAAGCTGCTGGTTTCAAAGAAATGTGTTCAAGTGTACCTTTGGGTAGTAATTTTCACATTGATTTCTCAAAAGTTGCCATTGTCTCCATACAAAATGGCAGGAACATGAACAGTTATGGTTAAACTAGGTTTGTACCCAGCTTAGAACTAGGTTTCTTTGCTCTAAGTTCTGGATAAGTTACTTCCTGTGGAATGTGTAATTCAGCAAATGATGGTATTTGTTTCTGTGTCGAGCGCACGTGGCAGCATGATGGAGGGAAGCACAAGGTTTGAGTCCAGAGAGACCCATGTTTGAAGTAGTTGTTTCGATGTAGCGATGTGACCTTGTTTCAGTTGTTTTTGGATGTTTGGCTTTGTGGCTATCGTTAAAAATTAGATAATTGTGTACACACGCCTGGCATATTAGTGGAGTTTACGTTACAACTGCTGCTACTGTTATCTTACTAACTAGTCTTTCCTAAAGGTACATAATGGAAATTTGAGAACCACCCATTACTGTGCTTGGTTTCACAGGTTGAGGAAGTCAGAGATGCCATGGAGAATGAAATGCGGACCCAACTTCGACGACAGGCAGCTGCCCACACTGATCATTTACGAGATGTCCTCAAGGTGCAAGAACAGGAACTGAAGTATGAATTTGAACAGGTGAGGACCTGTGGTGAGACTTCAGCTCCTTCCTTCCCTTCCCTACTTGCATCATTAAGAGCTGTCCTCTCCTTTCTCTTGATTTTTGGGTAGCACCTGGGTACAGAGCCCAGGGCCTTATACAAGCTACACCTGTTCTGTACAGCTGCACCACACCCTTAGCCTTTCTCCTTCATGTGTACTCTGAAGATAAGAGTAAAGTATTACCAAGCTTTGGTGGAATAGGCTTTTTGTTATAAATTACAGAACCAATTCTTTTTCCATCAGGCATGATTGTTCATGATCAGATATATAGATCTAATAATATGTTTGGGTTACAATACAAAAATGTCTCATTTTAAAAAGATTTTTATTTTCTGTATATAAATGCTTACTGCATATATGGATGTGTACTATGTGCTTACTTAGTGCCTACAGAGGCTAGAACAAGAGGCTGATGCCCTGGAACTGGAGTCACTTTGTGAGTGCTCTAGGAAATGCTCTTAGCTACTAAGCCATCTTTAGCCACCCCAAATTTCTTTTTAAAGATGGCAGTCTAAAAGCTTAACTGAAAGCTTTCTATGTCCTATCAGAAAATTCACAAACTTAAGGAACATGAGTCAGAGCCAGGCATGGTGATACAAGCTTTTAATTCCACCATTTGAGAGGCAGAGACAGGTGGATCTCTGGGTTTGAGGTCATCCTAGTCTATAGGGTAAGTTCCAAGACAGCCAGGCCTATACATTGAAACTTTGTCTTGAAAAACTAATATGAGTTGATAAAAGTTTGACACCTTTTATACAACATTACAGCTGTTGTGGTTTGTTTTAAGATTTCTCTTATGTATATGAGCATTTTGCTTCCATGTATGTCAGTGAATTACATGAATTTCTTGTGCTAGAGGAGGGCAGAAAGGGCATTGGCTCCTGGAACTGGAGTTAGGACAGTTTTAAGTTGCATTGTGACTGCTGGGAATTGAACCCGGATCCTCTGCAAGAACAAGTGTTCTTCATCACAGAGCCATCTCTCCAGCCCCTTACAAGCAGCTCTTTTGAAATTTTTATTTGTATTAGATTGGTTCTCCCTATGTAGCTCTGGCTGGCCTGGAACTTGCTGTAGACCAGACTGGCTTGGAACTCACTTGCCTCTGCCTCCTGAATGCTAGAATTAAAGGTTTGCCACCACACCTTGTTATAATTTGAGATATTAAAGGCTCCTTTTTTACTTCAAAGTTAGTAGTTTCTGGAAGACTAGTTGGGTGGTAACATTAGTTTTCTATACACTATGTTTTATTTCAGGGCCTGTCTGAGAAACTGTCTGAGCAAGAATTAGAGTTTCATCGTCGCAGTCAAGAACAAATGGACAACTTTACTCTGGACATAAATACTGCCTATGCCAGGTTGAGAGGAATTGAGCAGGCTGTTCAGAGTGAGCTCCCTTTTCTATATTATGGTCTGACCCTGTCCTGTTTCTCAGGGTACTTTATTGTTAGTATTGGGGGCATGTGGCCATTCTACTATGTGATGATACTCAGTTCTTGAAGAGTTGGTCCCAGACTGGACAAGTTTAAGTATAGAGTTCTGAGAAGAAACTGGAAAAAAGAAGATCCAAAAATTAAATTGTAATCACTTATAAATGACATAAGATCACTGTTTTTCACTGCATTTTCTTTCATGTACTGAAAGGTTATCTGAGGGGTGGTATACTGTTGTGATGGTAGTTATGGTGAGACCTATGTATGTCACATTGAAAAGTGACACATTTTTACAGCAAGTACATTAATAAAATAAGGGTTTTTTTTATATTATCATATGACAATAAAAGTAAGCACAATACTTATTGAATATCAAAGTCTAGTTTAGTTCATTACTTTTCTTGTTAAAATGTTTTCAAATAATTTCTTTTTTATATAATGTGGGTATGTTGCCTGCATGTATATAAAAGTATACAACATGTCAGCCCAAGGAGGTCAGAAGAGAGTATTGGATCCCCTGGGACTAGAGTCACAGACAGTTGTGAGCCACTATGTGGGTACTAGGGTCTGAACTTGGATCCTTTGGAGGAGCAACCAGTGCTCTTAATCACTGAGTCCTCTAACTACTAGTTCATTGTTTTTTTTTTTTTAAATCTTTGTGGTTTTTGGTTTTTTTTTTTTGTTTGTTTTGTTTTTTTGACAAATTTCTGATGGCCTTAAAATTCTTGGCCTATAGCTGGGCAGTGGTATCGAACGCCTTTAATCCCAGCACTCAGGAGGCAGAAGCAGGCAGATCTCTTGAGTTTGAGGTCAGCCTGGTCTACAGAGTGAGCCAGGGCTGCGTAGAGCAACTATATCATTTGACTGCCCCTCCTCCAAATGCTAAATATAAAAATGCCTGAATTAGAAAGTGCCATGTGTAGTACCAGAGGCCTTTAATCCTAGTTCAGGAGGCAGAGATAGACAGAGCCTGGTCTACATAGCCAGGGCTACATAGTGAGACCCTCTCACCAAACAAAAAGAAAATTTGCAAATATGAATGACATCTACATCTCTTTGGCTGTGCATTCTTCTGGATTTCACAGGAAGGGAAGAGAACTTGGTTGTGGTGTGTACTTGCAACCTCCCAGTTTTTTAGTGTTAGTAGAATCAGGTCCTCATCAAATGGTGTCATCTCTTGTTACCTTGTGAAAAGTACACAAGACTTGCTGGATGTTGAGTATTGAAGGTGTATCTGGTGTATGTGTTTGAGGAAGATAGAGAAGTATCTTTCTTTGCTTTATTTCATTTTGTTATTTATTTATTGTAGGTCATGCAGTTGCTGAAGAAGAAGCCCGAAAAGCCCACCAGCTCTGGCTTTCAGTGGAGGCATTAAAGTACAGCATGAAGACCTCATCTGCAGAAATGCCTACCATCCCATTGGGGAGTGCAGTTGAGGCCATCAGAGTCAACTGTTCTGATAATGAATTCACCCAGGCTTTAACTGCAGCCATTCCTCCAGAGTCCCTGACCCGGGGGGTATACAGTGAAGAGACCCTAAGAGCTCGTTTCTATGCTGTTCAAAAACTAGCCGGAAGGGTAGCGATGATTGATGAAACCAGAAATAGCCTGTACCAGTACTTCCTTTCCTACTTACAGTCCCTACTCCTGTTCCCGCCTAAGCAACTGAAGCCTCCAGCAGAGCTCTACCCTGAAGATATAAATACATTTAAATTACTCTCATATGCCTCCTATTGTATTGAGCATGGTGACCTGGAGCTGGCAGCAAAGTTTGTCAATCAGCTAAAAGGGGAGTCCAGAAGAGTGGCACAGGACTGGCTGAAGGAGGCCCGAATGACCCTAGAAACTAAGCAGATAGTGGAGATCCTGACTGCATACGCCAGCGCCGTAGGAATAGGAAGCACTCAAGTGCAGCAAGAGTAAGGCCTAGGAAGAGTTGTGTAATGTCATATTTCATATCAAAGAAAATCAGCATTGGTATCTGCAGGGTTTGCAACAAGGGTCCCAGAATTGTCCAGGAGTGAGCAGGTTCCAAGTCCTGTGTGAGATGTTAACACCTGTTGCATTTACCGTCCTTACACTGCTATCATGCCAATGAACTCCAGGAGGCTTAATTTGCAACTTGTGTAACACTTCCTGTTTTTTTAGGTTTTACTGATCAGGCTTGTGAGCCACTCAAAATAATGTTTGTGATCCCTACTATTGATTCTGCCCTTGGAGCAAACTGAATAAAGCAACACAATGAAAACTGAGTACTCTATCCCTTTTCACAACTGCCATTTCCAGTTTGTTGTGTAAGCAGAAAGCTTCCTTGAGAGGCAGCATCATTCGTAGGAACTTATGGCCACAGTTTGGGCGCTGTGAGCTGGGTAACCTGAAGTCCAAGGCCTGCTGCTTTGGCTTTGAGTGTTTGGGTGAATGAATCCCCTCCTAACAGTCACAATCAGGAGTGATGTAGTAGCCAAATGCCAGTGTGTTTATAGTTGGGGATCTAGCACTCAGTCAGTGATTGGGAAGCATAGGAAATAGTCTGCACCCCATGCTGTTCTGATAGCCTCCCACAGGAAGCGTTGTTTATTGTACTGAGATCAGCACACATGCACCTGTACCTCAGGGTTCTTGAGCCACTGCTCACCATTCCTGCTGTGGTGCTGCTTCCCAGTACCTGAGCTATGGATCGTCAGTAGGTAATGAGCCTGGAATCTGAAGAAAGGGATTGAGTAAGTTTTTCCTGTTTTATCCAGACTGCCAGTGAATCCCAGTTTGTCATAGTAGCCATAATGCACAAATACTAACAAATTCTTACTTTTGACTTAATTCTGACACTATGAAAACTACCATCTCTACAAAATCTTGCCAGTTTTTACCTTTTTTAAATTGAGGTATTTGTGTTTATAAGATTAAGGAGGATTTTCCAGTTGAGCAGCATACCCACAAAGCATGAAAGCTATTTTCTATATTGTATTTCTATAGTTTCCTACCTGCAGCCTCTCAATATGGGTTTATTGCCCAGCTCTCTGCACTGCTCTGGCCTGGTCCTTTGGTTTGGTATACACTGTTCACCTTGGGCTATTGTTCAAGCTCTATCCCCATTTGGAGCACCGGCATGTGGATGGCCCTGTTTCTGAAGATGGAGGCATGGTGGGCAGCTACCTGGGGCTATAAAGATTTTACTTAGAGATAATAGAGTATCTACCTCCTTACTCCCATCTCTAAGGGTAGGACAAAATTTCAGAAGTACATTAATTTGTAATACTTAAAACGTTTGCCATGTAAACTGAGTGTAGTTTTCTAATCACAAGAATATATTCAATTGTAAGGAAATCTAGTTTTTCTTGGAACCCTGAAAAGCTTTTTTTACATGTGACTACATCATCGTGGATCATGCTTACAGTTAAATCAGGCCAGACTGGGCTACATAGATTCTGTGTCAACACCCCCTTGGGGGTGGCACAAATGATGTGATTCTTTAAGCTCACCAAAAACAATGGCTCATTTTAGCTCAGTATCAAATGAAGAGTTCCGGTTTCTTTCTGTGTATGTGTACATATCCTCCCACTTAGTTTTTGAGACAGTCTTTACTGGCCTGAAACTCATCAAGTACCACTGGATGGCCAGTGTTTCAAGCATATGTTATTGAGCCAGACTTTTTTGGGGGAGAAGAGTGCTTGAGGGAGTACTAGTGGGCTCTAGAGATGAGCTCCAGGTTCTGATGCCACACTTCACAGTCTGAGCTATCCTCCCTAGCCTCTGGCTTTCAAATTTTGGTAAATATGACAGTGGCTTTGACAGAGTACCTTTATTATATTGAAAGAGGAAGGTAACTCCTGCTTAGCCCAGTTTTTGTCCTTGTTCATGGCTTGTTCAGATGTTCTCAGTAACAGCTAAAGTGGAAGAGGAGTTTTGAGTTCTTACTCCATTTCAAGGGAATGGAAGCTGCAAGGCTCACACTGTAGAGTTCCCAGCTGTCAGGTGGGACATATATGCCAGCTTCATGCAGCATCTCCTTTAAACTGCAAATGAAAGCATACCACTGCCACCTGGAACTGGCAAACACAAAGCTAAGCCATCACCGAGGTCCACTTACCTCCCCGCCTCATCCTGAGTGCTGCAGGGGTGTTCAAACTGGGTGTGGTATGGAGCTAGCTATGGAGGTGGCAACAGGAAATCAGAAATCCTTTAGGCCAGACTTGATCTTTCTTCCAAGGGGGAAAAAAGCCAGCAGATGAAAACCAATGAGCTATGCCATGCTTTTAGATAAAATGCTGGCTTTTGCCTCAGTAATTTTTTTTTTTCAAGACAGGGGTTCTCTGTATAGCCCTGATTATCCTAGAACTCTGCTTCAGTGTGTGTGGGTTTTGGTTTTTGAGTTCTCACATCAATAATTAAACTGCAGTAGATTCTTTAGCATCCTTTTAACAGAGTACACTGAGTTAACTTACGCCCTCTGTTCTCTCAACAGGTTCTGGATAAAAGCAGTCTGCAAATCCCAAATGAGTAATTCTACCAGTTTCAAAATAACTTGCTTGAATTCAGTGCAGAAGAACAGGTCATCTCCATTAATATAAAAGGCAAAATAAAAGGCTTGGTAGGAAGCCTATCTTCACGGGGTTCAGTGGTCTAGGCTTCTTGCAGTTTGAGAGCCATGTAAGAGGTAGGGAGAAGGTTAAGTTTAATGAGTTCTGAGTGGTTATAAAGCAATATCTAGTAGAGGGGACATTGCTGTGAGAGTACATCTCATTGGTACAGGGTTGAGGTCCTTAGGAGTAAATACCTTTACTCTTGGTTACTATGAGATATCAAGAGTATTAATATTAAAGTGTGCTGAGTTCTGAATCCTTGGAAAAGTCCAGGTTAGGTCAGGCGTGTAGTACTCTTTAATATGCTTCACTGGTTTTAACCATGACTACACATGACTCTATACCAAATCAGTATACCCTTTTCTCTGGAAAACTATACTTCACCTTTAAAGCCAACCATTCTATAAAGTCAGCACTATATCTACACGCAGAGAGATGATCTGCATTATCCTGGTCAATGTTTCTAGCAGTAATGCCCTTTTCACTATCTTGGTACACACAGCAATCAGTGCGATCAGAGTTTTAGGCAATAGGTTTGGATCTTAATCTGTTTTATTAAGAAATTCTGGTACTCTTCCCCCTAAAAAGGTTTCAATCCCTGGGGTTTTAAAGAAAAACACTTTCCAAAAGAAATAACAAAAAGGGAAGGGCGGGCAGTTATAGACTACAAAACCACAGATAGAACAATCTTGAACATAGGTCCTCTGGACCTCGTGCTGAATGTAGTGTTTTTATAGCAACTATGGTTAAAAAGAATTTTTTTTGTTTGTTTTTTTGAGACAGGGTTCCTTTGTGTCCTAGTCATGGAAGACTGTAGACTAGGTTGGCCTTGAACTCAGAGGTACACCTGCTTCTGCCTCTGCTGGAATTAAAATCATGCACCACTGCCAGTGGGTCTTAAGACCAATGGGGTCTTGATAGCTTAGGTAGCACGTAACCATTAAAGTCCACACTTAGGGACTAGAGAGATGACTTAGCAGTTCAGAGTGCTTGCTGCTCTTGAAGACTTAAGTACAGGTTCCCAGCTTACCTAGAGCTGCAGTTCCACGGGATCAAGTGCCCTTTTATGGTTTCTATAGACAATTCTTGTCTCCCACCTCCAGGAGAGTCCCTTCTCCCATGATCTCTCTAGTTCCTGTTATAGGTTGGCCAGATAGATCCTGTCCCAATGTGCTTTGCACTGCTGGGGAAATAAACAGTATCATATGCATACTAGGCATACTGTACCAATCAGTTCCATCACTAGAACCCCCAGTCTTATAAAGCTGCTGCTTTTTAATATAGTTGCTTGCATGTCACTGCTGATACCTCTTTGAAGCAGCATATCTACTCATTCTCAAGGCTTCGTAAACCCCAATTCTGAGTTAAGTTTAGTAGTTTGTGCCTTTACCCCAGGATTGAAGGAGGCAGAAGCAGATGGATCTGATTCTATTGGATGTGAATTGTAACACCAAAATTTCTATCCCAGATCATCTTGTTTAAAATGTGTGAACTGAGCGAGGTGGTGGCACACACCTTGAATCCCAACAGTTGGGAGGCAGAGGTCCCAGATCATCTTGTTTTAAAATGTGTGAACTGAGCGAGGTGGTGGCACACACCTTGAATCCCAACACTTGGGAGGCAGAGGCAGGCAGATCTCTGTAAATTCAAGGTCAGCTGGGTCTACACAGAGAAACCCTGTTTCAAATTCCAAGTAAATCTTTCCATACAAATTCATGTCAAGGGTTTTCTTTCTCTCTCTTTTTTTTTGGTTTTTCAAGACAGGGTTTCTCTGTGTAGCCCTAGAACTCACTCTGTACACCAGGCTGGCCTCAAACTCAGAAATCCACCTGCCTCTGCCTCCCAAGTGCTGGGATTAAAGGCGTGCGCCACCACTGCCCAGCAAGGGTTTTCTTCAGCTGGCTTCAAACCAATGTTAAGTCCTGGTGGGAAGAAGCACACCAGAAATGCCACAATGCCAAGGGCATTGCCACCCACAGGTATAGATGCCAGTAGGCAGAGGTGTTAGCCCTACTGGCATCCGGCTTCTCCTAATTTGCCCTCTGTCCTTTACCAAAATTGCTTTGTAGATAATTAATCAACTGGCATTCCACCCACCCCTCAACCCCACATCACTCCTGTTTTCTAAGTGAGTAGGACAAGAGTGTCGAGGTTTATGAAGATGAAGACTGGGCCCTAGCCTGAGAATAGATGGTAAATGTAGGCAGGAACACAGATAAAAAATACCACGTATACCTGTAACCATAGATGCAGGCAGGGAAGATAAAGCTGCTCCTCTGCAAAACCTGGGAGAAGTGTATGGTTGGGTGACAGAAGCACTCGTGAACTTAACCCTGAAAACCTCAAATTTGTAACTGGCTTCCATTAATATCATTTACAAGAAACAGATCAAGTTGCTCATTAGCAATACACTGTCTTGACATTTCATATCCTTTTTGTCATTACTAGCCCTCCAGATCTCTTTAAATACCTATTTATAAAGAAAGTGCCCACACAGAGCAAAACGTTTTCTGGCAGTGGGGAGGAAATGGAGAACCTCATGTGCTTAGGCAAGAACTGTACTACTTCTATCCCTTAAACACTCTTGGGTATTCTATTTCAAGATCTGTATAACACATCCCTAAAAGTCTTGGGTATTCTAGTTAGAAGATGACAAAAGTCTGGGACTAGGGCGATAGTTCCCTTAATAAAGTACCTGCCTTGTGGGTAGGGGGACTTCAGTTCAGATCCCCGACTGTTTATGTATGAGAGTTAGGTAGATCCCCAGAGCTGACCAGTCAGTCTAACTGAACCTGCAGTTCCCAGGCTCAGCGAGAAGCCCTGTCTGAAGAAATAACCATTGTCCTCTGGCTTCCATATGAATATGTACACACTTATAAAGAACCAAACACTACACTAGATTTTTAAAGATAATGCACTTAATTGCTTTATTTAATGATTTTGCCATCTGTGCAATCTAAACCAGTAGCTTGTTCTGACTTAATTAGTCCTAAGACCACCATCTTTTTAAGTACTCCCCAAACTGGGATACAATCAACAGTAATTAAGCATCTTCATGAAAATCAGTTTAAACTCTTTTGTCTCTAGGCCAAAGGACCGCACATCACAAAGCAGGTAGGCAGCAAAGGCCTGTGGGTTCTAACATGATGGGCATAGTAGGAATGAGGTCTGCAGCCACTGTGTTTATGTGGGATTTGTTCCTCTCTGAAAGTCAGACATCATAGTGCTTGTTGCTGGATTGGCAAAAAACTGGCCAGATGTGCATCTTTGCAGTACTACAGATGAACCCCAGGGTCTTGTGTCTAGGCCAGTGCAACACCACTGAGCTTGTATTAGATCCAGCCCTGTATCTGTTTATTTTACCACTTCTAACATTCCAGCAGCTATTGTGAGCCACCTCTCTCTTTCATTTGTCTTCACTGATGTCACTGTCACTGCTGCTTTCTCCATTGCTACTGTTCAGTACAGTGAGGTTATCCAAGGCTTCTCTGTAAGGAAGAGAAATGACATCACACTTCAGCTCACAGGGTCAGGAGCTTTTGGCATCTCTGATCATATAGTCATAGCAGTTTCGAAAGCAGAGAAAATATCCCAAAACTGCACTGATTATGAGAACAAAGAAAAAGTTCCAACAGCCAAATGTTTATGATGAAGCTTATAACAGAGGAAACAGCCATTACATTACATCACCAAACCCTGGCTTTGTAAGTGAAGCAGGAGAGAAAGCTATACGTACCAGAAGAGGAGATAGACAGACTTACTTTTGTTCTGGGTCAACTGTGAAATCCATCATTACTCTTTGGGCAAGGCTCTCGCTAATAGGCAAACTGAAGGCACTTGCCAGCTTTACAACCTCAATGGCAAGAGCAGTGCTACTGGATGCTTTCGCCGTGTCCATAAATTCCTCCAGTAATTCATTTCTGTGTAAAAGAAAGCAAAACTGATCAGTCCACAACTCATTTTTTCTACTACAGACTTATATATATTCAAGTGTCTTCATGTATGTAGGTGTACCATATGTGTGCAATGCCCATAGAAGCCAGTGTCAGATCCCCTGGAATTGGAGATAGAAATGGTTGTGAGCCTCCATGTGGGTGCTGAGAACTAAACCTCAGGGAAAATCAAGCAAAGTGAGCCATTTATCCAGTGCATCCAACTTAATTTAACTTTTAGTCAAATATTTATAGGCAAGATTCAGAATATATTAGTCAAATTTTCATTAACTTTGGATAAAAGATAAAGGACAACATTCTAGAAACACCTCCCACCCCCCGCCTCCATCACAAAATGATCACTTAACAGAGAAAAGGCTTGCTTAGGATGCCCTGAGTGGTAGGAAATAAGCTGCTTGCCTATCTAACCGAAGAGCCCTCAAATGCAGTGGTTTAGGCGTGTGAAGAAATTCCAATCATGCACCTGACAGTCAAAGCCCATGTGACTAATTCAAGCCTTTACCAGGTGAGGCCCCTGAGCCTCGACCTACCTGGGAATCTTATTATGCTTTTTGAAGAGTGCCAACATTTTCCTGTGGAAGAAGAGAACAGATGGCTGCTGACAGAAAATCAGTAGCAACCAGACAAAGCTTTCCTTTTCTCAGGTTCAGAAGCTACGTGACCTACAACTCAGCTACCCAAACTTCCTGAATCCCTGTGGCTTTACTAGTTCCCAATTTGGGTGCACAAATTCAACAGGTAAATCTGAGATGTGGCCAAATTAGAAGTGCTAGTTATATATCCTCCAAGGAGGGAATCTACCCTACACTGTGCAGATTAGGAGAAGTAGTGGCATGGGCTTAGCCTACTCCCCTCTTAAAGCCTGAGTCAGTCTGCTCTAAATCTCCATTATGAAGAACAGGCTCAGATTAAGGCAACAGTCTCATGTGTGTGAATGCCAACAGCCTGCCACATGCAAAACAGAGGCAAAACACATACATTCAGCTCCCATGACTCAGCTGAGGTCCGTACCCCTGCGCCAATCATCATAGCCTGCTTCATAGTGTGTTCAACCCACCTGACCACGAAAATGCCTTGCTTTTGTTTTTTTTCTGACAACAAAGGTGCTAACAAGTCCCATTTAAATGAGCTTCAAGCCAAAGACAAATTTCAAACATCTTTTCTGGAGAACTGGCAAGCGTATTTGGACTGACAATGTCCAATACATTCACGTACCCCCCCCCCATGAGGGGTGGGGAGGAGAATGAATGAATATAAATGAACGAGATAATCTTGATGTCTCTAATTTTGGAAAAATGAGTAAGCCTAAGGTCTCCACTTATAACGACTAGATTTAGTATATTATTGAAGTGCTGGAAAAACACATAGAAGCAGAATGGTGGCACAAACCAAAGACAGTCTTGATTCTGAAAATATCAGTTGCCAGAAGTCTAAGGGCCTCAGGCCACATTTTAGGTTAGGGATGGGGATGAGGAGCACTTGCAAGAGACTTATGTTCAATTACCAGAGCATTTCCAAAGGTGTGCTTCTCTCATCACTCAGAACCCCAGGGGCTGAGTTTCTTGCCCAATAAGACACAGAAAGCCAAAAGGTATGGAATAAAGAGAACTCTCAGCTCACCTGAGTACTCTCTTCTCAAGTACATCACACATACTGACTGGCCTTTTGTTTAACTGGTATTTGCAACTATCCACAAAAACCTCATGTATATTCAGGTTTATAGAGAATATTCACCTATCAACCCAAGTAAATGTTTCAGCTCTAAGAATGATTGTTAGAACTTACACTTGGAAACATATACTCACCAGGCTTCCTGGGTTCTGCCACCTCTTAAAAAAAGGACAGCTATATGTTGTAAAGGGTTGGCTGGCCAATCAAGAGCGGTCTGCCGGGCATCCTGGTTTTCGTATGTGGATTTGATATCAGCAGCACAGTCAGCAAATGCAACCTGAAGCTGAGAGGCTCTAAGAGTCAGCAGAACTGTTTAGTTGGTCTGACAAGAATTTAAAAATCAAAACCTAATATGCACGGCAAACAAGAAATACAGTAAAAAGAAGCCTTGACCTGTCCTGGGATAGTGCAATTAACTACATGTTTGAAATCTATCATGAATTTCCTTGAAAAGGTTTTGTTTTAATTTATTGATTGACTGTGTGTATACATGCGCACATAAGTGTGCCAGAGACAAGTATAGAGGTCAGAGGACAACTGGTGGGAATTGGTTTTTCTCCTTCCAGGTAGGACCCAGGAAAAGAACTTAGGTCATCAGACTTGGGAGAAAGCACCTTTATCCACTGACACATCTCTTGACATATCTTTCCAGGTGGTGGTGGTGGTGGTGGTGGTAGTAAATTCTAATAATTAAAAAAGAAAATTTTATATGTATGGGTATTTTGCCTGCATGTGTATATGTGTGCCTGGTACCTGCAGAGGCCAGTTTCCCTGGAAGTGGAGGCACAGACAATTGTGAGCCTCCACATGGGTGCTGGGAATCTAACCAGGGTACTTTGGAAGAAGAAGTTGCCCTTAACCACTGAGCCACCTCTCCAGCTTATAATTTTCTTATTTTTAATTATGTGCGTGTGGGAGAGTAAATGTATTTAAGTGCAGATGTCTGATTTGAGTACTGGGAACTGACTCCTGGTCCCCTTTTCTTAGGAGTCATCTCTCTAGCTCACGGAATAATTATTATTAAAATAACCTGGCATTAAAATAAACTGTCACAACTCTTTTCCTAGTGCACACTTCAGACTAGAGGAATGAGGTTATTAGCATTAAGATTGGGATTCTAAAAATATTAAAAATAAGATAAAAAAAGATTGGCATTCTGCTAACGGTAGGATGTGTTTAACCTAAACATACGTTCATGCAGTGGAACATCCCACAAGGACCTTAAGAAGATAGAAGCATTAGCAAATGCATAGGTCAGTACACATCTAATGATGATGGTGGAACTTGAGCTTCAAGCCAGCCTTACCTCTGGTGGGTGTTTATCCCTGGCCATGAGCATCAATACATCTTCTCTTAGGGTGCTTCGAAAAGTATGGCCATATTCTTTACTATCTTAAAGCAAAAGAAAATAACAGTGATAACCCAAATGCAAAACATCTGGTGAACTTTTAGCCATTACTGACTTTTATCTTCTGGTAGGGATAGAATTATTTTATTAGAATTAAAACTTTAATTCCACCACTCTAGGAGGCAGAGGCTGGTCTACAAAATGAGTACCAGAAGCTACACAGTGAGACCTGTTGCCAAATGCCAATCAGAACTGTTGTAGTCAATGTATAGCACAGCCTATGTACGATACTTGGGTAATTTCTCAAGCACTGGTATCAGAACGATCTTATTTTCCACACGTGTACTCCTCCAATATAACATGAACAATCACCTTAAGTTTGACCTTAACAATTGTGCTAACATCTGTTCAGAATGGAGGCTTTCAGTCTTACGAATGTAAATATGTTAATCACCAGTCACTGAAGTAAGATAGCACTGGCACAAAACTGTCACCAACCTTTCCAAATCTGAGGAATCATTTCTAGCCTATTGGCCACATCCAATGCTTGAAGAAGACCTACGAATATTTGGGAGTGGGGAAGGAACACCTGGAGAGAAATAAAAACATGATTTTATAGCATCCATCAGAAATGACATTTCACATATTTATTTACAAAGACAAAAGATATGAAGTCTCTTACTGAAGGTATTAGGTCCTTATACCACTTCAAGGTGACATCAATTTGTTCCAGTGAACAAATCAAACTGAAAAATTTCGAACTGTGGAGAGAAAAAGTGTGTTTAAAGTCTATGTGTAACAATAAGGTATGATTAGTGAGATTCCAGTAGAATTATTAATGTATTAAATCATACATTTTTAAAGTTTACAACTTCAGGGCAGTAAACTTGAACTTAAACAGAAAAGGAACTTTACCACATAAGCCTGGCAACCAAAGTATCATCCCGGAACACATGTAATAAAGGCAGGAGAGAACTTACTCCACAAAGTTGTCCTTTGAACACCCTCCCATTGCTGTGGCATGTGCCAATAAAAAAGTGTGTTTATAGCAGGGGAGGGGGGAGGGAATAGGGAGGTTCCAAAGGGGAGATCTGGAAAGGGGAAACATTTGAAATGGAAATAAAGTATGAAAAAAAAAGTAGAATTTCAAGTCAGAATGCTCAATGACCAAGGAAGTGAAAACTACTAAATTTCTCAGCTGAAATCTTTGATCCTCAGCTGGACTATTTGGGCTACCTGCTCAGTACCTACTCTCAGATCCTAGAAAGCAGTTACCTTAAATAACATTTGTATTCAAAGTACTCAGTGGGGAAGCAAGGACCTAGACACACAAAAACCCTCACACATAAAGGTATACAGTGTAACAAAAGAAAATCTCTATGTACACATAAGAGACTAGTCATAATATCACCGCTACTTTTCAGTTTGGGTCTGCCCATATAGGTGCACGCAGGAGAGGAGTTGTGTTTTAGATGTCCTCCTCAACTGCCTCTCCATCACCTCACTGTACCTAGACTTTGTTGTGTCTACCCTGAAAGGTCACTGAGCCCCTGGGATCTAAGTCAAAGACCAGCTCCAACAATGTGTTTAGAGGCCCAAGGAGGGCGAGGGGGCTGGCGACGATGTAATAAGGCACACACTCACACACCTTGTGGATGAAACAAGCTACAACTTTACACATAGATAAATAGGCACAGACATACATTCATACACATTCACACACTGGGTGGATGGAGTCAGGCTCCAACCACTTCTCTCTCTCTCTCTCTCACACACACACACACACACACACACACTCTTACTTTGTGGATGGAGCAAGCTTCAACAAGCAGGCTTGAACAAACTTCATAGATAGACATATATATATATACATGTATACATATTGGATAGAGCAAACTCCAATGAGCTGACTCCAACAGCTTTATTTTTCTTAGCCTTTTTATACCACCCAAGACAAAGTTCTGTAAGAAAGACCTCATAGTCACAAGTTATATCGCCTCTAAAAACATCACAAAAACATATTCCTCAAAACCAGATTAAAAAACATGACATAAAAGGAAATTAAAATAGGATCATGTATTACTCTTCTGAAATTCATACTTAACGTTCTCCATTTTTCTTTCCCTCCACAAGTTCACCATAACCCCAAAGCAATAATTCTTTTGTTACTAATTAACAAAGTTTAAGCAATCCAGTCTATAGTAGAGCAAGTTCTTTCCTATGCTTAGCTGATGACAATTTGAACTTAGCAAGAAAGATCATCTATCTTACGTCTTGTTCAGCTAAACTGACTAATCATCTATTCTCTACCCTTATATTTGTAATAATTTTCTCTTTATCCACAACCCTGTCTTTTCATAGTGTACACTGAAACCTATGGCCACAGCCCTAGATTACAAGATCCCAGAACTCAGACCCAACCTAGAATGTTTTCTTTGATAATTAACTTGTCCCAAGCCCATTTTTCTTTTCCACGTACAATTATGTGCTTGTAATGCATGAAAACTCACTGTATTCCTTTTCTAACCTAGCAGCCCTCACTATTCTACAAAGGAGGGCACACATTCTACTCTTAGTTCTAACTTTATTACATCTTTCTGGCAAAACAACTTAAACCATCTTCTTAAACTTTCTATCAATTACCCTAACTTCCTAATGCTATTTAAATCAAATCAGGAAGTCTGTAAAACCATTAGTTCATCTAAACAATATTATGTTTTGAAAGTTCATCTTCATATTGATCTGTAGGAAAGTTGCCTGACAGAGTGAGCTGTCTCCCAAGAGGCAATCACACCACGCTAGATGGATGAGGAGTATAGCAATGACAAACACGAGAAGCCATGGCAGCAGCAAGTAATCTGTAGGTGAAGGCTGAGATACAGCCATTGCAGCTGCGTAAAATGGTGGGCTATCTCTAGGAAGCTCACTTCCTCACTGTAATTCTTCCTGCATGCCATCTGCCATTAAGCTTTGCTCCATCTACCCAATGTGAATGAATGAATGAATGAATGTATTTATGTGTGAAGTTGTTGTTGGAGCTTGCTTCACCCACCGTGTGTGTGTGTGTGTGTGTGTGTGTGTGTGTGTGTGTGTGAGAGAGAGAGAGAGAGAGAGAGAGAGAAGTTGTTGGAGCTTGCTCCGCCCACCAGGTGTATGAGCATGTGCCTGCTTTACACTGTCGCCAGCCCCATATCCCCTCTTTGGATCGATGAACACTGTTGGAGCTGGTCTTCAACAGACTGCCTATTTCTATTTCCTGCTTCATCATGGGGTTACAGACACATACCACCAGTGGGGGCTGGGAAAGCAAGCCTAAGAACTCATGTTTGCACTTTCCCCTTGGAGCCATCTCTTCAGCTCCACTGCTTTCATCCTCAAGTGTTCAATTACAAGTACTATGAAATAATGGGGTCCATCACCTAAAGCTAGAGCTGAGATATCCAGTCTTTAAGATCCTCCCACTGCAAATCTAGCAATTAAACAGAAAGGAGCGAGCTAGAAAGATGGCTCAAGAGTTAAGAGCCGTTGGCCCCAAATCATGAGGACTAGGATTTGCAACTATGTAGCAAACCAGGCATTCCTAGCAAGTGCTTATAGAAAACTCCAAACAGGACAGAGATAGGAGGCTGGCTGGGCTTCCAGACTAGCTGAGACATAAGCCCCAGGTTCAGGATAAACCCTGACTTAAGAGGAACAGGTAAGGGAATGATGAGGAGAATTCCTGGCTCTTCTGGCTTTCCCATGCATGCACAGGTGTGTGCGTACACACACAGACAAGCACACAAGTAACATACTTACTAATACAGTTTACTTTGAAGATCAGGTCCGATCAGTTTCCGGTTGTTCCCCGTGTTTAAAAGACCATGTACTTGGTAAGCAAGCTCTAAATCTCTGAGAGATGAACACTGAAAATTTGCAAATAGTATTACCCAGACATTCTTATAAATCAATGGCTCAACAGAGTGAAAAAAGGTATGTTATTTCTTTGCATAAATACTTAACACTAGATCCAATTTATTGATAGGCAGCAAAAAACTAAGAAGGAATCAGTGGGTAAAGTAAACCCTAGGTTTATGAAATTTAAGACAAAATTTTATTAGCAATTCTACCACTGCAGTATAAAAATCACCATGAGACAGCTTCAAGAACCAGCCTTGAAATGCCAGTTTGCCTCAAGGGTTGCATCTGAGTGGCCATCTGAACTCTCAGAGGAAAAGCCCATAGGAGCGACACTAGGGGGCCACACCGTTATCCTCCACAAACAGGATGCTCTACTCATCCTGAAAACATGGAATTTCTCCTGTGATGATGACAAAATGAAAACAAACATAATAATCTATTTCCATTGCTTTACAAAGCTAATGGGAAAAAATACTCTGAAAACTTAGTCAAAACAGGCATAAAAAAGGCAACAGTATAACAGAGATAGGATGTAGATTGTACAGAAAAAAAGGAGAGAAGCAAAGACACGGAGAGGAGAGGAGACACACAGAGCCCACAGTTACAGGCAAAACAAGGAAAGAGAGAACCCTTGGAGTAAAGTAATAAAGTGGCACTTACCACAGTCATGGCCGACTGAAAAAATTTATCTGAAAACCAAAGTTCACAAGAGGTTTGGTTGGTGTGGATGTAACATTTTCAAATCAATAACATTAATATGCTACAGACCTCCTTGGCTTTTTCAGAATGTTTAATCCAAATATTGTTACTTAGCTAAATAAACACTGCTCTCAACACAAGGCCTCTAATGGCATTCAGGCAAACCACCCCTCATTAGCTGGGAGAAAGCACAAGCTATTTCTATACCTACCATCATCGAGGTCCTGTGGAGAAAATGTCCTTCCTTCTAATTCATTCATGATATCATAGATGATGAGGGATGGCATTTTTATAGAGCTACCTGAAAAAAAGCAAGGCAAATGGGTTTTTATGAGGCATCCACTTCCATAAGCACTACCAACTTCACAGCTCGCAGTTACAAATACCTCCTATCTGTTGCCTCCATCTTTAGCCTAAGACCTGGCAGAAAGGTGGGCAGGGACAAAGCCTCGCTATGGCCCAAAGCCCCATCAAACCTTGGATTCCATTTAGACTTCACCCTTGCCATCTCTTAAGAAGTTCAAATTTCTTTGGAATGGGACAAATAACAAACCCCTATCCAAAACCAATAATTATTTAGTGATATCTGTGTTCTTTTAAAGTCAAGTCAGATAAGGAAGCCAAGTCCAAACCCAACTGCAAATTTAGTGGATGAGGTGGCTCTTACAAGTCTAACAAGTATGTATGAGCCATACATACTTATTAATCCCAACATTAAGGTAGGAGATCACGAACCAGAGGTTCACCTGAGCTACACAGCAAAATAACTGGCTTTTAAAAAAGACCACTGAATACTAATAAGGCAATTATTTTATTGCTACTTAAAAACTGTAATTTTGCTACTGTTATGAATGGTAATCTAAGTATCTGTTATGCAGGATATCTGATATACTATGACTCTCAGGTTGAGAGACATGTGAGGGTGTACCCTATGTGAATAGGTGTGCCCAAAGTCCAGAGAGTATAACAGATCCCCAGAACCTGCTGGGTAAGCCTGTGGAGCAGAACATGTGTCCCCTAGAAGATCTGCAAGTTCTCATAACCATTTAAAACAGTAGTTCTTAACCTGTGGGTTGAAACTCCTTGTCAAACGACTCTTTCACAGGGGATGCATATCAGATATTTACATAACAATTCGTAACAGTATCAAAATTACTGTTATGAAGAAGCAACAAAAGTTATGGCTGGGGTCACCACAACATGAGGAACTGTTTTATAGAGTTGCAGCATTAGGAAAGTTAAGAACCATTCACTTAAACCATCTCTTTGGCCTTCAAAAATAGATATATCTATATCTATCTAGATATATATATATATATATATATATATATGTGTGTGTGTGTGTACAAACATCATTCAAAAAATGAGTCACAGCCTATAACGTAAGACCTAGCACTCTGAAACTGCTAGAGAGAAACCACCAAAGAGACAACACTTTAAAACAATGGCACGGGCAAGGACTCTCTGAAAAGGACATCAGTAGCACAGTATATGTAGCAAATGATTATTAGTCCCAACACTAAGGAAGGAAGATCATGGAGCAGAGGTTTACCTGTGAGCTGCTTCTGGGATTCCCAAGCCGCTTCTTCCCACCTCACCGAGGAACACTGGGATTAGTGCCCACTACCTAGTCTGGCTTTACATTAGTTCTGGAATCCAACTTAAGTTCTCAAAGTTTGCAGGGCAAGCACTTAGACTACTGAAGTATTAGCCTGTTTGAAACAGGGTTTGTCTTGGTGCTTTGATAAAATGCGATGACAAGAGCAACTGAAGGAGAAAAGGGCTCAGTTGGATTGCCCCAAGGTGAAGGATCTACCTGTTTCTGCTAGGACTCTACCTGTGTTCTGGGAATCAAGGCCTACGGTTTTTAGATTGTGTAACAAGCATCTTAAAGACTGACCTATCTTCCTAGTTCCCCTCTGTCCCCTTTTCTGAGACTCATACAGCATTCGCTGGTATGGAAAAACATCTGACATGCTTGCTCTGACTTCTCAAATTCTGTGATTATAGACAAGTGCCAGCAGGACTGAAATACATGATGGAGATCTATTTAAGGGCAACAGTTAAGTCTCATATTTGGGAAAACAGAATTAGAGATAATCATGTTAAGTCATGCTACACTCATACAAATATTACATTTTTCTTTCAAATAATACCTATAGTATACTGATGTGTATGCTCATATATGAGATGTGAAAGGAGAAGAGGAATCACTGAGGAAGATGACTGGCAGGACTGTAGGTGGCAGATTAAGAGGGGCACATCACAGAGCACTGAGATGGCTCGGTGTCACAGAAGGGCAACTGCTGTCATGCCTGATGATGGTGGAGCTTGGTTCTTAGAACACAAAAAGGGAAGAATATGACTAGTAAGGCTTACTGTCAAGATTTAAAATGTAAATATGTGTGTGTGTATGTGTGTGTGTGTGTATATATTTATATATATATTTAAACTACCTAATTACTTATGGCTACTAAACTATTATACTGAGCAGCACAGTTCTAATGACCAAAAGGAACCCTTAACTACAACCCACCTTGCCTATTCTTTTTTGTAATGCAAGAATAATACAGTTTATATTCTATATTGCAATCAAGGGTACTACTAGTCATGCATGTCTCCAACCTTGATTCTGCTTCTGCCTCCTAAGTGCTGGTAAGGGATTATAGGCATGCAACACCAGGCAGGGTTGAATTCTATTTTTAAAATTATTATTTATTTTTATTTCATGTGTATGAGCTTTTGTCTGCATGTACGCTTATGCATGTCTGGGGCCCCCCCTGCGACTGGAGTTCTAGATGATTTTAAGCCATCAATCATGTGGTTGCTGGGAATTGAACCTGGGACTTCTGGAAGAACAGTCAGTGTTCTTAACCCCATAGTTATCTTTCCAGCCTCTGATCACTCTTTTTTTTTTTTTTCTTCCTAAAAACATGGCTTATGTAGCCCTGGCTGTCCTGGAACTCCCTCTGTAGATCAGGCTGTCCTTGAACTCAGAGATCCACCTGCCTCCCCGTTCTGAGTGCTGGGATTAAATAAAGTTACTCACTACCATGCCCAGCAAATTCTCTGTTCTTAATTCATATAAAGAGCAGACACTTTGGCAACTGTAACAACTCAACAGAGAAGGTCAATTTACATACAAATTAAGACAATGTAAGGTTATACATACCTCTCGGATAAAAGAGGTGAATAATATGATGGTATGTTGCAAGTGAGGGTTCTCAAATTACCAGGTAGATAAAGGGGAAAAAAAAAAACAGTAAAAACACAACTATCCAAAATAAAGCTGAAACACAATGTTATCATTTCTATTCTCTGCAGACAGTTTTAGCTCATCTCATAAAAAGGTGAGGTCACCATAAAGACAGCAGCACTTGGTCATAGTCATACAAGTGTGACCTATCACTGAGAATAACAAAGCACAAAGGAGTCAATCAATCCCATCTAATCTTGAATTAAGTAGTTACTGAAATATCTACAACATGCTAGCACATAATTTGGGTTAGAGTATCTAATCACGATAGAAAAGTGCCCTGGAATTTAAAGCTGGCTAACAAAGCAATCGTTTCCATCAAAATCAAGAGAACTACAGAAAAAAATGTCTCTCCAGTGTTAAAGTAACATTGTACTTCCTGAAAAGAACACAAGTCTACGGCACTCCCATCAGAGCAGACAGTTCCCACTTGGTATCCATGGGGACGTAAATCAAGAACCCCACTGATGCCTGGCTATTCACATGCTCAAGTCCTCGTATAATATGGAGACATATTTGCATAGAACTCACACATACCCTAATGTGTACTTCGAAGAATCTGTAGACATCTGATATGCTATAAAGGCTTGGCAGATACTTCTTGTATCATTTAGGAATGAACAAAAACTGTTTACATTTTCCTGACACTATTTTATCTGGGGTTGAATGCTGAGACAGATACAACAGATACAAAGGGCCAACTGCTCGTGAAGTTACATATGCAGCAAGATGACCCTAACAGAACAATGGTAAGGATGAAGACACTTCCTGCCTTTGGGCTGAGCCCAGCGGTCACCTCAGCACCTCCTCCAGAGTGGAGTCCTTACCTATCCCAATGTGCTTCATCTCACGCAGTATCTGTAAGGCTGGCAACCTTCCAAGTGAGTACGACTTCCGCAGACATCTCAATAGTGTATTAAAAGTCTGCAGGTTTGGTTTCACCTTTTGTGCAACCATATGTTTCAGCAGATCCTGGGTGAATCCAATCAGGAAACATTTTTTACTCCAAGGTAAATTGCCAAAACTGTTGAGATATTCTGTGGCTACATGTAAAACACATTAACACTCATGCTCCCAATTAAAAACTATATGCTTTAATAAACAAACAGCCTGGTTTGGTGGCCCACATCTTTAATCCGGCATCTGAAAGTCAGAAACAAAAGATCTCTGTGTGTTCAAAGCAAGCTTGCCTTACATATCAAGTTCCAGGTCAGTAAGGGCTACACAGTGAGGTCTTTTCTTAAAGAAAACCAGAAAAAACAAAAACCGTGACTAAATACTGCCTGCACAGGGCTAGTAATCCCACCTTCTAGAAAGCCTACCACTGTCATGGGATCAAGCCTCTGTCTCTCCATCCTATCATCCACCCCAAGGAATCATGGTGTCTATCTGCAGTCTTCTACCAATCTGAGACAAAACACACAAACATATAAAATAACCTAAGAACAGATCACTATGGTATAAAAACATTCTACTTTTTAAGTTTTGCCCAAAATCCTTTCTGGTGTCTTCATTTTGCCATCTCTGGCCAGAATTATCATAGGTATTTACTATGGTTACTTTGTAACCTACAACAATTCCAGTGAACTGCTCCAGCTCTTCCTGAATTCTCGCTCGCTATATGGTGACTGATGAATCCTTGCTTTCTTTTCCCCGGGTAGACAGGCACTGAGCAGTTACTCCATGCGAGCAATGACTGCCACAGAAATGCTAAATTAATCTTTATTAGTAAAAGGTAGCTATAAGACAAAGAAGGTTGCTTACCAGTACATCATTCCATTTTTCCTCAAACTTCTCACTGGGTATGGATGTTTTTGCTTCAATCAATGCATTAAAGGTGTATACATCAGCTGCAAAAGGAAGAGTGCTTTAACAGAACTTGAGGTTGGAAATTTACCTCATAAAAACTGAAGATGAGAAAATGGCCAGCCTTGGTGTCTTAGGTAATCCCAGTAAGACCTTATAACTAGCTCTCCACCCCCACTTGACGCATGAGCATGACACAAGACACACACACCCCCAACCAGAGCAAAATCTACAGATCTCACTGAACCTTGGTAAAAGCAGCAGTTCCCAACCAGTGTGGGTCATGACCCTTGGGGGGGGGTTTCACATATCAGATATTACATTACAATCCGAAACAGTAGTAAAGTTGCAGACATGACGTAGCAACAAAAAATACTTTTATGGGTTGGGGTCACCACAACATGAGAAACTGTATTAAAGGGTCACAGCATTAGGAAGGCTGGGAACCACTGTGTTAAAGGAAGACACAGGTGTGAAGGGCCCTTAAACTCACCACTAAGTCTGTTATTTAGTAACTTGGTGTACAAGTTCAACGCCTGTGCATAAGCTCGGTGCTGGAGAGGAAAAAGCGAATATCATCAAAGTCTCCCCAATGGGAAGGAGAGCACACACAACACAGAAGTCTCCTATTCTCAGGAAGCTTGCATCCCAATGTAGTGGGTTTCTTCCAGGGGGCACTGGCAATGCCTGGAGACATTTTCAGTTGTGACAACTGGGGATGAGGCAGAAACACGTTACTCACATCTAATGGGTAGAAATGGAGAAGACAACACACTTGGGCATCTTCCAATACACAGGAGAGCTTCCAACAAACCCTCTGCTCTAAGATGTTAGTCTAAGTGGGGGAGCTTGGCTCAGTCCCTGATTGAGACAGTTTGGTGCTCAATCAAAAGGGCTGGAGTTCTATTCGCATGCCCATGTTAGAAGGCTCACAAACGCCTGCAGGAACTCTGGCTCCAAAAACCCCAATACTCTCTCTCACCCACCCACACCCTATATGAACTTAGACATAGACAGATGCAGGAATACATACACAAATCTAAAAAACTCACAAAACAAAATGACCTCTCCTAAGTACTGTAGTGTAAGCCCAGAATTCTGGGAAGACTTGTTGAGTCTGAGGGCAGTACAGGCAATTTCAGAGAGCCTGACTGAAAAGAAAACAAGAATTTTTTGCCAGGTCCTGTGGAGCACCTGTAATGAGGTAGAGGCAGACAGATTTGTGTGAGTTTAAGCCTTGTCTGCCAGGCCAGCCAGTGAAGCTTACACAGAGAGAGACCCTGTCTCAAAAAGTATAACCTTTTCATTTTAGTTTATTGAAAAATGTATGAAGCAAATAGTTATCTTGCTTAATGACCCCCCAAATATCACATTATGCATATATTCATGATCTCAGGCATTTTATAAGCCTGTCAGTATAGGGGTGGAAAAGAACGAACTCAATGGACCTTCAAGATAAAAATAAACAAAGGTACCTTCACCATCCCTCGGATCATTGTGCAGTAGGAGTGTGCATTCTTCTCTGGCATTAGAGCGAAGATTCTCTCAGCATTGTTTTGTGCTCTAGAAACATCAGAATAAACATCAACTGGAGGCACACAGAAAACTAGTAGTGAGTAACACCCCTTTCTGGCAAAGCTTTAGGCAATGTACTTAACTCTCTATGACCCAGAGAATGATAGGTTATCACCTCAAAATCGGTTAAAGATCTTAAGTTGTCAACATTCACAGCTCAGGTCCATGACCAGGAATGACAAGAAAATGGGTATTAATATCTAAGAAATGCCTAGGTCATATACAAAGAATCCTTCAAACAAGATACACAGCAGAGGCTCTGTTTCTCTGCCCCACTTCTTATACTCCAAAAAAACCCACAAAAAACAAAAAACAAAACCCACCAAGGTAACCCTCCTTGCCATACTCTAGTGTGAGCAGAGGGTGTGAAGATGGCACCTGCCCTGCGTAATGTTCCTGCACAGTGAACACCCTGATCTAGAGACCAGACAGAACTAGGACATGAGCTAAGATCTTACTACAAAGTCCATGGGTGTGCATCTGTCTGAGTGGGGGTAGTGTGTGCCAGTGCCCACGGAGGCCACATCTCCCAGAGCTGGAATTTCAAACAAGATGCTGGGAACAGAACTTGGAACCTCTGTGAGAATAGGAAATGCTCTTATCTACTGAGCCATCTCTCTAAACCAGATTTCTAGAATCAATGGTAGCCTTTCTACTCTCTATATCCTATCAAATCTTTCAGAATTAGTTAGGGATCTACATCTCAAGACAGCACTACTAATTAAACTGTACACAGATGAAACAAACAAACAAAACAAAAAACAAAACAAACAAAAAAGGTACACAACTAGATCAAACCCTAAATGGATTTCTATATAGTGGCAGGAGGTAATAATCTTATAAAAAATAGTCTAAGCCACAAGTGATGCTGCACACTTCTTATACCAGCCCCTGGGAGCAGAGGCAGGAATGGTCCATGCTTGAGGCTGGCCTGAGCTATATAAGTGGAATCTTAACTAAAACAATAACCGAGAAACCAGGTATAGTGGCACACACTTTTAATCCCAGCACTCAGGAGGCACAAGGATCTCCGTGAGTCTGACGCTAGCCTCTTCTACACAGAGAGCTCCAGGACAACCAAGACTACAGAGAGTCTCCACCTCATGAAACAAAACAAAACAGATAAATGCTATAAAATATAATATACAAAGACAGACTGTGGAATACATCTGTAAAATGAAAAAATAATAGTTTCTATTTTAGAACATTTTATAGGATTGCAACTCTAGAGGACAATGTAGTATATGTTTCATGTACTGTAAAATTCCCATAATATAAGGTTTGCATGTTTAACATACTTCCAAGGACCAGACTCCATCTTGGATGTTTGATTGTTTTCCTCTGTAGCCTCGTCCTAGAACAGATGAAATAAAATAAATGCTTGCTTGCAAGCTACTTTAAAAAAAAAAAAAATCGAGAAAGGAAATTCAAAAAACTAAAGGAAATAATGTATCACCAAAAGGCAAAGAAAAACACCCAAAATGTTCACACCTACAGTGAATTCCTTTAGTGTGAAAATTAGTGCACACTGAGGAAAGAAGCAAGACAGATTTGACACCTTCGCTATATCTCCAGATGATTCTGCATTTAAAATCTGACCAGGCTGGCCTCAAACTCAGAGATCTGTCTTCTACCTGTGTGCTGGGATAAAGGTGTACACAAACCAGCTACTTAGGGGAGCTGTCTTCTGCCTGTGTGCTGGGATAAAGGTGTGTACAAACCAGCTACTTAGGAGGCCAGGGCACTGAGATTAAGGCTAGTCCAAGCAACTTAACTAGCAAGATCTTTATTTTAAAAACCAAACCAAACAAACAAAAAACAGGACTGGGCACACCTTTAATCCCAGCACTGGGAAGGCAGAGGCAATCAGATCTCAGTGAGTTCTAGGTCAGCCTGGTCTAGAGTGAATGCCAGGACAGCCAGGGCGCAGAGAAACCTTCAAAAACAAAACAAACAACAAAAAATTTCCAAAAACAACCAAAAAAAGTAGGGGGAGTAGAGACAGTTTCACAATTCTGTACTCGCTACCATATTGGGGGGGGGGCCCTAGGTTTACTTCCTCCCAAAATGTGTGGCACATAATAAGCACACTGAAGTTCTACTCAGCTATAAAGATGAAAATTATGTCATCTGTAAGAAAATGGATGGAACTAGAGACTATCTATAGATTAAAAAACCAGACGTTGCTTGCTTTTTCTTATCTGTATAATGTAAAACATATACATCCTAAAAACAAAGTAGGAAAGATAGTTTGGGTAGATGAAAAAGATCACTGGGAAAGGAGGGGGAGGGGGAGGGAAAGGAGGGGGGGAGGGAAAGGAGGAGAGAGTTCGACTAAAACACATTACACACAGGTATGAGAATGTCGTAACAAAACACTGTTCTGTACAATACACACTGATTAAAGATGAATGGAAAACAATCATTCACGGGTCTCCATCATGCTCACAGAAGGCTACCATGCCATCTCAGTGCAGAACCTTTTACTACTATGACACATGGCACAAAACCTTAACCCACTGAGAAAATATTATTTTAGAAACAAAAAGCCAAGTTTTTTATTGTTTTAAAATTTTTATTACCAAATTTTCCAAATGTTCAGTGGGTTGAAAAGGATAGTCAGCTGGAGGCTCTTGGTCACCATAGTAACACAATAAATCCAGAAGACTATTAGTTGTTTCAAGAGAGACTGTAGTTCCTGCGGTTAGAAGGAAGAAAGAAATGTTAAGATGCCCACCAACCAAAGCCCGCTGAACAAAACTCCTCACTTTTTTCTACTGATGGTGGCTGATTTTGCTACATACTTAATCCTGACTACCATGTTACCAATTAGCACACAGAATGTATGATGGCTTTCTGCTGATTCTGTCCCACTTCCCTCCTGTACTGGCTGGTTTTGTGTCAATTTGACACAAGCTGGAGTTATCACAGAGAAAGGAGCTTCAGGTGAGAAAATGCCTCCATGAGATCCAGCTGTAAGGCATTTTCTCTATTGGTGATCAAGGGGGGAGGGCCCCTTGTGGGTGGTACCATCTGTGGGATGGTAGTCTTGGATTCTATAAGAAAGCCAGCTGAGCAAGCCAGGAGAAGCAAGCAAGGCAGTAAGTAACATCCCTCCATGGCCTCTGCATCAGCTTCAGTTTCCTGACCTGCTTGAGTTCCAGTCCTGACTTCCTTTGGTGATGAACAGCAATGGGGAAGAGTAAGCTGAATAAACCCTTTCCTCCCCAGCTTGCTTCTTGGTCATGATGTTTGTGCAGGAATAGAAACTCTGACTAAGACAGCCAGTGTAAACTATATTCCTGAATAAATTTGCTTGGCATAAGACACAGCTTATACAAGACCTCTCGCCCCCAGCTCTCCTATCTTCTTTATTTTCTGATCCCTTGGTCGTTCCTCTCTGGAACCTATCACTGAAGAACAGCCTGCTGGTCCACATCAATTCTCAATTCTCTTACACCTGATCCACTAAAATAAACACACACAGTTATCCCAACTGGATTCAGGCCCTCAGTAAAAATGTACTCAGAACTACTAAAATAACTGCGTAATTGTAATAGCCTTAAAGCACCTCAAAAATAAGTAACAAGAAAATCCACAAAACCCCCACTGTTCAAAATGTGATCATTCCCATGTCAGCACTCACTCTATAGAGAAGTACAAAGGAAAGAAAAGTAGAGGGTCTGAGAGATGGCTCAGTGGCTAGGAACATTCGTTGTTCATTGACAGAGGACCTGAGCTCAACTTCCAGATCAGCCACATGGTGGCTTACAACCCTCACTCTATAGCTTCAGTCAGTCCCAGGGATAAAACACCCTCTTCTGCCTTCCAAAAGAACTGGGCAAGCATGTGCAGGCAAAACATTTAGACACAGAAAAATATAACAAAACATTTTTAGAAGAACTTTTTTCAAAAGGAAATGTTTTTTAAAACCCTAAAAGACTCAAGCTTAACGTAAGTGCCCATACCTGAAATCCTAGCACTCAAGAAACTGAGGCAGGAGTTCAAGGTCAACCTTGATTGCACAGTGTTTAAAACACCTGCCTCAAAAAAACCACTAGCATTTACTGAGTGACTGCACACACCTATACCACTGTGGGCATAGCTAGAAGCCTCAGCACTGAGTTCACTGCAGATCCATACCAACTGTCACTCACATTCAGGAAACAGACATAGAACCTCACCAACATACTGGCTGGTGTCACCCTTCAGTTGTGCATGTGATACATTAGAAGCCACATAATCAAATTCTTGAAAAAGGGTGTAAGAAAATATTTTTGGTTCTAATAATATGTTCAATGATGTGTCCACTTTGTTTCTTTTATGTTCAGCAAAATTTATTCTTATTCACTTAACAGCAGTGTAGACTCCTAAAATTTAATAATAGCTGACTTTGAAGAGACTACATATATATTTACAATAGCCTATCAGTCATGTTACCTAGAATTATATATACTAATACAGTCATCCAGTCCTGTTAAAAACAGGACATTAGTTAGATGTTCAGAAAAATTACATTGTCTTTTCTAGACTACTATGTGAGGCAGAACTTGATCAATATCAAAGTCCCTGATCCCCATTGATCAAGTCTTTCTTTTAAAACATTTCTCTGGGGCTGAAAAGATGCTCAGTAGTTAAGAGCACCGGCTGCTTTTCTATAGGACCTGGCTTGATTCCCAGCACCCACAACAGTGGTAAAATAACCATCTATAAGTGCGGTTAAGAAAGATCAGAGGCCCCCTTCTGGCCTCCCCAGATACTAGGTCCACAAATAATGCAGATACACACTAAAGCAAAACACTCACACACATAAAATAAAGATAAAGTATTTCTGTTTTATGTGGCTCTGCCTTCTCACACCTAATGCTAACAGCAGAGGGCATGTACTTCCTTTGCCAGCGCACAGGACAAAAGCAAGTAAGCAAATAAACCTGCAGTTCTACCTCACTTATAATTTCAGGGTGAAGAAAGAGCAGAAAATGAATTATGTGTATTATACCACTTAAATCACAAATGACATCATCAAGCAGAGTAAACATTATTTGCTATTTTTACTCAAAACGAACTGGACCATACAAAATGGCCCCATACTCCAAGAGGGGCTCTCAATGAAGTGAGTCACCTGCTTGCAAGAGCTGGTCAAAAATGTCCACAGAAGCTTTGACTTTTTTGAGTTTGATTCGTTCCTTCAGGGCAGCTTCACTTACATCTTCAATCTGAGGTTCAAAGTACTCAGGCATTAAGCACTACAACAGTAGGAGAAGTGAATGACTACAAACAGGCCAAGGTAGCAGGGGAACACCTGGCTCTTCTAGTTCCTACTTCCTGCACCACATAACATTTATATCTGAACATAAATGTCTTAGTACAATATCTAAAACAAAATATACAGATATGAACAAGAAAGGCCAGTAAAACGTCTGCAACCTGGACAGACTGCTTAAGCATCTCTTGACTTGATGAAAATTTAAAAACATTCAAACACATTCACTCCCTATTTCCAACCATGGGTCTCAACCCAAGGTTGGTCTAAATACCTTGCTTGCAGGCATTTTGATTTGACTTCATTTACTAATTTTTCAAATATATTTCCAGTGGGAACTACTGTACTCCAAGCACTAAGCTAGGCATCAGGGATTCAGAGACTTTTTTAAGGGGGTGCTCTACCTTCAAAGCATTCCCATTCTAATGGCAGTTACTGCTGTCAATCTGACAGATTCAAGAATAACCAAAAGGACAAGTCTCTGGACATGCCCCTGAGGAATTTTCTAGGTCAACTGATGTGGAAATACTCATTCTAAATGTGACTGGGACCATTCCACACAGGTTCTGGACTGTATATAAAGAGAGAGTGAGGATGCACGACTTCTGCTCCCATTTCAGTGATACTGTGACTAGCTGACTGCTGCTCTTGCTAAGATGCTCTCCCTACCATGATGGCTTTACTTCCTTAAATTCTAACCTGAACTAAAACTTTCCTTCACTAAATTGCTTGTCAAGTATTTTGTCACAGCAGGAAAAGTAATCCACACAGGGCATAGCTAATGGCAGAGAGCTTACAAGAGGGTCTATAGTCCATCACCAACACAAAACCCCAGAGATAGAGCTAATTACAGTACAGTGTGCAATGACACCACCTCCAAGGCAGGAGACCCCACAAGGCTTCCAGCAACAGTGATGTTGAAGCCAAACATAGGAGCATTGCCAGCCAAAAGGGCGAGTGCTGCCAATAAATGAGCATTCTACAACTGCCACTGTGTAAGAGGAGGACGGCTTGTTGGGGTGTGAGTTTGGGGAAGAAGGGGGGGAGGCTGCAGGCAGGATGAGCCGCCGAGAATGGCATTGTCCAATCACACTGTCTGACTGCAGCGGCTGCTGGGCGGGTACTCCACAGACATGGCACAATTCCTGAACCAAGGGGTATCAGAAGTATGGCCTCAAATCCTAAGAGGAGGGTGGGCAAGACACCCTCCAACAGAGTGCAGACATGGCCAAAACAGAAAGTACAGACTAAAAAGATAAAGACGAGGAGTACAGAGCCCAAATAAAGACAATGCTTCTAAGGGAATGACAGAAGCCACTAGAGGTCCCTGAAAAGGAACTGTCGCAGAGGAGAAGATTCACACAAAAGGAATTTTAAAAGGTTAGCAAAGGTTCTCACTCCAATATACTGGGCACTAAAATGGCTAAATCAACCATGGAAGTGTGATTTAATTTGTATTCACATTACTACGTAAAAGACACAATCATCTCTCCTTACCGGTATGTGAGGCTCAGCTATGTCCTTTTGAAAATATTTGGGATGTGAATTAATGATAAACTTTGCAGCAGTCTCTCCAGACTTCTTTGCCAATAAAAATGAACGCTACATAAGAAAAAATACAAATTGGCACTTATATATAATTTAGACTCAACCAAAACTACACCCTCAGCAAAAATTGCTCCCTTTCCCCAAGAAAAAAAAGAACACAATAATACAAAGTCCCAATTACAAACCAAGTTACAGTACTTCACATCCTCATTTCTGAGCATGCCATTTCAGGTCATGATGTATATACAATACAATACAGACACAGACACAGACACACACGTCTGCTTAAGTTAAGATCTTAATGTTAAAAAACAAACGACAACAGAAACTAAACCAGAACCTTTCAGAAACACTGCCTAAATACTCTTTTGATAAAATTAAGTCTCAGAGTCTACCAATTTGTCAGAATTTGTAAACTTTTCAAGGTTTCTTATTTTATCTTAATAATTTTGCTACTTATATATCCTTACACAAATCAGTATGCCTTTTAAAAATACTAGAAAAGTTGTAAAAGAGAACTCACAGACTCCAAAGCAGAGGTTGGTATGAGGTAAGGATCATCTTGAAATACATAAGGTACAGATGTAGGATCCTGTGGGAAAGGCACATACATCTTTTTAGATTTTTGCTAAAAATGATCACAAGTTATGTAAAATTTTAATAAGACAGGAAACATACATATAGGAATATGGTCATATGCCTGCACATATAAAAAGAAAACACACATCAGTAAAACTTTCCCCCAATTTTGCACAACATAGAGCTGGTAAGTACAAACCCCCATGGCTCCACCTTAAAAGGTTTTTTCTTCTCTTGGTACTAGGATTAAACCCAAGGTCTCATATATTAATTAGTAAGCATTTTAGCACTGTGCTAATTCCTCAGCCTATTTCTTAGGATTTCAGTCTGCTGCCAGGACTATCACTGTTTTTAACTCTAGCTAAGGATCCATGAATTAACTATTCCTGCCAACAGTTTCCTGCAATAAGATTTCCTTCACTGCACAGTCACTATGTGCCCATGTGTAACTTTACCTGAGAGTTCCTTCTCTAGGGGCGTGGGAATGGCTAAATAGATACAGCACTGGCCATGCAAGCACGAGTCACAGAACTCATAAGTATGGGAAGGGTATGCCAGCCCTCCTATAATTCTAGTGTTCAGAATGCACAGACAAGAGATTCCCAGAATACTGGCTAGTTAAAATAGCCTTTTTCGTCGTGCTCTTGGTTTGACTGAGATCCTGCCTCCAGTGAATTAGGTGGACAGTTGTTGAACAGTTTGTCTGTAAATGGGCATCTGAAATGCTACTCAGAGCTGTGTGTGTGTGTGTCTCTTGGAGACCCAAGGAGGTATCAAACTCCAGCTCCCTAACCTGTACAGTCACCTCTCCTCCTGTTAGGATGTTCTATGTGGACAGCTGACCTCAAAGCTCTGACGTTCCCGCCTTAGTCCATGATGCTTCCAAAGACTGTAAGTTTGCATAACCACGCCCAGCAAAATCTGCATTTTGCCTTTGGGGGGGGGGAGGGGGTCTATCCTAGAACTCATAATGTAGACCAGACTGGCTTTAAACTCAGAGATCTTCCTCCCAAGTGCTGGGATTAAAGGCATGTTCTACCACACTCATCAAAAGATCCAGATTTTGATCAGTGTATTACCACCAGCAGGAAAGACTCATGCCTCAGAGTCAGTACAAATGCATGCATAATGGCTATGCATGGTTACCAAATCCCTCAGAAATAAGCACCTGTTGCTTTTTTTTAATTAATTAATTTTTAATCTAATTAATTACTTCATATCATTTTTAGAAACAAGTGTCTCAAGAAGCTTTTCCAGTAATTAAAAGCTATTAGTATGAGCTGGGCCTGGTAGTGCACACTTTTAAAAGATCCTAACAGAAGGCAGAGGCAAGAGGATCTCTGCGAGCACAAGCCAGCCTGCCTGGTCCACACAGCAAGTACCAGCCATACGGCCAGAACTATATTATAAAGAGACCCTGTTTCTAAAAGCACACAATTATCAATATGCTGCAAAAACACTACATGGGCATCACATCTTAGCCTTATGCTGGTCACTTCAAAACCTGTTTTCCCATTTTCCAAAAGGAGGGATTGGATTCGTTTCTAAGAAAATTTCTAGATACACAACAGTTTAATTATGAATAAAGAGCTATAACAGTGAATGTGTTATTAACCCTTAAAACACTACTTACCCTGTTTACTGTGGATGCAAGTGCCTGAAGAACAGCCACTCTATCCCTAGAACAAGAACAAGTCAGCCTTTATCAAGTCATTCTATGCTCAGAGGACACTGGGCATAAACCAAGATGGACAGTTCAGCTCACACCCAGGGCCACGACTTACTTCTCAAAGCCACTACAACAGAACTAGGTGAGAAGCAGGCCTGACTGTAAATCCTATAATCTCAGGAAGAGGCTGGATTGAAGGTTTGAGACCCCTGGACTTCAGAGCTAGACTCTAACTCAATAATCAAGAGCTAGGGAATGGAGCCTGGTTAGAGTTCTTGTGGGGTAGACCCTGAGCACCAAAAGTCTGGTCGACAGGCACACATTCCTCCTTCCCTTTGCTTTATATGCACTCTAACTGCTCTCTAATACTATTCACTATCCAAGAAACGTGATGCCCCCCCTCCCCCATAAACCTACCTTCCTGACTTCCTCCAACCCACTTAGAGACGCTCTCTGAACTCTTGCTAACTATCCAAACTATTTGTTGGCTCTTACCTTTACCCTGGAACAACTAACGCAAAGCCTCTGCAGTGACTTGCTTGTATCCTTACTATGGCATCTGACGTCATACTGTGATCCTACCCAACATGGTTTTCTGATCTCCAGAAGAAAATGTCTTTTGAGACAGGGTTTCATGTAGTCTAGGCTGGCCTGAAACTCTCTGTGTGGCTGAGATGACTTTAAACTCCTGGCCCTCTTGCCTCCCCACCCTCAGTGACAGACAGGCATGTACCACTACACCCCATTTCAAGCAGTATCAGGAACTGAATCCACGGCTTCGATTGTTCAAGGCAAGTTCATTATCAACCTACATTTTTAAAAGGTAGTTTTAAGCATAAGCAAACTAAAACAAAACAACAAAAGTAATCAAAACCAACTTGGTGTCACTTGGCACATGTTTACATGAGTTTCTATTATCCATGGGACTATGCAGATGTAACTAATGTCTTTAAATGTTATAGATAGCATGTTATTTCTACTATTTATTCACCCAAAGATGGGCTCTCTAGGCTGTTTCAACTGATAGTGCCCTCGAGCTCTTTGGGTGTACATGCAAGTGTTCCTTCTAAGTGGCTAGCCAGTAAGATACAGACACGATCTTAAATTCTGATCCTATTTCTGTCCAAATTATTGTTCAAATTTGCTCTTCCATCAACAAATACTTCTGAGCACACGTTTTCACTCCTTGCTAATCTGGAAGGTTTTTAACTGTATCTCTTGTATAAATCCTAGGTAGGCTTCTTGCCCTCTTTAAAATGATTTCATAATCGAAACTAACTGCCTTTATCACGTCATTCTCACATAAGAAAATCCATAAAATCTATTCATATTTTCTATGGCATTGTGGGATCTGGAAGATCACAGCCTTAAAGGACAAAAGGCACGTGCAGTCTGAAAATACATCTACTAAGCCTAGAAACCAGAGGCTCCACATCAGGGTTCGGTATCCACCCTACACCATTTTTTTCTTTCTTATTTTTTGGACAGGGGTGGTGGTGGTAAAGGTAGGGCTGCACACAATAAAAGGTAAGAAATATGTGAACAAAGTAAGCTGCAGTCCACACAAAAATTGACGCATTTTTTTAAATATAATTTTTAAGCCACCTTTTGTTTTTCGTTAGCCTCTTTCCCCCAACTACATACAAAACAAAAAACCATTCTTAGCTTATAAACTGAATTTTTTAAAGGCCTTGACTTAGCCGGGCAGTGGTGGCGCACGCCTTTAATCCCAGCACTTGGGAGGCAGAGGGAGGCGGATTTCTGAGTTCGAGGCCAGCCTGGTCTACAGAGTGAGTTCCAGGACAGCAAAAGCTACACAGAGAAACCCTGTCTCGAAAAACAACAAAACAAAACAACAACAACAACAAAACCAACCAAACAGACAAAACCAAAAAAGTAACGGCCCTGACTTGCTACCCAATACCATTTCTTGTTTCCCAACAGCATTTTCCAAGGCCCGCCTGAACTACCACCATAATCAATGATCACATTATACTCTGCCTCCCGAACCCTTCACCTAAAGCCTCTCACAAGAACTACCAACAGGAAGGGACATTCTTATCTTAATAAATGGCTGGCTGGCCTGGAACTTGTGACAATCCTCCAACCTCTGCCCTGAGTGCTGGGATTACAGAAATATGCCACTACAAAAGAGAGTTTTTAAAGATGGGGCATTACTGTATGAGCTCACTAGATAGACTTGTCCTTAAATGCAGAGATTCCTGTGCCTCTGCCTCCTGAGACAAAAGGAGCATGGTACCATGGCCAGCTAGTGTTCCTAATCTTGTGCAGGGAAAACAAATCAATCTAATCACATTTATATAATGATAGCATAAAGCCACCAAAAATCAAAAGTATTATACAAAAAGTACACCTAATAGCTCAATTATAAACTAAATGCATAGTTTACACATAAAATCATATCACAACACTTAAAAAATAACAGCCAAAATAGTATTTGTCTATGTACTAGGCACTGTTTAATTATGTTTTATGTACAGTAAACACCAACCACTTGCAAAATACTCACCATGTTTTCTTTTTTGGAATGACTATTTCCTCAATCCCTTACAGAAAAAAAAAGAAAAATAATCAATTTTCTAACACGAAGAAATACAACGTCTTTTCATCTTTAAAAAATCTATTTCCACAGGGCAGTGGTGGCTGCACGCCTTTAATCCCAGCACTTGGGAGGCAGAGACAGGTGGATTTCTGAATTAGAGGCCAGCCTGGTCTACAGAGTGAGTTCCAGGACAGCCAGGGCTATACAGAGAAACCCTGTCTGGAAAAAAACAAACAAAACAAACAAACAAAAAAATCTATTTCCATAGTTTTAAAAATACCTGTTATATCTGTTCCTTCAACCTTTGGCAGGGATTCACTTGCAGGATAAAATCTGCATTAAAAAACCAAAAACAAAACCTAATGTTAGTACTGCTCACTAAAGGTCTCAGCTCATCTCCACCTTCATGCATACATTTTGATCCCCATTTTCTAATTACCATGGATCAAACAGACTAAGTGGTTTACCTAACATCAACGTGTGCTGGGAAGACATGGTCAAAATAGAATGTTCCATGCACATGTAACAGGCAGTCTATAGCGGATTGATTGATTCATTGATTTCTGATGTTAGAAATCAAACCAGAGCCTCAACCATACTAGGCAAGCTCTGGATCACTAAGCTACAGTCTCAGCCACGATTTTTAAACATGTAATGTCATTGCAAAACAATCCAGATTAAAAAGGGAAAATTTAATAGCATTGGAACCATCTGAACAGCTGGTTTGAAATACATAGAAATTAACCTGGGTTGGATCAATTCAATTGATTTTATTAGACACTACCCAGACTGCAAAAGCCTTTGTCCCTTAAATCGATCAGAACAAAGCTCACCCATGGCTTTATTATATTCCACTACTTTTAATAATTAACAATGTACTAACATCGCAAGTCTTTTAACCACTATGTTCTTAGAGCCTCAAAAATTATTTTTGTCCAGAATAGAAAAATACTGGCTTATGACTAGGTTTCAGAATACCATATTCATGGATAACTCCATAGTTAAAATCCTAAAATAAAAACAACAAAGATAAAGGTATCATTTTACCATTTTTAAAAAGCTTTTATTATTTTGTGTGACTGTACCAACATGGCCACACAGAAACTTTGTGGAGCTGGTTATCTCCTTCCAGTTTTCCCTACAATTCTTTCAGACAGTTATTACTTCTTAGATTTCACTCTAGAGATTTGTCTACTATCAGCCAACTGAATATAACACTGAACATAAAAGTTTTTATTCGGTAGGTGATTTTAACTCAGTAGTAGAGTGGGTAATTAGCTCATATGAAGTCTTTGGATCAATACACAAAAATAAAATTTAGTTTCAAGTTTACACTACATCTTCTTAGCTCAAGGTTCTCATAACATTCAGTCCACAATGGTGATAATTGCCTGCCCTTAATTTGGGAATGATTTATTACTTCGCCTTTTCCTTTTGGCAAGGTTAAAATGAATATGGGGGGGGGTGTTAAAGAAATTAGTGTAGGGGCTTGTAGAGGCAATCACGGAAATGTAAACTTCACGAGAACAATGCCCTAGTTTAAAGGGAAATTTTAACTCTATATAGTATTACAACCAACCAACAAAAATCTCCCGAAAGAAAACTCAGTTTGAAACTTAACTCAATAAGCCGCTACCTCGTGTTACCTTTGAGAGCGCGGGGCCTCCAGCACGCAAATACTTTTCCCACCTAATTCCACATCTCTCAGGGAAATGCAAGACCGAACTGATTCTGGGTCTTCTTACCTGCAACAGAGTTTCGGTTCACACACACCCGCCCCCCGAGTGGTCTGCAGCAAAACAAGCCCGCGGCGGAGAGGAAAACGTCGAGCGGCCGCAGCCGCCATCTTTGGACTCTTCGCAGAGCACGTTGGGAACGCCCTCCGCCTACAGGGTCGAGGGGCGGGGCTGGCGTGGAACGTCTCATCTCCAAATGGGTGGTTACAATGTCATGTTTTGCAAGACTAGTAACGGAAGGCTCAGTACATATCATTCACCTCGAATAAATGTACTAGAAATTCTGTTCTAAAATCCCATGTGTAATTTTGTTTTTAAACTGAATGAGGGTTTTGAGACTGTTTTCTTCCACTCCTATCTCACCCCTAAAGCAAAAGTGAACTCGTCCAAGCCAAAACGCTAGCCGCGTTTCCCCGCACGCAAGCGCATTGGAAAACACATGGTAGCTCTGCGGTGGAAGACTAAAGTGTAATTCTCCGTGGCTGACTGGAAGTTCTCTCTTAGTGACGGACCTCCAAACTGACTCGAAAAATGCTGGCCTCCAAACACACGCCATGGAGGCGGCTTCAGGGCATTTCCTTCGGGATGTATTCGGCCGAGGAGCTCAAGTAAGGAGTTGGTGGGATGTGTGTAGAGCAGGGTTGTGGAAGTTGGAGCCGGGAACTACGATTCCCAGAAGGCCTTGAGCCAAGCTAGTCTGGGGCGCGGGGGTCTGGCTGCCTAGCGCCTGCGTGCAAGTAGTGGGGGTGTGAATGCGTTGAAGTGGGGTTTTCTGCCTTGCTGCATTTTCATCCGTTCATCTTCCTCATTAACCAACTAATTTTGTATCATTTATACTCTCATTCCATCACATGCTTATCAACTTCCTAATTAATATCCTCTGGTCCAAGCGATGATGGACTTTTAAATCTTGGATCTAGACCCTGGTTATGAAGTCCTGGGGACTCTTCTTTAATCCTCATTTTGATCCCGATAGCATACACATTTCTCGGATTTACATTAAAAACTCAACATGCTATCGGGTGTTAGTGGCACAGGAGGCAGAGGCAGGAAAATCTTTGTGGGATCGAGGCAAATCTGGTCTACAGAGTGAGTTCCAGAACTGCTTGGATACAGAAAATCCCTGTCTCGAAAAAATCAAAAAAATTAAAAGGGTACACCACACTGTGGTAACATCAGCACTACACCCACCTCTAGAACCCTTCACCTTGCAAATGCAAACTCCATATAAAATCAGTCACTCCTCATTTCCTGCCGGGGCCGCATGGCGACAACCTCTTTACTTTCTATTTCAGTTACTCTGACTGTTCCAGGCCCCTGTTCAAATAAAAGGAATCAGTCAGTGCCTGTCTTGTTGTGACTGGCTTATGCGCTTAGCATATTGTTCTCAAAATTATAAATAAATAGATCAGAATTTATTTCCGTTTTAGGGTTAAGTAAATAGTACATGGTATATATTCATGCCATTTCATCAGCTCATCTACTGATGAACATTTGAGCTATTTCCAATTTTTGGCAATTATGAATAATGCTTCTATTAAGGTGTGTGTACGTACTTAGACTCAGAATTTCTGGTTCAAACATTAATGCCATTTTCAACTTTTTGAGGAAAAGTTATTCTGTTTTTCATAAGTTCATCGTATGTTCCTATCAACCATCCATAAACCTTCTCCATGTCCTTTCTAGCGTGTGTGTGTGTGTGTGTGTGTGTGTGTGAGAGAGATCATACACTGATGGGTTGAGATGGTATCTCACTGGATTTGACTTGGATTGATTTGAGGATGATGCTCAGCTTTTCATGTTTTTTGAGCATTTGTGAATATTCTGTGGCACTATGAATATTTAAATCCTCTACCGCCTGTGGTTTTCAAGAACAGCAAGAAGGCCCAGGTGACTGGAGTAAAGTGAGGTCAGAGACCAGGACACACACACACACACACACACACACACACCATGTCATTTTAAGGGCATGGCATTTAATCTGAAAGAGATGGAAAGCTACCAGTTCCTAACTCAATAAAAGAGTCAAAATTACAGTTATAACATAGCAATGAGATAATTTTAAGTTGAGGGTCACCACAGCAGAAGGAACTGTATTACGTGGGTTGCAGCATTAGGAAAGCTGAGAACCCCTGTTGCGGGTTCTTTAGGAAGTTTCCTTTCCCCGAGGGTAGACTCCTGGGAAGGTTGTAAGGGTGGCGTTAGCTTGGTGGCATTTGCACTTGAGAATAAACTTGATTGACAGCTGTTGGAGGACGGACAGGACTGGATAGGTACTCGGTGGGAGAAGGAAAGGACAGTCAGAGCATGATGGGAGAACCGACCTAGGGCAGCCGCAAGAGAGATAAAAAGGGGTTAAACCAGGCGCGAAAGTTGAAAGGTGACTCCTTTTTGTTTGTGAAGAGAAGGAACATGTTAAGGGGTTTTTGGGTTTGTTGGTTGGTTGGTTGGTGGTTGGAACTCCCAGATATCTGCCTGTCTCTGCCTCCTTAATGCTGGGATGAAAGGCCTGTGTCACCACCGCTGGACTCAGTGTTATGTAGTTAATACCACTGAACTCCTTAAAAATGGTTAACATGGCTGGGAAGTGGTGGCGCATGCCTTTAATCCCAGCACTTGGGAGGCAGAGGCAGGTGGATTTCTGAGTTTGAGGCCAACCTGGTCTACAGATTGAATTCCAGGACAGCCAGGGCTACACAGAGAAACCCTGTCTCGGGGTGAAAAAAAAAGTTAACATGTTAAGTTTTATTAAAAAATTAGAATTGAAAAACAAGACAGCTAAGTAATTTGTTTAGCATTACTGACTCCATGCTGGGGGAAGAGAACACCTTTGAGTTATAAAGTGTCTATTGACATTAGCTTAGCAGCAGAAAGGTAACCACATTGATGAGAGCTGTCTCTGTGTAGCCTCCGTCCTTACAGTGGCATTGATTGTGGGAGTCTCCCAGGTCCTCACAGCTTTGTTCTTTATGGACCACCATGAGTTTCCTGTGACCACACAACTTACTGATTTGTTGTTCCTGTTGGAGTGCTAAATCGGGATGGTGTCTTTGTCCTTACGTAGCCTGCCGCCAAGGGAAGATAGAAGATAGAGACGATAAAAGCTGGGCTCAGGAGGTCTTGCACAAGCTATGTCTAATGTCAAAGAGGTTTATTAGGAAGTACAGCATCTTATATACTATGTCAACAGAGTTAAGCTGGACAGTGTTGGCAAAGAGAACACAGGATACCTCAGGCATGGCTGGCTGCCTTAGGACTGGTAACAATAGCCCAGAGGGAAGAGTTGGGTCCAAAGAAGCTGCAACCTTGACTCCTTTGAGGCACTTGCTCCTCCCCTAGACTGGCTTTGTCAAGTCCACTCCAGGACCAGGACACAGAGCTAATGTTTTCTTTGTCCTTTCGTTATGGCCTCTGGGAAAGCTTTGGTACAGTCTGGCTCTGCTCAATTTTCTAAATCAGAAGAGATTTAAAAGGTAAAATTGGCTTTGTAAAAGTATATTTGTATGACATTTAAGTAGACTTTCCAACTATTGCATTGTGTGAACATCTAAATACAGTTGGGTAGAGCACACAGAGGCTGTATGATGTGTACTGTCACATGTGGCACAATAACGTGCTCTTGGTAGGTACATGGCTAGTTATTTGACAGTTCCACTAAACAAAGTGATGAAACCTTGCATAAAGTAAGTTCTGTCTTTTTATTTGTGTTTAATTTTCTTGAATGGTTATTCTGTGCACAGAGATTACTTTTTGACATTTTCTTTCATTGAACAACTTGGGCTGTCTTATAGCAGGCTGGTTTATAACCTGCCTCTCCCACTTCAACATCAGAGACGTTAATAACTGAGCTTTCCCTGGGTGTTTCTTTAATCTCCTCAGGAAGTTAAGTGTTAAATCCATTACAAATCCTCGATATGTGGACAGCCTGGGAAACCCTTCAGCAGGTGGCCTGTATGATTTGGCTTTGGGTCCTGCAGATTCCAAAGAAGTATGCTCGACTTGTGTGCAGGACTTCAACAACTGCTCGGGACACCTGGGCCACATTGACCTCCCGCTCACAGTGTACAATCCTCTCCTCTTCGATGTACGTGTCTCCCTGGGCATGTGGGTCTTGGGACATCTGGGGTTGTGGGGGTCAGCCACCTCTTGTTCCTCCTTCTTTAGAGGAAACAAAACAAAACCTTTAGGGACCTAGAACAGAACACCCTGAGTGTCCATTGTCCAAAATGTTTGAGACCAATAGTATTTAGAAATTCAGATTTTAAAATACTTATAGCCTATATATTGGTGATATTGTAGGATCAGAACCCAAGTATAAACATGGAATTCATTCATAGTTTATATACCTCATATGTACAGCCTGAAGGGAATTGTATGTATTTCTAATGTGCCTACGTCTTTACTTCAGTCCATAACCATGAAGTCAGGTGTTGAATTTGTTTGTATATCAGGGCTCAAGAAGTTTGGCATTTTAGAGTCTCAGATGAGGGATGCTTAACCTGTAGCTTCAGCTTACCCTACAGACTTAGAGAATTTAAGTCTGATTCCAGTTGAGAAAAGCTATAGCTTGATTCTGTTTGTGTAAGAGGGAAAGATTTAGTGAGCCACCCCACCTATCCAAGGCTCAGGGCCTGATCCAGATTTAATGCACTGGATTATCCCCTTTTGCTTCAAGGGCTCTGTGCCCTTCAGAAAGCTCAGTGGCAGTCACCTCCCTAGTAATAGAGGGAATTCTGGTGCTCCCGAGGCCACTGTCTTTTCAGGTGGCTCTGCAGCTTGACATTTTGGCAGGAGAAGCAAAGCCCCAAAAGGAAGACCAATAATGTCCATTGAAGCTTCTGTCTAGACCGCACTGGAATATGTTCAGTTCAGTTTCCAGTAAGCTAGTCCCCAGGAATTGTTTTTAAGTTTTACCGATTGTTGTGTATATGCAAACATAGCTTGTCTATTAGCATATTAAAGAAGGCTGTTGTCTTAGTTAAGTATTACAACTATTTATTGATGGAAAACAAAAGGAATTCCTTTTCTCAGACCTTGCATCCTATTGTGAGTTTCAAATTTGAATGCTTTAAAATGAAACCATAAAAGAAAAATGTTTGTCCAGTTGTGTCTAATGGCTATCGAGGCGTAGAAGCAGAAGTAGAATTCTTAAGGAAAGAAAAACCTCTTGTGTACACTGAAAATCACCACTGTGTCTCTTTCTGCTTCTTTTTGTCCCCACTCTTTAGAAACTCTACCTGCTGCTCCGAGGCTCCTGTTTAAATTGCCACATGCTGACTTGTCCTCGGGCTGCAATTCACCTATTGGTCTGCCAGCTGAGGGTCCTGGAAGTCGGAGCCTTACAAGCAGTCTATGAGCTTGAGCGAATTCTCAGCAGGGTAGGTTGATAATGGAAACCAGGATATCAAGAGATGCTTGTATATTGTTCTCAGTTGCCACCCCAGTAGTCTCCAGAATGTTTGACCCTCTTATCTTACAGTGATGCCAATAGCATTTTCTCCGGTTCATATGGAGCAGTGGTAGAAGAGCAGATGGCAGTGCACATCTAGGCATATTATTCCTGTCCAGGGGTTCCTTAAAGACATGGCTGATTATAAGCCAGGATCAGAGAAATTACATCAGAGTCTATAACATGCCTTGCCAGACAGCAGGTTGGTACTCAAAGTCAGCCAAAAGGGCACAGCTCAAGTAAGGGATTCGCAGTGTCCAAATCTGGAACAATCAGAACACATTGTGATAGTAAATAATTATAATCCATTGAATGCAATAGGAATTGTAGGCTTACATTTTTCAAAACCTACTTTTAATAAGGGTTTTTAAATGCTTTAACCTCCCTTCCAGCCCACTGTCCATCAGAGGTAGTGGAAAGGGAAGGTTAGCAGGGCAAAGGGGGATGTGGACCTGCTTAGAAATAGTCCTTTGGAGCAGATCCAATCTGCATTGTCAGGATAGCATCAGTACAGTTCACAGGAATCAGCAGTGATCCACTCGCAAATGCAGTTCAATCCAGAAGAAACTGGGAGGCTCTGCCAATTGGCTGAGTCCACAGAAGCAGCAAGAAGTCTCCAGAACACCACCAGAAGTTCTTTGGTGGTGTTTCTTTCTATGAAATCAAGACAAAGAATGCCAAGGCGAACCAGTACCACACAGCATCATCTCCTGTCTGATGGGTCAGTTATACCTTTTTCAAACATCACATGTTTTTTCAAGTGTCCGCTCTAGCAAAACATCACATGCCCTTTTCCCAGGCTTCCAGAAAAACACCATGTGTCTGTTCTCAGCAAAACATCACATGCCCTTTTTCCAGGCTGCTTCCAGAAAAACACCCTATGTCTGTTCTCAGCAAAACATCCTCCCACATGTCTGCTTCAGTAAACACACCCTCTCACAAGACATACAACTGAGTCTCCGAAGAAGTGAGAAATTTCCACTTCAAGGAATCTCCAGCACCTATGAGTTCCCATGAATGTGAGTGGAGAATGACTTGAATGTGATAGTTTACGTACAGGCTGCTGTCACTTTGCAGTACACTCTGCTGTGCACATACATAATCTTTATTAACCATGAGATTGAGAACAAAGGAACTTTCTGATTGAAGAATCTGGCAGTCACTCCCTTACCCAAGTAGTCAAAGTAAGCACCACCTGACAGAAAAACTTTAAATCATGTGGGATGTTCTGAGCTGTGGTAAAAACAATGTATTGCTTTGGGGCTTTCCTACCACAAGGATATTGGCTGAATCTTGCTCATGAGGAAACATCAGTCATATCTAAGTTGAATGTTTTTAAAATCTTTAACCTTCAAGAATGTAAAGGCTGTCTGTGGCAAAGGAACTGTTCTATTCTGAGACTAACACACTGTCTGCTGCTGGTTAAGAGCGCTGACTGCTCTTCCAGAGGTCCTGAGTTCAATTTCCAGCAACCACATGGTGGCTCAAACCACCTGTAATGGGGATCTGATGCCCTCTTCTGGTGTGTCTGAAGTCAGCGACAGTGTACCCACTTAGATGAAATAAATAAATAAAAGTAAAAAAAAAAATGAGTTGACATCTATAAGCTACAGCAAGCAGCTCTAACTGTTCGCCTTTTCGGTAAAAGATCAGGTGAACGTTCAAACGGTGTCTGGAAGTTGGTTGGTAGTAGTTTATTACTGCTAACTTACTGTTTGGATTATTGTAGTAAGACCTTATTAGACAGTACCCTTGTTAAAGCCCTGGCTGTCCTGGAACTTGCTATGTAGACAAGGCTGGCCTTGAACTCAGAAATCCTCCCTTCTCTGCCTATTGAGTACTGAGATTAAAGGCCTGTGCCACCAAGCCCAGTGACATGTACTGCTTTGTAATGTGTTGCTAAATATGGTTTTCCTAATATTTTTATTACAATTTTGCATCTGTAATCTTGAGTTCGATTGACTGTAAGTTTTCTTTTTCATGTTGCTTTATAGAGTTCAGATACCTGTATTGTTTTAGTCTTGTAAAATGAGTTAAGGAGCGTCTCTTTCTCTCTTTTTATTTATTTATTTGATATTTTATTTTTATTTTATGTGTATGAGTGTTTTGCCTGCATGTATGTGTGTGTCTCACATACATGCCTAGAGCCTTGGAGGCCAGATTAGCATTGGATCTTCTGGAACTGCAGCTATAGAAGGTAGTTAGCCATCCTGTGGATTCTGAGAGTCGAACTCAGGTCTTAGGGAAGAGCAGCTAGTGCTCTTAATTCCTGAGCCATCTTTCCAGCCTCAAGAAGTTCTCTGTAAAAGTAACTCTATAAAAGAGTCAGTAGAAGATGAGAGAGCTCCTGCAGGCACTAGATAGGACGGTGCCTGCATTCCATGTTTTGTGGTGGTTTTGTGCTACCAGGGAGCCTTGAGGACATGATCTGGGAAAGCGGAGAAGAGCAGAGGCTTGTATTAGGCACTCAGCCCTCTCGGTAGAGATCCAGTCTAACAAGTCTGGACAGATTTCTGCCATTAGCAGAAATTCTCATCTTATTTGCTTCCTTGAGAACAAAGCTAACCAATTAATTCATGGTTAGATTTGCCTCCAAGAAAGAGAAGAGAGAAAGATGATCCTGTGCCTTTAATCACAGAAGTTATGTTTTTCTAGGAAATTTTCTTATCCAAATTTAGTCTTATTTTCATAAAAGTACTCATGGCTTCTCCTGTCTTTATTTTCTTTGTTCTTCATAAAATGTGCAGATAGAAATGTAGTCCTGTATATATTTGATGTCAAGGTATTAGAAACCCTCTCCTCTTCCCTAGTCATAGTATACTTACTTCTGATTGCTGGCGAGTATGCTAGGGTTCTGCTGTCTTTCTTCAGAGAAGAAGCTTATGCTTCACTTGGGTGGTGCTCCCAGTCTGAAACCGCATCATTCAGGTGTAACACCCTGGTCTGCCTGTACAGTTGTACAAGTGTTATTTCCTAAGGGTGTTACCTTTGGGTCCTCACCTTGTTGGGGTTGGGATGTGGTGATGTCCCATTTGATATCATCTTTGTACTCATTCTAGGTGTTGATTTCTGTTCCTGCATCATTTGGGGGTTTCAAAATGAAATCATAAATGGAAAACATAAAATTGATGAATTACAAAAGGAACTTGAGGCCAGGGCTATAGTGTCTTCCACAGAGATGCATAAGGGTACTGAGTGACCTCCACCTGGTACATAAGAATATTGAGTGACTCCCGGCTCACATACTGGGTGCCCTGGCCTGCCACTGACTGAGCCCTGGCCCCGCCTCTCCGTTTCAGAAATGTGGCACAATAGCTGTGGTTTTCTCTCCTAGATTGACCCCGTCCTTGAAGAGGCCAGTCCCAGCCATGGCGTTCACCAGGCATTTACTTGACTGGCATTAGCTTTCCTCTTTTTCAGTTTCTGGAAGAAACTGCGGATCCGTCCGCCTTTGAAATTCAAGAAGAGTTAGAAGAGTACACAAGCAGAGTTCTGCAGAACAACCTCTTGGGGTCCCAGGGTACACATGTAAGTTACCAACATCTACCTTCATATGATGATCTGCTTTTAGTATAGTGACCACACTTTCTCTATACCATCATCTGCATGAGTTTCTGGCTTCCCAGGGTAGACGTCATCTGCATGAGTTTCTGGCTTCCCAGGGTAGACGTAGGTTTCGGTCCCAGCTCTGTCCCTTATGAGCCCCATGATTTTGCAAATTTTCAAAATTGCATGAGTGTTCATTTCCACTTCATGGCTTCCAGCGGGGCTGACTAGAGGGTTAGATGTCACTAGTTTAAGCATAGCATCCAGCAAGCAGCAGCGTTGAGAACATTGTCTCTATCTCCACTCCATCCCCTACCCTGGACTTTCTCTAAATCCCTGCTGTCTTATCTCTCCCTTGAGGCATCTGTGAAAGAATTCATTTGCTCTGAATGAATGGGGTAGGTAATTCAACTTTAAATTGAATTCACTTTATAACCAGGTATCATACCACTTAATTGGTCTAGGGTAGGGCCCCTTGGAAGTTCCAAAACCTTCTGGGTGGGACCTATTTAGGGCCGAGAGAATCACCACTGTGGGAACCCTGAGAGCCATCTGGGGAAGCATCAGGGAGGGCCCAGCTACACCCTGAGGCTTGTCTTAAAAGCTAAATTAACCTGCACTTATTCTACGCCGCCTACTGGATTCTTGATCTTTCTTAGTCACAGCTTTCTGAGAAAGTTTATGTTCTTGGTCTGATACTATGAGTGGGGGTCATGTTAAACAGTCAAGATCTGTCTAGAAAGATGACATTGCAGTTAAAGAAAGTAGTGACATTAAACCCGCTTTGCTTTTCCTCACTATTCTTCCGAGTTGCCCTGGGAGAACTCAGAGTTGTTGCTGAGAGAAATGGCTCAGCAGTTAAGAGTACATACTGCTCTTCAGAAGACTGAGTCTGACCGCAGCACCCATGTTAGATAGCTCACAACCACCTGCTTCAGAGAGATCTGATGCCTCTGGTCTCCATGGTCACCGACACTCACATGCACATACCTGTCTACACACTGACAAGCATACCTTCATATAATTTCAAAACCAAAAAAAAGAGTCTACATTAATTAACTCCTTTTCAGAAAATGTCTTTTTCTTAGTTGTGTTCTTGAAAAGCCTAATCCTGGCAAGTTTGCTTCAGTTTGGAACCGTGAAGTCCTTGATGTTCGGGCAATGAATATTAATCTGGCCTGCAGTGAATAACACCTGGATCCTTGCAGAGGCTTTGGGGGCTGGAAGAGCTTAGCCAGGTCCTCTCTGGGAGTGGGAAGGCTCTCCTCAACTCTAGTTCCACTCTGCCTCCTGCTGCCTGCTTTGCTCATGCTCCTGTTGCCTTTAACTAGTGCACTCATGTGTCATATGTGCCTTGGCTCCTCTGACCTGCTGCTCCTTCGCCAACTGTAGATTCTTGTCCTAGTGATTACTGATAGCGAGACTGAACAATCTGTGTTCATCTGCTGTAGCTGACTTCTCCAGTGCCATACTAGGATACGGAGCAGATGTGAATTTTTAATTACAGTCAGTACATCTTTAAAAATACACCCAAAAGTATAGTGTGTCAGGGCCGCAGTCCTCTATAAAGTTGTATCAGTTTAGGAGTCAGTCTGGGTGCCTTAGCAAGAGATTAGGAGTTAGTCTGTGCCTTTAGTAAGAGAGACCCGAGGGCAGTGTCTGTGGTACTGTATATGAGTGACAGGTTCTTCTGGGCATTTTAGTATGCAATGCCATTCTTGGTAGTAAACCAAGAATGCAGAGATTGCCTGAGTGACAAACCATGGTGTAAGAACAAGTACTAGCCCGCATAGAGATACTAGTGTTTCTGAGTCAAAGGCGCTGCATCATTTTCTGCTGATACTCGGCTTCATCAAAGTCAGCATCTTCTATGTGCTTGGGAAAAGGGTTCAGTTGGCAATTTCAAGCCCACCAAGTGCTTCCTGAGGAACCTCAGTGCCTGGCCTTGATAATGTTTGACTTCCTTTAATAAGACCACACAGAAAGTTATATTAAAGACTATTTTGTTTAAGTGAGGTGTAGTTTAGTTACTGTTTGTTGCTATAAGGAAGGAGTTTATCTCCACTTACTGCTCCAGCAGTGGAGCTGTAATGGCAGGAGGCCCTGGTCTGAGAGACCAGTCTCCCAGTTTCAGCTGCAAACATGAAGAAGAAAGCACACTGGAGGTAGGACAAGTCTGTGAACCCTTAGAGCCTATCCCCACTGATAACCTCCTCTAGCCAGACCACATCTCCTAAAGCTTCCATAACGTCCCCCAAGTAAGTGTTCAGATGCCTCAATTTGTGGGGACATTTCTCATTCAGACCACCACAGGGCAATCTTTAGTTACATAAAAAGTAAAAAACTATTCAAAACGTACAGATGTGATTCTCTTCAGAGTGGCTCTCTGGTGCGGTTACAGAAATATACACTAATAATCCCATTATTTGAGAGGCTGAAGATTCCAAATTTGAGGCTAGTCTGGGCTACATAGTGAGACGTTACCTAGAAATAAGTTACTTTAATATTCTCTGACTTCTTAAACAGGTGAAAAATGTGTGCGAGAGCAGGAGCAGACTCATCGCTCAATTCTGGAAGACACACATGGCTGCTAAGCGCTGTCCGCACTGCAAGTGAGTGCTGGCCCTCAACCTTTCCCGTTCCCTGCTTGAGCTGGCTTTGCCCAGTCACTCAGCACCATTATTAAATGTCTCACTGGGGTTTGTTTCTCTCTGCAAATCTCCCTGTGTGTAGAACGGGACGGTCAGTGGTTCGAAAGGAGCACAATAGTAAGATAACAGTCACGTATCCAGCCATGGTGCACAAGAAGTCTGGCCAGAAGGACGCAGAACTCCCAGGTAAGCAACCGGATCTCCTAGGAGCTCTAGCCATGTTCTCACATGTAGCTTCAGATGCTTCCAGGCTTCTTAGGTCTCCGGGAGAGATTGGGGAAGACCCATCCCAGGCCTGTCATCCAGGAAGGGGCAGCAGGGCTGTGCTATGAGACAGTGCCCTACAGGTGCCTACATTCTCAAATAATTGTTTTTGTTTGGGGTGTTTTGAGACAAGATCTTGCTATGCAGCTTAGGTTGACATTAAACTCTCAATCCTCCTGCCTTAGTTTCCTTTGGTGCTAGGAGTATGTGGTTGTTTCTTTGAAAGATTTTGTTTTGTTTTGTTTTGTGACCGGGTCTCTTGTAGTGTAAACTGGCCTTAACCTCCTGATCATTCTGAAATTCTGGGATTACAGGCGATTGTGATACATTGTCTGTGATACATTACAGGTGATGTATCACAACACCTAACCTTTGAAAGGTTATTGAATAAGAACTTTTAGTTTTGCCTGGCAAGTGTTTTAAGTATTTCATTATGTAGCAAGCATGGGTTTAGTTTGAACAAATATAAGTGAATAATATTTAAAAACTGAAAGAACTCAGTAAAACATGACTTCCTGCCTCACTCCTGACTGTTCCGCTAAGTCCCTGTAGGCAGAAGGCTCTTGTCAGCTCTGCCGTTCATGGGTCGTAGAGAAAACACAAGGATGAACAACTTTCCTTTTTATGTGTTTTTTGTTTAATTCTGAAATGAGAATTAAGGTATTTTGAGAAGTACTGAGACTAGTATGTGTTTTGTTGTACATGTTAACTAGATGCTCTGCTTCATTTTTTATTGTATAATCTATATGCCAAGTCAGAAAAACCAGAACCTGAGTTGTGCAGTTGGTAACTCACATAGTGGCAATAGCAGAGCCTACCCGGAGCTGAGGGCACCGCATCCATGCAAGTCCACAGCAGATGACATGAGTGAACCTAGGGCCTGGGAATATGGGGGATACAGGGAAACTCGTTCCTGTGTGCTCATCTACCCAGCCCACCCTGAGATGAATGTTTAGTCTTTTGTCTTGAGACTCTGGCAGGGGTTGGTATAAATAACAAATGTGTGTACTGGTTTTTAATAAACCTTTTATTGTAGAGCAGATTCAGACTTTAACAGGGCAGCAAGCACAGTGAATGCCGATAGTCTTTCAGTTGGGTCATTTGTAACCTTTTAGATGGCTCCAGGCATCCGTCAGCATTGGCATGTGACACTATTAACTTAACAAACCTCATTTGAAGCTTGCCAGTTATTTTGGTCATGGCCTTTCTGTATTCTAGGATCCAGAGTGGGACCCCGCACCCTGTTTAGAAAGACCGCTAAGTGTTCTTTGATAGTGAACACCGGATCCACAAGAGTGGGCTTCCCTTTACTTACCTGTAGATGGTCATAGAAACACCTTCTCTTCTCACTGCTTGACGGTTGCACCCATGACCCTCTAGATTGTCTTTTGCTGTAACTTTAAGAACAAGGTGCATGCAGAAGTCTGGACATTAGAAACCTGTAGAAGATAGTCCTGGTTCGCTTTTGTTTTTGTTTTGTTTGTTTTGTTTTTTTTTATTTATGACACATTTTTTGGTTGGGGGGCAGTTTGAGACCGGGTCTCTCTGCATAGTCCTGGCTGACCTGAAACTCACTATGTAGCTAAGGCTGGCCTTGAACTCACAGAGATCCTCCTGCCTCTACACGAAAGTGCTGAGTTAAAGGTGTTACCACACCCAACCTAAACAATTCTTAAATATTATTCACCCACCGTTGGGCTGGCAAGATGGTTCAGCAGGTAAAGATGCTTCCTGCCAAGCCTGACAGTCTGAGTTCAATCTCCAGGACCCACATGGTGGGAAGAGAGAACTGACTCCTGATAGTTGTCCTCTGCCCTTCACCCACCACTGTTACACACTCACTCCACAATATACAATCGATGTAACTAAAAGTACAGAACAGGGCAAAAGAGCATTGTTTGTAGATAATTTAGAATATGTGGAATGTGTGTACCAGCTGGCAGCTGTGTGCTGGGCACTCTCAAGTGTGGCAAACACAATCCCAGCATAGTTCCTTGTACTGATCCAGATGGTATGAAGTTGAACGGTCCTCTGAGGGGGGAGTGAGGATGATTAAAGGAAAGATAGAAAAAAGATGCAAGAGACAGAAATGGGAGGGAGGGCTGCAGGTCAGTACTACCCCAGCTGTCTTAGGCAGGGTGTCTATTCCTGCACAAACATCATGACCAAGAAGCAAGCTGGGGAGGAAAGGGTTTATTCAGCTTACTCTTCCACATTGCTGTTCATCACCAGAGGAAGTCAGGACTGGAACTCAAGCAGGTCAGGAAGCAGAAGCTGATGCAGAGGCCATGGAGGGATGTTCCTTACTGGCTTGCTTGCTTCTTCTGGCTTGCTTGGCTGGCTTTCTTATAGAGCCCAAGACTACCATCCCATAGATGGTACCACCCACAAGGGGCCCTTCCCCCTTGATCACTCATTGAGAAAATGCCTCACAGCTGGATCTCCTGGAGGCGTTTCCTCACCTGAAGCTCCTTTCTCTGTGGTAACTGCAGCGTGTGTCAGGTTGACACACAGCCAGCCAGCGCAGCAGCCGTGAGTGTATTTCTCATAGCCTTCTTACCCTAGAGTACCATGGGAAACAAAACCACAAGCTCACAGAAACTTATTTGCTGACATTTGACATAAGACATTTGTTCTGGTCCAAAACCTCCCTGTTCCTTCCACCCAAGGTCAACAGAATCTTCAGCCCCTCGCCTTGAGCCTCAAGCGCATCGCCTCTTACCATTCCATGCTTTAGCAGGTCTGCCAGCAGACCCTGGGCTACCTTGACTCTGCCTGGCAAGCAGACCATCCTCTCCTCCCCACCCCTTCAGGGAAGCAGCAAACAGCTCCAACAGTTCCTTGATAAATCCAGAAAAGGGAAAATTGAGCAATGCTTCATTTCAGTTAAGGCATCCCAGAAAATGCTGACAATTTTGAGCCTACAGAATATTTAAATTACCTTTGTTCCTCATCTGAGTGTCAGACGTCAGCTTCCTAAGTGGCAACCTCAAATATAATTTTCTACTTGATCTGGGCAGAGCTAGTAAATCAGGGTCTCAGAGGATCTTGCCTAGTATGAGAAGCCAACCTCACCTACTAGTGTGATATTTCTTAAATTAGTCTATTTGAATCTGTAGACATCTTCACACAGGCACTAGTAAGCGCTCAGTGGATGAAAGTGCTTAGGGCCCATAGTAAGGACTCATAGTAAACGTAAATGAAGAGAGAACCAACTCCCAAAAGTAGTGAGAAGACAGCTTCCCTATGTGTGACTTCTGTATGTTTGCACAGTGGCACATACATTCTCACACTCACACAATTAGGAAAAACCTCTTCCCACATTGACTTCTGTTCCCTGACCCTCTCTGGTGAGTCCTGTGTCCATAAAGATGTTACTTGTTTCCTTCCAATACTGGGGATTAAACCCAAGGACTTGTTCATGGTAGGTGCATATTCTACCAGTACTCTGTATCCATGTTCACTTAGAAAAGCCAAAAACTAGAATCAATCTGAATGGCCAAATAGAAGAGTGTGGTTAGATAAATTAGCAAATCCCCTCCATAGAGTAGCGTGCAACCATAGAAATGATGACTGGAGTTGGGCATGGTTGCATAGACTAAGCCCAGCATTTGGGAGGTGGAGACAGGAGGATCAGGACTTTAAGGCTAGCCTGGGCTACTTTAGATTGTCTCAGTAATAAGCAAAGAGGTGGTCAGGTCAGATGAAAGCTATATAGTAATTGTTCGTGTGTTCCTCTTATAATACCAAATGAACAGAGTTTTGGTGAAAATAAATTCATACAAGATTTTTTTTTTTTTTTTTAAAGTAATATCTCAGTGTAGCCCACATTGTCCTAAAACTCATGGTCCTTCTGCCTCATCCTAAGTCCTGGGATAATAGGCCTGCACCACCATGCCTGGCAAGATCTCAGTGTCCTGTAAAGTACTTACGTGAACCAAAGCACTGGAAAAGAATATTTAAGAGTGAAAATAGTTATCTTACTAATGTGAGCTAGCGGGAATGCCCTTGTGTGCTCCTCCTCTCTGGTTTTCTATAGTAGTGTGTTGTGTTCATTACTCCAGAAATCTGTGTAGAAATCTGGGTTGAAGAGATACTGCTCTGTAAATTGATGTTTATGGCCATTTCAAGAATGGGACAAAAATGACTATATCTCATTACAGAAGGAGTACCAGCAGCTCCAGGAATTGACGAGGCTCAGATGGGGAAGCGAGGCTACCTGACCCCAAGCAGCGCTCAAGAACATCTTCTCGCCATTTGGAAGAATGAAGGTGTCTGTCTGTGGATTTGATTTCCTGGTTCATTTCATTAGCCCACCCTCTTACTATTTTAACCGAAGTTCTAATTAATGTAGCTCTCACCTGCAATCTCTCCATTGGTCTGGCGCAAGCTTCAGGGCACACTGACTTAGAGCTATAAAGGAGCAAGCTAGGTCACACCCACCACCAAGAACTTGATGCAACCAAGCCCAGTCACTGCTGCACTGTTGCATTTCTGGAAGGCTTATTGTCACTCATCTATTTCAAATGTCCACTAAAAAAGGATGTTTTAGCTGGGCAGGTGGTGCACACCTTTAGTCTCAGCACTTGGGAGACAGAGGCAGGCAGATCTCTGTTAGTTCAAGGCATGGTCTAGATAGTGAGTTCCAGAAAAGCCAAAGCTACTTAATGAGGCCTTCTTGAACCCAAGAAAAAGATCTTGTAAATATTTTATGGGGATTTCTTTTGTGACTCAAAGAATGAACTTTTATGTATTTCGTTTCCCTGCAAAAAGGGAAATCTTCCCCTCCTTTTCCGAATACATAAGATAGTCTGTGCAAAGAACTCAAGTCCTCAGCCATCTTCTAAGATGGTGTCTGGACACTGACCCTGGTCTCAGCACAGGAAGTATTCTGAGCACTGACTCTGGTCTCTGCACGGGAAGTGCTCATAGACAACCATGCTATCACCAGGGTTACAAGAGTGAAAAAGTACCAAGTTAGTGAAGGGCTTTCTGTGGCAGGCTTTATTCATGTTTTGTTCATTTTCTCCAAGCAGTTTTAGGTCACCTTAAGTCTTTGATCAGACGCCCTCTTGGCATGCCCATAGAGAAAGGATGTTCCATTATCTTTTGTTTTTAAAAGACTAAACTGTTTGTCTTGATTTTTTTTTTTATTTCGATTAATTTTGTCCAGAGTCCAAAATAGCAAACATTTAATTATGCATGTAAGATTCCCAAGCCTAGGAGGGAGGGCGACCAGAACTTCTTGTTCCTTCGGAGTTCCTTTCCTTTCTTGAGTACTGTTGTCCCTCAGGTCTTTATTTTCTCTTACTTCAATACAAGCAGTTGTATACCCAGGCTGGCTTTGGTTAGTTTTTATAAAAAGTATTTTCTTATTCTGCATGGGATCCCATATCCTGTTTTTTGTTTTTTTTTTCTTAGTAACATTTTTATGTTTTTATACATAGGCTTAAATGATCTTGTTGGTTACTTTGTTTCAACCCAGGATTCTTCCTGAATTATCTTTTTTCCGGATTGGATGATATTAACCTGGAGTCCAGTTTCAACCCCAGGATGTTCTTTCTAGATTTCATAGTGGTACCGCCATCCAGGTAACTCCTTTTAACTTACTTTGCATGAAAAGGGTGGGCTGAGGAATTACGGAGGGTCATGTAGGAGGGTCTAGAGGGTTGGGCCACTGAGAAAGCAAACAACTGTCAAACAAGATTGCAGGTAGTGGCCTGAGCATTCTCTGTCATTGTCCTAGACACGGATGGTTGTTTTGAGTGGGTTGAGCTGTGTCACTTTCAATAAATAGGTTAAGAGGCTAAAGAACATTCATGAAGCCTGTATGTCACCTGTAGGTATCGTCCTATCAATCGCCTGGGCGACCAGATGTTCACTAATGGCCAGACAGTGAACTTGCAAGCAGTCATGAAGGATGCAGTTTTGATCCGGAAACTTCTGGCATTGATGGCCCAAGAACAGAAACTGCCCTGTGAGATGACAGAACTCACCATAGACAAGGTCAGAGCTGCCTCAGTGCTGATAAAATATCTCAGTTTAAGGACAGGTGTAAGAACTACACACTTGGTTTTAACCCTGTGTGGACACAGATGTTGTGGCTGCTGCAAGATGCTACCTGCAGTGGGCAGCATTCCTGGTCAGCAGTGTGGCTTGTTGGGACAAGCACAGGCCTGATTATAGATAAATCTAGGTGTGGTTTGGGTTCAGTATCCAATGATCATGCCAGTGGTTTTAGTCACCTTGATTTCTTGAACGAATCTCCACCATACACTGTATGTAATTTATGGTGAGGTTTCACACCTAGGCTGTTCCGTACCACCAGCTGCTAGTGAAGGTCTAAGTAGTCATCTTCCCTCGGGCACTAAGGATGTGTTTGTAGGCTCATTATGGTCTTTAGCAACGGAGCCAGGAAGATGATGTAGAATGTGATTTTCTAGAATAAGACCATCCCCACTGACAGTTCCTTAGCCCTTTCCAGGTCTTATATCAACTCTGTAGTGGACATAAAGCTAAGCTGGGTACTCAGAACACTTGCCAAGGTCACTCCATCCCTGAACTGTGGTCAGGATGTAAATAGAAATGGCTTTCTCTAGCCTTGGAGAGACAGGCCTCTCAGACTACATGCCAGTTGCTCAGACAGTCCTGCTATAAGCCAGGAATGTTACAGAGTAACACCACTGTCTCCTGGGCACTTAGCTTTGGATGATTTCTTGACCCTTTGGTTCTGCTGAACTTTACTGATGAGTCAGTGTGGTCGTGCTTTTAACAGATCCTCAGCATAAGAGAGAGTTGCCATCTGCAGGCCATGGTCCAACATAGAAGACTGAAGACCATAGGACAATCAAATCCAATGAGTAGGAATGAGAATTTTATTTTAGTGACCCTTAAGAATAGAGACAAGCTTTTGTCAATAGCAACAGGGCTCTGTCTCTAAAAAAGAAACAGTACTGTCTTGAACCCTCTGCTAATTTCCTTTTAAGTAATCAGACATATTGTTTTTTCCCTATTTGTGTTCATCATTGTATTCTCAATGGCAATGATCTCTCAGGAGCTGTCCCCTAGGGACTAGGGGCATACCAGAAGCCAGGGTCTTGTTCCTTTCAACAGCACTCATGTGGCTATAAGCAGTAAGTTTGATTAGACAGACCTCTGTCATCATGCAGGTAGTGAAAGGAACTTTAATGTCTGCAGGAGTACATGTACCCTCCTGGATGATTCCTTTATTCCTTGGTTATGGAGACAAACCCAAATTATCACTGTGACATTGTTATCTTTACCTGCCCTAAACCTTCACACACTGATAGTGTTTTTTTTCTCATGTGAACTACACTGTGAAATTCTATCTCCTAGACCGGATGGAGCCAGATGGAGCCAGTAGGTGGTGCTCTAATTCTCTAGATAGATAAAAGGAAGAGGCAGAATTAGGGACAGAAATATTTTTATGTGATTAGATAAATATTTAAGCTTAAGGATCAGCCAGTAACTTAATCTAACCCACTTGGGGATTCACATTATGACTGATGACACACGGTATTATATGGCAAACATTTTTTCTTTTTAAGAAATTATTCTGAGTTAAAATAATAGTAAAACTATTGTTGTTGTTATTTGTTGTTGTTTATTATTTGAAGACAGTGTCTCATGTAGCCCATGCTGGCCTTTAAGTTACCATATAACCAGGGCTGCCCTTAAACTTCGGATCCCCCTGCTGCCACCTACCAAGTGCCGGGCTTACTGTGTGCTCTATCACAGCCAGTTTCTGTGATGCTGGACATGGGGCCTTCCTGCAAGCTAGGCAAGCACTTTTATGAATTCACTGGCAAATGTTTTCCCAAACCTGTAACTAAAGTAGCAGTTCCACATGAATCTGTTGTCTGGTAGAGCCTCTGAGGTAGAGAGTACACGGGAAGGACTGCTAAGACTCTCTTGGTTTGGGTGGACTAGACATTAAGAAGCTTAAGATAGGAACGTACTTAACGCTATTTTTTAAATCTTAGTTTAGTTTTGATTTTTGAGACAGGATCTTGCTCTCCTACCTCTGCTTCTCAAGCGGCTGATAATTACAGGTGTATACCACAGTGCTGCTGTGTTGATGAATTTAGAGTTCATTTTACTACTAAGAGACAAGCTGATGCATACATAGTTGGGCAGATGTGCACTAACTGATACACTAACAAGTTTAGTTCATCATCTGTCAGCTTCCAGAGTGTTTTCTTTTTTAAAAAAATTAAGTAAATATTTATATAATTTATATGAGTACAGTATAACTGTCTCCAGACACACCAGAAGAGGGTATCAGATCTCATTACAGATGAGCCACCATGTGGTTGCTGGGAATTGAACTCAGAATCTCTGGAAGAGCAGTCAGTGCTATTAATCACTGAGCCATCTCTCCAGCACCTCTCACCTCTTTTTTTTTTTCATTAAGGGCTAGGTTGAGTAAACAAGTTTTTCTTCAATCATTCCTATTTTCTTGAATTTATCTTCCCAGGAAAATGACTCCTCAATTGCTATCGACCGATCATTTCTAAGTTTGCTTCCAGGCCAGTCTCTCACAGATAAACTTTACAACATTTGGATTCGCCTTCAGAGCCACGTCAATATTGTGTTTGACAGTGAGATGGACAAATTGATGTTGGAAAAGTACCCTGGCATAAGACAGGTGAGCAGTGGATTGGATTCCCATCACATGTTGGTGAGGGTCAGTAATGAGCAACTAACAACTGGCCTATATCCTCAGCTCCTATCTGCATGTTTAGAAATAAGTGCACATTATACACACTGGTTCAGAAGCAAGAAAATAATAAACATAACTGAATTATTTAATATTTTGGCACTTTCTTGCGCTCTATAGATCCTAGAGAAGAAGGAAGGCCTGTTCCGGAAGCACATGATGGGAAAGCGAGTTGACTACGCAGCCCGCTCCGTCATCTGCCCAGATATGTACATCAACACCAATGAAATTGGAATTCCCATGGTATGTGTCTGGGGACTGGTCTCAGTTTGCTACTGGTGGCTGGGAGATAGGTGTGCCATAGAGGCCTGGGGACAAAGTTGATGGTAGATCAACATGGCTCCAGTGGGGATAGCTTCTACTACTTCCCATGTGGACGGAAGAAGAGCCCGTGGGGAAGGAACTTGAGGGACATAATGGTATTGCCATCCTAGAAGACTTTTGCCCCAAAGCACCAGGGAATTCCCAGCAAGTCATTTCACATCCTGTTTCTATATCTTATTCTTGCTAATCTTAACCTAATCTTTACACCTTTCTTGTCCAACTGAGTCCATGACGGGAGAAGAGGGCAAGGGGATTTCAGTCTCACTTGGATATCTGGTAGTGGAAAGGGGAGAGCCCCCAGAAGGGCAGCATGTATCATTTGTCTCCCCCGGATCCGGGGGGAGTGGCTCGCCTGGTCACCTGTTAGTGCTCCTTGGCAAGCCAGCTTCTTTTCTCACTTCCCCACCAGTTAAATAAAGCCTTGGTGCTCGTTAGCAGCACTCTCTAACTGACTTCCTCCTTAATGGGCCTCGAGGTCAATAATGCAAAAATGGTTTAATTCCCTCTGTGCAGAGTTTCATTTCCTTACTGTGCCACCCTGCCTCTCTTTAGGGAGCTGGTAATAAGCAGAGCTAAAGCGTTCTGAGTCTTGGGCACAGTTTGGCTTCCTGGGCAAGAGCCTGATGTGTCAAGAACAGGCAGAGAAGGCTCTACCAGGTTCATTGCCTCCCAGGAACCAGAGATCTTTGCATCCAGAAGCTGAACTATATACCAAGGAAAGCCAGTCATAATGTTCTTAAGTTTGACTCTCTAGGAGGAAAGGCCCAGTAGTCAGAACGTAGAAGCCATCCTTGCTCTGACCTCAGTGCCTAGAGTGTCTCCAGCTTTGACAGAGACCTTTAGCGGGGTCTTGCCTTGTACCTCCATAGCATTCTGATCTTTTCATTTTAAGATCTGGGTTTATTTGCTAATGACTTGTATCCTGAGCAAAGACTCTAATGCTGTCCATCCTATTGACTCCCACCTTACCCCAAATTCTCAGAGCCATGTAGGCCTGGGGTTATTACAGGATGACTAGAAGAGCAGAGTGGTTAAAACTGCTCCCTCCCCTCCCCCACAGTGCAGCAGAGGTGTTATGGGAACAAGAGGGTGAGATAAAATGAGAATGAGCTAAAGCCTGGCAGGGAGCCGCCCTCCAGAGCACTGCCTCCTAAAGCTGTGGGAGTGAATGAGGCGGGAGCGTGGCAGGGCTCTACACTGCTCCCACATAGAGGCCTGGAACGTTAACGTCCTGGTCTCTGGAGTGTGTGTGTGTGTGTGTGTGTGTGTGTGTGTGTTGAAGTATCAAGTAAACATCAGTGATTCAGAAACTTACTTCACTGTAGAGAACTCACTTGTTTTAGAGTAAGTTTCAGGCCTAGTGTTAACAAATCCATTTCCTCTCAAATGCCACTCTCTGATGCCATGCCTGGTCTTAGTTGGAAGTACCTGGGCAGTTAGTGATACCTGCTGGGATGGGGAGGGGTGTGATGGCTTTCAAGCAAGTGCCCTATCTGGCTTCTTGGCAGACAGGAAAGGCTGAAGTTTCTGGTGTGCATTTAAGAAAACTAATCTGTAAATTGCCTAGTCTATTCCCTTAAGAGAGCAAGCGTAGCAAAATAGTGCAGCAAAGGAGACTTGTTGCTCTGCCTGCAGAAAGGCCTTGGCTAAGCAAGACAGCTCCCCACAGTTTGGGAAGAAATCAGGCAGCTCATTTTGTTGGTTTTTTTATTCGTGGAACCTTTGTCTACCCATTCTGAATCTTAACATACAATCCTCGTTTCTAGGTATTTGCCACAAAACTGACTTACCCTCAGCCAGTTACCCCCTGGAACGTGCAGGAGCTGAGACAGGCAGTCATCAATGGTCCCAATGTGCACCCAGGAGCCTCCATGGTCATCAACGAGGATGGCAGTCGCACAGCCCTGAGCGCAGTGGATGCTACGCAGCGGGAAGCTGTCGCCAAGCAGCTCCTGACGCCAGCCACAGGGGCTCCTAAGCCTCAGGGGACAAAAGTTGTAAGTAAAATGAGGGTTTTGTCATGACTTCCTAGTTCCTAAATGCTGCCTCTGAACAGGATGGTCCTCAGATCAGTAGCAGCTTCACTGGAACTAAGGAAGATAAAATTTGGCCGGGGTTCTCACCCTCATACTGAATTAGCATTGCGTCTCTGGGATTGGATAACTGTAATATTCAACGTAAGTTCCCACCTGCCTAGAGGGAACTTCGGAGACACCCTTGGCTTGGCATAGTGACCATTGGTTCCCATTGATTTTTCAGGGCTAACAATAGGCCAGTCTCTTGCCTCCCTTATTTTTGAAGGTCTCCTCTGCTAGAGCAGAGTTAAACTCTGCTCTGTGCTGATTTGCTTTGGTGACAGGGACACCATTAAGACCGTTCAAGGCATCAGTTTTGTTCTTTGTTAGGTTAGTACATTCTTAGGTTTTTTGCTAGGAGCTATGTGAGGGATTCAAGAAGCAGCAAGGTATGTTCGGCTTAACTTTGAAGGGTTCAGGCAAATGGAAAATAATCTGTTCGCTCAACTCAGAGAATTGCAATGAGGAGAAAAGCTTGAAGAGGAATATGCAGTGAGGGGTCAGTAGTACTGAGTGCTCCTGTGTGCTCAGGCTTTGCCAGGACATGACCCTGACAGGGGCTGCCAGTGAATGAGTATGATCTGTGAGCCCGAAAGTGAGTCCTCAAGGGCTGCAGGGGAATTACGGATAAGTACAGTCAGGTTGCAGAAGGAGCTCCAGGGACATTTCGCCACAGAGATAGGTAAGAAGAGATGAAAATGATGTCATAGGAGAGAAGAGGGGTGTCAAGGAAAGACACAATTTTTAGCCCTTCTAATGAGTTGACAGCAGACAAAATAAGATCCCATCTCCTGTAAAAACTACAAGTGTGAGGCTTAGATGGAGGGGTCATAGAATTAAGAAAAGGCTATCAGAATATTAATTTCATAAAGAGTACATTGAGAGAAGATGAGGTCTTCTGGAAGTACAAAACGTGGGAGCAGTAAGTTAGGGAGTGCTGGGGCTCTCTTGCTGGTTTTGTGTCTACACTTGTTTCTTGTATGGAGTTATGGCATTCTTTAGTCCGGAGAGGGAAGCAGATTTCAGTCTTGACATTGAGGAAATAGGCAGTGAGTAGCTAGGGCATCTGGAGAGTAAATCAGAAATGGTCCAACGTTGTTGGGGTCTAAAGATAAGTCCGAGGCGTACTGGGATGCTTTCTTCATGTGGCCTGATTACTTCTGTGGACTCAGATGGGGATGGGCAAAGGGTGGGACAGCAGCTCCACTGAGGGAGAGTGCCCAGCTGCAGTGTGCTAAGCGTTCACACGAAGCCAGTGAGAGATTTTCTGAGTAGCAGTGAGGGCGAGTGAGCGTGGCTCAGTTCTTTATCTTCCAGCCTGGGCTCAAATCCTTAGCAAGCTCGTAAGGGCACTGGCCCACCTCTCACCCCATCTGTGCAGCTGGCTCCATTGCCTTTCAGGGTTTGTATATGCTGTTTCTCTGCCCTCCTGGTGACTCTAGCTGAATCCTGCTGGTCCTTCAAGTCTCAGTCCAGCCCTCTTTTCCCTAGGGTCAGAGGAACTATTTCAGCCTTAATTGGTTACAGCTCTTACTATATAGTGTGAAAGCAAGTATAGACAAATCAATGTGCATCCAAAAAGATTTACAAAACCCGGTAGCTGGGCTGCAGACAGTATTTTCCTACTCCTGAAAATCACGTTAGGTACCTGATGTGTTACCCGGCACACATAGTGCCCCCTCCCGCATCCCTGTCCCCACCTCTTGCTCTCACCCAATTGTGTCATCCCTTTATATGCACCCGTCCCTGATTGAGTTCCCATTCCCGTGCAAAGACAGGAAACAAGTGGTCCTTCCCTCAGGTCCTTGGACTCCAGATGGCAGCTTTGATGTCAAAATGTCAATAATGTTATATACATATAGGATACTTTGACCTAGGCATGCATGCACTTCTAATTTATTATTATTTGAATAGAAGGGCTAGATAGGTGAATGGGAAGGAACCTAAAGATTAATTTACAGGTTAGGTCAGAGGGGGGAAGGGTTGGCAGAAAGGTCATTTTCTCTGTGACAGGGGTAACCTCTGCCCTTTCCCCTGGGCCTCAACAAAAAGGAAGTGGCAGGATAGCCTAGGCTTGTTTCTCTGCCTGGCTGTCTGAGCAGCCTCTGGCCCCATGCCTGCCCCTGCAAACTCCAAACCGGGCACCGGGGCACACTAATTTTCACCAGAGTATTTAGTGACAAGAGAAAGGAAAAGACCTTGGGTTTGGGTTGGCAAGGGGAGTGCCTGGCAGACTGGCCTGCATCTCTCCCCAGCTGCAGTGAATTTGCTTACTGGATTCACTAGACTCCGATTCTAGGCCTAGCCTGGGCTTTTGGGCCTGGGCCACAGATCTGGCCAACTTTTCTCTTGAGAGGTTAAGAAAAGAAAACCTCAGGCTGTGTGACGCACTGAGCAGCCAGTGCCTTGGGCAGATGCTCATGGGACTCCTCAGAGTTCAGGTTTCCTTGGGGGACTCACCTGTGGGGGTAGGAAGGTTGGAATTCCTCAGGAATCAAAAATACAGGCTCTGCTCTTAGGGCTGCTAACCTGCTCCAGGTGAACAGAGAACTTTGAGGAGAACTTGCAAGGACTGTGGGGGAAGGGGAAAATCTCTTCACAGCCTGAAGCCCAACTGACAGGCTTACCTTAGCCAGCTTCTCAGTGGGCCCTCACGGGTGGGCCACAGAAGGCTGCGAGACCTGTTTCTCCTGCCTCTTGACTGCTGTGACACAGAGGGGACCTGAGGAGGAGCGATGATTACCAAGGGTCCATATCCTCTGAGGCACCTTCCCTTTATGCACTTGGTTTTTTAAACTGTCCTTGTGGTTTGTCAAGTCAGCTTTGAGGAAAAGGTGTCTGTCAAAGGAGCATGACAGGCTGGATTGAAAGGGGAAGTATGATCAGTGTTTGTCTTGAAAGATAACATTTCTTGTGCTTTTTTTATTCTTTAAGATTTCTATCTTCTGGTTTTCTCCTTTCAGTGAGCATATGGCTTATGCAGTTTTTTTGCTTATTGCATTTACTATTTAGGAGGAAGTCAGGGACAGGGAATCAGAAGACAACTTTCTCCTCCTTCCATCATGTGCTTCTCTCCTGTCATGTGGGTCCCAGAGGTCGAAGTCAGGCACCAGCTTAGAAGAAAGTTCCTTTACCCACTGAGCCATCTCTGGCAGGCAGAGGCAGGAGGATCATAAGTTTGAGACCAACTTTGACAACACAAGAAGACACTGTTTACAAAAATATTTATGCAGAAGTAATATGTATTCTAATATGAACAATACTGAGATCTGGGGTGGTTAAGATGTTACTCAGTGCCTTAACACCATTCCTTTTAAGTCCATGCCCCAGAGGCCTAGCAGTGAGGACCCACACACCTTTTCCTATGTGCAGCTGCCCTAGACATAGTTGAGTTCCAGTCATTGCGTCCTATCTCCTTACTGGGATTTTGATGTTGTTAATTCTTTTTGCATCACACTCAGACTAGTATTGATCAGTTTAACCTCCGTAATCACTGTAGCATTCTGTAATGTATATACACATTCCGTAATGTGTATACGCATTCTGTAATGTGTATACACTGGAATTTATGACCGTTCCTGTGGGACAGTTAGGGTAGTTCTAACTTTATCGCCATTGTAAGCCGGGCTGCATGAACATACATTCTTTTTGCTGACTTTGGTGCTTATTTTCCTTCTAAAAGACTAAGAGGAAATGTATGGCAGTTTTTAGTTTTTATACTACTTGTTTTGAATTTTTGAAGTATGGTATGTTTTCAAGGGTCACTGAACTGAGATTCAAAAGCCTTGTCTTCCAGTCCTGGCTGTTCTGGGAGAAGCTGGGCTAATTCTAAGCTGTGGAATTCATGTGTGACCTTGGTGGGATTTGAGAAGCCTGCCAAGTTCTTTCAAGTCCGTGGAAGCATGCAGTCTTGGAATTTTATCTGTTTCTTCGTTAACTTTGAGAGAGCAGCCCAGGGCTCTGGAAGGCTTCGTATTCTGAAGGTAGTGCTTACTGCACAGGCAGGCACCTGTGGCCAGCCATGTCTGTTCCTTATGCCTCTGAGCCTAGAAGTGGGATTGGAGCTGGCCAAGAACAGAGGGCCGGTGAATATTTCTGAGAGTTTCTAGAGCTTTTTTTCTAGATTATTTAGTTAACTAGAACATGAGGCATACAGAGTTCACCCAAGTGACGTGTAGTAAGCCCTTGGAGGGATCAGTGCTCCCTAAAAGTCCCCACAGGAACTCTCGTTCTGCCCCAGGTGTGCCGGCATGTGAAGAATGGGGACATTCTCCTCCTGAACCGACAGCCCACCTTGCACAGACCCTCCATCCAGGCCCACCGTGCCCACATTCTGCCTGAAGAAAAAGTCCTACGCCTTCACTATGCCAACTGCAAGGCCTACAATGCTGACTTTGATGGAGACGAGATGAATGCCCACTTTCCCCAGAGTGAGTTGGGCCGAGCTGAAGCTTATGTCCTGGCCTGCACTGATCAGCAGTATCTTGTTCCCAAGGTAAGTCTGACTTTTGATAACCATGCCATAGTCATCACCAGCGTGATTTGGCATGCTGAGCTGGACCTTGGCTCATAGGCAGCTCTAGGACAGGAGCATGTGGAAAAGGAGGTCCTAGGATTTTCAGCTCTTAGTGTCTAAAATCAGTGAAACATTTTTGACTTGTTGTGACTTAGAACATTAGGAGAAAACCCGGGGCAGCCATCCTAGAGAGCCATATTTGGTAGTTGAATAATAGCATTTAATTCCAAACTTGCTGTATTCTCTAACTTGCTGGTCTGGCAAGCTTTAGCATGCAAGATATGAAGACCCACAGAAGACTGATCCTTTAGCTGTTAGGATCCTAAGTCCGGGGGTGTTTCCATTTGGTTGGTCAGCTTTATGTTTGTCACTTTTATTTTTATATGGAAATGTAATTACATCCCGTCTTACCTCCAAACCCTTCCATTCCTCCTCCTCAGACTTACGGCTTTCTATTTAGTTGTTATTGCTACACACGCTTGTTCGTGCACACAGACACATGCACATATTTATGCATTTTATACATACACACACACACACGTTTCAGTTGGGGCTGGGTTCTCTGTGGGCAAGCGTTCTCTTCATTTTGACCAGTTGTGGTTTTCTTTGATGAGAGTGAAAGGGTATATGGGTAAGTATTTAGAATACAGTTAAGAATTAGCTAATTTAATAAAGCAGCTTGCGTAGTTTTTCCTATGAGCGCAGCACCCTCAGGTAATTAGCTAGTTTTCTAGTACCAGACGTGAGCTCCCTTCTCGAGTGGGCTGTGAGTTACTGCTAAGACACAAGTGCACCCTCACAGATAACTTGCTGTGCAGTGTTGTCGTTCATAGGCATCAAAGCCGAGTAGGGCTATTGGTTGCTTCCCTCCCTTGGCAGCTTGCAGAACACCTTCTGTCAACACTAGTCCTCAGGGAGGAGGCTTTTGGGTCAGATCTAGCTTAGATCCTCTAAGCTCTGTGACTGAAGTGCCGGGTGTTTGGCAGTAGGGAGTTCAACCTTTGGGAGACGGTCGGGGGCAGCATCAGTAGTTTATGTTTGAGGGATGGTCTCTTGGACTCCTAAGACTAACAACTCGAAGGGGAATTTTTCATGCCTGCTTTTTGCTAAATAATCTATGGTATATGGGGGGGTGGGGGGGGAGCATTGTCAGCCCAAGTAGGGTAACTTCATTTAAGTTAGAAGTGTGTATGCATACTTATAGACTTAACTGTATTGGGTAATTTTAGATAAATAAAACAGTGTGATTCCTTATGGCTTTTTCAGGTAACCTCTCTCTCTTTCCTGATATATTGGTCTCACTTCCCCATCTCCAAGCCTGAATTTTAAGAGTCAGCTCAATCCAGTGGTCCAGATGCGATTCCCCCTACAGCTCATGAAGATGTCTCTTTGAATTCTTCCATTTCTCTCCAAGGTTGTTCCTCATGGGCAACCTCAGGCAGAGCTGTCTTAGTGGACATACAGGAAGGATATATGTCCTCCTACTGTTCTTGGCCAGGTGACATGTTTACTTACATTTCAGAATCTGAGTAGGTGGGTGCTTATGGCAGGGACAGAGCAAAGAAAGCCAGATGGAGGAGAAGGGGCTGAGTGTAATCCTTCCACCTGCTCAGAGGGCTGAGGCCTTTTCAGACTGTGCAGTTTCTTGGCAGTGATGCTCAGAATTCATTTGGAATGTGGTGGCATCTGAAGAGACTAGAAATAGTGATGGAAGCCACAGGTACCATTTCCCAAGTGTGCCTTCCATGCCAGGCACAGCAGGGCGCTCTGGAGGTTTCTCATTTCACCCTGCTCACAGACCTCAGAGGTAAGTATTACTAATGTCTGCACTACACACTCGAGAAATGGAACTTGCCTAAGGTCACTGAAGTAGAAGGGAGGAAAAGGAGCTTCTAGGTCCTTGTGGTGTTGGCTGTGCTCTAGAGAGGGACAGCATGGTCCCGGGGCATGCTAGAAGCCACCCAGCAGTGCCCAGCAGTCTGCTCCTTAGACCTTCTCTCCATCCACTCTGTCACCCTGGTGTCTCACTGTGGCTTTACCTGGTGCCAGTTTGTATTTAACTTGGCTTTTTCTGCCCACATTGGTAGGCCATTGGTTACCAGAAAGACTAAATATAGAAGGGGTTCTGAGCCCACTAGACCATTCAGAAATTAGAAAACATAATTTGCTAATGTGAATGGACATTGATTGTTTACCTTTTCATGTAATAACAATAGTGAAAATTGTAATACTAACAACAGTAGTAGCTGTGGTAGTGATCTGAAGCTGTCTCACATTGGCCAGGCCCTGGGCCTCAAGCATCCCCCTCAGCAGTTTGCAAACATTTTCATACATAGTCTTCATAATAGCCTTAGAAATAGGTACCATTTACAGGTGAAGAAACACCAAGAAATTAAGTTGTCAGCCAATGATGAGGCCAAGACTTAAACCCCTGAGTCCTCAGCCACACTTGATGGTAGGGCTAGACCTGGGCATAGATGGGGCATGTGGCAGAACATGATGCCATGTCAAAAGTTAAGATTCTGGTCAATTTTAGTCTTAAATGCCAAAAGGCAAATCCTTACTTTACTTATTGTCAAATCCAGCATCTTTGGTGGCAGAGTCATAAAAGTAATAAGCTGTCAAGGAGTGCTGCGGCTAACCAGAAAGGGACTTTGGGGACTTTTCTTCTTTCCTTTTCTCTCTGTTGGTCATTTTCCTCCTTGGGCCGGGCCTCCATAGACAGGAAGTTTGCTCGTTTCTCCTTTGGTTTACATTTTACTTTGTCCATACAGCACCAGGTTAAAGCAACTTTCCCTGTGGCCATACTATGTGCTGAGTAGAGTTTGTGTTGTCCTCTTAATTAAAATCTGAGATTATTAGAACGTTAACTTTTTTTTTTTTTTTTTTTAAGGAAACAACTGAATTTTTCATTTATTCTTTGAACACTATCCTCTTTCTGTTTTCCTGTGCTCACTAAGGGCCAAAACTTTGTGTAAAGTTCTTGATGAAATGTAAGATGTAGTTTCCTGACTTTTTCATAGTTAGAAAATACAAGGCATAAAACACCCCGTTCTTTGAGCATTCTGACCAGAGATACTGATTTTAGTGTCATCTTTCTGGGATGTTAAACAGTAGCAGAAGTCTGTAGTTTTGATTCAGAATTTTTCTTTCCAGCCCTAAACAGCTTTTTTAGGAAATTCAGAATTATAAGTAGACCCTTAGTAATTGTGTTAATGAGCATTGCTCCCTAGAATCCATGATTAGTGCATTGAAAGCAGTTTAGCTCTTTAAGGAATTTTCTAGTCCTGGAAAAATCTGGATAGAAAAAGGAGGTAAGGCGCCAGGTGTGTCGTGTATGTAATTGAATTTCTTGAAGGGTGAAAACTCTGTAGTACCTGCTCCCAGAGACTGGAATAGATCAGATGCGTAATCCTGGCTTGGGTTTCTCCTCCAAGAAAAGCAAGATCATTTTTTGGAATAAACTGTGGAAGATTTTTTGTTTTTATATTAGGTTAACTTTTTATTTAATTTTTTTCATCACGTTCTTTCTCTCAAAACAAAAACAGGAACAAAGATCAAAACTAATAACACAAAATATACAAAAACAAAACAAGCACACACACACACAAACATGGAGTCTGTTTTATATTGACCATCTACTCCTGGGCATGGGGCCTGCCCTGGTGTATGGTTGATTTACTCAGTGTCACTAGGGAAGATTTTTTTTTTTTCTAATTTATTTATGTTAGTAACTTGAAGCCTTCGTTAAAAAGGCTGCATGTGCCAACTGCTCCTGCCTTAACCTTTCCAGCCCATCTCTTAACAACTCCATGTGAGTTTTCATAGACCCGTCATTACTGTGTTTGGACCATTTGACAAGAATGTTTACATTCTGGCTCTTCCAACCACTGTGTGGTGAGGTCCTGAGGCCCTCGTGAACTGTGGCCATAATGTGACAGTCAGATGATAATGCTCTTTGAGCTCTATTCTCGATTTTATCTCAGATTCTTGTAAACTTGGAAACATTTTAAGAAACTACTTACAGAATGTCAGTGAGTGTAGCTATTTTTACTTTGATTTGCCTGTGTTGCCGTGCACACAAACTTGACAGATAAGGTTCAGGAGACTGGGAATTACAAAGACTGTGAAAATGTCAAACAAAATGAATGTGGCCACTGAACCTGGGGTTTTTATAAAAGCCCATGCTTTGGCCTTAGGTGGGTAATAACCTCATTAGAACTTGCCCTGAACCACGTGCTGTGTTCTGAAAATACACTAACTGGTAAAGGACATTCTTTCCCAATGTAGTCAAACATATCAAGGCCCTTTCGTGGCCCTCCCAAGACCCCTGAACGCTTAAATTCTTCCTCCTGCCTGAGCCCATCATCACTAAGGCTTCATCTGTGCTGCTGCTCAGTGTGAGCATCCCTCCGCCGTCTGCACTGTGCCATCCTGCCCTTCTCTTCCACCACATTTAAAACACGTGGTCTTTGTTATCTCAGCATTTGTTTCCTTGCTGGCTTCTCCTGAGCAGGCTAATGATCTGCCTAATGCCCAGGCATACAGTAGGCTCTCAGTAAATATTTGTTAGATAGGTGAGTGATTTACAGAAGTACAAGGCCAGAAATGTGTGAAAAGCACACAAGCATAAAACCAAACTACAAAACCAAGAATACAACTGACAACAGCCAGACCAAACATAGGCATAAATGCCAAAAGTCTGCCAAGTAACTAGAACCAGATGTGATTGAATAAAGAGGGCCTGTGGAACTGGATGTGTTTGAAACATATTTGCCTTAAGACAGAAGGCAGTTGGCAAATGTTGAGGCCAGTAGTAACTTCTGCTCATGGGGTTTGTGAGGTGATGTTTCTAAGTGAGGGTATGGAGCAGAGAGTCTGGGCTTTATGCGAAAGCTCTTGGTAGGCTGGCCTCCAAGCAGATGGTTAGAAATGGAAGAGTTTGACTTTAAATCTGTCTTTATTCTTTTCTTGTCCTTTTGACTTGCAGGATGGTCAGCCATTGGCAGGATTGATTCAAGATCACATGGTTTCAGGTGCAAACATGACCGTTCGGGGATGCTTTTTCACCCGGGAACAATACATGGAGCTGGTGTACCGAGGGCTCACAGACAAAGTGGGACGTGTGAAGCTCTTTCCTCCTGCCATCCTGAAGCCCTTCCCGCTGTGGACAGGAAAGCAGGTAGTTGGGAGAATAGCAGCCAGTGTATATTTTAAAAGGAAATAAGTCACTTATGTAACAGTTTTAAGTCCAAGAGATCCTAGACCAGAGACAGAGACATCCCTAATAGTGAAATAATGGGTGCAGCCGGAAGGCTGGGAAAACCCAAAGGTGAATCTACTAAGAACAGGCTACACGGCTTCTGCATAGCGTAGTGTCTAACTCGATTCAAATGCAGTGCTAATGGCAATGGTGTTACATCTCTAATAATAAGGTTCATTGGGAAATACCAAGGGCTCTGCTGAGTTCTTTACACTTGGATTTTTAGTGCTTAAATCCGACCTTCTCTCTTTAGATGATAACGCTGAGACTTGATGTTAAATTACACATTCAAGGTTATTAGAGACAGAACTGGAATTCAAACCCAGGATTTTATTAGTGCCCAGAGTAACCATATAATAGTATACATGGAGATCAAGTAATGAAATACACTACAGTATATTTTCTACTGTTGTCTGGGCCTCCAAATTCAGCTTCAAAAGTCTTGACTCTTTATCAGTAAAAAGTGGGTTTGAATTAGTCTCTGCAGCCTCATCCAGTTCTGTAATTCTTTCAAGTCTGTGAACCTGGGATTTGACTAGTTTTAGTTGTTAACATTTGAAGTCATAGTTTTATAAATGTAGGAATCCATTTTGTCACTGTAACAAAGAACTTTATGTGAGGAAGAGTTTACATCAGGGTTTCAGAGCTTGCCATTTTGGCTCCTTGACTTTGTTGCTTCTGGGCCTTTGTGTGGTGAGTCAGATCATTATGGTAGGGAACATGGGGTAGAACAGTGGGACAAGAGACAGAGAAAGAACCAAGAACATGGAAGAGATAGACCCTTCAGAGGCATGGTCCAGAGGCGAAGCCTCCTGCCGTAATAGCTGCAGCTCCCACTGTAATAGCCAGTTGGGTAAACCTGTCAGTGGCTTAGCCCATCAAAAGTGTTAGCACTCTCAAGATCAACCACCTTTCAGTAACCCCACCAGAGACAGCCTTCAGCACAAGAGCTTTTGAAAGAGTAGTTCATATTTAAACTATTACAGCTATTGAACTTGGCTTGCTAATATTTTGTTGGATGTTACTTTTCTCACCACTGTGACAGTATACCAGACATGACAGGAAGGCCGCATTGCATGCACAGCCGGGAAGCAGAGAGACAAGAACCTAACAATGTGTTGCCCAACAGAAATACAAAAACCTAAAAGGAAAAATTCCCTCCCTCTCCATGTCCATTCTCAATATACACACACACCCTTACCAGAAATAAACAAGAAGGGTCATATTATAGTGTCCTCGGGGCTGCTCAGAACTGGAACCGTGATCAAGTTCTACAATTTTAAAAAATACTCATTTATTATATTTAGTTTATGTATATGGACATTTCATCTGCATATCTGTCTGTAAATCCTATGCATGCCTGGTGCCCTTAGAGGCCAGAAGATTGTGTCAGATCCTCTGGAACTAAAGAGTTATTAGCCATCTGTAGGTGCCAGGAACCAAGCCTGGGTGCTCTGGAGCAGCCAGTGATCCTAACCACCGAGCCATCTCGCTGCGCCCACTCCCATCCCCCCTGTTTTTGTTTCCTACTGTATAATCCAGGCTGTCCTGCCTCAGCTTTCCAAGTGCCTGGATTATAGGCATATTCCACCACACCCTAACTTGACATTCAATTTTGAAGTTGTATTTAAAATCACACTGCCTTACCATGTCCAGTGTCACCATGCCAGTGCCTAGGTATTCCCAGGATTTCTCCCCTCTTGTCACTACTTGATGGGAGGAAGGAACAGGATGATTGCTTTTTGTGTTTTTAAAGCTTTTGGTGAAGCACTACATACACAAAGAGAAAGAGCAAGGTTTGACTGTTTAAAAACTCTGCTGCACATAGTGCCAGTAGATGTGGGAAACATCACAAATCTGTGGTACTTTTGGCCTTGTCCTCTTGTCTCTCTAAGGACATCTCTGTAAAGCCAGCATCAGGTGTAAAATACAAGGAAAGCAGTGTGTCTGTCTGTACAATCCGCAGTGCGCTCCCCAAGCCGTTCCTACTGTCCAGATCTCACGTCTGCTTGATTTCTCCATTTTCTTCTATCTCTGTATGTATAGTGTAATAGACTTTTGTTAACTAATGTTCTCTTTCCCTTTTAGTAAGCATGATTATGTTCCTTTTTAAGCCTTTCCTGAGAAAAGCAATGTCATAAGATAGAAAGCATTAATGAAATGAAACTGTGCACAACATAACTTCCCTCTCCTCTTCCTCCTGCCCTTTGTCCCTTGGTGCGAGTGCTCTGAGAAGACATGCTGCAGGCATGTCGGACAGTCACGCTGTACACTGACTTTAGCAGTGGGTGACCAAACATGCCATAAAGTCTTCTTCAGCAGCTTAAAGCAAAAAGTATTTAAACCCACCGCCATCTTGCCCCATCTGTGTGGTATCCCGTAGAACTCCTCGGGAAGTTCTCGTTGGGGAAGTGCAGTTTGAGGAGCAGCCCCAGCAGCTGTTCCCCAGCCTCCTCTTCCCGGGAAGAAGAAGTGTAGCTGCCATACTGTTGGGACAGTCGTGTATTTATAAAACATAGTCATCTTTAGGACAACTGAAGAAAAGCTGGAAAACAAGAAAAAAAGAAAGAAAACAAGCAAACATGAACACTGAAGAAACCTCAGACATCTATTTTGATGATATATTTTTGTAAGGAAAATAAATATTCATATGATCAGGAATGTATATAACTAAATGAAATCAAGAAAAAATAACAGTATGCATTTTCAAAGAATTGTGAAATTATCAGTGCTTGGAATGGGGCTAAGGGAAGTGCTGAAATAGAGCAAAAAAAAAAAAAGAGGAAATAATGTAGATTGTCCTACTAAATGTTCACAGTGGCTATGTTTTAAATAAACAGGGCTATTACCGATGAGCCTTGAAAAGGTCAGAGCCTTGCCTTCGGGCTTTGCACCGTAAGTGCGGACACGGCAACCATAGGTCACTAGTCAACAGACCCCAAAACACGTACATTTGATGCATTGTGTTTTAAAAGTAGGCCTTATTTTTCAGCTTCCTCTGCAGTTCTATGTGAAGATTGATAAATCAATTTTTGCTTGTTTTATTAATAAAACGTAATTTGAAGAAAAAAAAATCACCCCTTCAGCTGATATCTGGAACCTTTTGTTTACTTGTGGAGGCTGTGAGCGAGCTCCCACATCCTTCACAGGTCGGATTGTTTATCAGTCCTTTTCTTAATCCGGTTTTTATTAGACACTTGTTTTAATGCTGTATTCACCCCCCTTCCTTTTCAATTGACACTCGTCTGTTTGTACGTAATTATGGTGCAGGAGCAGTATAGCGTTTCCATCTGTGAATGCAGTGTATAATGATCAGATAGGGATAGCTGAAATATCTGTCACCTTAAATGTTGATTATTTCTTCATGATGGGAACTTGCTGTTTTGAAATATACAGCTATTGGCATCCAGGTGCTCTGGATGGATATTGGCTGCGCTCTGGAGCGTGAGAGTTTGTTAAGCAGCCCCCCTGCGCCTGTTAACCACCCTCTCTGCAGCCCCTTCTCAGCTACTCATAACCTCTTTTCTACTTTGTGCTTCTCTGAAAGTCAGCTTTAAAACATACAGTCTCTGCCTTTCTGTGGTCTGAGTCTATTGTAGTAACATGTACTATCTTCCAGGCTCATCTCTTGCTACAAATAAGGTTTCGTTGTTTTTAATGCCTGAATAGTATTCCTCTGTGTATATCACCTCTTGGTCTTAGCTGTTTACAGATGAATGGCTAGGTCGATTCTGTGTCTTGCCTGTTGTGTTGGAGTAAGTGCAGCTGTCCCTTTCTGTGGGTGTGTGCCATGTGGCGTGTCTGAATTTTACTGTGGGAATTCTGCTTCTACTGTGTTTGAGGAAATTTGTGCTGTTTTACATAATTGTTACATGAGTGAGCGTTTCCCTTTCTCTGGTTCTTAACAAGCCTGTTTTTAACATACTGCACATATGACAAGAAGTTTACTTAACTGTTTTTGTGCACCTAGTTGGCAGACCCAAACTTTTCTGTAATTGCTTTGTAACTTAATTCAGTGCGCTTGATGGTACAGGGTGAGCCTGTTCTGAGTCTGTACGAGTCTGTATGTGTAGAGCTGCTGCTGTCTCTTCAGCCTCTGTCATGTTGTGTTCAGTGATAATATCCTCCTAGTTGATTTAAGTGTCCTTTATTGGTAGACATTTAAATTTTTTATTGTTTTTATTATTGTTTTTATTAGTTATAGTAAGTATCTGTTTCTTCATATTCTAGGATATTTTCATGGGGATGTATTTTACATCAATTTCTGGAAATTGCTATCCAAGGACATTTACATTTTGAAGCTTGTAAAGAAATCCATTTGCTTAAATGGATTTTTAAAGATTAATGCAGATTAACATAAAGCTATTTTAAATTATTTGCATATATGCTGATATCCTTTACATCTTTATTATTTGTTATTTTTAAGACAGGGTCTCACTCTAGTTCTGGCTAGCCTCAACCTCCTGTGTAAACCAGACGGCCTTTAAATCACTGAGATGCCTCTGTCTCTGCCTCTTTTGTGCTGGGATTCCATCCATGTCCCACTGCTAGTCTGTATGACTTTACCTAATTTGTGCATTTCATCTGAATTATTTCAGACAATGAGACTTCTTTGATTTAATAACAATTTTCTGAAGGCTTGCCTGCGTTTTACTTTGGTTGTGTTTGTTTGTTTGTTTGTTTGTTTTTTATGGCTGAAAAACATTCTATCATGTGGAACACTGCAGTTTGTTTATTCATTTTTAGTTGAAAATGGATGATTAGGGTTGTTTCCACTTCTTAGATATTACAAATAAAGCTGAAATGAACTCTTCAGGTGTTCTTTCTATTGTAGGTGAGTTAGCAGGCCATGTTTCCCTGTGTGTGAGTGATTGCATATGTTTCTTACTTTACTCCAAATTCCAGTCTTGACGGTGCCCAGCTCTGGCAGCACCCCCACTAGCCATACGTTGTTCTGGTTAAGTTGCAGCCTGTGGTAAGCAGCCCAGGGAAGCCTCCCTTCCTGTCCCCACTCCTTTCCTCACTCATCCTCCTGATACCGTCTGTAGAGCTGAGAGCTGTGGGGAGGGTGAGCTTGCTAATCATCGCCTGCTCCGAAAGCAGTGTTACCTGCTTTATTTTTACTTCTTACTTAGTGTTTATTTTTTTTTAACTTTTATGTACACAGGTATTTTGCTTGCATGTGTATCTATCTGTACACCACATGTAAGCAGTGCCTTTGAGGGCCAGAAGAGGGCATCAGATCCCCTAGAATGGGTGTTAACAGGCAGTTAGCTGCCATGTAGGTACTGGAAATTGAACCCAGGTCCCCTTTAAGAGGGGCCAGTGCTCTCAAACCACTGAGCAACCTCTCCAGCCCCAGAACCTGTAATACCTGTCTGTCTGTCCCAACCCTGCTCCCTTTGTAGGAATGTGCTTGCCAACTCTTCCAAAGCTGGTCCATTGTTGTCCTCTGGGACACCTGCCTCCCTCTGTGGAACACCTGCTTGAGAAAGTGCCTCTCCTGGCCTTCTGTCAGCTGCTGTTGCTTAGTGATAACCCTTCTGGTTGACTTAGACACCCTGACCTTTCAGTACTAACATTCATTCTAGTGACATCAATTTACTTGTGGTATTTAGCTCTGTAAAGGCTTGGCATCAGGTTATGGGCTTATCAGTCTTTATCAGTGAGACACCTGTTCTTGAAGGCATTTACAGTGTTCAGCATGTAGGCCTGGAATGTATTTACAGTAAACTGTACTTTTGGGAGTTAAGTAGAAACGATCTTTTGTCTAAATATTTGCTTTCCCAGGATTCATGTTATAATTCTCACTCTGCCCCCACTCCCCAGGGATAGTATTGCAAAATGAGGCCTTTGGGAAATGTTTAGGGCATGGGAGCAGAATGAATGGGATTAGTGCCCATGTGAGTCTTCTAAGCACTCCATCTGCAAAGTCAAGACCAGGTAAGAAGTCTTCACTTATGAACTAGAAAGCATGACGCTCCCCAGACTCTGAGTCTGTCCCCATTTCGTCCTTCTCTGCTCCCATAGGAATACATTCCTATTCGTGTTCTGTGCTGGTTAGGGTGTTTGGCTGTAGTTGTCAGATACTTTCCTTCTCATTCAGGCTAAGCCTTTCCACTCACCCTTCCTGTCCCTTGCCCTAAAACACATGATTTTGTCGCTGACTCCCCTGCCTTCCATGGCCTCTTACTAAAATAGCCGTGCCCTCTTCCACTCTGCTCTTACTTTCCTTGATCTGTTTCCTCCAAAGCAGGATCCCGGAGGGATCAAGGCTCCAAGGAGCATTATTCTCTCCTCAGGGCCTGCTTCCAAGTAAATACAGGGTAGATAATTGCCAATGAATGAATGCATCTTGTCTGTAGGCTGTGAACAAGCAATGCTGGATCCCTCAGTACAGGACCAATACCAGGCACGCCATCCCTGATACCTCTCTCTGTGTCTCAGTCAGATGCGTAGGCCTCCTGTAGGGAGCTCCTTAGTTAGGTTTTATGTCCTTGCCTTGAGAATATAAGCTCTGCAGGGAGGAAGTCGTTAACTCAGTAGTGCTTGTCCCCACTTGCGGATGGCTGAGGCAGGTGGGGAGTCTTAGGAGCCTCACCATCTCTCTCAGCTTTGCTCAGTCTTCACTTCTGTTATTTTACCATGTTATCTGAGATTTGCTTTGACCCCAAAGCAACTTGTATTTTTCTTCTCCTTCCTTTGACCTATTCAGAAATTTAATGCAAATCTTAGAGATTACTCACCTTAGGATAAGGTGTTTTCCCCTAGTTGTTCTGCTTGGCCTCATACTAACTTTAGCAATATGTTCTAATCTTCTGGCTTGTTCTGTTTTCACCTGTGTCTAGCTTGGTCTCTCTTCAACCTGTCTCTGTAAAACTCCCATAAAAGTGCCTCTTCCTCCTCCTCCTCCCTGCCCTGCTCCCTCTTACAATGCCTGTCTTTCCTCTCTTCTCATGAGAGTTAGGCATCTGTTCTGTCAAATCTTTCATCACTTTGCTTCTCAATTAGACATCACTTTGAAACATGAGTTCTTCCTTCTTTAAACTAAGTTTCCCTTCTTTGTTTGGGATTCAAGGTGTGTGCTGAGGGCTGAGCCACACCACAACTAGAATTTTAGTAAATAACACAATCTCGGTGTTCACTGTGTGATCAGATATCCTTCAACAATGTTGCTTTACTATTGGGGGGGACTTGTCTGTCAGAGGACCTGTTTGCCTTACTGTGCCTTGAGAGCATGAGAGACAGCATCATGAGGCGACAGTCCTGAAAGAGCAGTTACCTCTTCCTCTTCTAGCATATTGGCCTCCTTTTTCCCAGATTGTGTCGACCCTCCTCATAAACATAATTCCAGAGGACTACGCCCCCCTGAATTTATCTGGAAAGGCAAAAATCGGCAGTAAAGCCTGGGTGAAGGAAAAGCCACGACCTGTTCCTGACTTTGACCCTGACTCCATGTGTGAATCCCAGGTATGGCTGCCCTTTATAAAGTTGATTTCTGTTCCTGGAGGTAGGTGGATTAACTTGAAAAAAAAAGTCCCAAAACTGATGCCTCAGAAGACAATTTTTGTCCAAGGTGTGGCCAGGGCTGACCTCTGCCCTCTGGCTGTCAGTATGAAACACCTGCTGATTTGGGAAAGCTTCCCAAAACTGGTGCTGATTCTGCAGTGGTTACAGCATAGAACATGTGCTTTCCTTCAAGACCTCTGAGTGATGTGAGTTATCCAGATTGTTGTGAGCCTCCCAAATCCCACCTCCAAACATTTAGAACCAGACTTAGGGAAGGCCAATGTGGTCACTCTCCAGTGCTTCACCCCTGTGAGAGCAGCACACTTACACCAAAGACTACCAAGGCCTCTGTGTGTTCTTGGTAAGCAAAAAGCATCTTGAGTCTGCAGCTAGCTGTATTTTTAACAGGGCTTGTTCTCTTCTACCTCCCTCTTCCCTCTTTCCTTTCCTGGGGTGTTGGGTATTGAACCCAGGGTCCCCTGCATGCTTAGCCTGAACTCGACCAGTGAAGCCCACCCCCACCCTGTGTCAGGACTAACAGATGCCCTATGCAGACCTGGAGCAGCCGCCTCTTTTCCCTGTGTAGATCATCCACTTATTGTATGCAGTTGAAAACTTAGCCAGTGTGTGTTCATCTCCCTTATCTAAAGTTTGTATTAGTTCATATATCCTCCTCTTTCCCTGAAGGATTTGAGGCAGGTCTTAGTAGAGGGACATAAACAATAAAACTAAATAGTACTTGGTTTGTATGGGTGGCTCCCACAGGAGATGTTCCCTGCAGCCCAGCTTTGGTGACCCTTCCCTACACAGGTGATCATCAGGGAAGGGGAGCTGCTCTGTGGAGTGCTGGACAAGGCCCACTATGGGAGCTCTGCCTACGGCCTGGTCCACTGCTGCTATGAGATCTACGGGGGTGAGACCAGCGGCAGGGTTCTCACCTGCCTAGCCCGCCTCTTCACTGCCTACCTACAGCTCTATAGAGGTTTCACCTTGGGTAAGTACTAGGCTTGTGGCCCTAGCTCTGCTCACCTCACAGCGTGGCACCAAGGCAGTTTTCTTGGTGGATGTTTAGGTTCTTCCCATCAGTGCCGTCCATCTGACTTTGCATAACCAGTGTTCCTACAGCAACTCCTCCCATCCCATTCCCATCCTGTCCCTTTCTTCTCCCCACTCTTTATGATAGTGCAAACTCTACACCCACCAGCTCACAAGGGAAGACCAGACCTAACCAACAGCCATGCTTGAAGCTCTTCTAGCACATGGCACAAACGGAAATGGTTCAAATGCCAAGGGTTGACAGCAAACAAGGCCATGCTAGGAGGGAGGAGAGCTTGGGGGGAGGGCTGGCTAACCTCGTTCTAGCCCTGTTTAGCAGAGGTCATCCTTACAAGGATGGCCTGGATGTGACCTTGTGCACGGTCTGCTTTTTAGCTTCCATGGAGAGGAGTCGTTTCTTCTCTTTCTGCTCCCATGTAGTCTCCAGAAGCCTCGGGATTCTGGGCTACTGATTAGGAATTCCAGATGGTTGCTCTGGCTTTTAAACAGTCAGTGATTGCCTTCCCACTCAGGTCTCTTAAGTCTGTGGCATTCATGGGTAGAAACAAAACATTGTTGGGTTGAAAAGAAATTACTGTTTAAGGTGAACAATCGATCCTTTGAGTCAAAGGATGTGGACCTTTCTGAGGCAGTGCTGGGAACCATTTGACTGTTACCTAGACTTGACATGGATGTGTGTCCCGCGCTAACGGTCTCGCCAGCAAAAACGACGCGGCACACATAGGATCCTTCTGCAGTAAAGCTTTAATGCATCTTGAGAGGGAGAGCATAAGCTTGCCACGAGTGGAGACTCAGAACAACAGAACACTCGCCCTTTATATGGGTCACAGCGCTTGCCTGGGACATGGAGCTTCCCCATTGGCTCCCGCACACCAGGCCAGATGCCGCCACAAGAGAGGCTGAGATTCTGAAGTGGAAAATTACCAGGTGCATGCGCACTAGCCTGTTTACAACTTGTCCTCGGCCGAATGTAGGCGCCATCTTGTAATGGCGGATGTGGGTGCTCAGGCGGCTCCCAACAGATGTGTGCTTGCATGCATGCATACAGCTGTAGATAGGGTTCCTGAGATACTCACTGTCAGCCTCTCTTCTGCTGAACAGCCATTTCATCCCACATATATCTATTGGATGTAGCCAGCAGAGTTTTTGCCTAAAAGCAGAAGTTTGAAACTCAAGCCTCAGCTTTCTTCTGTATACCTCAGTTTTGAGCCCTAGTTGTATCACTTGTGAAAGACATTTTAATGTTTAGGCCTTTGTAAGCATGCACTGATGTTAATATAGCTGTTCCAGAGTTTCCTTTATCTGTGGCTCTCAGCTTTGGGTCTGAGCATCACCAAGTTTACAAGCTAGTGCGACATTAGGCCTGGGCCCTGTTGAACTTCTCTGTTTGACTTTGCAGGTGTGGAAGACATTTTGGTTAAGCCAAATGCAGATGTGATGAGACAGCGCATCATTGAAAAATCTACCCAGTGTGGATCCCGGGTAAAGAGGAAGACTGGGAGGCTGTGGCCTGCTGTCCAGGGGCCACTTAACCTTACAGAATAAAACCACATCCTCCTTTGACTAGAGCCTCCTGTTCCTTTCTTCATTCTAGGCTGTAAGGGCTGCATTGAACCTGCCAGAAGCTGCATCATGTGATGAGATCCAAGGGAAATGGCAGGATGCCCATCTGGCCAAAGACCAGAGGGATTTTAACATGATCGATATGAAGTTCAAGGAGGAAGTGAACCATTACAGCAATGAGATTAACAAGGTTAGCCTGGCCATACAGTACACAAATCCCCATCTTTTTGAATGCTGATTTCTGTTGGTTGGTTTTTAATTACATTTGATTCTCACCCTGAGCCCTTTGGATCAGTCCGAGTATGTGAAATTTGAAGTTGGGTAGGTAGAATCCATCTTTGTGAAGAGCTCACACGATGAGCTTGGGAAGGCCTTTGTTTTATGCTAAAAGGGGACACTTTGTGCAGCATTTCTAAATGCGTTTACTTTGGAGTTGGTACATTAAAGGGGCTGAAGAAAGAAGCTTGACTATAGAACTACTCCACTGTAGGTAGATGTACAGAATTAAAGGCAGAAGTCTCTGAAGCTTATGCAGCAGAGCCAAGGGTGAATGCCTGTCTTCCTGCTGTACTTTGTACTTGTATGTGACCTTAAGTGGTGTGCCTGGGCTCTGGGCACCTAGAAGCACGTGTATGAGGACCATATGCACAATGCCGAGCCTCTCCTTATGGCAGTTCAGAAGGAGACAGGAATCTGCATGGGTCAAGGTCACATATGCTCTCCCTGTGCTCCAGAGCCTGGACTCCCTACCTTGAGGTTTGGAGGAGAAGCCAGCTTGACTATCTGCCTGGTAGACCCAGAGGCTAGCCTGGGGAAAGAAAAGACAAAGCTACTACTCAGCATCAGAGTCTGTCTGTGGATCCTCTCCCTGCCTTTCACTTGCTGGCCTAGAAGACAGCTCTCCTCAGTAGAAAGTTTTATTTAGAGGAGCCTTATAGCACTGCCTGGGAAAGCAGGAGCCTTGCCTCCCAGGGCTGACAGCACATCTTGGAATAGATTCTTGTCCCGTGGCTCACTTCCTGCCCTCTTCCAACCCAGGCTCTGCTCCTCCTGTGTTGAGTTGGATGTGTAGAGTTAGCTCTCCAGACAAACGCTGAGACAGATTCAGAACCCATGTCATTGTCCCCCAGGATCTCCCTGTGGGGCTTTTCGCTTGTGCTAAGGCAGGGCTCTCCACACAGTGCTTTATGGCATGCTGGTGAGTGTGGACATTGGGAATGTGCTAGCTCTTTGGGGATCCAAACGGTGCTTTCCTGTGCTGATTCATTAGTACCTTACCTTAGATTGTGTTCTTTTTTACATTTTTACAATTATTTTATATACGTTGATGTTTTGGCTACATGTATATCTGTGTGAAGGTGTCAGATCCCCTGGAACTGGAGTTACAGACAGCTGTAGGCGCTGGGAATTGAACCTGAGCCCTCTTAAATAACAGCCAGTGCTCTTAACCACTTAGCCATCTTTTCAGCCCAGATTTTATTCTTATCTAGTGTCTTAGTCACTGTTCTATTGCTGCGAAGAGACACCATGAGTAAGGCAGCTCTTATAAAGGGAAGCATTTAATTGTGGGCTTGCTTACAGTTTCAGTTGTTAGTCCGTGGTCATGACAGGCAGTCATGGTACTGGAGAAGTAGCTGAGAAGTAATTCTCAGAAGTAGCTGAGAGTTCTACACCCTGATCCATAGAGAGACAGAGAGACAGACAGACAGGCTTTTGAAATCTCAAAGCCTACCTCCAGTGACACACTTCCTCCAACAAGGATCCTTCTTTTTTTAAAAAAAGATTTGTTTGTTTGTTTATTTTATGTATATGAGTACACTGTAGCTGTCTTCAGACACACCAGAAGAGGGCACCAGATCCCATTACAGATGGTTGTGAGCCACCGTGTGGCTGCTGGGAATTGAACTCAGGACCTCTGTACCTCTTCTAACTCTTTCAAATGGTGCCATTCCATGGTGACTAAGCATTCAAATGTTTAGGTCTATGGGGGCCATCTCTCAAACCACATCTAGCTCCTCTCAGGATCACAGATTAGATTTACCAGTTCCTCCTCACTGCACCCCAGCTTCTGTTTCCTTTTATGTTTCCTTTTTTGTGCCATTCGGCCAGTGACTGGAACCTGGGGCTCCTGTGAACACAGCAGAGGCGGGGCGCTCATCTGTAGGTTTTAGTGAAAGCATAGTCCGGAGAAGGTTTTCCTTTGTCATGAGTACATGCAGTTCAGCCCTCAGTTGAAGTGAATACTCTACTTACTGGCTTTATTGTTTTGTGTCATAGCTTTACCTTCTGAATTTGGGATTTCAGAGAAGATGAAGTCACTGACCAGTGTGTTGATTTAATCCACAGGCATGTATGCCTTTTGGCTTGCACAGACAGTTCCCCGAGAACAACCTGCAGATGATGGTGCAGTCAGGAGCCAAAGGGTCAACGGTGAACACGATGCAAGTATGAACAAAAGTAGCTTAGCCAGTTTGCCAGAGGGGTGGGCTGATGTCCGGAGTCAGCTTTCAGGTTCATTTCTGCTTTTAAAACATCTTCAATCCATGTAAAATATAACTAAAAAGACTAAAAGCTCTGAAGCATATAGTAGTCAGTGCAGGTGCTAGCCACTGTTAGGACTTAGACAGAAAGAACCTGTTTCAAAACATAAAGGTAGAGAGAGATTGAGGAAACACCCAGTATTGACCACTGGCCATCACAAGTACACTCATGAATTCACACCCACACACACCACACAGATCTTACAATGCATGATCTACTGTTTTCATTACATTGTAAGCATTGTTCCAGGGATCATTTACCTCTTGAGTCTCATTATCTTCCCAGAGTTCCTTGGTGCTGTGGAGACATTTTCACAGATCTTACTGTTTTGATACGGTTTTTTTGTTTTGTCTTTCGATCCTTGTGAGGCTCATAGGGGGCATGCGCCATCTTTAGGTGAGCGCCAAGACTGTGGGCTTGAGAGGCTGAGCAGATGAATGGAGTGACTTCTCTGGCTCTGGGATTATTTTCCCCCTCGGACTCCATATCCTACTGGAACTTTTTTTTAAGAGTTTTTATTGTTGTGATAAACACAGTGAGTAAAAGTAACCTGGAGAAGAATTGATTTCATCTTATGACTCCATGACTAAGGGAACTCAGGACAAAAACTCAAGGCGGGACCTGGAGCAGAAGCCATGGAGGAACATTGCTTTCTAACTTGCCCCAGTGGCTTTCTCAGCCTGCTTTCTTATACAACTCAGGACCACCTGCCCAGGGGTGGCACTGCCCCCAGTAAGCTGTCCCACCCACATGAATCATTAACAAAGAAAATACACTGCAGGCAACCTGATAGAAACAATCTCTCAATTGAGGTTCCTCTTCCCAGATAATTCTAGTTTGTGTAATGTTATAAAAAAACAAACAAACAAAAACAACAACAACAAAAAAAAACCCAAGCAGACAAACTTCAAGGCACTCCCAGGTATAACATGGTGATTGTAAGTCATGGTTTCTTCTCTAGGCATTGCTTGTCCTCAAGTGGGAGGGGGAAACAGCCAGAGCCATCTTTTTCTTGGAATGTTCTTTGGCTTGTTTAAGCATCTAGGTTGGCCTTCAGATCTAACATCATTTCCAAATGCTTTTCCTGAAGGAAAGCTGGAAGTCCTGTTTGGACAAAGTGTAGCTCAGCACTCAAAGAAACCTTGTGTGTCATTTGTGTTTTATTTCCCCAGATCTCTTGCCTGCTGGGTCAAATTGAGTTGGAAGGTCGGAGACCCCCACTGATGGCGTCTGGCAAGTCACTGCCCTGTTTTGAGCCTTACGAGTTCACCCCCAGGGCTGGTGGCTTTGTCACTGGAAGGTTCCTTACCGGTATCAGGCCTCCTGTATGTGTATTTTTGGCATTTCCCCTCAGTTCTATGCCTAGTAGCGGTGACTTATGTCCTCATTAGTGATAGCTCAAGAACAACCAAGTGGTAAACGTTAAAGGCATACCCTCCAGACCAGATGGTGGTCCCCACTGTGACACTGGAGCCAGCAGAGTGCTACCATACAGTAGGCATGTGGTCATGTTAATGGTAAAACGAAAGCATCGAGCCTGTCGTGTTGGCTCGTGCTGTAATCCCAGTACTTGCTCAAGGAGAATTGTTGTGCTCAAGGAGTCCAGCCAAAGCTGCATAGCAAGCCCTCATGCCTCCAAAAAACCAACCAAACAACCAAACAGAATAACAAGAAAAGACAGATCTTGGCCTCACCCTTTTTGTAACGTAGCCTCTCTAGGCCAGTTCTTAGCTGCTTCAGAAGCAGCCAAAAGGGAGAGTGTAGTCACCAAGGTGGAGCGTGGTAGAGATTGATTTCATGAAGTGCCCGTTTTCTGTTCTCTCCCCTCACCCATAATAGTGGGACATCTGTAGCAGGTTTATAGTTTTGCTTGAGCAAATGCAGTTTTCCCTAAGGGAATGGCCTCCCGGATGTCAGTCCTTTGGTTTCATGGGTTGTGCCCATGTTGCACGTGGGCTGTGAGAGGACGTGGGGTCTAGAGTGAACCGTTGTAAGTCTGCTGATGCTGTAGAGACCCCACCACTGGCCCCACAAGCATTTCCAGGATCAGCCACAGCCTAATGGCAAGAGATACCAGTGGGTTGATGATGTAGAATGTTTCAAACTCTGACTCACACCTTTTAGTGTATCAAAAAATGGTTGAGCTGGGCATGTGGACTACCACATAGCTCTTGACTATAATCCCCATTAGTCAGGAGCCTGAGGCAGGAGGATCACAAAATCAAGGCCAGTTTATACTACATATGAAGACTTTATCTCAAAACTAAACAGAAGTTTAGGAAACACTTGAACTGCAGAATCCAGGCCTAGGATTTTCAGGACAGTGGTGAACCCCAGCATTGCTTCTCACCAGAAGTGTGGCATGCAGTGTCCTCAGGAAACGTGAGTGAGTGCATTTAGGGCTTCTGGCTCCTGTTGCTGTTGTTCCATGTGTCCCTCCACCTCAGGCAGGAAGAGAGCGATCCCAAGGCACCACAAGTCTTTAGGAGCTATTCTAAAGGATTCTAGGTCTAGGAAATGAACAATCTGCGTGGCTAGGGGAGTGCACAGCGTGGTCCTGAGTGGCCCTCTAGGAAATGCATGGTACTCACTGCCACGCTGAGATCTGGCTCCCACTTTTCCCATAGGAGTTCTTCTTCCACTGCATGGCGGGGCGAGAAGGCCTGGTGGACACTGCTGTCAAAACCAGCCGTTCTGGCTATCTCCAAAGGTAAAAATAAATAAATAAAAAGTGCCTGTTGCCCTCTCATGGGTGGGTTGGTGTCCCAGGACCTTGCATTCTTTAGATGATATAATCTCTTTTAAATATCTCCATGTGTGGCCTGAGACAGAAAGTAGCACAGAGTATTTCTATATTACTGGTAGAGCATGCCTTCAGAGGTTTACACAGTAGGCCCTGTGTTCTACAGGTCTTCTAGGTGTGCCTTACCTGTGAGCTGCATATGTCTCAAAATATCTGAACACAACCCAACACAAAATTGCAATCCCACATCAAAGATTATAGGATTCTTTTTGTGTATATAAAGCTCGGTTACACAGTTCTCAGGGGTGAACTTTGTGGACCACAACATAATGAACAGTATTCAAAGGTTGGACATGCCTGGATGGCAGTGGTGAGTTTCTTCTTTTCTGAGAGGCTCAGCAACCAGGGATAAGTATAGAGCACTCTACTAGCAGGTTCCAGTGTCACCCGGGAGGTCATCAGCCAATACCTTTTCTTTCTTCTCTGGGACCTAGCCCCAGACAAAAGATCTGAGCGCAAAGAATGTATGCTAATGGGAATAGAGATAGGAAACAGAGAGGGTGCAAACCCCAGGCTTCTCCAGCTTCGATGCTGAGCGCTGTGGGTGGGGTGACAGGAGCCCAGTTCCTTCCCAACTTCCCCTTGAAGCTTTGCCCACTGGTTACCGCTTTGACATTTCTTCTGAGCTCACACTTGCCACGCCTTCATACCAGGTTCTGGTCTCTTCCTCCTTGACTCCATGGCATTAAAGTAGGGAGGATAGGGTTGAGGACACTCCTGAGTGATCTGTTGGTAAGAAGCCCATCTGTGGAGCTGGCAGTGGACAAGCAAGGTCAGGAAGTAAGGCCAGCCCCCTTTCTTCCCAGGGGCCTGGGTTACCTGACCTTTGTGTGAGCAGAGGTTAGACCTCCATTCCCCCTGAATTGTTCAAGAATACTAGTGTAGCATAAGAAAAGCTGGGAAGCACCTGATGGGTATACTCTGCATGGTAGGATCCAAGTGTGGGAACCCATAGAAGACTGAGTAGGAGGATGTTGGGGTCTCTGGCCAACCAGAAGAGCAGCAGCCACTGGGGCAAAGCTCCGTCCCACACAGAATTCACCTGCCTGTGGAAGCTTATGAAGGCATGAGGAGGCTCAGCCTAGGCGTCAGGTAGGGAAGTGGAGAAGGCACAGAACTGCTCACTGAAGTTTTCCGGCCTGAGAGGCAGCACAGCACAGTTGACAGGAAGCAGAAAGAATACTGAATACTCCAGCGGGGGTTGGGGGGAGGTGTGGTTTGATAGGAGGAGGTTCTAAGTAGATGTCTCAGTGGGCATTAGAGATAAGACCTGAAGCTCAGAGAAGCAGTCTAGAGACATGACATGAGGGACAGCTGTTCGGCCCTCTAAGGCCAGCAGAGCAGCAGGCCAAAGACTGACATCATTACCACCATGTTTGGTGAAAGGATAGCTGGTGTTTGGCACCAGCTTGCTAGGCTCTGAGTCAAACATCTGAAAGTGGCGGCTAAAACAGCTCTGCTCTTCAGCTTGGGTTGGGTGCTGAGGGACAGAAAACAGGGCCTTAGGAAACTGCACCAGCTTGCTAGGCTCTGAGTCAAACATCTGAAAGTGGCGGCTAAAACAGCTCTGCTCTTCAGCTTGGGTTGGGTGCTGAGGGACAGAAAACAGGGCCTTAGGAAACTGCAATAGACTGAGTTGTGACCAAGACAGAAAGCAAGGGAGGGTGAAGGAGCCAGCTGCCATAGAGGACTGAAGACAGGTCTTCAAATAGGGGCGTCATGTCAGCATTTAGTTCTTGATGCTGCCCCTTTGCTTGGAAGTCTCTACACTGACATTTTAAGAATTCTTCCTTCTCTTCCCTTCTTTGATGTTGGTCGGTCCCTTAGAGCTCTGAGATGCAGCAGAGTGAAGGGGCAGGGAGCAACCATGTCTGCTGAGCTAAATGGGAACCTGGTCTTGGGATGTGGCAACCAGACCACTGAGGTGCTCTCTTCCTGGAAAAGTGGCAGGAAATGTAGCCTCTGGATGTGGGATCCCAGGGCCCGGAGCACTGGAGGTGGTCATCCTAGAGTTTCTCCTGGAACAGTAGTCCCCTTCCCCTCATAGCTGCCCTGGGAGGTGTTTACCATGGGCACTGAGCAGGGAGTTTCCTTACAGGTGTATCATCAAGCACTTGGAGGGGCTGGTCATCCAGTACGATCTGACGGTCCGTGACAGCGATGGCAGCGTGGTCCAGTTCCTGTATGGGGAGGATGGCCTGGACATCCCCAAGACACAGTTCCTACAGCCCAAGCAGTTCCCCTTTCTGGCCAGCAATTATGAGGTAATGTCAGACCCTTGGTGTCTGTGGGTGATGGCTGGAGCCCTGCCACTCATTCCATATGACTGTTGAGAAAAGCCAGAAATTTTGTAAAGGCCCAACCAGTGTCCTAAAGCATTTGATATTTTCAGAGCTCCTTAGACTGACCACCCAAGGTCATGGCAACACATGAATATCTGTGGATAAGAGCTGCCTTTGGGAAGAGTGGGGGTGCTAGGCCTTAAACTGAAACACACAGCAAGTCTGGGTTCTTCCCTGGTGCAGTCAAGGGCTGTAGCAGCCCTCTGCCCAGTTTTATCTAAAGCAACTAAATGCTGAAGCTATGAGAACCAACTGGTGGGAGGTGGGGCAGGGGTTTGAACACAGGCCCACCTCACACATGTCTGTAACTTGTTTATTTCTTAATGCCAAGTGATGGCCTTTGCTGTGGACTGAACAGTTACCCTGTTTTCAGCTTAGGAAAGTGAAACCATCATCATGAGCTGTCCAGGACTTAGTTCTGATGGCAGAACTAGGGATCTCACTCCAGGCTGGGTCCTTGCCTTACTGGCACCTGTCCCAGTACCCTGGCCATCTTCCCCTCTTCCTGGGAGGCTGTTCTTAGTGGGCTGATCTCTCTCCTAATGGTGAAGACTTTAATCACTAGGTGTTTGTTCCTTCCGGGAGGTGTTCTGGGGACTCTTCTTAGGCACCTTGTATCACTTGAAGTTATGTAGTGTGGCCCATTTTTTTCATGCTGTCATCTTGCCTGTGTGGTTTATTTAGGTGATAATGAAATCCAAGCATCTTAATGAAGTTTTATCCAGAGCAGACCCCCAGAAAGTGCTCCGCCACTCCAAAGCCATTAAAAAATGGCATCACAAGCATTCCAGTGCTCTGCTGAGAAAAGGCGCCTTCCTGAGTTTTTCCCAGAAGATTCAGGCAGCCGTGAAAGCCTTAAACCTAAAGGGCGAGACCCAGAATGGCCGCAGCCCTGAGACCCAGCAGGTAACGTGGGGAGGCTGTGTCACAGTGCCTAGCATGTTCAGGCCTCCAATAGAGGACGGATATGAGGTTGCTCCCTAATAGAGTGTGGTATCAGTCCAGATGCCAATGGTAGCCACACGAGACTACGACTAGGAGACTCATTAAATGTATGAGTAGTAGAGCTTGAAGGAATCACTAGGGTAGAGCTTTGATGGGCAGGAAGGGTCAGGAGACCAGTCACTAGAAGTGGAGAGGGCATCAGTGAGCAGAGCTCTGGATAGAGACCTGGTAGAGAGAAGGCCAGCCTGGGTTTGGGAGAGAAGTACTAACGAGCATTCAGTAGACACCTCACTCTGAGTGTCATGGTTGCCTGGGACAGGTCTTTTTGCCTCTTATACCATAGTCATGTACACCACCTATCTGACTCCAGAGGCATCTTAATTGGACAGTCAGTAAAGATGTCGTGTCCCTACTGTGCTTTGGAGAGGCTGGGATGAATTGCCCAAAGCATCGTGGTCAGCAGCATGCCATGGGACAGACTCTGTCCCTGTTTTAAGTGTTGAGCTGGTTCTTACATCACCACAGCCAGGTTCCTGCCTTGCCCTTCCCTTGCTCTCCTCCAGAGCCAGTCCTTTGAGTCTTCTCGTGCCTGGCGTTGGAGACACCTGTCCTGGTGCCTTCCCACCTAGCTAAGACACGGCTTGCTGTCTGTTCAGATGTTACAGATGTGGTATGAATTAGATGAGCAGAGCCGATGGAAATACCAGAAGAGGGCTGCCCCTTGTCCCGACCCCAGCCTTTCTGTGTGGCGCCCAGACATCTACTTTGCATCTGTGTCTGAAACATTTCAAAAAAAGATTGATGACTACAGTCAGGAGTGGGCAGCTCGAGCAGAGAAGAGCTATGAGAAATCAGAGCTTTCCCTCGACAGGTGAGGATGTTGATCTGTGACGTGGTGTGTGAGCCAGGAAGGCAGCCTTCACCTGCATCCCAGAAGGTCTCCTTTGCCTACAAAAGCATAGAAGAACTTACATAGACATGTAGCTCTATGGCTTCCTCCATGTGTGTGCTGCCCTCACATTCAGGTGTTCGGACACATCCCGGTTTATTGAGCCCCTTCCACATAAGATAATGGTTGTTGCTAATGGGCCAGCCATCTGGGAAGGATGATTAGTATATTCCAGAATTATGCAGTGCAGATGTGATTTACACATGCATATGCACTCCCCACCTCTGACTGCTTGGTAAACCTGAACCTATTTCCAGCTGGTACAGTGGAAGTGTAAGCCAAGCTTCTCTTGCTAGTGGGGGAGGGGAGGTGAATGGTCCCAAAATAATCACTCCTCAGAGATCTTTGTCACTGGCCTGGCAAGGGCACATGGTATTCTTGTGGCAAGCCTGAGCAGTTCAAACAAGGAACCAGCCAGGGTTTTGTGTTCTGGTTTCTGGTGTGACGGGTAATCTAATACTTGCTCCTGGTTCTTGCTGTTGTCCCCTGTGTCTCCAGGCTGAGAACCTTACTGCAGCTGAAGTGGCAGCGCTCACTGTGTGACCCAGGCGAGGCTGTTGGCCTCCTGGCTGCCCAGAGCATCGGAGAGCCCTCTACACAGATGACACTGAACACCTTCCACTTTGCAGGCAGAGGCGAGATGAACGTCACCCTGGGCATTCCAAGGTATGGGGGCACATGGAGGCATGCTGCAGCTGTGCAGTCTGCTCTAATGCTCCCGGGAAAGGAGTCATTTTATGAGAGAGACAAGGAGTGGGGCTAGTGAGTGAGAGATTGATTCTCGCCTATTTGGAGCCAGAGTGGTTTCTGTGGCTAGATCTTTTAGGGTATTCTGTGAAGCCACTCTCTTCATCAGGTTACCAGAGTTACCTGTACGACCTCACACGCAAGAGCATGGTTCATTCCAACACAGTGCCACCTGGTTGGTTGTCCCACTCCAGGGGTGTCATTCTTGTGGCCATGGCCCTTTAGGTACATATCTGTACACTGCAGTGTGGCGATTGCTGAGGAAGCAGAAAACACGGACCCACACTGCTGGCATTCCTCCGTGCACATTCCTCTCTCTGGCAGATTGATGCTGGAGAGCTTCCCAACCCCCAACATGAGGGTTCTCTCCCGGAGGCTGAGCTCACTAGGCTGCTGTTAGGCTGGCAGGGCTCAGTAAGAGTGCCAAAGGCTTCTAGTTTACTTTTTCCTCTGTCTCTTGTTTGGTAAGCTCTCTTTAAGTTCCTGCTATCTGTGGGGAATGGTGAAAGGAAGTGAACTTCAGCAATAACTGCACGTGAGAAGCTGGTCCTGCAGGAACCCTGGTAGGACCAGAGTTGTGACTGATAGGACATACTCTTCTGTCATATCCCGAACACTGCCATCTTTAAGAAGTTTCAGGTGTACAAAAAAAGTCTGGTTACCTCTGATCAGATGTGTCCTTATTCTTTGACAGACTGAGGGAGATTCTCATGGTAGCCAGTGCAAACATCAAAACACCCATGATGAGTGTGCCTGTTTTCAACACCAAGAAAGCATTGAAGAGAGTGAAGAGTCTGAAGAAACAGCTCACTAGGGTGTGCCTGGGGGAGGTAACTGTCTCATACTTGATTACATGCTGGGTGGATACCTGATCCTACCTGCCACAACAGAGCAATCTACTGGCATCTTAGTTCCAGCCTCCCACCAGGAGACAGATACTGTCTCTGCCAGGTGCTAGACAGGGTTAGATCAAGAAGCTTTTAAGATAATTGTTAGTTCCATAGCATTTGCCTGGAGAATGCGGTCAGAATGCTTCCTGGGTTAACTTAGCAAACTACAGGGCTGTTCACTTGAGCATAACCCAAGGAATCATGCAGGCACAACTGACTAGGGTGTCTTTGGAGTTTGTGGCTGTGGCCCCTCAAACTTTTGGTATCTTGGGAACCAGTTGTAGTAGACAATCATCTGGGGCCTGAACCGGTCGGATTCTCTGTGTTCATCTGGTTCTAGGTATTGCAGAAAGTTGACATCCAGGAGTCCTTCTGTATGGGAGAAAAACAGAATAAATTCCAAGTGTATGTGCTCCGGTTTCAGTTCCTGCCACATGCATATTATCAGCAGGAGAAGTGCCTGAAACCCAAGGACATCCTGCACTTCATGGAAACCAGGTCAGGACTCAGCTGTGTTTGTCTTTGACTTGGACCCTTGGTGCACTCCTGGCATGAGCCCAGAAAGGAAGTGTTTCAGAGGACAGTAGGTCCCACCACCTAATATGGATCCCTCACCCCAATCTGGCCATCAAGTGTGACCCTTCTTAGCCATTTATTACTTGTCTTAGATTGATGAGTCATCTCCTGCTCATGATGTTAGAGTATGAAAGGACCTGTACAGGAAGCAGAAGGAGCCTCATCACAGTGGTGCATCTGTGGTTCAGACCAGCACATGGCGTAAAGTGGGATACTGTGTGATTTCAGCCTGTAATGTGGTTTGTCGTTCACTTCTTGTCAGCTCATAGGGAGCCAGTGGCATGTTGTTTCGAGACCACTGTGTAAATGGATACTCACTATAGGAATTCTGATTTCTATCCGCTAGGGAGAATGAACTTCCTTTTTCTCTCAAGTTCAGGTTACTGAAGGACGTTTGAAAGCCTAGGCCATAATAGTGAGGGTACAAGATCAGAAGCATGGGAAGAGTCACCAAAGCACTTGATTTGCCTAGTGGTGGTGAAGCAGAGTGGGAGGTCACTGGCAGAGTGTGGAACTGTTTTGGGAGGATGGCTCTCATGTGCAAGAATGTGAACCAGGGCACCCGTATCTAATGATTTCAAAAAAGAAAGGCTTGGCTCCTGCTGCTGTCTTCTTACATGCTTTTGTTTTGGGTGAGCAGAAGGGATGAGAAGGTCAGTTTCCTAACATTCAAGTATCAGCAACTGTAAATATACATTTAATACGTTTAAGCAAAAGAGATACCAACGTTGACAGGATTTGGCCAAAGGCCTCTGATCACTGCCTTTTATGTAGACAGGATGCTAGGTCTCCCCAGAGCTGCTAACTTGTAGAGAACTAGGACAGTAAGATGGCTCAGTGTTACCCACTGAGGCACATCACCAAGCCTGACAGTCGATCCATAGGCCCTCATATAGTGGAAAGAGAGCACTGACTCTCGGAAGTTGTCTGTCCTCTGAGGGCTGTATGCACACTGGCATGCTCACACACAGATGTGGAGAACCAGCAGCGCGGCAGAGAAAGAAGTGCTGCTTCATCCATCACTCATTCCTGTGCTGCAGTGGCCGAGGTTGCTGGCTGCATTTATATCAGTGCCTCTGTGTATTTATTCACAGCACATGTTTTGTTCCTTCATGTGCTCTGGGACACTGGGCAAAGTGACAGGAGCACACAACAGGCTCCAGCCTGCCAGCTTGTTAATTAACAGAGAAGAGCAGGGCTCCCATGAACAGTGGGTGTTTGTGCTGGTTGGCCTGGAAATTCTCTTCTGAGAAGTGGGAATCAGAGCCCACAGGGCCTCTTGAGGGTGATTGAGAGGAGGCCGAGTTGACAGCTTGCCCCATTTCTCTTCATCTGGATGCTTTAGCTGTCAAGCAGGAAGGATGGACACCATGAGGGACATGCCAGCTGAGTGTAGAGTTCTGTCTGCCTTGTGGAAGGGAAAATAGTAAGTTGCTTTAAAAAAAAAAAAAGATTTATTTGTATTATTTTAATTATGTGTATCTGTATGTTTGGTATGTGTGTGCTGTGTGCAGGTGTCCATAGAGTCCAGAGATGTCAGGTCTCCCTGGTGCTGGAGTTAGAGGCAGTTGTGAACCACCAACATAGGTTGTGGAGACCAAACTCAGGTCTTTAAAGAGCAGTGAGGCCTCTTGACCACTGAGCCATCTCACCAGCCCCTAAACTACTGTTTTGTTTCTTCTTACAAATGACACCCCTGGCTTGTTCCCAGCAGTGTAGTGCATTTTCAGCTCCTAGCTGTCTTTTGCTTGTACACTTGAAAAGCTGTGATAAACAGGGCATAAACTTTTGGTACCCATAGTCTTAGTGAGTCCATAGCAGGCCTCCAAGGTCTCAGGCAGACAAAAGTAGGAGCAGCCTGTAATGTGAGTTCTTTTGTCAGCCTTGGCAGTGAGTGACTCAACTGCGTTAAGGCCTTGGAACTCACAGGAAATGGAAGGAGGCGTGAGAGCCACCCTCCCCTGCTACCTCTCCTCCTTTCTTCCCTTCTCGTGTCTCTGCCACCAATTTCCTGTCCCTCTCCCTTTCTCATCTGTGAGATCATGAGGGTTTTTTCCTTTTGTTCTCTTTTCTTTTTCTTTCTTTTTTTAACAAATAATGGAACGAAAGGGAAACAGAAACAGAGGTGTTCCTTGGATGGAGACACATAAGCACAAATGGTCTCAGATGTCTATGCTGGCATCCATCACTTTGAACATTACTGTGGCTAACTTAGAAGAGTAGGCCAGAGTGGTAAAGTGGGAAGAGCACTGAGCTAAGAGCTTCTGGCCCCTGTCTGTCCCAGCCACAAACTTAACCCACTAGCCCCTTCAGCAGCCAGAGCAACTGAGCAGAATCAACTCTTGAAGCAGCAGGTAGTGGGGATGTGACAGGCACTTTTGGAAACATTGAAGGGTCCTGTTCCCAGTTCATTGCTGTTTACGTGGAATGGGCAGTTCCTCTGTCATATGCATCTCCCGTTCCTTTCATTTGCCACACTGCCAGGTAGCACAACCTTCACTGAACATTCGCTGAGGGCCATCACTCTCCTTGTTCTTGGCACAATCACAGAAGAGCACATTGGCTGCCCCTGCAGAAGACACTGCTGTCTGCCATTCACAAGCGTCCTGCTGCTCCACTTTCACCCATGCTTTCCATAGTTCTGGACTCCAGAAGATGCAGGCAGGGTAGAGAGGAGCCCTAGAGGGAGGAGTTCTGTCACCCCTCAGCCTAGCCTTGGGGGATAGAGTAAGGCTGGACATATTGCTAAGAGGATCCCTGACAGTAGGAACAGATGGACCGTTGTGAATGGTGGGCAAGGATCTTCAGAGCTGGAGTGTTCGTATTGAGGCAGGGCAGCCGTACCTGATGATGGAGCTCTATCCCTAGCCTCTGGAGAGAAACACTCTGTTCTGCCTGCCCCATTCCATCTCCTCTGTGATGCCCTTGGCAAGTGATCCCTATAACATATTCGATCAAGGCTCTCACCCTTCTCCAGTGTCTGCTCTTTCCACCTGAACTGTATCTTTCCAAAGTCCTGCCTGCCTCCCCTCTTCTGACTCTCCTGCTCCCGTTCCTCAGCCCCTGCTTAGCAAGCTTGTCTCTGTATTAGTGGGTCTCAAATAAACTGTGCACTCTTTGAAAAGTTAAAAAAAAAAATGGCTGGAGAGTTGGCACAGAGCTTAAGAGACCCCTTGCAGTGGTCCAGGTTTGATTCCCAGCACATATATGGTGGCTTAAAACCATCTATAACCCCAAGTACAGGGAATTTGGCACCCTCTTCTGGACTCCATGAGTACCAGGCACACATGTGGTACACATAACATGCATACAGGCAGACACCCAGTGCATGAAATAGGTACATCTTTTAAAAACACAAACAGGAAAGATGACATTCTTTAGGTTTTAGTGACGAAAACCATAAAACATTTGATCTGCTGCTTTTCATGAAGATTCCATGCTTCTTTGAGGGCTGGGTGCCTGTCTTTCCATCATTCTCTTGCCTACAGGACTAGTGTGGGTTAGGCACAGGATAGAACTCAGAACATAGGATGAATGAGTGCAGGGCTTGGGGTGAGACCTTAGACTTTGTGTAGTTAACTCAGTCCACTTTGGGATGCTCCAAGTGCCTAACAAGGGAGTGAGAGGTTATTTAAAAAAAGTGGGGCAGGCTGGAATCCAAGGGACCCTTAAAATGGATGTGTGTGTGACTCGGGACCCATGAGTTCTTTCAGATAGATTTGGTTCTAACCTCTTGGTATGACCATTCCCACAAAGTCTGCTGTGTTGCCCTTTGAAGTCCCAGCACACTTTAACACCTTCTTGTGTTCTTTCAGTTGTTGGGGCTCCCATACATGAGGGTGTGGATTCCTCTGACCCAGCCAGACCTACTTTCTTGAGATACTGCAGATGTCTGGAAGGGGGTGGGCTGTCCCAGGCTGTGTCCCCATCTCTTACAGCTGTCCTGATTGGATGCTGAGCACAGTGGGGCCAATATCCATCATTTACCAAATAGAAGCTCTACAATGCCTCAAGGAAAGTGCATGATGGCTAAAACACGCTTGCGCCTCACACACTAAAACCTACATTCTCCAGACGAAGTTAAAAAGTGCAAGAAGCTGTCTGTCACAGTCAGAGGCATGTTAGTTTAGGAGTGACAGAGTGTATCCAGATGAGGCAGGCTAGAATATGGGACTAGTGTTCTTTCTGATTCAGCAAGAGGAGAGACTGGCCTCAGTCCCTTGTGCTGGCTCCCATGCAAATCCTTTAGCATCGAGAGGGCCAGACACACTTATCCTGATGGGGCTGGATGGCTTTCTTCTCATACAGATTCTTTAAGCTACTAATGGAAACTATCAAAAAGAAGAATAGCAAAGCATCAGCTTTCAGAAGTGTGAATACTAGAAGAGCTACACAGAAGGACTTTGATGACACTGAGGACTCAGGGAGGAATCAGGTAAGCAAATGACAGGGACCCTGTGAGGTGCACAGGACTGATCTTAAGGCTCTTGGAGGGCTCCTATAAGAGCTTCTCTGGGGGAGGTTTTGTGACAGTTCTCAGCGTTATACAAGACTCTTCGTGGTGCTAGCTCATCTCTCCATGTCCCTCAGCATTTATCTGCTGCTCTTTCCCAGTAAGCTACACTTACTTCTCCTGGCCTGATGGGCCAGGCCAGCGAGGCTGCCAGCAGTATGGTTTGCTCAGTCCTGGAGCAGACCTACAGACATCTGTCTCTGTAAGAAGTGTCCATCCTAAAGATGGTCTTACTCTCCATTTGGTTTTCTCTGCATTAACTTCCCTCAGAGCATCAAGGCACTGACTGAAGAAATGATTTGAAGCAGAGAAGTTGAGCCTCAGTGAAAATAGGGAAGAAAAACTATTGGTAGCAAATCAGGAGAGGAAGGAGTGGGCCAGATAAGGAGCAGTGTGGGAAGTCCATAAGGCCAGAGTCCAGAACACTTCTAGGGCTGCAAGCAGAGGCCAGTGCTGATGCAGTGAGCCTGCTCAGGTGGCTTGTCACATGGATTGGGAATGCCCTGCCTGTCTCTGTGTCACCTGTCTCTGGGCCTACATCAGAAACCATCCTAGGTTCCTCTTGTCCTGTGGCTTTGCAATTTCAGTAACTCAAACATAGAGCAACATGACTGTATTCAACTGTTTGTCCAGTTTTGACTTCACCAGAAAAAGGAAAAGAAACTAGGAGCCAAGGCCAGGTAGGGAAAAGACAGCTTTCTCCTTCCCACCCACAATGTTGGAGTAATATTATGTCATGTAACGACTGTGGGCAGCCCTCTACCATTAAATAGTATCACTAATCCCTTTAACCAAAATATTACGGTGTACAAGAGAGGGTAATGACATGTGTGTGACATGAATACAGGAGGAACTGTGGTAAGCCAATGGGAACTAAGAAATGAGCAAGGAGGGAGGACAGAGGGCAGCTAGGTGAAGTGTACTGAGAGTGACGCAGACTGGGGACTGACCGGGTTGAGGACAGCCGACGGATTCACTGACTACTGGATATTAGAACTAATCGTTTTTCTCCTTGACTTCAAACCACAGAGGGAGGAGGACAGGGATGAGGAAGAGGAGGGGAACATTGTGGATGCTGAAGCTGAGGAGGGGGATGCAGATGCTTCCGACACCAAACGCAAGGAGAAGCAAGAAGAAGAGGTGAGGGGTGCTGGTGGGGTGCAGGGCTGTGCTCACACATAAGGAATTCCCCCTGACCATGCCATTCTGTCACACTGGAAACCCACCAGAAATCTGAAGGAAGACCTGTCTGTCCAGCATACCTCTTGATTAAGCAGACATGACTTTACTTAGACTCTGGCTAACCCTGGATATGAGAGTCAGACTGTAGACCCAGAAAAGACTGACAAGAAGTTAGTGTCTGCTGTTTGTCCAGTGAGAATATGATCTCCCTCACTGTCCCCAAACCAATCCCTAAGAGATTAGAGAGGCTGGGGGGTTCTCAGGTAAGTGGTGAGCCAGGGAAGCTGTGTGGCAAGTGAGCTGCCTCTGAGGGGACGTCAGGACTGAGTGGCAGCTGACTCAGGAACAGGTAAGGGAAGGTAGATGAAGGAAGGTGGCCAGGTCAGAGCAGAGAAGCCAGTACAGGCCAGAGGGTTCTGGGGTTGTTCCATAAGTGACATCCAAGTGACTGGGACCTGCACGGCCTGCCTCCATCTCACATCCTGTCAGGTTGACTATGAGAGTGAGGAAGAAGGGGAGGAGGAAGAGGAAGAAGATGTACAAGAAGAGGGGAACATCAAAGGGGAAGGTGCCCACCAGGGCCATGAGCCAGATGAGGAAGAAGGTTCAGGCCTGGAGGAGGAATCATCCCAGAGCCCTCCCACCTGCCACTCCAGGCCTCAGGGAGCCGAGGCCATGGAACGCCGGATCCAGACTGTTCGCGAGTCCCACTCATTCATTGAGGACTACCAGTATGACACAGAGGAGAACCTGTGGTGCCAGGTAGGTGTCTATACAGCCAGGGCAGGGCCTTATGTCTAGCCTGAGCTTCAATCAGAAGCTTAGTGCTTAACCCACAAGCTGCTGTTCCTTCCTGCGTGAGTATTCCCTGAAGAACCTCTGTCTTCTTTTTTTAATACTGTATCGGTATGGGTGTTTTGCCTGTGAGTATGTGCAATTCCCCTGGAGTCCAGAAAAGAGCATTCCTTGAAAATGGAGTTACAGACGGTTGTAAGCCACTGTGTGGGTGCTAGGAATTAAACCCAGGTCCTCTGGAGAGTGGCTTAGTATTATTAACCACCTTTCTCTAGCACCCCTGGAAGGATCTCTTAACGACTGCTGACCCTGTGCTCTAAACACAGCCTTGCCCGTTCCTCTTCCCAACCCCTAGTGCTGAGAAATAGTGCATATTGAGTCTCAACTTCAGGCCTAGCAGATAGGACCTTCCAAATGAATCACTTCATTTAATGTAAGCACAGACATGTCACTGTACGTCCCAGGCATGGCAGCTTCCCTTCTTCCTGCCAGGAGACAGTAACCCATCATTTCAGCTTGCTCCAAAATGTCCCCTGTACCCCATCCTGAGGATTTCATGGTTCCTTTGAGGCCTGTGTGGTTCAATGTTTTGATATCAGCATAGAATACTCCTCTCTTTAATCAAACTCCATGGTTCCCAAGCTTAGATAACAAAATTTGCTGATGGGACCTGAAGCCTAAAGCAGCAGGCACTGTGTTGTAGCCACTGAGAGGACATGCAGTGGAGTGGACTGGACATCTGTCAACTGTTTCCACCTTGAGTATGGGTCATTTAAACCACCCAGTATTCAGTTCACCTGCCCGCTTCTGCAGCAGGACCCATCTCCCTAGCCAGGAGAATATTTGAGCTTTGAAGGCTACTTGAAGTAGACCTGGAGGCCCTGGCCCTGTTCACAGAGCTGGGGGTGGGGGATGGGACTGTCTTCCTTGGCTCAGATCTCTCTCTCCCATAGGTGACTGTGAAGCTCCCGTTGATGAAGATTAATTTCGACATGAGCTCCTTGGTTGTGTCCTTGGCCCACAATGCCATTGTCTATACAACCAAGGGCATCACTCGGTGCCTCCTGAATGAAACAACCAACAGTAGGAATGAGAAGGAGTTTGTGCTGAACACGGAGGGAATCAACCTCCCCGAGCTGTTCAAGTACTCTGAGGTATGTGACCCTGCAGGCCTGGGACAAATCCTCGCCCCAACCTCATGTTCTTTGGGGAACCAGGCACTGGGAGTTGAACTCTCAGTCAACTGGTTCTGGACTCTGCTGAGTCATCTGTGCTGCACTGTGGATCCCAAATTGAGTGCACCCTCATCTGTGACCCAAGGACTCCCATTGCCTGTTAGCTTTGCAGGGTAGAAACCTGCTCAACATTAGCCAGGGCTTTCTCAGCATCATTTAAGAACCTTCTTTGTGTTACTTTGTTTTCTCTTGAGGGAGTTCTCAGAGTAGAGTATAAGAAACTGTGTGCTGCATCCCTGGCCTGAGTGTTGCTCCCTCTGTCTGGGAAAGGTAGCTGCAGCTAACCAGTGCTTCCTGCGGGAAGCTGAAGGAGGCCCCGTGTTCCCATCCCATCGTTCATCAGTTCTTTTTTCTGAGATGTTTTCACCCCAGGGCATAAGAGTTTCTCCTACACTAAGGAGCTTAGCTGCTCTGTCCCCGTGTGTCCTCACCCACACTCCACTGTCCAGGATCCCATGCCGCTTTCTGCTACACCAGTAACGCTCTAGAGCTTGCCCAAGGGGAGGAATGGAAGTACCTCCTGAGTGTGTGGGTGTGGCTTGACTTACTCACTTGGGGTTTGTTTCAAGTGCTCAGTCAGGCAGCCTGTCTCTTTGTCTCCTGCAGATTGTGACTAATACTGGGGTAGAGCCACCAAGAGCCCCTAGGGCTCAGTTGGAGCCTCGGGCCTCTAGAGAGGCCAAGTAAATTGTGGGATCCAACCTGTTCCTGCCTGTGCACCCTGGAGAGGTGTTCGAGGGTCTCTGCAGAGGAACCTCTCCACCTCCCAAGCGGCCATCCCAGTGAACAGATCGCTGTTACAAGAATAATAATGAACAAAAAACTGTTTCGTGCTTAATTTCAAGTGTGTCCTAAGTTGTCTCTTTACACCGATCACAAAAGCAAGACAGTCTAGGGCCCTGGCTGGTGTGCAGCAACTTTCCTGCCAGCAGCTGTCCTCCTCGTTCATCCCTGCTGCCCCCACACACTTGGCACCAGCTGTCCCCAGCCACTGGGCACAAGGCGAGAAAGAATACTGGGAGGACATGCACACAGGACAAACCTGGCAATGGGGCACTTAAGCCAGTCCCTTCTTCCCTTGTCCAGGTACTGGACCTGCGCCGCCTCTACTCCAACGACATCCATGCCATGGCCAGTACTTACGGCATCGAGGCTGCGCTGCGGGTGATAGAGAAGGAGATTAAGGATGTGTTTGCTGTGTATGGTAAGCAGAGCAGACAGTGTGCCTGGCCTAGTTGGAGTACCCGATGGATGGCAAGAGAACTGAGGCGGCGTGGTTGCTGGGTGTACAGGGACTATAGTCATTTGAGAGTCCCCATGAGGGAGTGTGGAAGATGGTGGCTTTGACTATTGAAGTAGTGTCCCAGTTACTGGTACCTTTGTGAAGTTCATGATGGCTGGCTTTGGCCCTTCAAGAGTCTAGATCCCAGGTAGAAACAGGACACTTAGACAGATTCTCATTTCCTGTGCTGCTAGGTGGACATGCTGAGCAAGATGAAGGGATCAGGGCAGTCCCTGGGCCAAGCTGCTTTCACGGCTGGATGAGGAGGTGGAGCTGAGAGAGATCTCGGGTCTGGCTGTAGCCTGCCTTGTGTCAGACAATGCTTCCTCAGTTTCCCTTGTCTCTGTTTAACCTTTCTAATGTTCTGCCCTTGTGATAGGCATTGCAGTTGATCCTCGCCATCTCTCCCTGGTTGCTGATTACATGTGTTTTGAGGGTGTTTATAAGCCACTCAATCGCTTTGGGATCCAGTCAAGCTCCTCCCCTTTGCAGCAGATGACATTTGAAACCAGCTTCCAGTTTCTGAAGCAGGCCACCATGATGGGTGAGTGTGGGCAGTGACTTGGGCCCTCCCTGGGCAGATGGGCTTGTCTCATCCCTTGCATGCAGTGAGATTTTGGAATCCGAAGTGGAGAGGCAGCATACAGTAAAGGTCTGCATTTGGATTGATTAGAGAGAGCGCTCCTTTTCCAAACTTAGTACAGTGACAGCATGAGTCCACAGGCCGGGAGGTGGGGGGTGGTACTTCCAGCTGAGCCACACAGCCTCAGTGTTGAGCCCTCAGTCCCCTCACATCTCCCTCAGACCTCTGACACAAGCTCTTCTGTCTTTCATAGGATCCCATGATGAACTGAAGTCACCTTCTGCCTGCCTCGTGGTGGGAAAGGTTGTCAAAGGCGGGACAGGCCTGTTTGAGCTCAAGCAGCCCCTAAGATAGCAGCATTGTCTGCCCAGCCTGGAGGACCTGGGGAGTGGGCACAGCTGACAATTCAGAGTGACATAGCAAAGCAGTGACCTTGGGCTCCAGGAAGCAGGTGGCCAGAGGTGGGCCAGCTTCACTCAGAAAAGGCTCCCCAAGCCCTCCAAGATGGCTATTGCTTGACTTGTGCTCCAGGAGGCCCCAGCCAAGATCCTAACAAGAGACTCAGGACTACACAGTGGGAAAACCACTGTGAGCCACGTTTGCTGTTGGGAATCCCAGGTGCCACCATTACTCTACATAGCTAGCAGCTAAGGAAACCTTCCTAGGGGTTCCTGAAGATGACATGAAACCTGCTGCAGCTACCGAAGGAGAGTCCTCAAAGAGACTCCACCCAGGGCTGCTTCCCTGGGCCAGAGTCGGTGGCCCAAGCCACCTCACCCCCCATCCCCCTCCCCCACCCCCCACCCCACCATTGCTGTATGGCCGCATGCACAAGACCAGACTACCCCACAGCCAGGACATCTCTCAGGACCGCTGCAGCTCTCTACCTCACAGAAAGCCCAAAGTTCCCCACTGGGGCTATTCAGCAAGGGCAAGTAGCTTGACCTTCCTGCTCTGCACTTGATGTCAGAGCCCTTAGTCACCCCCAGGCTCTGCACTGTTGTGGTCTTTGAGCCATGCAGTAAGGTTCCTTGACTGGACAGAAAAGGCAGAGGCTTTATAAAGCCAGGCCGTTTCTATTTTTGTGCACTGTTATTCCAACATGGGCTGAGTAATAAACACAGCTGGAACTGGCTGTTAGAATGATAGTCAGGACTTAAGTTTTTAATCTTTCCCTTCATTTGTGGTTTCTGCATCTGGTAATTAGGATTTTCTTGGCACAGACTTCAGGGTCATCTTCCTGCTTTTGTCTGGCAATGTAGGGGCAGATCTTGTCCCCCCTCTTCCCCCACTCCAACTCCCAGTCTTCACCTCAGAATCCTACCCAAGCACAGAACAGAAGGCTGTGGGAAGAACTACCCAAGCACAGAACAGAAGGCTGTGGGAAGAATTTGTGTCACCTTAGGCGGGTAAGAAGACTACAGTGGCCTGACCTCAAGAATGGGCTGGGCTATAGGTCACTTTGCCAGAAGAGATTCTGCAATCTCCTCCAGATTCATGATGGGACCCAGCCTGTGTACACCCAACAAAACCAGCACCTCAAAACAGACTGCAGGACATGGCATAGAAGGCTGTCACAGCCTCTAAGGGAAGCAGAAAGAAGGTGTTCCAGAAAACGCCACCCTGAGGATGCAGCCTGCAGGATAGAGAGGGCATTCATTCTTTGGGTGAAACAGCAGGTGATTACTCTCATTTTCTTCTTAAACTAGAGTGGAGAGGGCGTTCTTGTAAGAAATATCAAGGTAATCTGGGAGCTGTGGCATCCAGAGAATAGATGGGTGTGTGACTTCCTGCAGTCAACCTCACCTGAAACTGAAGAACATAGAGCTAAAGGAGCAAACCCTGAATGTAAACGTGGGCTGGAAACTGACCACATTTGTAACAGACCTCTGACCTGTACTGGAGCCTTGAGTGGTGGTACCCTTCCTTCACCCACCCATCCACCCAGCTTTTTCACATTTAGCTTGGGTCTACTGTGCCTGATTTGAAATAGCTTCAAAGAAGGAACATTTGCAGCCCCGAGAGTATTCCCCAGACTATTGCCATAACCTGTGAGGGAGACCAACCTCAAAGGATTCTGAACCAAGAAACACCAAAGCAAGCGAGTAGTCCTGTAAAAATAGCCCAGTAAGAAGGAAGTGAGCAGGCTCTAGATTGGAAAAAGTAAGCATAATAAAGTGTGCTCTTTTCTACTCATCTGCCTGGGGGTGGGGTTATAACTCCCCCTCCCCTTCAGCACTGATGATTGAGCCCAGGGCTGCACATGCTAGGCAAGTGTTCTGCTTCTGAACTCTCCCCAGCCGCTGGGGAACATTTTAGAAAGCTGATTATAGAACCACACCACAGGATTAAGCTAGAATGGCCTTGGGTGCAGCCTGGATATGAAATGAGCTTCAGAAAAGAGCTACAGCAAGAGTTGAAAACCACAAGCTTAGTTCACTCCCAGTACTGTAACTTTAACTTCACTTAGGTGTGAGATGACTTGTGGGTGCCCTCAAGGGACTCTACAGATTGCTCAAAGGAAGCTGCCGTGATCGAACACGTGAAGCCTGGCAAAAGGCAGGTGCAGTTCTCCTAGCAGGAAGCTTCTGAGTCCAGCACATTATGGAAGCTGCCTGTCCACCTTTCAAGTTCCTGCCAGGAGGACACCAACAGGACCAAAGGGAGGGGATGCTTGACCAGCCAGTATTTTGTCTAAAACAATACCATGAGAAGTTTCCATCAAAACATTGAAGCTTTGGCTTAGAGACCCACATCTGTAATTCCAGCCCTTCGGAAGCTGAGGTAAGAGGACCTCAAGTTTAACATCCTCCTGGTCTACATAATGAATTCAAGACCATCTTGACCTACACAGTAAGACACTGTCAAAAAAAGAACCAAGGGCTGGAAATGCAGCTCTGGGAGAGTACCCTTGTAAGGGCCTAGGCCCAGCCCCAGCACAGCAAATCAAAAAGACTCATCCTTCTGGTTCTTCAAGTGCCTCTGTCCTGTGAATGCCAAGGAGGCTGAGTGTAGGTCTGAGGTGTCACTGAAGGCTCTGCAGTGGCTGCACTGAAGCAAGTGTATGAGTCGGTGTGGCACCTGCTGCTGCTTCCCTGCACCCAAAGCTTGCACACAGTGCCACTCACCCTGTACCCATCCCTCTCCAACCTCCACTTGTGCGAACCATGCAGGGGGCATCATGTGAGCATTTACTATGCACTCCTCCAGGTAGGACCAAACTGTTGGCTTCATGGGGAGGAAAGAGAATAGCCATCTGCGTGCTTGGAGACCAGATGAGAGTAAACTGGGAAAAATCATGACTTCAGCCATTGCTTCCCCACACCACCTGTATCCTGCCTTCATCCTGAGTGTAGAAGCCTCATCCTGGCCCAGATGTGCCTCTATATCTCTAGCAAGTTTGAGTTTTTGTGTGAGGCCCTGCCAGGTGGTGCTTTCTAGACCAGCTGTCCACTGCTGTTGTCATAGGAGCTCAGCCAGTTTGGGGCTGAGGTATACATGTGAGGGTCTCAGACACCGCTGGTCTCAGTGGACAGCCCTTACTCAGGACTCTTTATGTTTGGGTGGGTGGATGGGTATGATGTATGTATTTGTATATGTGGAGGCCAGAGGTCAGTGCTGAGGGTCAGTGCTCAGTTCCTTTCCATCTAGATTCTGAGAGAGGTTCTCACTGAGCCCAGAATTCAACAGTTGGCTACTTTTACATGGATACTTGATAATGAAACTTGGGTCCATATGTTTGTTACTTTAATGATTGGGCTGTCTCCCCAGCCCCTGACCCAAGATTTTTGCTCAGAAATCTGAGCCTGACATATATGTAGAGCTGGCCAAACCTCAAGGACAACAGCAAGACAGCAGGCACTGAGGACAACGTTCTCTCAACACATACATGTAACACTAAGGGAGTTACTGGGCCTTTCTGTACTTCCTTTATATATAAAATGGTAATAACTAAGTGTTTATAAAGTCTGTTTTAACTGTATAAGCACTACTATAGGTGTACACCTATATTACCTATACACTGAGTGGTCCTCAACTAGGGGCATATTTGTACTCACACACACACTTGGAACTTTTGTCAGTGTCTAAAGACATTTTTGTCACAACTGTAAAGCGATGCTGCTGGCATACATGTAGAGGGCACTAGTTCTAATGCTGAAGTAATTATAGTCTTCACAACAAAAAATCATCCTGATGCAAATGTCACTAGTGCAAGACTGAAAACCTCACCACACACTGCCCATGGGGCAGGTGTTGTAGACTTTGATTTTTCAAAACCTACTTTTAATAAGGGTTCTTAAGCTGGGCTCAGTGGTGCATGCCTGTAGTCCCAGCTACTCAGGAGGCTGAGACAGGAGGGTCGCTTGAGTCCAGGAGTTCTGGGCTGTAGTGCACTATGCCAATTGGGTGTCCGCACTAAGTTTGGCATCAATATGGTGACCTCCCAGGAGTGGGGAACCTAAGGAGGGGTGAGCTGGCCCAGGTCGGAAGTGGAGCAGGTCAAAACTCCTGTGCTGATCAATAGTGAGACTGTGCTTGTGATTGGCCCCTGCACTCCAGCCTGGGCAACATAGCAAGTCCCCATCTCATAAAAATAAATAATAAGGGTTCTTAAACGCTTTAACCTCCCTTCTAGCCCACCACCCACCAGAGGTCGTGGAAAGCAAAGGTTAGCAGGGCAAAGAAGGATGTGGACCTGTTTAGAAATAGTTCTTGGAGCCGGGCAGTGGTGGCGCACGCCTTTAATCCCAGCACTTGGGAGGCAGAGGCAGGCGGATTTCTGAGTTCAAGGCCTGCCTGGTCTACAGTGTGAGTTCCAGGACAGCCGGGGCTACACAGAGAAACCTTGTCTCGAAAAACCAAAAAAAAGAAAGAAATAGTTCTTGGAGCAAATCCAGTCTGCATTGTCAGGGTATCAGCAGTTCGTAGGAATCAGCTTTGATCCCCTTGGAAACACCATGAATCAGAAACCGAGAGGCTCTGCCAATCTGTCTGAGTTCACAAAAGCATCAAGAAGCCACCAGAACACCACCAGAAGTTCTTTAGTGGTGTTTCTCTCTATGACAAATGATGACTAGCAAAGAATGGCAAGGCGTACCAGTACCATCCAGCATCTTCCACTGTCTGTTGGGTCACATTTACACCCTTTCCAAACATCACGTGTTCTCTCAAGCTTCCACTCTAGCAAAACGTCACTTGCCTTTTACCCAGGCTGCTTCCAGGAAGACACCACGTGTCTGTTCTTGGCAAAACATCCTCCCATGTGTCTGCTCCAGCAGAAAGGTCCTCTCAAAGACAGTTTCCAGAAATATATCACATGACACAACTGAGTCTCCAGAGAAACCAGAAGTTTCCCTTCAGGGTGTGCTTGCTTTTGTGAGATGGAATCCTTTCCTCATTGGACCTCTCCATAGATAAAACAAGTTCCCTAAAAATAGAATGTTTCTTAACAGTGGCTCATTCTTTTTCACATCTGGAAATTGCCTGTTTATTTATTGTCTTTGGTGTGTGTGTGTCTTTGTGTGTGTGTGTGTGTGTGTGTGTGTAGATCAAAAGTCAACCTCAAGTGTTATTCCTCAGGTGTTCCTCTCTCACTAGCCTGGAACTCACCAACTAGGCTAGGCTGGCTGGCCAGGGAGCCCCAAGGGTTTGCCTGTGTGTGCCTCCCCAGTGCTGGGTTTATAAGAACACACCACCACACTGAGGTTTTTTACCTGATTCCTAAGGGTCCTCAAGAGAACATGGCAAGCATTTTATCAACTGAGCCATCTCCCCAACCCCTCCTTCACTACTTTTTGTTTTTATTATTGTGTTTCTGTTTGTCTATTTTAAAGAATTATTTATAGGCTGGAGAGGTGGCTCAGCAGTTAAGAGCATTGTCTGCTCTTCCAGAGGTCTTGAGTTCAATACCCAGCAACCATGTGGTGGTTCACAACCATCTATTCTGGAATCTGATGCCTTCTAACATGCAGATATACATTTAGGTCATTCATAAATGGTCTTAGTAATTATGAGATACAGGATCTGGAAAAAAGATCATTAAGGGAAGTACAGGGAAGTTAATTACAGTTGAATCATTAGGGCCTCTGCTACTCTGTGCACGGTCAGCCTTAGAAACAGGAAATGGGGGACAACCCCCCACTGGTATGGACAGGAAAAAGACTTGATTAATTGATGATGGGCCTTGGTGCTCTCTCGAAGGCAGGACAGAAGGTTTTGGTAGGCAGAATTCTGATGTTCTACCTTTTACAGGAGTTTACAGTTGTAATAAAGGTGGGGATCATGTTGAAACAAGGGTTCATGACAAAGACACAAGGAGAATACCTTGGCTCGATGCCTGGCTTCCTGGTGTTACAGAGAGAGAAAAGGGTGGACTGCCCTTGCCTAAATGTTTGCATGCTACTGAAAAGACTGTAGTGTTTTTTAAAGTCAGAAGGAAAGGATAGTGGTCTTACGACTAGGACAAAGAGCCTGTCCAGTAGAAAATAAGAGGGAAAGGAAAAAATGAATGAGGTACTAAGAGATCCAGACTTCGTGGAGAAGCTAGGATCTATCATGACAGGTTGATAAAATAATACAGGACAAGCTTCAAATAACACGTACCCGGAAATAGCTTCTTGACTACGAATACACCAAACTCAAACAGCCGTTCTGTCTAGTACTAAGGAAAAAGACATTGAGTTAAAAGAAAACTGATTTTATCTTAATATTAACTTTATGTTCTCATGAAACTGCTGCTTGCTTGTTTTGTTTAATATGCTTATGTAATTAAGGAAGGTTTTTTTTAAAAAAAAAAGATGTATGTTAAAAAGTTTTGTAATCAGAGGCTGGGGAAATGACTCAGTGGTTACAAGCACTGGATGCTCTTCCAGAGGTCCTGAGTTCAATTCCCAGCAACCATATGGTAGCTCATAACTGTTAGCATTTCTTCTAGGCTCTGCCCCACAGTTGCCTGGCAACAGGCGGGCATGCCTGACTTACTATAAAGGGGGCTGCTTGCCCCGTCCTCCATCTCTTACTCGCTTTATTCTCTCTGACTCCTTTCTCTCTCTGAACCCCCTCTCTCTCCCTTTTTCTCTCCCCCCCCCACCATGTTCCTGGCTGTTTTTCTTCTCTCTGTCTCTGTGTCCGTCTCCACTCACTTCCCAGCTCCCCTTCCCATGCCCTAAATAAACTATTCCATACTATACCTGTCCTATGGCTGGTCCCTCGGGGAAGGGACGCCTCGGCATGGCCCCACCGAAGCTCCCCTCCCACCCACCATATCACACCTCTATCAAACACATCCTGGCTCTTTTTTTTTTTTTTTAACACACAACAATGACTATCTGTAATGGGATCTGTTGCCCTCTTCTGGTATGCACTCTTATGTAAATAAAAATTTAATTATCTTTAAGTTTTGTAATCAGTGACTAACATCTATGAGGAAATGATTTTGTGTATACATAAAACCTGTGAGAGATGCAGGCTGTCAGAGTAGGATCAGTTCATACTGAGATGTGTTTCCTCTCTGTCCTCTCATAAAACAAAACAAAAAGGTGTCCCATGTCTGATTCCTCCATCGACTCTTGTATCCACCCACTTCAGGCTCTGTCCTCAACTGAAGCTGCACTCCAGCAACTAAGGTCAGTGAACATGCATGTATAACCATAGTTTCCATGGATCCAAACTAGGAAAGGCTTAACTGGTTTTCTACTTAAAACCCCATGAAGAGTTCATCAAGTAGTTGACAACAGCAATGACTTCATCTGAAATCTGCTAGTGTGGGTCCAGGTCCTTGGCATCTAACAGCTCTGAATGTTGCCTCTTCAATATGACAAGAATTTTGTTTTGAGACACTGTTACTACATAGCCTTGACTAACCTGTAACCTCTTATGAGACCACATTTGCCTTAGGTCCACCAAAATCACCCTACCTCTGCATCCCACATGTTGGTTTAAAGACATGAGCTACCACACCTTGCATGACTACATTTTGAAGATTCACTGGGAGAAGGCTGTGCCAGCCAGAAGGGAAGCTCATTCCCAGAAAGGGTTTCACACAAGTCAAAGTTGTCAGACCATCTTGAAGGATAAGACTGAAGGGCAGGCAGCAATGACTCAGTGGTGGACAGGACCACATCTTAACTTCAACTGCTTCCATCTCACCCCCCTGGCCATCTATTTGAACTTGAATATCACTTCAGAACCTTGAATATGGACTAGAAGAGGGGGTTACTGTATCTCTTTGACCTCCTTCCCTACATAGCCACATTGAGTTGTGGTTTTTTGGGTTTTTTTTTTCCTTTTGCTATTAATTTAACTCTTTTAATTGGCTTCTTTAGGATCAGTAACCAAATTTGGGCTTCATAGTATGACCTTGAGTTTGGTAACAGAAGGTCCTGGTCACATTGACTTTCACAAGGGAAGAGGCAGTTGGAGCCTAAAACCCTGCTTTCCCAGGACTCTCCTGACCCCAGTTAGCCAGTTCTGCATACTCAGGATTCCAGGTGCCACAGACTGGCTGCTAAAGTTCTGCTATTCTTGGTTTGACCACCGAGGTTCAAGGAAGGTAACAACCAAAATCTTGAAGGAGACATTCAATGTCCACCAACATGGAAAGGTTATTGGCAACTTTTCCTCTAGATGTACTTACATCTGCCCCATTTCCTCTCCATCAAGCTCCAAGACATATGCAGGACAGGGAGGCCCAGAGACACAGGGCCAGTCATCAGCCAACAAGCCCTCATGTTCTCCCCAAGCTGACTACTTGGGCTTTGATGACTCTATAGTTGGAACACAGGTCCCACCTCTCAGGTTGCTTTCTCCCAATCTAAGCACTTTCTTTGTTTATTATCTCCAAAGTCAATGTCGTCTTTGAGTCTTTTGTCTTCAGCCTGTCCTCAGGAGTGGCTAGTAACACTATCCAGACTTGGTTTGGCTTAATCTGTGAGTTCATCCAAGAGCTAATGGGTACACTGACTCATTCATTTGGAGTGTCCTTCCACATACATTCTGTTAGCCAAAATAGTTTGCATGATAACATCTACTCGCCTTCAATCAGGGCAAGAAAAAGCAACCTGCCCAGTGGATGAGAGGAAGAGAAATGACTGTCACAGCTCTCATGAGAGGTTTCCTTCTGTACCTTGTGGGAACCAATACACTTCACCTAACATTTCTCTTAGGTGACTATGGAAAAGGGAAAGATTGGTTCAGTGTGGTTTATTCTTAGAAAAAACAAATTAGCTTCCAATGGTCAGTAAACTTTTTCTCCTTTTAAAATATTCCAAGTTGAGACTGGATCCCCAGAACCTACATAAACGTCAAGTAGGAATCTGTGACCCTACTTGTGCACTGGGCAGAGACAGGTAGATCCCAGGGCCTTGATGGCCAGTCAGTCTAGCTGAAACAGCAAGCTGAAGGTTCAATGCAAGTTCCTATCATAAAAAAATTTTAAACATTTTAATTTTATGTTGTGTACAGATGTGTTTGCTTGCACGTATGTATGTGCACCACGTACATGCCTGATGAAGAGGACATTGAATACCCTGGAACTGGAGTTGCAGGTGGTTGTGGGACTCAAACCCAGTTCTGTAAGAGCAGCCAGTACTGAGCCATCTCTCCAGCCAGGAAAGTTCCTGTCTTTAGAAAAATAGGGTACAGAGTGATTGAGGAAGACACCCAACATCAGCTTCTGGCTTTCACATGTGCATGCATGGGTGAGCACATCTACACGTCCACAATACAAGAGTACACGTGCACACGTATGCACACACACACACACACAAGAATGATTTGATATACATGTAATTCTATGATTATTAAAGATAAAAGAAGTAAATTTGCATACTGAGATGAATGCAATTATTTTTAGATAAAAAATTAAATGTTAGATGAGCATTAGATACTCCAAGACATGAAGCATCCTCAACTTTCTTCAGGTGATCAATATTTTGATTTTTAAGTTTTTTTTATTTATGTGTGTCTATGTATGTATGTCTGCTAGATGTGTGCAAGTTGTCCACAGAGGCCAGAGAGCATGCCAGTTCCCTTTGGACTGAAGTTACAGGCAGTTGTGAGCTGCCAGATGCAGGTGCCAGATCTGAACTCGGGTCCTGTGGAAGAGCAGCAAGTGCCCTTAACCTCTGAACCCATCTCTCCAGACCCAACGTTTCGATTTTTTTTTTAAGTTGTCAGCATTGCTTTTGCTTCTTTGCATAAATATCACAGAATAGCAAAGGTATGTTTAAAGCCACTTCAGAAGTTATTGAAAATTCTTACTGTCTTAATCCCCCTCCCAAAATTTACTTAATAACTAAAGTCAGCAACTTAAACGTTAAGGTTTTGCCTAGAAAAACACAAGGCCCTATGTTCAATCCCCAGCACTCAAAACAACATCATCAAGTCAGTAATTCAATTTTTGGTTATCAACTTTTGAAAGTCAAACATTCCAACACAATATAATTCAAAGGTGCACGAATTTGATATGTCCATGGTAAAAAACGACAGATAGGACAATAATAAAAGCCTTCAGTTTTCATAACTAAACTATTATCTTTCTATAAAAGCAAAAAAAATTAATAATAAAAACACTACAGCATTTGGTAGAATGCTTCTACAGCATGCATGAAGCCCTGGGTTCCATCCCCCAGCATTGTATGAAGGCATGAGGTGCACTCCTGTTATCCCAGCCTTGAAAGTTTAGGACTTAAGACATCACCCTCATCTGTATATTAAGATCAGCCTGGGATACATGAGACTCTATCTCAAACATACATGTAAACACATGTTCACTTCACACTCACAAACACATGCACACATACACACACTGCAGTTTCTAACTTTCAGTGGTCTGGAATCTGTTCTCAGCTGTTTCATAGTGTGAGTTTTGACAGCATGCACAGTGAGAAGTGTGTGTGCTGTGTGCTCTGAGCCAAGGCTGCCACGAAGCTGCATGGTGTAACACGGGAAATGCTCACCCAAACAGCTCAGATTCCTTACATTGCCTTTCAAATTAATTTTTGTGTCTTCACCAATTTTTACTGTTGACTGATTTTTTTATGACCGCCATGGGATTGCAAACAGCAATTTAACAAGCTGTGACCCTGGGGACACATATCAGCTCTGGGCACGTATATCAGAGTGTTTCCAGAGAGTTTTAACTCAGAAAGGAAGATCTGCTGTAAATGTTTGTGGCACTATCCCACGGGTCTGGTGTGTGTGTGTGTGTGTGTGTGTGTGTGTGTGTGTGTGTGTGTGTGAATAAAAGGGAGAAAAGGAAAGAGAGATGATAAGACCACTTCATGGCTCTATTTCCTCACATACTGAGAGGTGAATGAGAAGGTTCAGGCTCCTACTGCCCCAATCAGGCGCCCTCCTCATTGTGATGGATCTTTTCTCCTATAGAACCCAGGACCACCTGCCCAGGGGTGACCCCACTAACAATAAGCTGGACCCTCCCACATGAATCACTAATTAAGAAAACGCTGGACAGGTTTGCCTACAGCACAATCTTACGGAGGCACGTTCTCAATGGGCTATACTAGTCATACTATGAGCCAAAATAAACTCCAAGCCTAAGTTGCTCCCTGTCAGATACTTGGCCATAGCTATTCTAACAGTAATGAACATAGACTTATTTTGGCTTACCATTTCAACCTGGAGCCTTTGATCCACGTCTACAGTAAGTCAGACTATCCCAGTGCTGGCAATATGAGGATGAGAAGGTGGATCACCTTGCAAAAGACAGGAAGCAGAGAGGAAAGCAACCAGATCCAGTTATAACTTTCAAAGGTACACACCTAAGGACCTCCTTCCTCTAGCTAAAGCCCCTGGGAATAGCATCACGAGCAACACCAGGTACTCAACATTTGAGCCTGTGGGGAGCATGACCTGTTCAAATCATAAAAATAGAGATGTACAATCAATTGCCAAAAAATTAATTGCACAATGTTTATTGTAACAATCAATTGCACAGTATTCATATTTACTATATTAGACTACAAGGCCCTTGTTATATAAGATTTTGGTTGTTACAGTCAAAGAAATTACAACTGAGGATTGAATGATTAAAAGTAATGATTAATCACCAGTTAAGAAAATGCTCTACAGACTTGTGTATGGCCCAATCTTCTGTAGGCATTTTCTCAGTACTTTTAATTCTCTCCTCTCTCCTTTCTCCTCTCTCCTCACCCCTCCTCTCTGAGTGTGTGTGTCTGTGTGTCTGTGTTCTGTGTCTTAGGGTTTCTATTGCTGTGATGAAACTCCGTGACCAAAGAATCTTGGAGAGGAAGTGTTCATTTGGCTTACACTTCCACATCACAGTTCTCAATGAAGGAAATGAGGACAGGAACTCAAACACAGGAACCTGAAGGCAGGAGCTGATACAGAGACCATGGAAAGGCACTGCTTACTGACTTGCTTTTCATGGCTTGCTCAGCCTGCTTTCTTATAGAACCCAGGACCAGCATCCCAGGGGCAGACCCACCCACAATGGCCTGGGCTCACCCTCATTAATTACTAATTAAGAAAATGCCCCACAGGCTTGTCTATAGCCCAGTCTTATGCAGGCATTTTCTCAATTGAGGCTCTCTCCTTGCAGACCAATTTAGCTTGGATCGAGTTGACATAAAAATTTGTGTATGTCTCTCTCTGTGTGTGAGAGAGACCAAAAATGGTTGAAAGCAACTGATGATTGATGTTACCTTGAAAAGCAGTAGATTTCTTGAGCTTTCTACACAGGCAAAAAAACCAACCCCACAAACAAACAAACAAACAAAGAGGGAGCCACAAGCAGGCCAGAACTCTCCATCTGAAGACAGGGCACTATATCGGCTCAGCATTCACTAGGAATTCAGACTCTGGCTAACACTTTGATGCAAGGCATTCCATGGGACAACTTGTGACTCCAGACTTGTCTGTGGAAATCGGGGTGACAGACACCATCATGTGAAGAAACCGGAGAGCAAAGGTAAGATAACGGAGAGGCAGGAGGCTGCGCTGCCTGAGCCACAGTCCTCCCCTCTGCTCCTCTGGGATGCAGTTGGCCAGACAACTGCTCACAGAGGAACTACAGTGACCTCAAACACCGCCCACGTAAGGAGCACAGATGCTCAGCTCTCCTCCTCAGTTCCTCCTCCTTGACCTCTGTGGAGGGAGGAAGAAAAGGACTCAACACAAGGAGCCGCCTCCACTCAGCATCAGAGGGGTGTGGCTCACCTAGAAGGTGGGTCTGGAGTTGAAGATAGAGAGCTGGGTTTGAAGTCCATCTGTGCATTGAGAATCAGATTTGTCAGGAGAGGGGAGTTTCTGCAGTTGAGCTGAGAACTGACTTCAGAGACCTTGAATATCAGGGTGAATTGTTAAGTGACCTAATGTGGGAAGCTGAAGAAGGCTTTGATATGGGGCCTGACCTGCTCAGGCCTAGGCCAAGCCTTGATGAGTTTGACAGAGATCTGTAGGACAGACAGAGCAAGACAGAGACACACTCTTAGGCTAAAGTACATCAGAGCCGAAAGCAAAACCTGTAGGGCTAATCATCTCTTGTGTACTGTGTAAAAGCATTCACCTGTCTGTCAATAAAGATCTGAATAGCCAACAGCAAAGCAGCCTAGAATAGGCAGGATACTCAGCAGAGAGAGAGGAACTCTGGTTAAGAGTCAGGCTTGGGAAGATTCACCACCCAGATCAGAGGAAGTTGGACATATGAAACTGAGGAGAGATAACTATCAGTAATGTGGCAGACACAGAGTAGTGTAAAAGGGGTAATATAAATTAAGAACTAGTTGGGGAACAAGCCTATCTTTAGGCTTATAAATTATCATAAGCATTATAAATAAATTTTAGCCTCCATGTCATTATTCAGGAACTGGGGTGAATATAGAAGAAAACCAAATTGTTCCAAAACCCACAGGAGCCAAACTAGAAAGAGAAAAGAAAAGACAGGAATTCTAGTGGCTAATCCCATGAACAGGGATGGGCGAATTCAATTGTATCCTCCAACTGGGCATGGTGGCTCATGCCTATAATCTACTGTAAACACTAGTAAAGCTGAGGCAGAAGGATAGCCATGAATTTGAGGCTAGCATGGTCTACAGAGTGAGTCCCTGTCTCCAAAATGAACCAAACAAAAGTCCAATAACAGCAACAACAAAATACAAGCAAACAAATCATATCCTCTGTCCACACCCCATGTGATATCCATCTTTTAGACACTGTGTCCCTAGGAGGAGAATTTGGGAGGATATTTTCACATATGGTCATAATCTCCCAGGAAAATGGAGCATCTTCTATAAACAAAGTAATTATATGGGGCCGGAGAGATGGTTTAGCAGCTAAGTATGCTTCCTGCATTCCCAGAAGCCCTGAGTTCCATTACCAGCACCCAAGGAGAGCAGCTCACAACTGCCTTTAATTCCAAGTGTAGGGGGTCCAACACTCTTCTGGTCTCCAAAGACACCTGCATACACATGTGGTGTGCAACACACATTCACACTCACACACAGAGACACACTCACACATACACACACACATTCACATACACACACATTCATACATATTCACACACTCATGCACTCACACATACTCTCACACACAGATTTTGTCTATCTATCCATCCATCCATCATCTATCTATCATCTATCTATCTATCTATCTATGTACCCAAAAGTAATGAATTATTTCTCACTTCTAGGAAATTTCTGGATACCTTCTTAATCTCTTTCTTATTTTCTTTCTTATTATCTGAGTGGCTTTTTAAATTTCTCACATTTCTCTTTAGAGCCCCTAACTTTTCATCCATACCCTTCATGTACTGAGTGGAAATGAGACAGGAGGACAAAGTGCTGTGCCAGGGAAACGTTAGTGATCCTCAAAAAAACAGGAGCCGATCTGATGCAACTCACAGCAGGGTCTTTATTTTATTTGAGCTAGCTCAGGTACCCCCAATGCACCGCTGTTGTGCATGTCTTTTGTGGTGGGGGACCCCCAAATATCAATCGGGACAAGGCTTTATAGTAAGCAGCAAGCAGGGAGTATGTGTGCAAGCATCTAATTGGAAAGCTACTGTGGCCTTTAACATAATTGGCTGCTACTGGGAGTCATATCATAAACTTAATTTCTTCTTTCCTCTACACTGGTGGTGGTTAGACAGGGGGATGGGCTTGTAACCTGGGGGTGCAGGTTTGTTGGGGGAATAACCTGGAGATGCTGGTCTTGTTGAGTGTGTAATCTGGAACCGCTGGCCTTGTTGGGGATTAGCCTAGAGACTGGAACTAGGCTCAGGATTTGTACCAGCCTGTTAGTTTACCTGAGTTCAAACTTAGGTCAGGTTCTCTAAAATGGAATCTAAACTTAGAAGATTTGGCATCTCAAAAGCTGTCACTTGCTGTGATCTCCTTACACCAGGAGCCTAACATAAGAAAGACAGCCACTCCAAGGGAGCTGAGAGCAGAATGAGGAGGGCAAGGTGCAGGGGACCATGGGAGCAGCAGAGCCAGAACAGTGACAGCAGAGGAAGTGGTGACAGGCACCTAAACATAGCTACAGGAAGGAATCTCTGGAACACTCTACAGCCTTGGGTGGAAGAACAGGGCAAGCTGCTGTCCACCCCCTCTGACACAGGCTTAACCTTCTGGGACTTCCCTTCTGCTCTTCAGTTTCCTGCTGGGGCTCACAGTGGGAAGAACTCAGTGTGAACCCAGAAAGTGAAGGGACTCAGTATCCATGGCTCCTACAAGTTAGTCCCAGGCACAGAGCAAAGCCATGTGGAGAGAATAGATGGGCCTTCAGGGACGAGGGGACATTCCGCAGGCTACTGCTGATCACAAAGGTACAGATGACACTGAACTGGCCTGGCTCCAGCTATGGGCCCAGGACTAGGATGAGATCACACTTGCTTGGAGTAGAACCTGCTGACACAGAACAAAGGAGGGAAACTAAGCTCTCTGCTTCCTGGCCCCAGGTTTCCAGAAGCCATTGTGTAGCTTGTTTGCATAAAAATCCCGGAAAAGAAAAAAAAATCCTGCTTCCTGGAAGACCTGACAAGCTCCTGTTTCAGCTAAGTAAGGAACTTTGGGAGACACCCTTCCATCTCTGTAAAGGTGAGGCTCAGACAGTGTGAGCCTATAATCCTAGCACTTAGGAGGCTGAGGCAGGGGAATCTGAAGTTTGAAACCCGCCTGGTTACACAGTGAGCCACCTACCACCCCTACCTTATGAAGTGGGGACATCACTTCATAAACAAGTAAAAATATAAATAAAAGGTCAATGAGATGGAGCAGCAGGTAAAGGTACTTGCAGCCAACCCTGAGGACCCAAATTCTATCCCCAGGTCCTACGTGACAGAAAGAACTGAGTCTTGTAAGTTGTCCTACATTTAATAAAAATATAAATAAATGAATAAACAAAAGGATTCAGGATCTAAGCAAGACACAGATGTCTCTTCCCTGAGGGGAAGTCCCAGAAGGAGTGCTTAACTCCAACACTAAATTTTCTAGGACTCCATAAGCTGGCTAAAAGCAATTTCAAAAACTAGAAGGAACTCCACCCTAAAGCAAAGCACCCAGCAGGGAAATGGGCCCCTCTGCCAGCCAAGAAGCTGGCATGCATGGCTATCTCAAGTCTAAATATCACACAGTGGTCAAAAGACTCATAAAACCACAGTCAGAACCGGGCAGTGGTGGCACACGCCTTTAATCCCAGCACTTGGGAGGCAGAGACAGGTGGATTTCTGAGTTCGAGGCTAGTCTCTGGTCTACAGAGTGAGTTCCTGGACAGTCAGGGGTGCACAGAGAAACCCTGTCTCGAAAAACCAAAAAAACAAAACAAAAAAAACAAAACCACAGTCAGTTTCTTCCAAGCACTCCTCGGAGAGAGGTGTACTTCGAAAATGTTCTAATCCTTTGCTAAATACCAAATACTGGCAGTGTTCTCTGTTCCTGGTACAGCCGCTGCTTCCAGCCCAGATCAGAGTCTGAACCAGGGAGGGAGGATGGCTCTGCACACCTCAGCCCTAAGACAGGGTAGGCTCTTCAGTCTTCCCTTCCAAGCCCCCCAGCCCCACACCCTGTCAGTTTCCCCTCCTCAGAAAAGGGAAGTGAGGTGAGGTAATATCTCTGGAACCCCACAGTGGCAAGAAGATGAGAAGAATCCAAGAAATGCTGTGTTTAATTTAAAGCAGACCCAGCCTGCTGCCAGGCTGCAATTTCACTCAGAATAACCAGTTTGTTTTTCTTGGACATTCCAGGAACCAACTGGCCGCTCCATGTCAAAGCCCAGCAGGAATGCTCAGAGGGCCCCTTGCTGTGGGCCACTCAGCTACCTAGGACTGGCAGATTGTTCTCTCCTCCCTCAGGCCAGGGACTTCTCCTGTGGGATAGAATCATGGTCCCTGCAGGAGTCATTTGTTGGCCATTCTTAGCCTGAGACCCCTTTACCCATGTACCTGGCTTTAAGTGCAGTGTTGATAATAATAACAGCATAGTGTATTTATCCTGTGCATTCTGGTGAGCCTGGCCTTGTGCTGACCTTTCTATTCCCTGCTTGTCAGATCCTTCCAGTAGCGTAAGAAAGCAGGAAGATTTATGACTTTTTTTTTTTTTTTTTTTTTTTACAGTGGCTGCAATCAAGGCAAAGGGTGGGTACATAATTTGTCCCCGGTCACCCAGCTAGGGTTTGAGCTCACAGAGTGCCAGTCTAAACTTGGTTGTCCATCAGCAAGCCCTTCCTTCTCATGGCAGGCATAGCATCAAGATCCTTGTCCTGGATCACTTCTATGGTATCAGGGCCCACCCATAGTGGTGTCTGGGAAGGGAGTGGTTTGGGGCATGGCTGCTGCTGAAAGATGAAGTTGTAGTCACAAGCTCTTCTTTCTAGCTGTTGAAATCCGAGTCTTGGGTGGGGGTTTCCAGTCCCTGTGGGGTTTGTTGCTTCGAGGGATCTGTTGAACTCCTGTCTCTAATCACTGAGTGGCTTAGAGAAAGGATAGTACCAGAGAGAGAGAGAGCAGGCCCTGGGTCTGGCCTGGCCTGGATCTTACGCAGACCCCCAAACCCCTTTCTCTGCAGAGCCTTGTTTCTCTATAACAACATCTTTATCTTTGGGGAGAGAGGGTGGGGAGAATACACAAGGCTCTCATGACTGGGCCCTGACAGTCTCTGGCTTTATTTTGTATCTGGATTTCTACAGTGAGAACTTGGCTCAAGCAAATGTGGTGGTGGGGGCTGAGGGAGCCAGGCAGGAAAGTGACTTCTGGAGAAGTTTCCAGAACTTAGAAGAGAAATACATGGGCGGAGCCCTGTAGGGAGAACAGGGACTAGGTGGCCCAGATCGATTTTGTCCAGAGCCTGGCCTGGCACTGAGGGTGGCCACTCAGCAGGAGGCTGCCCCACAGGACCAGTTTCTGCCTTCTAGCTTTCCAAAACAGGCAGGCAGGCAAGGGTCTTCTAGCATCTGTCCTCACGTGCTTCTGCTGTCAGGACTCAGAGCAACCAAAAGGCCATCTGTGGTGCTCTGCTTCTGAGCCACTTTAGACTTAATGGGAAATGGACAAGAGCCTGGACAGTGAAACCTGTCACAAACAAACCTGGGTCTGGCTCCCCTACCTGAGTCAACAAGAGGAGCCTTGGGCTGCAAAAGGGCTAAGAAGGGGGAGCTCTCGGAGAAAGGCTGGCTCAGGGGACAATGGGTTTACTGTGGGAGGACTCAGCTCCCAAGAGATGTTTCCATGGCACCCGAAAATGTCAATGGTCACATTGTGTAGGAGGCTTTAGGTTCAGCCTCTCCCCTGAGGTGGAAAGATAGTGGGTGGGAGGGAGCCTTGCCCTGTGGACCCTGGCAAATATTCTCTGGCACCATGCTGTGGGGTGGCAGGCAGGGGATGGGATTCTACCCACCATGCTTCCTCTCTGCAGACAAGGGTAAAGCTGTGGGGGTAATCTTGAGGCTATAGCTGAAGCACACAGTCATCTGATCTTCCTGTCCTGGAGAGGACAGAAAGAGAGAAATGCCCTTCTTGTGTACTTTCTCCAAACCTGAGCCAATAAATCAGCTCTCCCTCCACTGACTCATCCACAGGAACTGTGGGTTTTGGTGCCAAGTTTGGAGAAGTGGGAGACCATTTGTAAGTTACAAAACCTCAGGAATATGCAATGTACTTTTCACCGAAGCAGCATGGTAGTTACTTAACCTGGTTAACTCTTAACCAGGCAGCTAACAACAAATGCTGTGACAGCTACCAGCAAAACTTTCTGGCAGTGACCTGGCTGAGGGAGGATGCTGAAGAACTGTGGGCTGTGACAAGAGGCCTTCCAGGCAGGGTCCAGGCCAGTTGAGGCAGCAATGGGAGCTTTGAGCCAGGTTCTGGGGCCAGAAAGTGAACAGTGCTTCAGAATGCCTATGGTGCAGGGGGCTGGGACCCAAGGTGACAACTCACAGAATGGCTTGGTAGAAGGAGAGTCCTCTTCATTGATTTTCTGCTCTAAGAGAGCATCACTGGATAAGGAGTAGGAGCCCTGGCCTAGAACAGCACTGGGAGAATGCCATTGGGGGAACTATGGTGTGGAGATGAACTGGGGAGAGGGGAGGGGGGGAGAGGCTGGATAAGGCAGACAATGAGAGGCTGAGGGCTGGAAGCTGTCTCAGCAGTGAAAGTGCTTGCTGCTCAAACATCTTGACTAGACCCCCAGAAATCCTTGTAGGTGCACGGAGAGGGAGGGGGAGAGGGAGGGGTGGCTCACCTCTAAAGGCAGAGACATAGACCAGGATCACCAGAGCAAGCTGGCTAGGAACTCTAGGTATACTGACGAGTTCTAGGTTTAGTTGAGAGACCTTGTCTCAGTGAAACAAGGTAGAAGGTTAAAGGTAACCCTCAATATCAACCTTTGGGCTTCCACACAGGGGCTCACACGTGTGTGTGTGTGTGTGTGTGTGTGTGTGTGTGCATACATATCTATACATACCACAGGAAAATGGAGGAGGAGAGAAAAATAAGGGGAGTTGGGGCAGTCCGAATGGCGAGGCCTTGGGAAAGGTATGAGCGGAAAATACAGGAGTCTATTTAGGCCATGCAGGGGAGTGGCCCACCCTGGGCTTTCCGAAAACAAAAGTCCCTGTGGTTCTGACTTGCCAGCAGCTGCCTTTTTTTTTTTTCTTTTTTTTTTAATGTTATAAAGATACTTCTGTGGTTACGTCTGTGAAGGTGTGCCATGCAGATGTGGGCAGGGTATGGCGCTGACCGCTTTTTTTTTTGCAGCCAGCCCCATATATCACTGTATTTCCCCATCCAAGTAAACATTTGAGACTTCACATAATGTTTAGGAAATTGGTTAAGTCCTTCCTTTCCCTGTACTTCCTGATGGGAAGAGCATCAGACACCTGGTCCCTGCTCCTTGGTCACCAATCAAAAGAGTTCTATCCAGGGTTTAGCTGAACTCTCTTTTTACTAGCAGAAACAAAGATGTGGGGTTGGTGATGTCAAACAACTACAAGAAAAATGTCAGGTATCCCAAGTGTGACCGTGAGTAGGTCACTCAACCTTTCTGAACTCCAGATCTTTACAATATGAGGGGCACAGTGAAGGTGAGGGTTAGGAGAATGAGGCAGGATTTTCCTGTTTATCCAGTGAGTCCCTGGCTCCTCTCTCTCTCTCTCTCTCTCCCTCCCTCCCTCCCTCCCTCCCTCCCTCCAAGTCTGTCAGTGACTAACTTCAAACCCAGTAGAATGGAAAGTCTAAACTCAGTACCCTTACATACTCTATCTAGATCTTCCCGAGTCCTACAAAACAGGAAGTTCAGCCCCTTTTACAGATAAAGAGACTCAGGCTCAGAGAGATCATACTTGATCAGACTCCTTTCCAATCATCTGACTTTTCCCTTTGGAGTCCCTGAGTGCTGGGCAAGCAGCTCTCAGAACAGACCTGTGTAGTTTGAGAGGTGAGGATAGAGGAAACATGGTTGACCAAACATCTAGTAGATGATTCAGACTCAGCGGGGCCGGTAGAAGGTATGTAACAATGCCTAAATGTATAGGTCATCTTCTCTGAGCTCCCTGTAGTGGACCAGCTCCCTCAGACATGCCAAAATGGAGATGAGAGGTGGAAGTTCATTACAATGTTCTAGAGTCAATGTGGGGGTTGGGGGAGACCAAGGATGAAGGAGGAGATAGAAGTGGGTAGTGTGAGACACTGGGCTTTGGTGGAGTCAGGGAGAAGTCTCCATCCAAAGTTCTAGAGGAGCTCAAGGCAAGCCTGAAGTGACCCTCACATCAACCAGCCATTAAGTGTGGACTGCCCTGGGGAGAGGGCCAGGATGCTCCAGAGGGCAGGCAGCTGGAAATGAGGGGAAGCCCCAGAAGATGCTCTGCAATGTCGTGCACAGCCCAACAGGCCAGCATCTCTGCTAAGTACAGCTCCCCTGAATCTCAGAGAACACATTTCTTCATCTGGGAGAGAGTGGGACACAGCTAACTCACTTCTAAACCCAGGCTATCTAGGTCAAAGGCCTGGGACTGCTGGTGTTTGGGTGAATCATGCAAGGGTCTTACAGCTAAATCTTACAATTTTGTGTTTATGGGTTTGTTGTTTGTTTAAAATAAGCTGTGTAACTTTGGTCCTCAGGGAGAAGTTTTACATTCAAACTGTAAAAGTCAACAGTCCTCTGAGACTTTTGCTTGCCCATTTTACTGGCTGCATGTTATGAATGAGATGGGATAATCAGCCAAACAAGAAAGGATCACCCCATTGTAGCCACACTGGCTTCTAAAGAGTCATTTCTATCCCACCAGCTATAGTTGGCCAGAGAAGCTTCTTTTTGCAGAGTAACAGCTGAAGTGGCCATTTTAAATCTTCCAACTGGTCAAAGTACTAAAGATAAGTGACTGTCGAGTGCTCAGCCCTCAGAGGGACATCAGTGTCACCTTCTTCAAGACACAGTGAGCATCAAGGAAGAGTGGGAAGAAAGATCTAAGCATTAGAAGACAGAAGCCCTGTGAAGTACTGTCCTGTGAATAGGATGTGGGCGATATAACCCTGAACACCCAGCAGCTGTGGTTATCTGTACCAGGCATCAACACACACGTGCATACAGACTCAACCCTAAAGATATACAAGTCAGAGGGGGTAGACGGCTGGAAAACAAGGGTCAGCCACAGGAGAGGAAGTGAGAGTGGGAAACCAGTGGTGGATATAATCACATGTACATATCATGTACATGTATGAAAGTGTTAAAAAATGAATTTAAAATTTTTACTTTTTCCTTTATATTTTATGCGTATGACTGTTTTGCCTGCATGCATTATCTGCACACTACTTCTCTGCAGTATCTGAGGGGGCCAGAAGAAGGCACTGGATTTCCTGAGACTAGAGTTGTGATCTACAAGGTGGATACTGGAACTCAAGCCTTTGGTGCGCTGCTGAACTCTTAACTACTGAACCATCTCTCCAGCCCCCTTAAAAAAAAAAAAAACAACCCATAGGCTTTTCCCTCTAGGTAATGGGTGACTCACAGACTTGGTGTTGCAGTAGAAGGCAAACACACCAGAGCCCATTTCAGGCCTCAGACAAGCAGACTGGAACTATAGCAATAGGAATCAGATGTCTGTAACCTCAGGAGAAGATAGCATCAGGAGGGAAACAGAGGAGTGATGAATGTTCCAGATCTGTCTAAGTGACGTTAGCCTGTACAGAGTCACTGAGGTGTACACTTTAGATGTATGCTATTTGCTATCCAAAGGCAACTTAAATGATTTTTTTTTTTAAAGAGTGCAATGTCTTTCAGAAGTTACTTGCATCTTGTTGAAGTTATGAAGGCACTGGCTCCTAGAAATTCCTAGAACAAGGGGTCCCCTGAAGAAACTCTGTAGGCTGCATGGTTTCTATTTTGTTCTGCTCTTTCAGGTCTATATCTGAATGTGAGCTCCAGACCCACTGATAGATATCCTACCCTGACTTTTATTATGTTCCAAAAACTATTTTTACTTATTGAGACTTGCAGACATGTATGACACATATTTTGGTCATATCTACCACCATCTGTCTCCTCCAATTCTCCCTGGACTGCCCCCCACCTCCCAGAAGCTGCCTTCTTCCCAACTTCATGTTCTCTCATTTATTATTATTACTATAATTATTATTATTTATAACCCACTGAGTCCAGTTAGCACTGCCCATATGTGTAGTGGGGTGAGGCAACCCACCCGAACTTGGGCAGCCTACCACTGGCCACACCCCTAAAGAAAACTTACAGTCTGTAGCAGTTCTTTTGAGTATTTTGTGGATTCTTTTTTCTTTTACCCTTCTCCACTTCTCTCTTCTTCCCTTTCAACCCCCTAACACTAGGTAGGTGAGAAAAGGGGATGGATGGGAAGGGGGTAACCGCATTGTTAGACTACTTCCTGCTGACTAGGGGCTTCGAGTTCCTCAGGGCAAGTTTGGTCTTCACAGTCAGGTTATCTAATTTCTGCTTTTTGTCTCTTCACACTTGCATACTTGACAACTGCAACCAACAGCGTGCAACTGCCACCCAGCCAGCCAGTTACCCCCCATGGGGGCCCTAGCATTTCTATACCCTCTGAAAAGTCCTCAGAGCTCCAAGTTTCACACACTTGCAGAAACTCTCTGCAGCTGTCAAAACCACACCTCTGCTAGAGCACAAGACAAATCATAGTCAGCTGCTGTGAACAATCTGAAGCAGCTCCATCTCCCATGCCTGGGATTAAAAAGGAGGACACATTTTTATACTTTTTTCTGTGTTTTCAAAGAAACCATAGTTCTCACTGTAACTCTCCCTTTCCTAGCAGCTATCAATGGCCAGTAGCTTCTCAGCTAGGGGAGGGGCCTCAGGAGTGCCTCTTCGGGACTACTTTTAGAGATTACTCAGACAAGCTTCTCTTGATTCAACCTGAGGCCTGTCTTCTGTCTGTAGAACAGTATTTAGTACCTGAGGCCCTTGGCAAATTAGTAACCTGAGTCAGTTCCTCATCCTTGCTTGGCTGCTCTCTGAATGTTTCCATTAATTCTTAGAATCAATGATCCAGCAAGACCTTACTAACTTTTTAGTAATCACCTAACCGTTGTTTGGAACAGGTCAGAGAGCAAATTGCTGTCAGAACCAAGTTCCCATTGGAAGAGAACATCGAGATGTTAGCTGATGAACCCAGACCAGGCCCTCCTGTTGACTCAACCGCACCATCATGATTAACAAGCAGAGTGATCTGTTCCATTCCCATGATGCTCAGAGACAAACGGGAATAAATCATGTCCTGAGCTTTCTTGTTCTGATTCTGGGGAAATGTCTGTCACAGACAAAGTGAAAGTAAAAACTGCCAATAGCAAAGCCAAATGTCAATGCAAGGCAGAAGTGGACCAAGCATCCGCTCAGGAAAAGCCAGGGAATTCTGCATGAGTATCCTCACAGGTCCTCACCATGTGGGGACCCGACTCTTCAGACCTTGCCATAAGGAGGGCCACCTACACTATACTTGTGTGCTGTTCCCAGGAGAGGCTTGGGCATGGCCACTGAGGAGATGGAGAGAAAATCTTTAGCTCAGAATACCCTTGGAATCCTGGACCTTGTTTGTTTGACCTCCAATGTGAGCTTAATGGCCCATCTTTAAAAGTTCCCGGGCTCAGAGTATAAACTGCCTGCTGCCCAAGCATGAGGACCAGAATCTGGGTATACAGAATCCATATAAATGCCAGGTGGGGAGTGTGGCTGCCTGTCATTCCAAAGGCAGAGACACCGGAGCAAGCTGGCTCGCTAGCCTGGCCAATCTGCAAGCTCTGGGTTTAACTGGAAGATCCTGCCTCAAAATATATGACGGAGAGCAAGTAAGGACACCAGCATCAACCTCAGGCCTCCTCACACATGTGCCTGTATGCATGTGTACCCACACACATGTATGCATACCGCACACTAACACACAATAAAGAGAGAGAGAGAGAGAGAGAGAGAGAGAGAGAGAGATTATAAAGTTTGTTCATGTTATAGACCTGAACTGAACTGAACTGAAAAGATATTCCAGGTGGAGTGAAATGAAAAAAGCAGATCTCCTAACACAGCAAGTGGTAACATTCAAAATAGTATGGAGAAGTACACACGCATGCATGCACCTGCAAACACATGCCTATCACATCAACCCGTGGGCTACACACACACACACAGACAGCATACAGCATGTTAGTCATCTCTTAAGTGTACATTGTGTATATAGAAGCATTGAGAACATACTGGAAACCATGACCATATCTGGGAAATAAAATTCTATGTGCACTTGCAACCTGTGAATGGGGCCTGGGCATCCATCTCTAGGCTTATGTGTCAAGTCAGTCCTGAAACAGGTCAGCTCCTCCAGAATGCTGACCACAAAAGTAAAATGTTTAATGCTTATCTGAAAACTTCAAAACAAAGCTGATCATAAAAATGAAAAAGAAAACACTGGTCATATGCTCTAATAAATTGAAAACAGCATGTTAGGGGCTGAGGAGAGGTTTGCTGCTAAAGGGCTTCCTAGGCAAACATGAGGACCTGAATCCAGAGAGCCAGCACCATGTGAAAGCCAGAGTCACAGCAACTCCCATCTGTAACCTTAATGCTGGGAGTTAGAGGCAGGCTGATCTCAGGGCTCCTGGCCAGTTGGGCCAGCTGAAAGAGCGAGCTCTCGGTTTAGCAAGAAGTCCTGTCTCAAAAAAAGAAAGGAAGGAAGGAAGGAAGGAAGGAAGGAAGGAAGAAAGGCGGACAATAATGGAGGAAGACACCTGATGTCAACCTGCAGCTCCAAACATACTTAACACATGCACACACACACCACAGCATGTAAGTCATCTGTTACATGCACAGTAATAAATATAAATAGATATTGATGTTGATTCAGTTCACAGACTAAAGTCACCTGACAGAGCATAGCAAGGCTGTGGGTGGCTCTGGCCAGTTTGCAACCCTTCAATATGTGCTTCTCCATCGTCTCCATTTTAGGAAATCTTACTTCCAAAATGTGTATCCTGGATGACAGTTCCTGCCTTTCTGTTGTATTTTTAATTAAAATTTCATTACATCATTTCTCCCCTTTCCTTTACTCCCTCCAACCCCTCCCAATCCTCCCCTTGCTCTCTTTCAAATTCATGTTTTTCTCCCTTGTTATTGTCACATACACAAGTGCAAAAACATACAAACACAGCCTGACCAGTTCATCTTGTGTTGTGTATATGTATGACCAAAGCTGATCATTCTGCATTAGAAAACTAATTAGGGGCTCATTCTAGGGGACACTATTTTCCCAGCTCTTCACTTTCCTTAGCAACTCTTACATTATCCTCTCTTCCATGTTAACATGTCTATTGGTGCACCCTTCTTCAGGTCTTATTTAGGCAGCCATATTGTTACGGTACCCTGGTTGAGGCTTCTCTGTCATTTCTAGAAGATGCAATCTCAGCAGGTCTCCTGATCTTCCAGCTTTCACTTCCCACCCACTCTTCCGTGATGTCCCTTGAGCCTCGGGCACAGGAGTTGAGTTGCAGAGGTGTCATCTGGAGTTAGGCACCCCTCCATCCATTGTTCTCTGTATGTTGAACACTCATGGCTTCCTGTAGTGGTCCCTGTTTCAAAGAGAAATTTCTTGGATGAGTAATGAGAGTGCCATTCACCTGTAGGCATAGGAATAAGTATTTAGAATGCAGTTAAGAATTATGCAGCTTTAATAAAGTGTCAGTAGTAGGTTCTTCTTGAAGATTTGTGGCCTTGGTAACCCCAGGTATGCTTTTTTGGTTTAGTTTTGTGTTTTAGTTTTTGAGATAGTGTTTCACTATGTAGCCTGGGCTAACTTGGGACTCACTATGTAGACCATGCTGGCCTCAAACTCGTATAGATGGATTTGTTCACTTGTTCATCTAGGGCCCTTCAAGGGTGTCAAATGATGGAATACAGTCATATTCCCTATAAGGTAAGCACTTGTGGAAATCCTTGTGATGGAATGTCTCCTTAGTCTTCCTAAAGGATCGCCTATATACTAAAGAGATGCCTCAGAGAGTCGGAGAGGACACTGTGTTCTTCACATGGATGGCTCTGCCTCCAGACAGCAGCCCCTGAACCTCGAATCAGAAAAGGACCCTAAAAAGGTATACAAGAGGGTTACTACAAAACAGGCCTCTGTATATTTTAAAGGGGTCGTTTTCCTTAACAATTTTTATAGCATGTGTATAGCTAATCTTGAGTACATGTCCTACTTAATGAGAAGGGGGGGCATAGCTCCTGGGTACCCATGGTTTCTTTAGTTGAGTTGCTCATTCTTTCACTCAATCATTAATTCATTCATCTTTGATTTCTTCCTGGCTGTGATGTCCTTAGACTCCATCCTGGAGAGGTAGGAGAAAGCCGGTGACCGCTTCATTGTCCCTATCAGAGTCACCGAACACAAACTCAAAGACAAAAACAACACCCCCCCCAAAAAAAAAACAACCCGTGAAACCCAAAAACTATATAAACAGATCTCTCTCATATCTCTCTCTCTCTCTCTCTCTCTCTCTCTCTCTCTCTCTCTCTCTCT
>JADRCH010000043.1:12190795-12214696 GCA_019843965.1 Rhynchomys soricoides | reverse complement strand
TCTCTCTCTCTCTCTCTCTCTCTCTCTCTCTCTCTCTCTCTCTCTCTCTCTCTGTATTTTTTCAGGCCGGCCTGTAACTTGCTATGTAGTCTGGGTGGGCCATTAACCTGCTAACCTCCAGCTTCTGCCTCCAACTCCAGAGTGCTGGGATTATATGTGTTCTTCTAGAATTCTCTTCCCTTTTAAACAATAGCTCTCATCTTCCTTATACACTGAGTCCCATACATCATTTAGCTGATCTTCCCCTAAAGGATCCTGACCTACTTTCTCTGGGACCTTCCATGAACATGCCAGAGGAGGTACTAAGGGATCCTTATCCAGCCAAGCTTCCTAGCAGACACAGCTTCTGCTATGAGACTTGGAATAAGATGAGATTAATACCTACAGGGATAGAGAAAGATACCAGGAGAAAAGATATTCTGGACCAGCCCCAAGGCCTGTGGAGGTGTGGTCTGCCTGCAGACCAGTGCAGATCAGAAGCTCCAGGAAGGTGGAAAGTGGGCAGGGCAGGGAATCCAAGGCTCAGAAGGGGCAGCATTGGGCTTCACATTTTACAACAGGCAGAGGACCCTTTTATAAGATTTGTTAAAAATTACATTCCTTTAGTGTGTGTGTGCATGTGCATGTGCGCGTGCGTGTGTGCGTGTGTGCATGTGTGTGCATATGTGCATGTATGTGCGTGTGTGCATGTGTGTGTGTTTAATGTAACATGCATATGGAAGTCAAAAACAACTTGCAGAGCTAGTTCTTTCCTTCCACCATAGGGGCTCTACAGATCAAACTCTATCATCAGGCCTGACAGCAGGCACCTTTACCCATAGAGCCATCTGGATGATCTGGTGTAAGCTCTTAGAAGTTGGGGTTGAATCTCAACAATATGTACATTGAGTACAGCAGAGATAGTTAGGGCAGGGAGTGATGAGCATCCAAATCTGGAGTGAGGCTGGCCAAGAAAGCTTGCTCACAGAGAGGTCCTCGATCACACTCACCTAACGTATTTCTGAGCATGCAGTCTACATCTGATATATACACACTCAGCTCTCCTACTTATGATCGATGTTATTAAATAAACACTTAGAACTCCTTTTAAAATTAATTACTTGTTTTGTGCATATGGGTGTTTTGCCTACATGTATGTCTTGGCATCATGTGTGTGGGAGTGCTCACAGAGGCCAAAAGAAGGTATTGGGTCCTCTGGGATTGAAGTTACAGAAGGTTTTGAGCTACCATGTGGGTACTGGGAACTGAATACAGGTCCTTTGAAAGAATAGTCAGTGTGCTTAGCTGCTGAGCCAAATACCGAGCCCTAGAGTCAGAATGTTTATCAAGATAACAATAGAAACAACATAAAAGAGAAATCCCACAGCCTCTTCCTGCCCACAGTGGGTATCTGTCTTATGTCCACTAGAGATCACCAGACTGCCAATATGCCCAGAGTCAGGGTGGGGTTGCATATTTATATGTTCCAAAAAACCTATGTGGATCTGTGCAGACAGGAACGGTGGGCGTTAGTAAACACTGGATGAGTTGAGGGTCACAGAAATAGAGATTCAATAAAATCCTCAAAATATCCAAGTTGGCAGGAACTGTCCTCCAGGTTACTAAGGGGACACAGAAAGGCCCAGTGACTTGCACAAGGTCACACAGCTAGAGCCAAGATTCGAAGCCAGATATGGCTGGCTAGACAGCCAATATCTATCCATCTGAGCCACACAACTTCCCCATGTTAACCTGAGGTCAGCCCGGATTTTTCTGAAGAGCTGCTTTGCTGGCATTGAATGCCACCATCATAATAGGACTAGGTGAGAGTAGACACTAGAGCAGACATGGTTGATTCCCATGCATGAAAGCCAAGAGTATGCTCCACTGATCATGGAAACCTCTGTCTCAGAACTCTTAGTCTGGGGCTCCAGGAAAGACAATACCCTGTACCTTGAGTCCCAACTCCAGGGTGCATGTCCAGCTCTTTCCCATAGGTGGCCCTAGCTAAGCCTTAGATATTGTTATTAATAATGTTCATATTAGCACACTTTCTATGGCTTTCTTTTACCATCTATCTCATCGTCCTCTGTCTCCTTACTCCTGGTGTCTTTTCTCAGATAAGCTACATGCACACAAAAACTCATGTTGGCATCTTCTGGGGAAGCTGTGTCTGGGAAAAGAGCTGCACTAGTTACTTTTATGATTACAGTGACCAAATCCCTAACAAAACAAGATTTAAAGGAGGAATAAGTTTATAGTTCAAGGGGACATAGTCCACCATGATAAGGAAAGGTCTCAGGAGCTTAAGGCAACTTGTCACACTGAGTCCATAGTCCAGAAACAGAGAACAATAAACATTTTTACTCAACATTCTCCTTTGTATGCAATCTGGGATCCTAGTCCATGGAATGATAATACCTCATTTAAGGGCAGGTCTTCCCACTTCAATGAATGCCATCTAGAAAATCCCTCACAAAGATGCCCACAGATATATTTTCATAGAGAACTTAATCCATTTGAACTGGCAATAAAGATTAACCACCAAAGCAGATTTGTGTCAGGGGTAGAACTGTATGACTTGCATGTCCCAGTCCCTCCTTGGAGGCCTTGTCAGACATTACTAATCAACCCTGGCTCTTTTTTTTTTAGGAGCCTGGAGTTCTCTGCATAGAACCTCAGATCATTAACAATTGGTTTGTTTCCTAGTAGGCTTTAGCAGTCCAACTTGACATAGCTTAGAGTCAATTGAAAGAGGAGTCTTAATTGTGGAATTGCCTACATCAGATTGGTCTTTGGGGAAATGTCTTGAGTTTTAACTGGTGTAGGAGCGCCCAGACCACTGTAGGCAGCACCATTTTCTTGGTAGGTGGACCTGGACCATAGAAGCTAGCTAGCTGATCATGAACCTGAGAGACAGCAGCAAGCAGCCATCATCTCTGGCTTCTGCTTCAAGCTCTTGTTTGAATTCCTGCCCTGACTTCACCCTCAGTAATGGATTGTGACCTGTGAGCTGAAATAATCCCTTTTCTCTCTCCTGAGTTGCTTTTAAATGGAGTATTTTTATTGTGTCAATAGAATGAAACTAGAACGGTGGATTGTTAAGAAGAGAACTGGACCTATTTGGAGGGACCGATCACTGGGATCACTGAGGAAAATACAGGCCCTTATACCCAGCCTTTAAACAGTCAGTGAACTGATGCTCAGCAGAAAGAAATGGACTGAGAAGAAAAGAAGAATCATTTGGGAAGAGTGATTCTGAACTAAAAATAATGTCTCCATAGTTTTCTGTGGGCATATCTGTAGCATGTTTTCTTAGTGATTAATGACAGAGCCCACTGAGGGTGGGGCCATCCCTGGGCAGGTGGTCTTGAGTTCTATAAGAAAGCAGGATGAGCAAGCCAGGAGGAACAAGCCAGTAAGAAACATTCTCCATGGTCTCTGTATTAGTTCCTATCTGCAGGTTTCTGCCCCATTTGAGTTCCTGTCTTGACTTCACTCCTTGATAGATCTTAACCAGTTTTGGTCATGGTGTTTATGACAGTAATAGAAACCCTATCTAGGACAATATCTTTATTTTAAGTAACAGTCAAAATTTGTATGTATACCATAGATATGTATAGTTGTACCTACATAAAGTGTTTGCTAATGTTAGAATCCAGGCTCTGCTCACAGATACTGACCAGGATCCCCAGCCTTTATGTTCTCTTGAGCAACCCACAACACTCAAAACCTATGCACATACACACAAACTCATTCATTTAAACCAAACTCTATTTTATCTTAAATTAAAAAAGAAAAAAATTAAGTTTCCCTAAATTATATTGACATAAAGCCACAAGACACCTTGAAAAAGTGATGATTCTGCAGAGAGTCTAAGGGCATCCTCCTCCAAATGACCTTGACAGAAGAGCACATTGGACAATGTCAGGGAACACTCTGTTACCATAACTGTCAACACAGTAAGATTCCTGATACCAGCTTGGAAGCACAGACAGACAGAGATATGGAATATGCTATTTTAAAAGTTGGCATTAGGGCCTGGGATGATGACTCAGCATGTAAGATCATATGTGCAAACATGAGGACTTGAGTTCAAATCTCCACCCATGGAAAAGAGCCACATTTTGCCACACACAGCTGTAATAACCTAACCCAATGCTACTGATGGAGGAGGCAGGGGGTGGTGAAGTTGTGTGACACTGTTCCTGGGGAATGTGAACAAATCTGTACACAACCCAGTTAGGAAACCAACAACAAACCAAAGTACCACCAAATCTCAAGTTGTTTAACCACCAAATTTATAAGACTATGGGTGAAAGATTATAGATACATGGATGACTCAAAGGCAGATTTATTACTAAAAGCCCACTCCAGTATGGCTGATGACTCACCAAAGCTGTAACCTTAGAGCTCTCTGCCCAACTTTCTGACAGCTCAACAGGTCACAGTTGCTCCTCTTCAACAGCCATTACTGCTTATATAATCTTAGGGAGGGAGACTATGTGATCTGGTAAGTTTCAGGGACTTCCTGAGATTTCTGAATTATTTACTTTCTGAGTCTTAACTAGCTTCCATCCCAGATGGACTGCTTGGCTTCTGAAGGAAATCTCTCAGCAACAGTAGAGACATGAGGGTCCTGCTTACTGACCACCAGCTCCAGGTTCATCAAGAGGCCCTGTCTCAACGGAATAAGTAGAAAGTGACAGACCAGGACAACTGTCTTTCCGGGCCTCTGTTAGCACACAGACACTAAAACCTGTACACACACACACACACACACACACACACACACACACATTTTTCTAAGATCACTATTAGACAGGCATGGTGATGCAAACCTATAAATCTTAAAATTTAGGAAGCAGAAGGATCAAATGTTCAAGGCCAGCCTTGACTACACTGAGTTTGATGCCAACCTGAGCTATGATATTCTGTTGAACTAACTAAACTAACCAACAACTCAGCACCTTTGTCTCCTTCACAGTGCTGGAGAGTACCTGAAAGTTCTACATCTAAAGCATTTTTGGGAAGCTCTGCAACCATTGTTCTTACTTTTAAAAGTTGTCTCTAAAATGAAACAGCTGGCCTCTATTTCCATACCATTTCAATGTATTTGCCTTCAGCCCAGCTTGTAGGAAGCAGTGTCCTCTGCGTAGGGATGCTGTAGTCTAGGCAGGAGAGTCTCTGGAGGAACTGCCTTTGCTCACTCACTACCCCTCTGGATTCCCCTGCTGACTATTCCCTATAACCCAGCTCAGTGGACATGACTTTGCCCTTTTAAGGGCAGGAATCTTATCTCCCACATCCCAGTTAAAGGCAACCTTAAAAGAACCCTTGACAAATGACTAAATGATTAAGCTGATGCCCCCAAGGACTAGGAAAGAGGAAGGCAGGCACAGGCTTTCCCCTCGGGAAATCTTAGGGCACTTCATCTGTAAAATGGCGGCTTCATCCCTTCCCTTTTGTAGCTCATGCAAGACTAAGTGGAGATAGAGAGCCTGGGAGAGTTCACAGAGACCTGCCTGCAGAGTGGAATACCCCAGGTAGGGAGGCTTGGGTTAAAGACCTCAGCTGTTCCCATCTGCAGATGGCTATGGCTGAGTTTCCATCACTTGGCGTTCTTATGAAATGAAAATATAAGCCAGGCATAGTGACTCACACAGTCAACCCCAGAAGTTAGGTGGTAGAAGCAGGTGGATCTCTGTGAATTTAAGGCCAGTGTCTTAGTTAGGGTTTCTATTGCTGTAAACAGACACCAGGACCAAGGCAACACTTATAAAAGAGAACATTTAATTGAGGCTTGCTTACAACTTCAGGGGTTAATCCATTATCATGGCAGACAGCATCGTTGCACACAGGCAAAAATAGTGCTGGAGAGTACCTGAAAGTTCTACATCTGCAGGAAATATATTCGTTTGAATGACCTATGGGTTGCAGTCCAGCTAATTCAAAAATGGCTTGCTGTAAATGAAAGCCCAAGAATCTAGCAGTTGCTCAGAGTACAAGTCTGGATCTCTTGGTGAAAGGCCAAACCTACTTCATCTTGGGACCAGACTCCATCTTAAAAAAAAAAAAAAAGGTCTGAGAACTTGGCCCACAGGTAAACCTAAGCTGCACCCATGTACCAGGAAGGAACCCACAGTTTACCTTTGGCCAGGGTTACTCTTTAGTTACTTCCTAGCAATAGGTAATCAAAGATTAGTCTGACTGTTTTAGATGTTTTAAGACCATTTGTAACTGTGTATGATCTTGCTTTAGAGCACCTGTCGGTTTATAATAGCCACACAGATGCTTGCAAGGCTGGACTCCCTTCACTTACTTCCAATTCCTATGAAACCTTGTCTCAATGAGAGTTTGGGCTGCTTCACCAGACCGTCCTGTGGGTCGGCAGTAAGGTTAAACTGGAGTTTGTAATAAAGAGAGCCTAATGTGATTACATTGGAGTTGGCTCCTTGGTGGTCTTTTGGGGTTCATGGAGGCTTCCTGGCACAACATCAGCAGGCCTTCAGTATATGCTGGAATTCCAAAGTAGTGGACTCCAATGCCCGTGAGGAATGGATGTGCTAGCCAGGAGAGAGCAAGCAGGCAGAGCGAAAGCTTCCTTCTTCCATGTCCTTACCTAGGTTTCCAGCAGAAGGTGTGGCCTTCTTATTTTATTTTATTTTTTTAATTTTTGGTTTTGGTTTTTCGAGACAGGGTAGGTGTGGCCTCTTAAAAGTGTGTGGTCCTACCTCAAGATCCAGATCAAAGGTGTGTGTGTGTTTCTACCTCAAAAGTCCAAACTAGAAATGGATTCACCCACTTCATACCAGTAATCTCACACAGGTGTGCCCTCCATTCCTGTAGTTCATTCCAGATGTAGTCAAGTTGACAACTAAGAATAGCCATCACAACTCATTTCTTTGGTCTGTTGTTGGCCTCTCTTTCTAGGGTGAAGAGAAATAGATGCCCCTAAAAGAGGTGATAGAGGTGACTATGATCAAAATATGTGGATTTGTAAGGATGTTGTAATAAGAGCCATTATTTTATATGATTAGTGCATGTTAATCTAAACCTTAAGCTATACACAGACCTAACTAAAAACAGAGAAAATTCCTTTTGAGAAAGTGATGTACAGCTGTTCCTGGATTAAACAAGAGATGGTTATTACTCTCAAATCCAGAAGAGTATACAGGCGGGCATAGCGCCAGAGCAGAGAGAGAGAGAGAGAGAGAGAGAGAGAGAGAGAGAGAGAGGTATGTAAATGGGGTATGCTCTGGGCTTTTTGAAACCTCAAAGCCTACCCCCAGTGATATACCTTCTCCAGCAAGGACATCCCAGTGGCACACCTCCTAATCTTTCCCAAGCAATCCACCAACAGGGGATCAAATATTCAAATATATGAGCCTTTGGGGGCATTGTCATTCAAACCACCACGACTGGTGACCAAAGAAGGCCTGTTTGGTAAATAACATTAAAGTGAAGGATCGTGTCCTATAACTGTGTGGGACATTGTCTTAGGATGAGGAAGTGACAATGTACAAAAGTACAAAGCATCCAGCACTGATGGGACAAGGGAATATAGTCCCACCTCTAGCTGAGAAGCTATTGACAATGGATGGCTGTTAGGAGAGAGAGAGTCGGTCTTCTTTAGGGACATGGTCCCTGGAAGGTTAATGGGCAGCATTAACTGGGTTATGACATAAACAATCAAACAAACAAATAAATAGATAAAAGAGGGTAAAGTTGAAAGGTGTTCATGGGGGAATTTGAGGGTGAAATGATTGAAATAGATTATATACATGTATGAAATTCTTGAAGAATAAATACAATTTTTTTAAAAACCCCAAAGCAGAAATGTGTGTAGAGTCTCCAGGGAGGATCAAGACCAGGCGTGTGATTGGGGGAAGTAGATGAGATCACTCCACTGCTGAATCCAAATCATTAAGGATGTGTGCTTTTACTTTATAGGAGATGTAAAGCCACATGAGGACTTTGGGTTTTCAGAAAAGACTTTCTTTTTAATTATGTGCATATGTGTGTCTGTATACATGAGTTCAGGTACCCACATCTGCCAGAAGATGGTGTCCGATCCCCTGGAGCTGGAGTGACAGCTGAGTCACCTGACATGGGTGGTTTTGTTTTTCTGTTTGTTTTTTTCACCTGAGGAGTTGCTCCTTTCTGAGACAGAAAGGACCGGGGGAGCATATTGGAAGGACAGGAGGACAGAAGATGAGGTGCCCACTAGCCATCAGTGGAGAGGTCTGGTTAGGAGTTGTATTTATAGCTTTGAGGTTTGGGGTAGTGGGCTGGGTGGAGGTGTAACTCTGAGAGTCATTCAGTGCTTGAGATAAAGTCAGGAAGAAGTGACAGAGGACAGGTCCAATGTCTGACCATGAGACATCCTCATGTTTACCAGTGGAGATGTGGGAGAGAGAATGGTCAGAAGTGTGTCAGGAGGGCTCAGAATGCTCAGAGTTGTCACATATGAGGAAGTTCAGAGGTGCCATGGTCAGTGGATGACTGTACCAGGGAGGGGTAGAGAGTGCATTGTGATTCAAAGATCAGCCCTGGATGTCTCAAGCAAGAAAGAGACTACTGCCTTCCATGTCACCAGGCCCCAGGTATGAGAAGAAGGCTGAAGAAAGACGCTCCAGTACTTAGCCACTGGCCACTGCGGGGCTGCAGGGAGCAGCGATGGCTTCTCCAGCAACAGTTAAAATGTGCTTGTTTGTTTTATTCATGGGGAGGCATGTGTGTGCTCGGGTTAGGGGACACGTTTTGGGAGTTGGTTCTCACCATTCACTGTGTTGAGACAGGTTCTCTCTTATTTTTGCTGCTGTGGTAAGTACTCCAAACCTTGTGATCTAGAAAGCATCTAGACAAGTCTCCTATCTCCGCTTCCTGTCTCAGTATATGTACTCTAGGATCACACATGTGCTGCTGAATCGGCTTTTATGTGGGTTCTGGGCATTGAAACCAGGTTCTCAGGTTTGCATGGCACGGTTTTTGCTGGCTGAACCATCCCCTGCCCACCAATAGCACTTTTGCAACCCTAGGTGTCTCCTAGACACACTGTTCTCACTTCTGACTCGGTTGCTTCTGAAACAGCACTTTGAAACCCACACATGATATGACCTTGGAACAGTCAACCCAAACCACAATTACTCACATTAACACTATTTGCTTCCTGGTAGCTATGTTACTTATCTGCAGAGCTCTAGTTTTAAGCCAATCTTTAAACGTTTTGTTTGCAAAAACATACAGCCATTTTCTCCACGAGGGCATGTCCTTAGGGAACTTACTATATCTGTGTTCAAACCTCTTTGCATACTTTCTTCACTGTTAACATTGGGAGACCTTTATGAACATATAAATGAGCGTCGGTGGGAGTCAGTCAGGCAAAGGCATCTTCCTTGGCACTTGTTGTTTCTTAATAAGTGGGTGATGATGATGAAGGGGGTGGTGGTGGTGGTGGTGGTGGTTAATAATGAGGAGGAAGGAAGAAAGGAATGAAGGAAAAAGAAGAGAAAAGCTAAAAGAAAAGAGAAGGAAAATGGGAGAGAAGGAGAAAGGAAGGAAGTGAGAATTTTCAGTGTAAAATACTTGGAATCTGTCTTTTCTGGAGGACAATAGTCAGGGATAAATATCTGCCTTGCCTTAAGCCACTCCTGTTACTTTGCAGTTAGTCTTGGGTCTAGACGACAGGCAAAGGAATATCTGTGGAATAAACTGGACTTCTGACCAAGCAAAGATCCCTCCAGAACACACAGAACTTCCAGTTCCTTAGGGAACATCCCCCCAGGACTCCAGACCCACCTCTGCCTGGCCACTGATCCTTATGCACCCCCAATCCTTGGCTTTTATTAAATGTGATTCTATCATTATGTGACTTAGTCTTTTGCCAGCCTCATACTGGCATGGGGCCCTGCTGGGGAGTGACATCCTCCCTGCCAGTGATTGAGTTTGGCTAAGAAGTAAAACATTCTAGAATGTTTTCCCAGCTGTGCTTAGAATTTTAGGGGTGTCTTAGCTGGGGTTTTATTGCTGTGAAGGGACACCATGACCAAGGCAACTTTTTTTTTTCAGTTGAAAAAAAGTTAGTGTTTATTAACTTTCTTTTTCATGAGTTTTTATGTACTTATTTATTTATGTATTATTAGGTATTTTCTTTATTTACATTTCAGTGCTATCCTCTTTCCTGGTTTTCCCTCTTCTTATAAGGTCAACATTTAGTAGTACATTGGAGGCCCTAAGCTGGCCTTAAGTGCCTTACGTATCACTCCCTATTTACCGGGACAGTGTTTCTGTGTGCGGCTGGAACCACTAATTCCAGTTGCTATAGCTACCTTTCTCTGGATCTCCTGTCTCTGAGTCCTGGGTTATAGGCAGTCTCCATGCCTGCCTAGCTTCTTTTGTTCTTTTTAAATTCAACATGCTCATTTTACTGAACTTCTAAAGAACATCTTTTAACCAAGCTTTATGTTTTAAAGATTATCTTAGTTACAGAGAATCTTTCATATATTTGTACTACAGAGCACGATAATTTGAAACATACATCCATTTGTAGAATGGCTAAATTGAGCTAGACGTCATTTATACATGTTCATGTAGTGCTTTCAAGGGCACAGATCATTCTTTAACTCTGCTCACCAAGGCATAAAACAAATCTTTCAGACACACGGCTCTTATCTAAGTGAGGCTGTGGCCACCTATGGTCACTGCAGCCTGTGCAAACTGCTCTCCTGAACACTGTTTCTCTGAGTTAACCCTTCAACCTCCTCCATCTTGCTGTTGGCGATCTCCCTCCCATTCTCTGTATTGTGAATGAGATGCACATCTCATGATGACCTTTGAACTCTGTGCTCAAAAACTCTTTTGTTGTTGTTGTTGTTGTTCAGGAATATTTTATCTATTCTGTGGGTTTTTTTTAATAATACAATTTAATTGTTAGAAAATTTTAGAGAAATGTTCTATATAACAGTACAAATCAATACAATACTTCTAATGAAGAGTTTACCAACAAGTATCAAAGCGTAAGTTGTGCATAAAATTTTATCTAATAGACTTATTTCTAGGAATTTATGTTGACAGAAATATGTATCTACTGTGGGATAGCTATCACAGTATTATATACAATGGTGAATTATGGGAAACATGTCAAAATTAAATACAGAATAAATTATGAAATTACTTGTAGACATTTCTATAATAATTAAAATGCTATTTTCTAGGCTAAAACTTTAGAAGCCAATATTATCATCATCTTATACTTTCACATTATAAATATGATTAAAATAAATTAAATCACTTTATAAAAACATTATGCAACTGGAAGTTATTTCTGACAGATCAACTCTTACAGTTTTATAGGCCATTCATTTTTCTCCTTCGAGATGACAAAGGAAAGGACTGTTGCTCTTTGCTCAGAGTGAAGCCTGCCTAGCTTTTACAGGGGTCCTTGGGATCCAAATTCCAGTCCTTATGTTTACATGATAATCACTTTATCCACTGAGGCATCTCCCCAAATCCAGAAAAGGTTTCTAAAACTACCTTGAGTGAATTATCATTTACACAGGATAAATTCACATATTTTAAGACCCATTCCACGTCTGTGTGTATATCAATAGTCCATTCTTTTTGTTGTTGTTGACAAGTAATATTTCATTTTATTGACATAATACAATCTACGTATCCACTCATCCCGTAGTGGCTAGCTGTGTTTACAATTTGTGGACCTAAAATTTCAAATAAATACGACACAGTAGTAATGTAGAATTGGGGGGAGGTGGTTGGAAGAATTAGTCTCTGTGTTATAATGATTATCTTTTTTGACTAGAAAGGCAATCCACATGTAGATCACTAGTCAGCAAACATATTCAGTAAAGGCTGGGCTCAAGCACCATTTTATGTGCCATTCATGTTTGATATGTCATTTTCTCAGGTCTCCCTTAGTAGCATAAAAGCACCCATAGATAGTATGCAAGCAAATATGCATAGCTCTGTTCCTGTGAAAATTTATTCATGAAGACTGAATTTTGAATTTAACTCATTTTTACATTGATAAAATATTAACCTTCTTTTTATTGTTTTCAATTTTTAAAAAATAATGATTAGCTTGTAGCCTGTACAAAAATAAGGGGCAGACCCTCAGGCCACAGATTGTTGACCACTGATGTGTGTGACTTTAGAATGTCTAGGAAATTCTGTTGCAGTGTGTCTTCCACATTTAATTATAACCCTAAGGAATAGAAATGGGACACATAGCTTTCAATACAATGCAAAGAGAAAAACAATAGAATTAAAAAGTTTGATCAACTGAAAATTTAAAAAAAAGAAAGAAGGAAGGGAGGAGGAGAGGGAGGACATTGCGGTACAGAGAGGGAGGACAGTGCGGTACAGAGAGGGAGGACAGCGCGGTACAGAGAGGGAGGACAGTGAGGTACAGAGAGGGAGGACAGTGTGGTACAGAGAGGGAGGACAGTGTGGTACAGAGAGGGAGGACATTGCGGTACAGAGAGGGAGGACAGCGCGGTACAGAGAGGGAGGACAGCATGGTACACAGAAAACCTGTTGAGAAAGCTAAGTTAACACTTGTAGCACAAGAGTACCCAAAGACAACATACGAGCAAATATGCATAGCTGTGTTCCTGCAAAATAATGGAACCCACAAACTGGTCAGACTGGCCTTCAGTTTGGGGCTGAGGAGATAGGTGAGCAGTTAACAGCACTTGCTGCTCTTGGCAGAGGATCCAAGTTTTCTTTCCAGCACCCAAGCTGGATGGCTCACAACCACCTGCAACTCCACCTCTGGCTGCAGTGGATCTGATACCCGGGTTTGGCCTCTCTAGGTACCTGCCTCCCCCCACCAGGCACATAAATAAAAATTAAAAATAAATCTTTTAAAAAGAACTTCTGTTTAGGAAAATTTAACAACAACAAGAAAATGTTACTTTGTAAATTTACTTCCCAAACAAAATTATGCAGAGAGTTGAATATAAAAGTATAAGAAAATGTATACCTCCGAAACAGGTATCAAATATTGGGTAACTGCTGTAAAAACAGGTTAGACACTATAGCATCATTGCTCTTATGTATAGAAACTTGGCATCTGCTGATTTGGGTATCCATGGGAGGGTGTCTTAGAACCAGTACCTCATACGTACTGAGGAACAGCTGTACCAGTCATTTTACCATGTGCATTCATATATAGTCAGAAGTCAGGGTCACAGAAATTGAAAACTGGACTTGATCCTGTAGCAGTCACAAAATAGAGTATCAGGAAGCAGTATATGTGACCATTCCTCAAATTAACCGTGCCACTCAAGAATGAGGGGATCTAAATGGACTGAAGGACTCGTAGGCAAACAAGTGGCTATAGCTCAGAGAGGGAGTTCACCCTGCCAGTGTCTGTTTAAGGGCTAGAGAGCTATGTCTGGGAGACTAGATCATGAGACCTGAGACTCCCTAATGGTAATGTTCATCCCTGCTGTGGTTTAGACCTTGGTTGTCTCATGAAGGCCATCACTTACTGCTATTAGGAGGTAGTAGAATTCTTAATTCTCATGGGAAGTTGTTAGGTTACTGGGTCCGTGCCTTCAAAAGGAAAAGTGGTACCCAGCTCTCTGTTCATCCTGTCTTACATGTCCAACCAAGAACTCTTACCATGGAGAATGCTTAGAAGAGAGAGGGGCAGATCCAGGCTGAACACCAGTGTTGTCCACTAGTAGGGACTGTGGGCAGATAACCTTGACTAGCTAGAGAGGATCCTGGGCTTAAAGTACATGGAGAGGAAGCTGTAGTCAATGGCAAAGCCCGGCATTTGAGAACTGGGTTGGTTTTCCATTACTATAGCAAAGAGAAAAGGCTTGTTTTGGCTCATAGTTTTAAAGGTTCTGGCCCACATTTGGGTACTCCCATTTCTTTGAGCCTATGATGAGGCATATCATGATAAGAGTTCATGGTTGGACATGCAAGACAAGATGAACAGAGGGCCACCAAGTCCAGCTCAACATTAGTCCATCGTCATGCTTGATACCTGCAATAAAGTTTGCCCCTTCCCTGTCTAATTTCTATCCATTTTTCAAAAATGAAGTCAAATTCCTTATTAAGCAATTGTGGTCCTTTTAGTCCTGACGGGGGAAAGAAAACAGAATCCAGACTGAATTGAAATAGCCTGAGGATTTTTATTGCCCCAGGAGAATGTGTGGGCAATAAAGCACTACAGCAACTCCTAACACCTAAGGTGGTTTCTAAGCGAACTCATAAGGATTGGAGAGGTTCTGGGTTCCCCACTTATATTTGGCTGGGACTGACATAGCTTCTTGCATGTGACACATTTTAAGTCTTTAACCAGTTTCCCACTTCTCTGAGGCTGAGTTTCTCACTTTTTAGTTGTTGCATTGGGAGACTTTTAATAAAAGTTTCACACACCTCCAGCCCACGCCCTGCTCTGCCTGACATAAATATTTCCTAAATTTAGCGTGACATAGACACACAACTCTCACCTTCACACAGAGTCTATTAGGCTCATCTTGTTTCTCATGTAGATGATGAGATGTTTGAGATTCCATGCTAGAGGAATAGTTTATTGGTGAAAATTTGCTAATCAGGGATACTCCATGAAGAGTGTCAAACCATCCAATATTGGGATCTGATGTCCTTTAGTATTATCGATGCAGGTTTAGTCATTGGGATTCTGATATACTATCTATGTAGGATTAGCTGTGACTCAGCTATAGGTGCCATTCATACTCAAACAAGAGTTTGGTGAATCACAGGAGGCCTTCCTTCCTTCCTTCCTGGGTTCCAAAGATATTCCCAACAGCAACAAGGAATAAAAGAGAGACATTTTGGCCTAACAGAGTGAGACCAGGTTATAAGCAGACTAGTAAAGTTGAACAAAGAACCACCAAAGGAGCTGGAGAGATTGCTCAGTGGTTAGGAATACGTGCTACTGACACAGCAGATGAGGCTTGACTCTCATCATGTACATAATGGCTCACTACAGTCCTAACTCAAGTCCAGTGACTCCAGTCTCAGGGAATCTGATGCCCTCTTCCGACCTCCACAATTTCTAGACACTCACATGCTGCATAAATGTAAAAGCAAAACACTCATTCACACACATAAATAAATAAGTACATAAATAAAATAACTGATCAAAAGATTTAGAGGAGATGGGACACAGTTAGGGGGATATGGCCATTTACCAAGGAATCAAGGCTAAGAGTGAGCGGCTTTGGGGAGAGGTCCTGAGGGAATCTGGCTCAAGAGCAAGCAGCTGTCTATAGCTGTCTCCAGCAGTGCCAGGTGTACCTAGGGCATGCAGACATGTAAAGACAGAAAATAACAGGTATGGTTAAAGTGTGCACAAGCAGACTCTCCCCATAGTGTCAAGATAATTCATATTGGTGACAGACTTTCTTAAAGGCAATTTCACAAAATATGCCGCATTTTAAAAAACCCTACATGTGAGCAAACATTTTCTGAGAACAGTTTTAGAACCAAGGAGGAAGGGAGGAAGGAAGGAAGGAAAGAAGGCTGGCTCTCTTGTGATTCACCAAACTCCTGCTTGGGTTTCAATGGCACTTATAGCTGAGTCACAACTAAAACTACATAGATAATACATCAGAGTCCAAGGATCACTGAATTGTTAGATCAGGAAATAGGACTGTCCCATCTCAGGAAATGATTCTCCCCATGGAATAAAGAATGATGCCATACTGGTGTGTCACATTCTTAGCATTGCTTAGAGAGGGACATTTATAGTCATTAAATTATGAACTCATCCTGGAACCAATCATAATGGCTAATGGAACTGATTCACCTGATTGGCCAGGCTCCAATAACATGTCTCATGGTTGTTTCTAGGGAATAGAGAAGGATCTTGATTGACAGTTGAGGTGTGTGGGTATGAATAAAGGAAGGAGCCGTTTTCCATAGATAATGTTCCCCTAGCAGGAAATGCTGCTCAGACAGACAGCTTCAGGCAGAGAATAAGTGACTCTTTCCAGAGTCTTCAAGGGATTTTATATACTTTATACTCATACTCTATGTTTTGAAAAGATGAGAAGATATGGAAGGTCACCCTTAAAAAAAGAAAACCCAAGTCAAGCATGGTGGTGCACACTTTTAATCCCAGCACTCAGGAGGCAGAGACAAGCAGATCTCTGTGAGTTCAAGGCTAGTCTAGTCTATAGTGGATTCCATCCAGACCAACCAGAGTTATATGGTGAGAACCTGTCTCAAAGAAAAGAAGAAGAAGAGGAGGAGGAGGAGGAGGAGGAGGAGGAGGAGGAGGAAGAGGAGGAGGAGGAAGAGGAGGAGGAGGAAGAGGAAACAGAGGAAGCAGAGGAAGAAGAGGAAGAAGAGGAAGAAGAGGAAGAAGAGGAAGAAGAGGAGGAGGAACAGGAGGAGAAGGAGGAAGAAGAGGAGGAGACCCATATTTTAAGTTCAATCTATGAATAATCAAATAATTTGAAAGATATGTTTGAGGCTACAGGGAACTGTAAAAACAAACAAACAAACAAAAAACCAGGAACCTAAAGGAGGGTAGACAATGCTAAGGATGGCGCTGGAAAGATCCCAGACCTTAGATTGCCCCAGGCCATGTCTACATTTGTCAGTGTGACATTGTCTAGCACATTACACACTGGAACCTGGGACTTTCTGATTAGGTTTGGCCAGATGGCCTTGGGAGCCCTAGGGATCTTCCTGTCTTTGCCTCCCTGACACTGGAATTATAAGCTTGTCCCACCATGTCAAGCTTTGTTATGTGAGTTCTGGGGGGGGGGGGGGGGGGTGTCAAGCTCAGGTCCTCACGCTTGACTATTTTTATATACGGACTATTCCTAGGCACTATTCCAAGCCTCAGTGTCTTTATTCCTAACGCTGAGAAGAGAAATAACATCACAGTCCATCCATGAGAATGCCTCAAGATTGTGTGGTGTGGTGTACCTGTCACTGTGAATTGTATCTCAGCGAAGTAAAGGCCAGACAAGGAAAGCCTTCACATTTAAAAGGAACAGAATGATCCTGACACCCAGGGGATCTGAAAGACAGAGCCTTGTTCAAGGGCAAAAGAACCCTAGAATTTAACTTAAGGTGCTAGTGAAGGTTACAATTGCATTTGAAATTGAAACTATGTTGAAAAGCCAGAATTTCCCTCTCCCACCCCCAGACATCAAGTTCTTACCAGTATGTGAATGAGACAATTGTTTTCTTTGGTGATTTCAAGAGTTTAGGAAACACAAAGGAACCACAGTGTTTATACTACTCCGAAAGGCCAGGACACCAGTCACCACCAACCCCCCTGTTCCAGTTTGCATCATGCTAAGACACCGCAGGCCTCAGGCATCATCAGGGTCCTTCCTAAGGGCTGAGGAGGTCAGCATGTGTAGTGGCAGCCTCCGATTTCCTCACCTTAATCAAGCTCAGTAAAAATTGAACAAATGTGGTGGTGGCCTCTGAGCACAATGCTGTATGCGGAGCTGTTGAGAAGGCTTTGGTGCCAAGAGAGAACATTGTGGTTCTCCCTGATGACTCTCACACAGTCATTTATGAGAAAAAAGCATTGAGCCACCTCTGACTGTGGTACAGAGAAAGCTTCAGGCCTCTCCTAGCAACTCCTTCATCCTTAGAATCGACCTTCTGAGGGTAGCCAACAGGCTCTAATGACAGAGCCTTGGGAACAGCCTTGCTCCAACAGCTCTGTGTCCTTTTAACCCATCTACCTCTGGGTGAGGGGGAGGTTCGCATGGTCTGTGTTCCTGATAGGAAGTGCATGGTCCACTTGGCTTAGAGTACCAGGTGCGATGAGAGAAAGAAGCCAACGGTTTTTGTTCTAGTAATGACTGAAAGTTCCAGGTCTTATACCTGCCCACCCAGGAGGTCAAAGTAGTTACAAGTAAAGAGAAATTCACAGTCCTCCACAACTCAACATACGGTAGTAAAAATGTTGACATTCAAAGCCTGAGAAAAATCTTGAGTGGAGCAAGATGAAGCCATCCAGCCACTTATGTAGGATGTTGGACAAATGAGCATGTGACAGAAACAATGACCTGTCCAAAGCAATGAGTGATACATTTAAAGGCTAAATTTGGCTTAGGTGATATCTTTCAATACTCACTGCAAATGAAAGACTTTTCCAGATATATGTGTTTTCTGCTGCTAAAAACCAACGGCCAGATATTAGGTAAATTGTAAAGAAAGTGGTGACATTGCATTTAGTGGTTCTGGTACAAGTTTGAGGGGTTCTCTTGGCATGAGATTCATGCTAGCAGAGTCCTGAGGCAGCACAAGGCAGCACATGAGGGTACAGCAGGAATAAGTGTGTGTACCTTACGTTCCTTTCGCTGTGCTTTTATGCAGCAATGCGTAGCTATGGGGTCTCCGTATGCTAACATTTTCTAACCCTAATCACAGTCCAAGTTACTTCTAAGTAACTTATTTAGACCAAGTTTTTATTTTAAATAATCACAGGGACATTACAACCTTATCAGAGTTTCACTGTGCACAAGCTGAATGCAAACCATAGAGACAGATAAGCAGAAAAAAAGAGTATGTGCTACTATTAGCCTGATTGCACAATAATGATTAAAAGAAGGAGCCACCAAAGGCGATTCATATCCACAGACTAAAACAAAAGCATGGGGTGGGGGGAGAGGGAGAACGAAGACCTCTGGGTACTTCGTAGATCCTTAAATTGGGAATTCAAAATGAGGTTGCCACAGACATCTGGAGTTCCTTGTCTGAAATAGAGGGAGAAGTAATATGTTAGGCAGGAAATTCCAGAGCAGTGCATGGACCGGGAAGGAGATAACCAGAAGTGAGGGTCATGGGATGGGGAGGGAATAGAGGAAGTGAGAAAGCCAGCCAGAGCTGCCCTTCGTCTCTTTCTAGCTCCTTGTCTTGTTCAGGGACTCAACCAGGCCTGCCCTCAGAGCCTGATCACTACCAATGGCTACACTCCACCTCTTGACCCCTGAACCCTAGCTGTGGGCTCCTCCTAATGTGAGGCAAGGACTCTGGAGAAGTCACTAGCTTGTATTCTGATCCAAAATACTAGCTGAATGTGGTATTGTACCACTCAGTCCCAGCACTTAGCAGCAAAGACTAGTGGACCTCTTATGAGTTCAAGGTCAGCCTGCTCTATATAGTGAGTTCCAGGCTAGCAAGAGCTACATAGCAATATCCCATCTCAAAAAATAAGCTGAAATATTTTAGATATGAGATTATTTGTATATGTATAGTGAGACATCTTGTTAATGGGGCCTAAATTAAAACACAAACTAAATCAAAATATGAAATTCATTGATGTTTTCTTACATATTTGTATACACCATAGCCTATAAATAATGTAATAGAATTCTTTAATATTAATTAATTAGTATATATACATTTAAGTATGTGGGCATCCGTGTGAGTGGGGATCAGAGGACAGTCGCAGGAGTAGGTTCTCTCCTTCCACCATATACTTTCCCAGGGATCAAACTCAGCTCATCAGATTTGGCAGAAGCACCTTTACCCACTGAGCATCGTGCCAGCCCATGTAAAATGTTTTAATGGGCCCACATTTGACAGTGACCTCCATGGGTGAGCACTAGGTCAATGGTAGAACTTCCTACTTATAGCACCATGCCAGTACTCAAAGGCTTTCTGCAGGGGCATTAGAGATTAGAGCATCAACCTGCAGTTCTCCGAGGCAATCATAGCCACTCAGAATATGCTTTGGAGAAAATACTCCAGAGTGAGGGAGGTCCTATCTGCCTGACTGTCCTTTGTGCGTTGGAACAAAACAAATCAAAAGGCACCGGAGATTGGACCCATCATCACGGGCTTAGACTGACAGCCACACTTGAACAGCTGCCCTATCAGATACTGTAGGTGCCGGTCTGGGTCACCACCAGGGACTGATTGATATGTCCCCAGAGGTGACCTGAGTGACAGGAAGGGGAGGTTAACTGTGGCGTGGCATGGGCTCCACACTGTGGAAAAGGCCTCCAGGATCAGGTTCCTTGGCGAGGGAAGAAACACCAGACCGGGGATGAAAATCTGTTAAGTGGTTATTAGCCCAAAAGTTCGAAATACCCAAGAGTCACTTCACAGCAACAGTAGGGCGGAGTGTGAGGTCCAAGATGGAGGACTTGGAGAAGGGACTGAAGGAGCTGAGGGAGTTTGCATCCCCAGGGAGGCAGCAACAGTGGCAACTGGATTGACCCCCCCAGCCTCCCTACTCCTGGAGACTGATCCACCAACCAAAGAATACACATGGAGGGACCCATGGTGCTGGCCACATATGCGGCAGAGGAGGGTCTTGTTAGACATCAGGGGGAGGAGAGGCCCTTGGGCTTGAAGGTGTGAGATCCCCCAGCATAGGAGAATGCCAAGGAGGGAAGGCGAGAGTGGGTGGGTGGGTGGGTGGGGGAATACCCCCATAGAGGCAGGGGATGGGGAGGGAATAGGGAGGTCTGGAAAGGGGAAAACATTTGAAATGTAAATAAAGTAGGAAAAAAAACCAAAACTACAAATCGATTTGTTTTTAGATCATTTACCTGTAAATGCCAACTCTTAACCTCATTTAAGGGGAAAAAAAAAGAACAAAAAACAAAACCAAATTATCACCTAACTTAACTTTCCTTGGTTCCTTTGGGTAAATAAACTTTATGAATCAATTAGAGGGAAAAAAAAAGAAGAAGAAGAAAAGAAAATCCACAAAAAAGCAAGCTGCTCCAGGCTCATTTGCCAGGAGCTTTCTAGGTCAGGCCAGGGAGTTAGAGGCTCCTGGGGGCAGGGTTTGGGGACATCGTGATTAGGATGACAATGAGGGATGATTCCTGAGGAATGGGACTTCTCCCTTCTTTTTCCTCTTTCCTTCCTCTGACTTAGCATCATTTTCTTGGACTATTTGCAAGCAGCACAATTTCTTGGGACCTTGAAGAAGCTAATGTGCATTGCGAGTCTAAAAACAAAAAAGAATCCTGCTCTCCGCTCTCCCCTTCAACATCCTGTGGTAGTCACATGTGGTTGACATGTGGGTGTCACACGTGGCTTTCTCCTGAGGGGGCGGGACAGGTGCATATTTCAGTCTAAGGCTGACCTTTGGCCTAGTTAACAGTTCTCTCTTGCATCTTGGGAAAAGGTGAGAGTCTCTTGCTCTCCCTGCTGTGTTAGAAAACTCCAGATCTTATCACAGTACAGGGAACAGCTTCCTGGGAAGACTGTTTCCTCGGAAGAGGGTTATAGGCCAGTAAACAACTCGTTCAACTCTACTGTCATCTTATACCCAAGCTCAGGGTCACATGATATGATCATTCCCCATATGGAAGTGTACAGACCTCACTTAGCCAGTAGGGGATCTCTTGAGACCTTGTACCTTCATAGGGTCAACTGAGGCAGGCAGAGACTTAGTGGTCCAGGTACGTGCCTGTATTTCACCATACCTGAGTCCTCTGTGTCCAGGAACAATGTGTCTGAGTGGGGTCTTTCTAGATAACAAGCACTTTACTGGTCTCTCTAACTCCACTGCCATTCCCCTCTCCACCAAGCTGGCCAGAACTGTTTAAAACACAGATCTGATCCAGGCATGGCAGACTAAGTTTATAGTCTTAGCACTTGAGAAGTGGAGGCAAAAGGATCTCAAATTTGGGGCCAGCCTGGGCTACCTAGGAAGAATGTCTCAAAAAAACTAAAACAAAATCTCCCATTCCTCTGAGCCCTTCCTGTGTCTGATTTCACTGTCACCTCTGAACCTTGAACCCCCTTTGCCCTGCTCCAATAAACTCAAAGGCCTCCATTGTCCCTTCAACCCATCTCCTCGCTACACCTCACTGCCAGTTCCGGATAATGCTGTGTTTGCCTCTATTAGAAATAAAGCATTACTCATCTCTTAGATCCTGAGGGAGTTTGCATCCCCAGGGAGGCAGCAACAGTGGCAACTGGATTGACCCCCCCCCAGCCTCCCTACTCCTGGAGACTGATCCACCAACCAAAGAATACACATGGAGTGACCCATGATGCTGGCCACATATGCGGCAGAGGAGGGTCTTGTTAGACATCAGGGGGAGGAGAGGCCCTTGGGCTTGAAGGTGTGAGATCCCCCAGCATAGGAGAATGACAAGGAGGGAAGGCGAGAGTGGGTGGGGGAATACCCCCATAGAGGCAGGGGATGGGGAGGGAATAGGGAGGTCTGGAAAGGGGAAAACATTTGAAATGTAAATAAAGTAGGAAAAAAAACCAAAACTACAAATCGATTTGTTTTTAGATCATTTACCTGTAAATGCCAGGCAGGTGTGGTGCAGTCCTTTTTCCAGTCTGTGTGATAACTTAACAGCCACACTTAGGTTACAGACCCTCAGCACATGCATGGACATGCCAGCCAAGTGCGGGGGCACCATTTGTTTTGTCTCCCTTTTCAAGTTCAAGTAAATGCTCCAGGGAAACATAAGGCTGATGGGACACTTAGAGTCTAGCATCCCAAGGGCAAGTACCATTCAAGGACTTTGAACAGATATAGATGCCAGGACTTAGTTACTAGTTAACAAGCTCTGTAAAGATCCAACAGAACAGGGCACTCTCCAGAGCTCACTGGGGTGTAGGGCAACTATTGTAACATAATACCAGCTGTCTGTTATTGCTAAAGTATTCAATCCTTCAGTTATGAAGGAAGAGGAAGGTCCAATAGCCACCCATGGAGGCTCCTTTATTGCACCATTGCAGAAGTAGCCATGGTAAATCTTAGATAGTGACATTCTTGTAGTTAATGAGAAGGGGGTGATGGCACCTAGGTGCTGACCAAGAAACAGATGTCAGCCTTCTCAGCGCTGTCCCACCTCCTGCCCTGTGGAGAAGGAACATCCGGAGACTGTGTCCACCATTATTTCTTCTCATTGCCAGAGAGTTCATTTCAGGCTTTCTGTTTTTCCTTTATCTCTGGGCCTGATTGGCTGGGAAGGAGTGACAGTATGTAATTATCTTTTATAAATGTGCTGCTGTGACATCCATCATCACCCTTATGTTGACCGGATTTGGAGTCAGCTAGGAGACACACTTCTAGGTGTGTCTGTGAATACATTTAATTGAGAAGGAAAGTCTGCCCAGTATGTGGGTGCATGCTCCACATGGGCTTGGTTTCCAGACTGCATAAAAAGAAGGAAGAAAGTGGAATACCAGCATTCGTCTCTGACACAATGTGGCCAGCCAGTAACACCAAGTTCCTGCCTCCATGTCTAGACACCATGATAGACTGTGACTTTCTTAACTCTCAGCCAAAATAAGTCTTCTCCTCCCTAAGTTGCTTTGTCATAGTGACAAGCAAAAGAAGAAACACAGCTGTCAAGTGCACAAATACTGCTTTGGAGTTGAAGGAGGTAAGGGACACATTCCCCAGAGTTTGACTGTGAACTTGAGACTGGATCTGGTAAACACATGGTTTTGTGTGTATAGTCATTGTGTTGTGTTCTGAGGTCACTCTGTTTCTTGCCTGCAATGGCCCTAGAAATGACACTTCTGGGGGCTGTATATGTTTCCTGCTGATGAGGAGTTAGGATGTGGTGTGTGCTCTAGGGGAGTTTGCCTGTTGTGGATTGTGACAGGCGGAGATGTGGGTTTTCTTGGCAGTATTGTTCCCCTGATAACTTAATAGGCTTCCAGATTTTTCAGAATATAGCTTAGTTGGTAGAGTACTTGCCACACAAAGCCAGGGGTTCAATTCCCAGCACTGAACCTATGAGCAGGAGAAGTGGTACACACTTGTAATCCCAGCACTTATGGAGTGGAGGGAGGAGAATTAGAAGTTCAAGGTCATCCTCAGCCAGGGAAGGAGTTGGAGGCTAGCCTGAGCCACAGGAGCCCTGTCCAAAAAGAAAAGAAGAAGAAGAAGAAGAAGAAGAAGAAGAAGAAGAAGAAGAAGAAGAAGAAGAAGAAGAAGAAGAAGAAGAA
>JADRCH010000043.1:12149436-12190785 GCA_019843965.1 Rhynchomys soricoides | reverse complement strand
AAGAAGAAGAAGAAGAAGAAGAAGAAGAAGAAGAAGAAGAAGAAGAAAAAGAAGAAGAAAGAAAGAAAGAAAAAAGAAAACAAAACACACACACACACACGTGCACACATGCACACACACACACACGCACACACACACGTGCACACGCACACACACACACACACAATTACTTTAAGCTTCTGGATTTGGGGGACAAAGATTGCTCAAAGGTTGTTATTTATTTACTCTGTCCCCTGACACAGCATGTCTCATTACTTCCGAAGACATGCCTTTCTTAGATGTTTAGTTAAAGCATACCTATAGCATATTTACCCCAAAGTGAACAAATACAGTGTAGTGTGCCACTCGGCAAATTTGCACAGGGTGATCACACAGATCTGACTCCAACCAATAATTGTAACTTCCCTGCAGGGTGTGTTCATCACTCAACTTCCAATACTACAGAGTAGTTTCAACTGTTTGAAAGTTATGTACACAAGTAAAAAAAAAAAATCTAAGAATCAGAGTGTATATACTTCTATATTTGGAATCTGAGGTTCAATGCTTTGTGAGTCATCCATATTCTTACATGTGGTTTCGATTGGATTCTTCTTATTTCTGTATAGTATTCTATCATGTGAACATTCTAAAAGTGATCGATGCTATGGTTTGTTGGATGTTCAGGGGGGTGATTATCAGTTGGCTTAGAAGGAATAGTGCTGATATGAATGCTCTTAGATTTCTCCTTTAATTAATTCATACCCGTTTCTTTGGGTGCATGTAATGGCTGAGATCCTCCTCCATAGGCTCAGGTGCCTGAACACTTGATCTTCAGCTGGTGGAACTATTTCGAGAGGTTCTTGAACCCTTGGGGCAGGAGATCTATATGATGGAGGAGAGCCACCAGTCTTTAAAAGTTCTAGTCCGGGTCTACTTCCAGCCCGAGTTCTCTGCTTTCAGCCATCCAATATTTAACAAGCTATGCTACAAGCTCCCACTACTGCAAGCCAAACCACTTTAGAAGTCACGCCTTCCCAGCCAGGATGGACTGACACCTCCTGGACACATGAGCCTTAAGAGCCTTCTGTCATTTGCCACAGTAATGAGAAAAGGGAACAACATAGTATATTAGTCAGGTGTCACACATGATATCAGTAATGTAAAGGGGGAAGGATTTGTTAAAGGTTTCAGTCCACCATGGTGGAAGAGGCATGCTAGGGTCACTTACAACTTGTAAACAGGGACTGTAGTAAAGCCGAAACTGGATGCACTATGACCTTCGGTGACCTTATGCACCTCCTTCAACTAGACCCCATGTTTCACAATTTTTGCCACCTCTTGCTTATTGTGACATTCTTAATCCATCAATGGATTGATTTATTAAATTAGAGACTTTGTATCCTGGTTGTTTCTGAAAATGCACTCAGAGATACTCTTTACCTAGGCATGCCCCAATTTAATCAAATTGACAATCAATATCAAGGATCAATATCAATATCAGAGGCAGAAGGATCTCTGTGAATCTGAGGTCATGCTGGTCTATACAGAGAGCTCTGGGATAGCCAGAACTACATAGAGCAACCCTGTCTCAAACAAAACAAAAGATTAATCATCACAATGGGGTACTGCCTCAGTTATCTATTGCTATATTACAAAGTGTCCCCAAAACATAGTGGCATCAAGCAACATTCATTTTATTACACTCACAGATCTTGTGAATGGGTTAATTTTTCACAGCTTGACACAATTGAGTCACTTGGATTGGTAGTATGAATGAGTATAGTCCCCATAAGATGATGCATTTGAATGCTTTGTCTCCAGGGAGTGGAATTCAATATATGAATATTTGAATGCTCCGTCATTGGCGAGTGGCACTATTTGAGAATGATTAGGAGGTGTGGCCTTGTTGGAGGAAGTGTGCCACTGGGGGTGGGCTTTGAGAATTCAAAAGTTCTTATGTCTATGCAAGGCCCAGTTTCTGTCTCTGTCTCTCCCTCCCTCCCCCCTCTGGCACCACACTTGCCTGCCAACATGCTCCCTGTCATGACAATCATTATTGTTGGGACTAAGCTCTTGGAACTGTAAGCAAGCCCTCAATTAAACTCTTTCTTTTACAAAATTTGCCTTGGTCATGGTGTCTCTTAACAGCCATTGAACAGTGACTAAGATACCTGGGAAGAAGGGACATCAACTGAGGCTCATATCAGACTGGCCAGTGGCCCTATGTGTGTAAACTGTCTTGATTGACAATTGATGTGAGAGAGCCCAGCATTGTTGTAGGCAGGGCGGCCTGGGCTGTGTAAGGAAGCTAGCTAAGCATGAGCCTGTGAGCCTGTTCTCTATAGTTCCTGCCTCCAGGTTCTTGCCTTGAGTTCCTGTCCTAACTCCCCTCAAAGATTGTCTGTAACCTGAAACTATAAGATGAAATAAACCCATTCCTCCCTCAAGTTTCTTTAGGCAAGGGTGTTTTTTCACAGTAACTGAAAATCAAACTAGAATAGTAGGTTAAAAAACTTTTTGAATAGAGCACAGAAAGTTTGGTTTTTCTATATCCCAGATAGTTTGAGGCCTCAATTTGAAAACATCATATGGCTAGGGATGGTTTGATTAGCTGGGACTACAATCATCTGGAAATTTCTTTACTCACAAATCTGATGTCTGGCTTCTGGTAGCTCAGAATCTAAGCTACTGTGGGATGATGCTCTAAGATACCTGTTAGCCTGTTTAGATGGCTTAAGTGTCCTCACTTTATAGTAGCCTCCACATGGGCAGATGTCTTCCCTGAAGGCTCGACATTGTCTAGCAAGAAAAATGGAGTCTGTAAGAACTTTCACAAGCATCTTCATATATCACCCCACCTCACTCCTTTGGATGGTACCATTCCATGATTGAAAGACACTGAATAGAGCCCTTACCTCTTGATAACATGTGTCAACACATTGATAGTCATGTTTCAAAACCATCAGAGATCTAGGATCACAGATTTTGCCTATGTTCCTCTCTAGTCAACTGCCAATCAACATACAACATAATTCCAGAATAGCAACTCTTATTCCTGAGAGCATTGTACGAGAGTCCTTGTTGGTTCACACTCCTGTCCACTCTCCATGTTGCCTTTCTGCATTTTAGCTATTCTGGTGGGTACAGCGTGATAAAACATTGTGATCATTCATTTGCCTTCCAGTTACACCTTCCCAGTAACTAATGATACAAGTGGAACTGGCCTAAGCCATGCTTCTGAAACTTAGTAGGTGTGAATACTACATAACACTGTAAGGTTGGCAAGTATGATTCAGTTATGGATTTTGGAGATGAGATGTACCATCCGGTGAGCCCTAAATGTCCTGAGTAGGGTACACATAGGAGACACTCAAGCAGGACAGCACTAGGGGACTGGTGACACAGGCAAAGATTGCTTTTTCCTGGAATGCAGTCAAATGCCAGAAGCCCTAGGATCTAAAACCCAGTAATAGAGATTCTTCTCCACAGAGCATGACCCTGCCCAATAGCTTGACTTCGGATTTCTTTCTTCCAAACCTTTGAGACTACATTTCTGTTGATTGATTTATTGACTTTTACTTCAGTTTCTCTTTAATTAATAATTTTTCACAAAGGTTTTGTGTGTGTAGGTCAGAAGTCAAGGTCAGATGTCTTCGTCTTCGTCAACCACCATCCACCTTGGTTTTTAAGGCAGAGTCTTTCACTGCATGTGGAGCTTGCCAGTTTAGCTAGGCTGTCTAGACAGTGATCCCCAGGGATCCTTTTATCTTTGCCTCTCCCTCTGGGTCATACATATGCTGTCATGCCTTGTTTGTCAGGGTGCTAGGGATCCCAACTCAGGTCCTCATGCTTTCATAGAAATATATTACTAATTGATCTGCCTACCCAGCCCCCTCTGTCTATTTTTTTAGGAAATAGTTTTTTACACTTTATATTGGGTTGTCAGCCATTCTGATTACTAATTTTTGGTGGGACTTTTTGTAGATTCCATCTAAAGCTGAGCCGGTTTGAGTTCTCTAGGAAGTAGAGATTAAGGCAGAGTAAGAGCTATGGGAGATTTGTTGCAGAAAAACACCTATGAACCAAAAGGAAAGAGAATGGGGTTGTGTGGGGTAAGGAGGGCCGTCAGAATGCAAACAAGACATAACGGACTCTATGATACCAAAGGGAGCTCAGCACAAGACTGTGCCTTAGATGAGGCCCACATTGGGTGGAAATAGGCAGGCCATTATGCCAATCCCTTCTTTTATCACCAACTTAGAACACTATGTCAAGGATATCTTGGTGACCATTGTACTCCCACTCCTTTGAAACAGGGTCCCGCGAAGTCCGGGCTGAATTTGAACTTTCTGTGTAGCTGAGGCTAGTCTTGAACTACTGATCTTCCTGACTCTACCTGTTGAGTGCTGGGATTAATGGTGGGTATCATCATACCTTGTATCTTAGTTATTGTTCTATTGCTGTGAAGGGACACTTATGACCAAAGCAACCCTTATAAAAGAAAGCAATTGACTGGAGGCTTGCCAACAGCTTCAGAGGATTACTCCATTGTCATTACGGAGGCAGGGAGTGTGCTGGCTCATAGGCAGGCATGGTGCTAGAGAAGTAGCTGAGAACTTCACATCCTGATCCACAGGCAACAAGTGGGAGGGAAGGAGGGAGGGAGAGAGAGAGAGCCTGCTGTGGGCTTTGGATTCCTTAAAGCCCATTCTAGTGACTCACCAACTCCAACAAGGCCACACATTCTTATCCTTCCAAACAGTTCATCAGCTGGGAACTAAGCAGGCATAGGTGAGAGTCTATGGGGGCCATTATCATTCAAATCATCCAATCTCACTCCCTGGCCACCATAGGCTTGTAGCCGTTATCATAATGCAAAATGCATTCAGTCCAACTTCAAAAGTCTTTAATAGTCTAACACTCTTTAAAAGTCCAAAGTCTCTTAGAGTGGAACAATTCTGGGTCAGGAATTTTGACTGTGGGTTAGTAACCCTGTCCCTCCACTTGATGCCTGTCTATCTACTGGAGGTGGACTCTTCCAGTTCCCTTTCCCCAATGTTGGACATTTTGGCTAAGGTCTCCCCCAATGAGTCCAGAGAGTGTCTTACCTGCCAGGTCTCTGGTACTTTCTAGAGGGTCCCCATATCTCCTACTCCCGAAGCTGCTTATTTCCATTCATTCTCTTGGCCCTCTGGGCTTCTCTTCTGCCCCACCCCCATATCTGATCCTGTTCCCCTTTTCCCCTCCCTCTGACTTTTCTTTTTTTTCTTTTTCTTTTTCTTTCTTTTTTTTTTTTTTGGTTTTTCGAGACAGGGTTTCTCTGTGTAGCCCTGGCTGTCCTGGAACTCACTCTGTAGACCAGGCTGGCCTTCAACTCAGAAATCCACCTGCCTCTGCCTCCCAAGTGCTGGGATTAAAGGTGTGTGCCACCACTGCCCGGCTCCTCTGACCTTTCTAAAAGAACTTCAGGGATAAAAATGGAGAAGAGACAGAAGGAAAAGCCCAGCTTGGGATTCATCTCATGGAATTGGGGGACACCGAGGCCTGACACTATTACTGATGCTATGATGTGCTTACAGAGGGGAGCCTGGCATGGCTGTCCTCAGAGAGGCCCTACCAGCAGCTGACAGAGACAGAAGCAGATGCTTACACCCAACCACTGGACTGAAGTCAGGGATCCCTATAGTTGAATTAGAGGAAGGACTGAAGAAGCTGAAAGGGAGAGCAACCCCATAGGAAGACTAACCTAGACACCAGGGAGCATCTAGAGACTGAGCAACCAACTAGGAGCATGCACTGACTGGTCTGAGGCTTTTGGCACATATGTAGAAGCGGTCTACTTGGTCTGGCCTCAGTGGGAGAAGATGTGTTTAATCCTCAAGAGACTTGAGAACCCAGGGAAAGGGAAGGCCTGGGGGGGGGGGGGGGCACCTTATCAGAGGCATGGGGGAGGAGGAATAGGATGAGGAACCGTGGGGCGGGAGGGGGGGACCAAGGGGAGTGTGCAACAACTGGAATATAAATAAATAAAATATTTTTTTAAAAAAAGTTCAAAGTCTCTTCTTAGACTCACCTCGATCTTTTGTTTATTTGGTTTTGTTTTGTTTTTCGAGACTGGGTTTCTCTGCATAGCCCTGGCTCCTAGAACTCACTCTGTAGACCAGGCTGGCCTCAAACTCATAGTGATCCACCTGCCTCTGTCTCCCAAGTGTTGTGATTAAAGGTGTGCATTACCACTTCAGGTTATCAACTTGATCTCTTAATTATAACTCCCTGTAAAGTCAAAATAAAATTAGAGACTTCCAACATACAATGGCACAGAATATACATTCTTCCAAAGTTCAAAGGGAAAGAAAGGAGATATAGTGAGGGACTATCAGATCAAGGAAAAACCAAGAATCAGCAGTGCACACTCCAAATTTTGTATTTCCATGTCTCATGTCAAAGATCTTCAGCTCCTTTCAGTTTTCTTTTTTCTTTTCTTTTCTTTTTTCTTTTTTGGTTTTTTGAGACAGGGTTTCTCTGTATAGCCCCGGCTGTCCTGGAACTCACTCTGTAGACCAGGCTGGCCTCGAACTCAGAAATCCACCTGCCTCTGCCTCCCAAGTGCTGGGATTAAAGGCATGCGCCACCACTGCCCAGCTCCTTTCAGTTTTCTTGACTGAAGCACACTCCTCTTTCTGGTTCCACACCTGGTCTGCAACTCTCCTCAGTGGGTAATCCAGGGTTTTGGCATCTCCAACGTCTTGGGGTCTCCAATTCAATCCAGGTTTTACCTTCACATCTTTGAGAAATGGCCCCTCCCCCACAGACTCTGTATTGGTACCCCCAGCCTATTTCTACTTTTGCAACCACACAGTAACCCCTACTGTTGCAGGATACATGCTGCCCCCAGAGAATGCTTGATAAGCTTGTACCTCAAGGCTTACTCCATGCATTTATGGCCTGGTTGTAAATATGACTGAGGATTTTTGTGTTCTAGTACAGCTTGTACCCAGAACAATTTATTACTCTAGGGGGGATGTCATCAACAAGCTAGCACTCCAAACGATCAAGTTAAAAGGGTGGCCATTTCTGCTGTGTTACTAGGTTCTCTTCTTGATAAAAGGCTGACTGGAGCTGCTAGTGTAGGGGCCTCGGAGACATCTCAAGGATTCAAGATGGACCATTACTGAAAGGGAGGAATGAGAAGGCTAGGCTGATTCCATGACAGGCTTTAAATTGGCAGTTAAGGAGACTAGATCTAAATCTCTGTTTCCAAGAACTGGGCAAGTCCAGGCCTCAGAAGCTGCCCTTGCATATGGCCTGAGGCAAGGACATCGGTCAGCAACAGTTTCCAAACCTTCCCAGCAAGTTTCCAGCCCCCACCCTGGTAGTGGGATGTCCATGGAGATGGATCCAACAGATTAACATAGAGGTGACCTACCCCAGAATTCCAAAATGTGCTTTTAAATCAGGCTGCAAGCTCACATGGGTCTCTCTATTCTGGTAATGAGAGACACAGCATGCTGAACTTCTGCAGAATAAAATGCTCTTTGCATTTTCATACTGTTAGAATCTGGGGTATCATTCTTTGGCGAATCATGGACCCTTACAGGGACTTGGCTCCATTCCACTTCCTAGTTCTCCTTTCTCCTTAAACTGTACATTTTAAAATTTTTCCTTGCTTACTTTGCTCCTTTTCATTATAGATATGCATAAGAGTGAACATTAATAACCAAGAAACACAGTCAATACTAAGTTGTCTGGAAATCATCTCTGCCAAAGCTGTTAATTCATAACTCTTCAATTTAGCCTTAGGCAGATTTTTTTTTTTTTTGAACAAGAGCAGAAAGTAGCTATATTCTTCACCAAAATATCACAGGAAAGATCTTTAGGCCGTGTATTAATATTCTTATCTGAGACCTCTTGAGCCATTGGCCCCTGCCCAGATCAAATCACCCTCAGCACTGTTGCTTCCCATGTTCCTACTAGTATGGTCCATTAAGCCCTGCTTAAAGCATTAAGCTGCTTTCCTGATCCAAAGTTCAAAGTCCACATTTCTCCAAACAAAAGCATGGTCAGGCCTATCACAGCAATACCCCAGTCCCTGGTACCAACTTCTGTCTTAGTTAAGGTTTCTATTGAAGAGACACCATGACCATGGCTCATCTTATAAAGGAAACCATTTATTTGGGGCTGGTTGACAGGTACAGAGATTCAGTCCATTCATCATGGTGGGAGGCATAGCAGGGCTCAGACAGACATGGTGCTGGAGAAGAAGTCAAGAATTCTGTATCTGGACCCGCAGGCAGCAGGAAGAGCTAGCAGTGGGCCACTGGGCCTGGCTTAACCATCTCAAGCCCAACCCCAGTGATACACTTTCTCCAACAAGCTACACCTACTCCAAGAAGGCCACACCTCCTAACTATGCTACTTCCTGAGCCTATGGAGAACATTCTCATTTAAACCACTACACCTGGCTTTTACCATTGATCATGTCTCTTCTTTCCCTTCCTCTTTTTCTATTTGACTGTTTTCTTTACATTGAGTCAGAGACAAGCTATATATCCCATTGCATAAAAGATGCCCTCCCTAATAAAATAGTTATAGCTCACTATAAAATTTGTTTCCCTCCGTCCTGGTTAGGTTTTTATTGTCAACTTGATACAACCCAGAGTCACCTGGGAAGAGGAAACTTTAATTGAAGAATTGATCAATCAGATTGGCTTATGTCTATGAAGAATTGCCTTGATTAGTGATTAATATAGGATGGTCCAGCCCGCTGTGGGTAACACCATTCCTAGACAAGTGGGCTTAATTTTTGGTCTATGTAAGAAAACCAGTAGAAAGCAAAGCTAATGAACGAATGAATGAATGAATGAGCCAGTCAATGGCTTCAGTTCATGCCCCAAATTCCCTCAGTAATGGACTATAACCTGGAAGAATAAGCTGGAATAAATCCTTTCCTCCTCTAAGTTGCTTTTGGTCAGAGTGTTTCATCACAGCAAAAGAGAACACAACACCCTCTGTCATACTGAATACTGAAGATTTGACATCATCTGTGTAGACAGTTTCCCCCTTCTTTCCCCAAAAGGGACAGTTAGCTGTCAGTATCTGGAAACATTTTTGGTTGGTTGAGAAGGGGTTACAACTAGTGGGGCCAGGGATGCTTCTATACATCCCACAGCACACAGGACAGGCAGGGATGCTTCTATACATCCCACAGCACACAGGACAGGCAGGGATGCTTCTATACATCCCACAGCACACAGGACAGGCAGGGATGCTTCTATACATCCCACAGCACACAGGACAGGCACCATTATGGTGGTTATCTTACCTAAAATATCAATGCTGCCCAAGTCAAGAAGACTCACTCTACTAAAAAGCTTCCCAGGAGATGTGGAGTGGGGGTATGGCTACATGGATTATATCTTATTTGGCCTACAGACAAAGCTTTTTTGCCAAAAATTGATGAATAAGAATGAACAATGCGTAGCATATTGAGGCCTTTCTTTTTTAAAGCATATCTTAGCTTAAGGCAGAAGGCACTGGGATGCTCTGGCATGTGTGCTTCTGAGTGTGAGATCGGGAAGACAGCACTCATTCATTTCCATACTTTCTCCAGCCCTTTACTGATTTGGATCAAAGGCTGACGTAAAATATTGAGAGCAAAGACAGGCATGCTACAGTTTTAAATAAACATAATTTTAATTCTACATCCTGTTTGAATCTAGATTTTCATCACTTGAACATGTCATATGGGGACAGAGGGGCATGCTGACCTGAAAAATCTAGAGACCCAAACACAGGGCTGATAGTCACCTTCCAGCACTGTGACTCAGGCTGGGAACCTTTCCCAGGCCTGCAGGCTAGAGCCTATGTGTTTCGGCCAGTTGCATCTCCTCACCAGGGCTTTCCTTGCCTTGAATGGATGATTGCTCACTTAACAGACAGAAAAAGGAAAAAGAAGTTAAAATTTTTGAAAAGTCACCCTGTTGTTTGACTTGAAGAATCTCACAGAACTGTCCAGGAGTGGGAACAGTGGCTGGTGGAGGCGGGTGCAGGTGCACCCTGATTTATAAGGACAGCGCACACTGCTGTGAATGGGCCCAAGGCAGTTTCCAAACCCAGTGGGAAAAGCTACAATTATCAACTGATACTGGCACACACCATATTCGCAGTTCCTGCTATAATGTCTTGCTTTCATTTGAGGACACAATATTTATGTCATTCATACAGAGACATCAGCCACAACACTGGTGTCAGCCTATTTCATAAAATTCATAGCCAAGAGCTGGGGAGACGACTTCACTTGGCAAAGTGCTTCCTGCACAATCCTGAGGAAATGCGTTCTAGCCTCAGCACCCACGTAAGTTCAGGCTACTGTGGTGTGCACCTGTAATCTTGGCCCTAGAGAGGCAAACAGGTGGGTTCCTGGGATTTGCTGGTCAGCCAGACTAACCTAATCAGGAAGCTCCAGGCTAATGAGAAGCCCTGTCTCAAAAAGATGGAGAGCAATTGAGGAAGATATCAGCTGTTAACTTCTGGCCTTCACACATATGCACACACATACACACATGTATACACACATATGTACACACATGCACACATGTACACACATACACACATTTATACACACGCATGTACACACATGGACAATGGATACACACATGTACACACACACACACACATTTCACAACCAGTTCTCCATTCTTCCCTGACCCTGTGTTACTGTCTCATGGTGAAGGAATTCTAGCTCCGCCCTGGAAGAGACAGGAGACAAGGTCAGAACATCATCAGGAGTCCTCTCCTTGCTCTGTAAGCTCCTATAATCCATCCATATCCTTCTCCCAGGGACAGTGCCCATCCCTTCCCACTCTGTTATTGAGGGCTCTTATTTTGTCATTAAGGCACAGGACTCTTATTTTGTTATTAAGACTCACTGCCTGTCACATAGTCACTAATTTTGCTTCATCAAATAAAGCTGCTTTGTAATCCCAATTTATATTCGTATGCCTAATTTCTTTCTTTTGTGGTTGGAAGGATTCAAGACAGGGTTTCTCTGTGTGCTGGAACTCACTCTGTAGCTGAGGCTGTGCTTGAACTTAGAAATACACCTGTCTCTTTCTCCTGAGTGCTGGGATTAAAGGTTGCACTACCAACTTCGGGTTTAGATCCTGGTCTATGGTACCATTTTCTAATAGCAAAATCCAGGGTTTCTTGGAGAAAAGACTGGTTCTGTCTGGGCAGGAGGCCCTAATAAGGAGGAACTCCTTATCTCCTAATGCCAAAAGGTAAGGAAGTGCCCCTGAACATGTGCTCACATACACGTGCACACACACACACACACACACACACACACACACACACTGAGAAAATGCCACAGTGTGTGGAGAGTAACAGGAGACAGAAGAGAGCACAAAGGAAAAGCTGAAAGCCCTTCCCGTGGCCACAGCAAGAGAGAACTGAGCAACAAAATTAAGCAGTGGAGGTCATAGCTAAAATATGCAGCGAACATCAACACATTGATCCTGATCACAGTATGTGATTGAGAGTAGGTAAGTCTGCTGGCCACCTTCATGTCAGCTTGACACAGGTTACAGTCAGTTGGGAAGAAGGAATTTCAACTGAGAACATACCCCACCAGACTGGCCAGTGGGTGAGCCTGTAGGGCATTTTCTGATTGATGGTTTATCTGGGAGGACCCAGCTCGTTGTGGGCAGTGCCCCTCATGGGCAGTGCCCCTCCTGGGCAGATGATCTTGGATGTTATAAGAAAGCAGGCCAAGCCACAGTGAGAACTCTAGTCAACGTCACACGTCAGCGCCACAGTGAGAACTCTAGTCAACGTCACACATCAGCGCCACAGTGAGAACTCTAGTCAACGTCACACGTCAGCTCCTGCCTCCAGGTTCCTGCCTTGAGTTCCTGCTCTGATTTCCTTCAGGGATGAACTGTAAGATAAAATAAACCCTTTCCTCTCCAACTTAGTTTGGGTCATAGTGTTTTTAGTCACCGCTGTGGAAACCCTGAGACAGTACATGAATGGAATAAATAAACAAGATGGGAGAGAAATCCCTCATCTGGAAGAACAAGCAAGCCATGCAGCCAACTGGAGATGAGGAGACAGAGCTAAGTCCACACCCCTTCAGTGTAGACTGAACAGTGACTTTCTTCCAAACAGCACAGTATACGAGAGAGAGAAATCTTAATTTCACAGTGGAACCTTAGCCAAGCAATCAAAATTAATGCCAAGTGATAGGTTGTGTCAATAGCCAGTGTGAGGGAAACAACCTTTACCTCTGTGGTCCTCCTCCCAGAGACCTATACCCCAGTTGAAGCCTGGGAAAAATATCAGCAAAATCCCAGCTGAGGGATTAGACGACAAACGAGTGTCCCTCAAACTGTCAAGATCATGACAAATAAAGAAACAAGGTCCCAAAGAGAATGAGGGGTAAATGTGACTCTGTGTCCTGAATGGACTCTTAGAGTGAAGGATCTTAGATACAGCTAAGGAAATCTGGATAATGCATGCCTCTTAGTCATAAGGCATCAATATGGGTTTCTCCACTGCCGCAAATGTGCTTTAGGAAAGATGTAAAGAGTAGAAGAAAATGGGGTGTGGCTTTCTGTACTGTTTCCAAAAGGCTAAGGTTATATAGCTCAGTGGTACAGTACTTGCCTAGCACTTGCAAGACCCTGGGTTCAATCCCCAGCCCTTCCAAAAAGAGAATTTCAGTTAAAATAAAACATACGGTTTTTTAAAGATAAGATGTTGGGAGGTGCCACTGGATGCTGGTGGTGCAGCACTTGGGAGGTAGAGGATCTCTGTGAGTTCAAGGCCAGCTTGATCTACAGATCAAGTTACAAAGCAGCCAAGAATTGGAGAGTGCCTGTACACGTGTATGCACGCGCACGCACAAAAACACCAAACAAACAAACAAACCCCAAAACCAAAAGGCTCCACCTGTCTCAACCTGCCCTGCCCCCTCAAAGGAGATGACAGGCATGAGATCCTGAGTCCAATACCCAGCAAAAAGCAAGGCTGGTGACACACTATAACCCTAGTAGCTGGGATTGGGGGCAGGGCAGATACCGGGATCCTGAGGCTCACTGACCAGCCAGTGTAGACAGTCAGCGAGCTCCAGGTTTAATGAGAGATGCTGTCAAAAAATAAAGTGGAATGTGATTAAGGAAGACACCTAATGTCAAACTTTAGCTTTCACATGCCTGTACACACACAAACACATATGTGGACACACAAACCTGAACACACAACCCCACATACACATATGGGACACACAAACCTGAACACACAACCCCACATATACATTGTCAAAAAACCAAAAACAAATGCCAGCCATGGTGACACACACCTTTAAACCAGCACAAGGGAGGCTGAGACAGAAGGATCTCTGTGAGTTAGAGGCCAACCTGGTCTACACAGAGAGTTCTGGCTACACAGAGAAATCTTTTCTAAGAAAAGAAAGAAAAGAAAAGAAGAAGGGGAAGAACTAGCTTTTTATCATGAAATCACTAGCTCAGGGATAGTGAGATGTCTCAGAAGGTGCTGACCCCGAAAGCTTACAACCTGAGTTTGATCCTGGAAATCAGTGGAAGGAAAGAAATAGCTCCTGAAAGCTGTCTTCTGACCTCCATGTGTGCTGCACCATGTGTGTGCTCCCAGCACTAACCAATAAGAAGAAAAGTTACAAATGCAACTTCAGATGATATAAAGAACATAAAGTAGCAATCACTAGAAACAACCCCCCTTTAACATTTGATCACTCCTTCTGAGCTGTCCCTACGCAGAGCTGAGCACACACGACACGCACGAAGGTTGTTACAGGGAGCAGATCCTATGCCCTGGCGATCTCATCTCTTGCCTTTTTCACATACCAGTGCATCCAGCATATCCGCCTATAGCAGCATAGTGTTACACTATTACTCTACTGGTTATGATGCTCTCTTGTAGTCAAATCTAAGTGTGTGTGTGTGTGTGTGTGTGTGTTCACTACTTTTATGTCAACTTGACACATTTAGAGTCATCTAAGAGGAGGAAACCCCAACTGAGAAAATGCCTCCCTAAGATCAGGCTGCAAGCAAGCCTGTAAGGCATTGTCTTAATTACTGATTCATGTGGGAGGGGCCAGCTCGCTGTGGCGTCACCCCTGGGCTGGGTTCTAGTCTTTCTGAGCAAGCCTGGAGAAACAAGCCAATAAGTAGCACTCCTCCATGTCCTTTGCCTCCAGGTTCCTGCCATGCTATTTTCAATCCCAACCTGACTTGCTTCATTGATGAACAATAATATGGAAGGGTAAGCCTAATAAACCCTCCCTTTTCCAAGCTGCTTTTGGTCATGGTGTTTCGTCACAGCATTAGAAACCCTGACAAAGGCAGGAGGTGTGCCATTTAAACATGGGTCTTTTCTTTCTTTGAAGGATATTGTGTTAATTCACATATGCAAATATCTTTCTATGTTCGTTCATTATTCATACAAATTCCTGGATTGAGCATTTACTCTAGATGGACAGGTGGCCAACAGCAACATTGCCACATTTGTTGTTGCTGCTGTCGTATGATCTGTGTGCACAGCCTGCTAACACTGAAGGCTTGTCTGTCTTTGCTGATGCTTTAAGAGAGCTGCTGGGTGGATGGAGTATTGCTGACCCATCACTTTAGTTTCCCTTCTCACCCATACTGTCCCTGCCCTGCGTTCTTACATTTCATACGCACACATGCTGTAGTTACTTTGGTCTTACTCCGTCCCTCACTTCCCCCTGCAACTCTTGCTGTTCTGACATGTAACTAGGCCTTAGGTCTGATGACTAAGTCTCCACTACTAGAAAAAGATCTGGGACAGTGAGATGCTCAGCAGGTAAAGCCACTTGCCACCAAACATTGACAGCCTGAACTCATCTCTGGGTCTCTTCCAATGGAAAGAGAGAACCAACTGAGGTAAGTTGTCCTCTGACCTCTGCACATGCACTCACACACATGCTTATGCCCACACGTACACAAATTCTAACAAACAAACAAACGTAATAAGATTTTCTTTAAAAAGAAAAAAGTATTGGAAATCAGGATTTGGGATATTGGAAGTCAGTGGTTAAGAATACTTGCTGCTCTTCCAGAGTACCCAAGTTTGACTCCCAGCACACAACCATCTGTAACTTCAGTCCTCAGGGATCTAATAGATTCCTTGGACCTCGGCAGGCACCAGGCACACGTATGGTGCAAAGACATACATGCAGGCAAAACACACATACACATAAAAGTAAAATAATAATACATCTTAATATTCCTTTTCATTTTTTAACTTCCTCTCTCTCTCTCTTTTAAATTGGTTGTTGTTGTTGTTGTTGTTGTTGTTGTTTGCGGGTGTTTTGCCTGCATTTATGTCTGTATGTCTGTATGTGCATGAGTGCCTGTGGTGGCCAGAGGGCATCAGGTCTCTGTTACTAGAGTTATAGACAGTGGTGAGTAGCTGTGTGTGTGCTGGGAAACTAACCCAGGTCCTCCAGAAGTACAGCAGTCCCCTTAGCCTCAGACATTTCTCCAGTCCATTTCTTTCCCTTTCCAAGTATAAAGATCCAGACAGGGCTGGCAAGATGGCTCAGTGAGTAAAGATACTTGCTGTTTAACTTGGTTGGCTCCCCAGGATGCCTGTGGTGGAAGGAAAAGCCAGAGTGCTACAGGCTTTTCTCTGACCTCTGCATGTATACACAATCAAAATAAAGAACAATTAAATAAATAAAATAAAATCCACAGGAACCTTGGCCTTCTTGAAGTCTGCTCAGCCTCTGGCACTAGTGCTCTGTGTGTTTACCTCACAAACAGAGATTGCAGACATGGCTGTCCCTTCTCACTTCGGCTGCATATTCTAAATCTATACTATGGGGGAGCCTCGGACTTCCCAAGAGCTTTTTGTTATCTGAGCTAACACTGTTCAGAGTGGCTATCACCATCGCTTCGAACACCCACTGGGGTGATGAGTCCTGGGTGAAAGGCAGTTGCTTCCCTGGGTACCACTTATCTTCCAGAATCCAGCCCGGTGAGCTCACAGATGCTCCAGATGTTGGTGCCCATGACACGGCAGCTGTCTGCCCAGCATTCAGCCCACCTGTGGGTGAGACAGGGCACTCTGATCTTGGTGGGCTTCTCAAGCACGACCAGCCCTGCCTCAGGACCACCCTGAAGTTGTTACCACCTTTCCTACTTGAGCTGTAAAACTCCAGATCCGATTGTTTCTTTTCTGTTCTTTAAATGCCCTGGTTTGTCTCTTTCCTCTGGCCTTTGCACGTACCACCCCTTTTTCCAGAGCACATTCCTCACCCTCTATTTCATGGCTTAGTTCTCGGCTTCAATCTCAGGCCTTCTGGGAAGTGTTTGTTTGGGACTCATGTAGCCCAGGCAGGCCTCATACTTGCTATGTAGCCAAGTAATGACCTTGAATAGTTTATCATCCTGCTTCCATGTCGCATGCACTGGGATGACAGACATGTATCATACATGTAAAGTTCTAGTCTCTGTTCAGCTCACAGCATGGTTCTCACCCTCTGTTCTGAGGATTTTGCTGATGCTCCTATTGCTACACCCCAAGCAGTTGATGCAGTGTTCATCAACACTGCAGGAGGAAGGAAAGGCTGCTCTGTACTGTCAGTTCAGCCTTCCCGTCTCCACCTCGTACGGTGCAGTTGCTGAATCCTGGGGAGACCCAGCAGCAGAGAACGTGTCCTGTAAGGGGCTCGGGACAACAGGGCTTTCTAATTTTTTTGTTTATTTGTTTTTCTTAACAAGTTGGTGTGTTCTGTTGGCAGGCATGTTTATTCTCCCAAGGACTTTCCTGACTGACTGGAGATAGTATCATGGGTGAAAAGACACAGAACTGGAATGGGCTCCATGGAAGGGAAGACAGATTTACTGCTGATGTCTGAAAACAGTGAATTACTCATAGTGAGATAAGGAGAGCATAGGTCAGTGACTCCTCCTCCCACAGTGACATTTCCTTTTGACCCAGGGTTTGGGAAACATTCTAGCATAAGAAAGAATACAGTCTGATACCCACTCTATTCATGTTCCAAACAATAGTGTGTGTGTGTGTGTGTGTGTGCATGTGTGTGTGCTTGTGTGTATGTACGTGTGTGTATGTGTATATACATGTGTGTGTGCTTGTGTGTGTATGTGTGTATGTGTATGTACATGTGTGTGTGCTTGTGTGTGTGTGCATGTGTGTATGTGTGTGTGCATGTGTGTGCATGTATGTACGTGTGTGTGTATGTGTATGTACATGTGTGCATGTGTGTGTGATATTTATATGGGGATGATATGTGTGTGGGGGAGGTGTATATGATATTTACATGGGAGGTTATGTCTGTGGTGTGTGTGTGTGTGATATTTACATGGGAGTTGATGTGAGTATCTATGGTATATACCATGATGTAGTATATGGTTGTGTGTGTGTGTATGTGTTTGTTTGTTATGAAGGTGTTCAGGTGAGTATAATGAATGAGACTAAAGGGAAAGAGAAGAGGGGTCCTGCTTAGCCAAGTCCTCCAGTCCTTGATGCAATCATGCAAATGATTAGAGTAAACAGCCACAGACTTTACGCACCAGCAGCTAGTGGGACAGAGGACTATCACAGAGGAAGTCAGAGCTATTAACCACAGTCCCACCAGGTTTATGTGGCTTTCTGTTCTGCATAAGAGAAAGAAGCGTATCCTAAAGATAGAAACTTTTATTAAAAAAATCTTTGTAAAATAGGAGGGTTTTCTGGAGAGAGGGCTCAGTGGTTAAGAGCATTTTCTGCTCTGGTAGAGAGGTCCCATCATCATATTGATGGCTGACAACTGCATGTTACTGCAGCACCAGGCTCATCCGATCTCTGGTCACCTGCACACGCATCGGACACCTGCCCCACAGACATGCACAAGTAGTTAAAAATAATAAAAACAAAGATTTAAAGACAGAGAATTCTATGCCGGGCAGTGGTGGTGCACGCCTTTAATCCCAGCACTTGGGCGGCAGAGGCAGGCAGATTTCTGAGTTCAAGGCCAGCTTGGTCTACAGAGTGAGTTCCAGGACAGCCAGGGCTACACAGAGAAACCCTGTCTCGAAAAACCAAAAAAAAAAAAAAAAAAAAGACAGAGACTTCTGCCATAAAAAGGGGCTCCCTAGCTTACTTTGAAGCTTCTGTACTGTGTTTGCTCTGTGCCAAATTCATTTATCCAGTTGAGGAAGTTGGGGGAACCCAGGACTTGAGCCAGTCCCAGGCCACATCAAACAAAGCAAGCCCTGCAAGCCAAAGGAACTCCTCATACTTCCTGCCAGGAACAGCAGCACAGGCTTGGAAGGATGGGTGGGCAGACTAGTAACATATATCCTGTTCTAGGAATGACCATGAAAGCAACAGATGCTCTGTTGGGAAGTCACACATCATTGCTTCTATGTGGCTATGGAGTGTTAAGAGGACCCTAAGTGTTGAGTGGTAGGTACCTGTTATTGAAAAGGCAGGGTCTTACCCTGGAATTCCTCAGCCCCATCCATCCCTGCTAACATAATGTCTGTGGTTTCCTCCAATTCTGTGATGCAGCACACAGATTTGTGCTGCCTTCAGTGTCGGCCAGAAGCTTCTTTCTGCTTCTTTTTGTGTTGTTAGCATAAATCCCAACTCTCAAATGCTCCCTCATACAGGGTGGCTAGACATAAGGGATGGCTCTTATTTTGAGGGTCGTCCCCAGTGGGGCTTTCAATGAACAGGATCACATATCTGTGGGAGGCCTTCTACAAACCAATGACTTTGTTGGATGCTGTGATGTGATCTCAGTTAAAGCTCCCAGCAGCCTGCCCACTGAGGGCCATTAAGCCCAATCTACAGAAAAGAAAATGATGCTGGACAGGGGCAACCCACTCCCAGCTTCAAAACCAGAGGTGAGCAAGCCAGTGTTCCAAGACAGACCTTCTAATTCTAAGCTACACAATCTTCTTTCTTGATTTGTGCATGCATGCATCACTCACATCCCTATGAGAACTAACTCTGCTCGAGGGTAGGAGAGGGACTCCAGAAGCCATTAAAAACAATCAAAAGAAAGCCAGCCTCACCTTGCCCCAGGGCCTTTTTTCCTCCCTTCAGTGAAATTTGTGAATCGGTCCTAAACCAAAGCATATGGGTGCAGCAGGGAGCCTCACCAAAGCAAGTGTATGTAGCAGGGAACCTCCCCTAGGGAACAAGCCTATGGAGCCAGGGAGAGAAATGTGGTGGTTTGAACATGCTTGGCCCACGAAGTGGCACTCTAGGAGGTGTGGCCTTGTTGGAGGAAGTCTGTCACTGTGGGCATGGGCTTTAAGACCCTCATCCTAGATACCTGGAAGCCAGTCTTCTAGTGGCCTTCAGATAACGATGTAGAATTCTCAGCAACTCCTGCACTGTGCCTGCCTGGATGCTGCCATGCTCTGCCTTGTTGATAATGGACTGAACCTCTGAATCTGTAAGCCAGCCTCAATTAAATGTTGTCCTTATAAGAGTTGCCTTGGTCACGGTGTCTACTCACAGCAGTAAAACCCTAACTAAGACAGGAATTGTAAAGCAAAGTGGATCTCAGCTCACAGCAACTCCTTGGTTATTAAAGGAAAAAGAATATTGGAGCTAGGTGTGGTGGTGTCTTCCTAGGATCCCTGACTCAGGAGGTAGAAACAAGAGGATCAGGAGTTCAAGGTCATCATCAGCTGTATAGCAAGTGAAGGCTATTTGGGCTAAAGAATTACAAACAGGTTAGCACCATGTTGAAACTCTTTTAAAGCCATAAAATACCACTCACAATAATGCCTTCCCGTCTTACAAAATGTGTCATAGATAGCTGGGAACCACCATTTGGCCCAAGACACTGGTATGTTTTTGGCTCCAGTGCCCTCAATGCAAGATACCTTAGACCTCTGTTATCTCCCCACCAGAAGGAATTCCATTTCCAGTGTTCCTTTTCTATTGGCAAGTTTGAGGTGGGGATATGCTGAGCCTTATTTTTGCTCTTGAGAATCTAGAGAATCCTGTCACCTTCCCAGCCCCCAGATGGGACTCTCCCTCCAGAACAGGATCTCTTCTGTCAGAAAGCAGTCTCCAGTAATAACAACTAGAATAAGAATCTGTTAGAATGGAGGCAGGACTACCCACTTCTCAGGGTTGCCAGGAGCTGTGAGTAAGAGCATGACTTATCCTACCACCATGGCTGAGTCAGCAACAAAGCTCCCAATACAATGGAGGGAACTGAGTAGCTTCCCAGAGTCCTGAAACACATCAGACATTCTCTAAATGGCAGCCATTATATGTGAAGCTCTGATGGGGGCACAAGGAGAGGCTGCCTTAGTTTCTTTTCCTGTTGATACCCTGACAAAAGCAACTGAAAGGAGGAGAGTTTACTCTGGCTCTCAGTTCACAGACTCAGTCTTTCATGGTGAGGACATCAAGGCTTCTGCAGTCAGGAAGGAGAGATGAACACATGCGCAGGTATGAGTGTTCAGATTGCCATTTCCATTTTATTCAGCCCAGGATCTTACGCCTAGGGAATGGTCCCAACCAAAGTTAAGACAGATCGTCCCATATCAAGCAACATCCTCAAGATAATACCTCCAGGGCACTGCCAGAGGCCCATCCTCATGTGATTTTAGAGTTAGTCAAGGCGACTGTTAATAGTAGCCATCACAGAGGGACAGTGAAAGTTCCCGGGGCCAAGCTCGCAAATGAACTCTGATCTCCAAGCTTTTAGGAAGCCAATGGGATTTGCTTTAGTAACAAAACCCCCAAGTAATTAGTTTATCAGATGTTTTCTAGAGTCTAAGTGTTGAGCCTAACATTATACAGTTTTTTCTACTCCTAATCCCCATGATAGCTCTATCAAGTAGATATTATTCTTTTAAGATTTATTTATTTTGTGTACAAGAGTGTTTTTGCCTACGTGTATATGTGTATTATACCGTGGATCCTCTGAAAGACTCACTGTTGTGCCAAAAGGTGTTCATGAACCCAAAAGACCAGTAAGAGCTAATTCCTATGCAATCACTTTAGGGTCTCTTTATTCAAGTTCGACTTGGGCCATCCCACTGTCTCTAATGCAATAGAACAGGAGGGTGTAGTTTTGAGCCCAGTTTTAAGCAAGCATTTATAAAGGCAAGAAGGGGGTATCTAGCCTGGCACACATCTGATGGGGGGCACATTATGGCCTTTAAAATAATTGGCTGGTGCTGGTGTCAAACCATAAACTTAACTTTTGTTTTCTCCCTGATTGGTGGTGTTAGGAAGTGAAGTGTCAGGGGCAGGCTTGTGACCGGGAGGTGCAGATTTGTTGGGGAATAACCTGGAAACGGGTACTCAGTACTAACCTGTTAGTTGACTTGAGTTCAACCTTAGGTCAGGTTCTCTAAGACAGAGTCTTGAACCCAAAAGCTCTGTCTCTCACCACAAGTGCTCCAAGCCATCTTTCCAGCACCCTATTATATACTAGTAATACTATCTCATGTTCCCCAAATCATCCTGTTAGTAAGTAGTGAGAATGGGATTTGAACCCATATTCATTTAATCCAAACTACCACTTCAATTCTGTCTAGTACGAAACATCTGAGGTGAAGTACTGAGGGCTGCCAGCCTCACAGACACAGGCCAAGCCTATATGAAACTCCAGAGGTTGGTTCTTAAAGGCCACACCACTTTGCTGAGGTGCTCCTTCATTTTGTTTGCAGGGCTGGTTAGTGTTTTAAGCAACTGATTTAAATTTTCCTTTTCTTTTTCTCTCCCAGGAGCAACAGCAGAAGCCAGTGGAAGTGAGAAGGTTCTGGAGAATGGCAGGGAGGGCACCAAATGTATCGTGCAGGAGGCCTGGCAGGACACAGGCAATTACCATCACGTTTTCATTAGTTCTTGGAATCAGAGCCTCCCTGGCACAGGGGGAAGGAAGACAAGGTTTTTATGCTCAAAAATTGGCTTAGGGCTGGTGAAAGGTCTCCTTGGGTCAAGGTGGATAAGGGTACTTGCTATTAAGCCTGATGGCCTGAGATTGGTCTCTGAGACCCAAATGGTATTAAGATGGAATTGACTCCTAGATGTCCTCAGACTTCAACATATGCTATAGCGTGTTCATGTCTCCTCTCTCTCAATAAATAAATAAATACAAACAAACAAATAAGTAAAATGTGCCAGAGGCCAGGCCTCTTCTGTAATGACATTCCAATGTAAAACATTCATCCCTCCTTATGGCAAGGTCTGAAGAGTCGGGTCCCCACATGGTGAGGACCTGTGAGGATACTCATACAGAATTCCCTGGCTTTTCCTGGGTGGATGCTTGGTCCACTTCTGCCTTGCATTGACATTTGGCTTTGCTATTGGCAGTTTTTACTTTCACTTTGTCTGTGACAGACATTTCCCCAGAATTAGAACAAGAAAGCTCAGGCCATGATTTATTCCCGTTTGTCTCTGAGCATCATGGGAATGGAACAGATCACTCTGCTTGTTAATCATGATGGTGCGGTTGAGTCAACAGGAGGGCCTGGTCTGGGTTCATCAGCTAACATCTCGATGTTCTCTTCCAATGGGAACTTGGTTCTGACAACAATTTGCTCACCAACCTGTTCCAAACAACAGTTAGGTGATTACCAAAAAGTTAGTAAGGTCTTGCTGGATTGTTGATTCCAAAAATTAATGGAAACATTCAGAGAGGAGCCAAGCAAGGATGAGGAACTGACTCAGGTTACTAATTTGCCAAGAGCTCTGGGTGTTAAAGGGACTAAATCTGATCAGGATGTGGGGACATGCTAGGTACCAATAATTAAATCAGAATTTCCTGGATATGTAGTATATCACCTCTCTCTACTGTAACTGCAATTGCTGCCAACCATGGTCTCTTGGCTATGTACCAATGGCCTGTGTTAGATAGTAGCTGCTTGCTGAGGTTATATAGATTATGGCTTAGCAGAAAACCACAGGGATTGAGGAAGGAAAAGGGAGGGGAAAGTACAGTTTTAAAAGCTGTAGAGCACTTTTTAATTGCAAAAAAAATAAGATTATTATTTTTTTATTATTATTAGCATATGTAATATACAAGGAGTTTTATAATGACCTTTTCATACAGGTATAGAATATATGCTTTTCTGCTCAGATGGAAGGATATTCTGGGACTTGGAAGCCCAGGAACCATACAGCTCTGAGGGGAGAAAGTGTCCCAGTGGAAGGGTATCCTGAGACACCAGCTCAGGAACCACATAGCTCTGGGTTGGGACAGTGGCCCAGTAGAAGGGCATCTTGAGACATGGGAGTTCAGGAACCATACAGCTCTAAGAGGAAACCTCCTCAGCAGAGGCATTGTAGCTCACAGGGAGGGATCCCCAGCTGAGCTGAGGAGCTCAGGAGCCTCAGCCCTGCTCCTTCTCTTCATTGCTTCATTTCTTCTTGGCTTCTTTCGATGAGAGAGGCACAACAGGCAGGAAATTTCATGAAGGATTTATTGGAGGGTCCAGGGTATGGAGGGACAAATCTAGAAATGACTGCCCTCTGCTCTTGAGAGTGGGCAGCAAATAATTAGACAAAGACAGGGCTTATATGGGATTTCTTAGGGGCAGAGCTTCTCAGGGCAGAGATTTCCAGAGTGAGGATTGGTGGGATTTTAAATTCTGAGCTTGGGGAGCTTAGGGATTAGTGGCTTTTCCCATTCAGGGATTGGGGGGGGGGTTCTCCTGTTCAAAGTCTGGTGGGTTTTGTGGGAAGCTCAGGGATTGGTGGCTTTCTTTCATACCGTTTTCCCTGCATCCGGCTCATGGGTTTAAATGGGAACTCCTTCCCAGGTGCAGCTGGTTTTGGCTGAAGTGCCATCTCTGTGGAGATGCTCAGGGAGGAGGTGCTACCACTTTGGACAGCTGCCATGACAGCTGCAGGCTGAGGAGATGCCATGATGCTGCCATCTTGACAGGATCCCCTTTTCCTTTCCTTTCCTTTTATTTTATTTTATTGAGAGGAAGAAGGGGTTTATTTGACTTACAAGTTCAGGTTACAGTCCATCCCAGAGAAAACAAAGAAGTAACTCAAGCAGCTAGTCACATCTTATCCACAGGCAAATCCTCCTTGCTGTTCTTTTGCTAACGTTCCTCATTATTACACATTTCAGGGTCTAGCCTAGGGAATGGTGCCACCTACAATCAAACTGATCCTCCAGACATGTTCCCGTGTCAGCCTGATTAGTCACCATGGTGTACTCAAGTAGATCACTAAAACATCCCAACAGCAGTTGGACTGGAGAAGAGAGTCAAGTTCTCAGACCAACCATTGAGTCAGGTAACTGCAACCTTGATCCATGAAAATCCCAAGCTAGAGCCTCATAACTAGCCACACCTAGATGACTATGAGACAACAAATGCTTAGTTGGGAAAGCCAATCTTGAGTTTGTTTCACAGTGATGGGTAGTTTAGGTGGTACCCAGCTGTATATCAAGTCATTGGATAAGAGGATGAGCTGAGAGGAATGGGATCTAAAGGGAAATGTGAAGATCAGATTGGAAAGGCTTAGCAGTCAGGATAGCTCACAGATAGGGGTTAGTAAAACCTTGACAATTGAGTGATGCAATTGTGTTTTCAAGTCAGAGAGTTTATGTGTAGACTCGAAAGCATGATAAAGGGTGACAGCAGATGTCTTACAGGCTCCAGTTGTAGGGAGTTATTTCCCATGGCATTGGCTATGCCCACCTGTATTCCAGGCTGAGTTGCTAAAGAACCCTCTCCTTCTCTCTTTTTTATGATATATATAATTTTTTTAATTATTCACTTTACGTTCCGCTCATTGTCTCCCTTCCAGTCACCCTTCCCACAATCCTTCCCCACATCCCCTTCTCCTCTGAGCTGGTGATGCTCCCCCTGGGTATTCCCCACCCTGGTACATGAAGTCTCTGCAGGGCTAGGCTCACCCTCTCCCACTGAGGCCAGACAAGGCAGCCTAGCTAGAAGAACATATCCCACATACAGGTAACAGCTTTTGGAGTAGCCCTGGAGGTGCCACTATTTTTGACAGCTCTTGCAGGGGCAACTCACTGTGGCTGTAAGCTGGGGCAGGAAGGAAGGGGTGTCTGTTGCTTTGATGGGTTTTGCCTTGAGCTGCTAGGGAGACTTCAATGTATTTGCATATTCAGTCCCTGATTACCTAGTGATGTGTAATAGTTTCCTCCAGAAGCAAAACATTCCATCCTGCAGGAAAGCTCTTAATCAACAAGGTAATCAACTCAAAATAATTTCAAGAAGTCCCTGAAACTGATTAGATTCTCTAGGCCCCTCCCTCCTAGGCTGTTGAGAGTCACTCTCAGACAAGCTGTCTTAGTCAGGGTTTCTATTGCTGCACAAAACATCAAGACCAAAAAGCAAGTTGGGGAGGAAAAGGTTTATTCAGCTTACACTTCCACATTGCTGTTCATCACCAAAGGAAGTCAGGACTGGAACTCACATAGGGCAGGAACCTGGAGGCGGGAGATGATGCAGAGGCCATGGAGGGTGCTGCTTACTGGATTGCTTACCCTGGCTTGCTCAGCTTGCCTTCTTATAGACCAATACATATGCGTCATTAGCGAAGTATCCTTCACCACAAGTCCTTTCACGAACTTGCTTTAGCAGAACGTCCTTTCACTTGTGTCTACTTCAGCAAAATGTTCCTTCATGTGCTTGCCCTAGCAAAACACCATCTAATATAACTGACTTTCCAAAGAACCCTCAAGTTTCCACTTCATAAAGGTGCTGTGGTACATCACAGGTTAGCACCCGAAGGAAGCTTTCACCTCATCTGAACCTGAGGGGCTGAGGTGACTCTCAGCCTGACCAGAAAGCCAGGGAAAAGAAGCCCGGATGAGGCAGGTCCTGACATTCAGCATTGTAGGGAGCTGACTGAGGCAGAGGAGGGAGGAGGGAGAATTTGTTGGGAGTCACAAGTCTATTGTGACTATCATGGTTCTGTGATAGAAGACCACAACCCGAGTCATTTCCAAATAATGGAAAGACTGTTTAATTAATTAATTAATTAATTAATAATATTGGTCCTAGTTCTGGAAGTGGGGAAGTTTAAGATTAAGGTACTAGCAACTAGTGAGGGCCTCTTGCTACATCATAACACAGTGGATGGGAAGCAAGAGAAAGGTGGAGAGAGGAGAAAGAGGAGGGAGATGAAGGGTCAGAGATGCATGAAGAGTTACAGGGTTTGGATCCATTCAGGTGGTAATGCTAATCCCAATCTTGGACACCTCTTAAAGCACCTCCCCACTCCATAGATCTTACTGTGTAGCCTAGGCTGGCCTGAAGCTTCCATTGGCTGGGATCCATGGTCCTCTTGCCACTGCCTCCTGAATGCTGGGATCATAATCATGTGTCACCACAAAAGGCCCATCTATTAATGCTCTCATGGTAATTAAGTTTCATTGTGAGTTTTTGAGAGAGCAAACTGTCTAACCACAGCAAGAGGCAAGCCAGGTCTGTCCAAGCATAGCTAGAGGCAAGGCAGACCTGTCCAGTGTTATACAAAGAAAGCGGTAACATCCAACAGACCACACAGCAGGCTATACTATGCTTGTTTATGGCACGTGAGGCCCTTTGTGAAACTTGGGACACAGAAACTACTGCAGGAGCCAGCGCAGTTTGAGTAGTAAGGTCATGAATGTGACCTGTTAGCACCTGGGGAAACACAGCTCACAGCATCCCCAGAGTCTTGCTTCTTTGAGGTTACAGTGGAGGAAGAATGTCCTCACTGGAAAGGCAGATGAGGTCCTCCGAGGTTCACTGTCCTCAGAGACACCCTCCATGCCAGGACACCACCTACTCTGAGAGCCTGGGGGTGGGGGTGGGGGAAGGTGGCTTCCTCTGGCTTTCACATCTGCTAAGCTGAGCTGCAATCCAGACCCCAACTATTCCTAGCAAAAGCAGGTTCTCAGGTAGAGGACACAGTCCCCCAAAAGACTACCGTTGCTTCCAATCTCAGTTATAATATTAGGGGTTCCCAAACTGCTACTCAACTGCCTAAAAATTCAGTTTCTCCTTATCCCCTTTCCTTTGATACTCTCAGGACAAACAAAACGAAACAGCCACCACATTATAGAAGTGACTTCAGTGGAGTGTAAACTGATTTATTTTTATGTGCCATTTGGTGTCTCTGTGACAGTATGCCATGGTTGTGTGGCTTCCCAGAGAGGCCAGAAGTGGGTGTTGGATTTCTCTGGAGCTGGGAACTACAGGTGGTTGTCAGGAACCTGATGTGGGTGCTGGGAACTGAACTAAAGCCCTGTGGAAGAGCCACAGTGCCCTCTCTTCCCATGGCTTCAGTTTTATTCTAAAGGATTTGTAAGTCACAGAAGAGGCCTTTAGAGCAGTGGTTCTCAACTTGTGGGTCAAGACCCCTTCAGAGTCATTGATCCTCTCATGGGAATCACATATCCTGCATATCAGACCGTTCATAACGGTAGCAAAACTACAGTTATGAAGTAGCAGTGAAAATAATTTTATAGTTGGGAATGGGTCACCACAACATGAGGAACTGTGTTAAAGAGTCACAGCCTTAGAAAGGATGAGAGCCACTGCTTTTGAACGAGACCAACAAGATTCCCAGTGCATACAACCAGGGAGTGTTACCCAACAGCACATCACCTGGGCCCCAGTGTCCAGAGTTCTTACTCCGGCTTCAAGATCCTGGAGTGATAGATTGAACACTATCTCAGGCTCCCTGTCCCTTTCACTTGGCATCACATGACTCCAAGCCCTAACTAACCCTTTAAATCACACCAGGGACCAGGCTAGCTTTATCCTGCAGATATGGATGGGTCACTGTAATGTTCATTGTATTGGTAAATTCTCATGTGCTCTTGGAACTGCTTGAGAAGCTGTCTCTGGAAGTAGGGTCTCCCTCCCAACTTCAGACTCAAGCATGTTTATGTCACGTGGCCTGTAGGATCCTTTGTCTGGGAATGGACTGGCCTCTCTAACAGTGACAGGGAGGGAACAGCAAAGCAGCTGCAAAGTAAAAACACTATGTCCTTGAAAGCAGCTGGATGGTAAACCATTCCCAACAGGTGTTGTTTTGTTTACCTCATGATATAAAAATGCCTACACTGGGAAAGGGAAGCCAAAAGTTCATGTGAAAGCCATTCATAGAGAGAAAGCTGGCTAGGAAACCCCAGCTGGCTGCCTTAACTTCTTCAGTGGGTTTGTAACCCCTAGGTTTGGTGATGTACCTGTCACTATTTGCTTTTTCCTAGAAAGTCTCACCCAAGCAAACACTAATCTAACCAGGGCTTCTGTTATTGGACCTCCAGCTGGCTGCCTCAGTGGGTCTCGGCCAGTCCATTTCTACCAGGTGTCTGAAAGCCTCCTTTAAAGATGTTACATTTCTGTTGCTGTGTTTCTACTAGGAAGCCTCACATAAGGGGATATTCTGATATGTCTGCTACTCTACACACCCCTTAGACAGTCTCAATAAAGTTCCCTAGTTGTTTTTTTGCTGGATGTTTTGAGCATCTAATTTGATGTTTACCTATTCTCTCTCTCTCTCTCTCTCTCTCTCTCTCTCATTTGTTCTTTTACTTTGGCTATCTTTATGCTTAATAAACTCATCCACTCAAAACTGAAAATCCAGGTATCTAGATCATTATCCAGCTCATACACAATGGCCACCTCTAGTCATGTTGTTAATACCATGACTACCATAGACTCTCCTACCACTTAGGAGATTCCAAGGGTTTAGAAGCTCTGCCCCAGGAGTCTAAGACAAAAAACAGACAAATTCCATATATATATCATCCCATAGACTGTATTTCAGTTGGACCAGACGAAGGACTGATGTTGCCATGGCTACAGGTCTGTATCCATGGTCTTGACACCTGTAATCTTAGTCGCTGCCCAGAATTCTTAGGGGGGCTACACTGAGAATCTGCTAGGAGTAACATGGCTAAGCACTCATGACAGCTGTGACATAGGGAGCATATGAGAAGGGGACAGTCAGAACACGAACATTCTGCACCTGCGATGCCAGGTCTAGGGGATTATATCTTTATTTTTTATCACATTTTTTATTTGGGGAGGAGACATGTATACCACAGTGCACATGTGAAGATCTGAGGACAATCTGCAGGGTCAGCTCTCTCCTTCACCATGTGGTTCCTGGGACTCAAACTCAAGTCATCAGGTTTAGTAGTAAGTGCTGTTACCAGTGGGCCAGCTCAACAGTCTGGATTATTTCTTATGGAAAATAAATCTTATTACAGAGTAATGAAAACTGTCACACTGTCTACAAATGAAGGCTTACGTGTCAGAATGTGTAAAACCTACCCAATTTTAGCTCTGGTCCTAATGTTAGAAGGCTGTGCTTCACCACGCCTGCCACAGAGAAAGCATGTCTGTTTTTCCTCTTCAAAATCTAGACTAAGGAAGGGGGACACAAGCAGAAATGGAGGTATCCAAGTATCACAACCAACACGACTCAGATCAGCCCTCTGATCCTTGCTGTCCAAGCTCAGGCGTCCTTTCTCCAAAGGATTGTCTCAGTTGATGTTGGGCCCTTTCTTGGACTCTCGTGTCAAGCCATCCACACACAGGACAGAGATTCGGCTGGCATGTTCTAGTTGCTGCCAATCATTCAAAGATTAGAATGCTCTATGGTGGTTGTTCAATGCTCTCTGTTTGTACTCTCAGAGTGCCCTCCTATCATTCTGGCTTTCCCCCCCCGTGGATCAGTATGGCTGCATAGAGAAATTCATTGAGCCCAGTGTAAGGTAAAACTGCAGGGTGTTGAAAAATAAATACAGGGCTGGGAATGTAGGTCAGTTTATACAGTGTTTGCCTGGCATGCATGAAAAATCCCAGGGTTCAACCCCCTAAACCATATGAACCAATCCTAATGGTGTATGGTTGGAATCTCAGCTCATGGGAGGTGAAGGCAGGAGGATCAGAAGTTCAAGGATATCCTTAAGTATATAGTGACTTTGAGGCCAGCAAGAGCACACCATTCAGCCAACTGTAGAGTCCTATTGATCATGAGACATTTCTAACTCATAGAGCCTATGTATGATGTTCAATCTCAACATCAACTTGCCAGAGACCTAGAATTACCTAGGAGATAAGCATCTGGGAATGTCTATGAGAGATTATCTTGATTAGGTTCATTGAGATAAGAAGACTCATCCTTTGAGGGACCATTCTCTAGACTGAGATCATGTACTGAGTGAAAGGGATAGACTGACCATTATCCTTCCTCTGCTTCCTTTGATCTGCAAAGCAACTGGCTGCCACTAGCTGCTGCCCATACTCCCCCACTAACACAGACTGTATGTAACATGTGACTCGAAATAAACCCTTCCGCCCTTACAGTGATCTTGTCGAGAGTATTTTATCACAGAACAGCAAAAAGTAAGAAGTTACAGACTTTTCAGCCTTCCTTCCATTCTGATGACAGGGGTCGTTAAGACTGGCCAGCATCCTTCTGATTAATAGTAGGTAGCAGAACACTCCTGTATTTATGGGCACAGAGGGGCTGAGCAACCAAGAAATCAGTTTGTCTTCAGATGCTGACATTCGACTTCATTTGCTGACATTCACCCCAGCATAATTCAGTGTGGGAGGAGGAATACTCACCCCCCACAAACTCTGTTGTTCTGCCTGTGGTCCTGCCCATGTGGTTATATCCTTGTGGTCCACAAAGGACAACCAGAGTCAGTTTTTGGAAGGAACAGGGCTAGACTCTGTTAGGGGAAACTCTTTCTCACAATTGTACAAGGCAAAATGACCTTCACAGACTTTATTTTTAGCATATGTCCTTCACTGGCACAGTGAAACACACTGTCTATCAACAGTCTAGTAAAATAGTAAAGTGTATTTATAAACATGCTCTAATGTGTCACCATGGAGTAAAGGGCTTCAGTTTTCATGGGATGTCTTTTTATTTTTCCTACTTTATTTACATTTCAAATGTTTCCCCCTTTCCAGATCTCCCCTTTGGAACCTCCCCATTCCCTCCCCCCTCCCCCTGCCACTATGGGGGTATTCCCCCACCCACCCACCCACTCTCGCCTTCCCTCTTTGGCATTCTCTTATACTGGGGGATCTAACACCCTCAGGCCCAAGGGCCTCTGCTCCCCCTGATGTCTAACAAAGCCCTCCTCTGCCGCATATGTGGCCAGCACCATGGGTCCCTCCATGTGTATTTTTTGGTTGGTGGATCAGTCTCCAGGAGTATGGGGGGATCAGGCCAGTGGACACTGTTGCTGCCTCCCTGGGGCTGCAAACTCCCTCAGCTCCTTCAGTCCCTTCTCCAACTCCTCCCTCTGGGACCTCACACTCAGCCCTACGGGTGCTGTGATGTGACTCTTGGGTATTACTTTTGGGCTAATAATCACTTATCAGTGAGTACATACTATGTTCATTCTTTTGTGACTGCGTTACCTCGCTCAGGATGATATTTTCAAGTTCCATCCATTTGTCTGCGAATTTCATGAAGTCATTGGTTTTAATAGATGAGTAGTATTCCATTGTGTAAATGTACCACATTTTCTGTACCATTAAATGTACCATTCCTCTGTTGAGGGACATCTGGGTTGTTTCCAGCTTCTGGCTATTATAATTATGGCTGCTATGAACATAGTGGAACATGTGTCTTTATTACATGTTGGAGCATCTTCTGGGTATATGCCCAGGAGTGGAATAGCTGGGTCTTCAGGTAATATTATGCTCATTTTTCTGAGGGTCCGCCAAACTTACTTCCAGAGAGGTTGTATCAGCTTGCAATCCCACCAGCAATGGAGGAGTGTTCCTCTTTCTCCACATCCTCGCCAACATCTGCTGTCACCTGAGTTTTTGATCTTAGCCATTCTGACTGGTGTGAGGTGAAATCTCAGGGTTGTTTTGATTTGCATTTCCCTGATGACTAAGGATGTTGAACATTTCTTTAGGTGCTTCTCAGCCATTCGAGTTTCCTCAGTTGAGAATTCTCTGTTTAGCTCTCTTCCCCATTTTTTGATAGGGTTATTTGTATCTCTGGAGTCTAGCTTCTTGAGTTCTTTGTATACCTTGGATATTAGCCCTCTATCAGATGCAGGATTGGTAAAGATCTTTCCCAATCTGTAGGTTGCCATTTTGTCCTATTTACAGTGTCCTTTCCTTACAGAAGCTTTGTAATTTTATGAGGTCCCATCTGTCGATTCTTGATCTTAGAGCACAAGCCATTGGTGTTCTGTTCAGGAACTTTTCCCCTGTGCCCATGTGTTCAAGATTTTTCCCCACTTTCTTTTCTATTAGATTCAGTGTATCTGGTTTTGTGTGGAGATTCTTAATCCACTTGGACTTGAGCTTTGTACAGGGAGATAGAAATGAATCAATTCACATTCTTCTACACATAGACCAACATTTGAACCATCAGAGAGGGATCGAAGATAGATATTGATTACCATACTCGGCAACTTCTAGCGCTTTCAGTGCTGGGGGTAGAATGTGTTGGAAGCCCTATCCTTGCTTTCCAGGCAGGAGCCCAGAAGACCTTCTCTGTCTCTGGGGAGATTGAACAGAAACTTAGAGATGCTGCTGCAGGGAACTTCCCTTAAGATGTGGTCAGACTCTATCCTGATTGAGAATGGCATCTGCAAATGACTGGGGGTTGGAAAAGGAGAGTAAAAGGAGAGTAAATACGGGGTTCAGGGGCTGGGGAGACGGCTCACTGAATATACTACTTGCCATATACGCATGAGATCTTCAGCACCCACATAAATGCTGGGTGAATGGGGCAGCCGAGCCTGCCTGTAATTCCAGCCCTCAGAAGCTGGACTCTGTTCCCCCAGAGTAAGCTGGGCAGCGAGACTGTATTGGAGAACTAGCTCCAGGTTCAGTTAAGAAACCGGTTCTGCCTCAATGATCACACATGCCCCGGGACCTGTTCACACACACACACACACACACACACACACACACACACGTATTATAGTAAATCTCCAACCCCAACAAGCCCATGCAAAACCACACAACTCAGTTATAATATTTATAAGCTACACACCTAGAGTGACAGATCTACCACTTGACTAATCTGTTCCCCAGCTATGAGATCCCTTGCTACTTGCGGCTTCTCCAGGCCATGTGGTTCTGCTTCATCTTCCTTCTACCTCTTCTTCCCCTCTCTCGTTCCCTACTCTTCCCCAACTCTCTAGAACCTCCAGACCCCTTTCCTTCCCCAATCACAGGCTCTGGCCTTTATTTGACCAGTTAAAATGGGGAGAAGGTTCACATGACATCACATGAGTACGTGATCCACTCCTCCTCTGGGCAGCCCCTCTTGAGGAAGCAGAATTAACATCAGAATACAAACAGGACCCGGAAACCCACAACATTTTCCCCTTTTTGTCCAATTAAAAGGCTCTTTGCTTTCAGATATAAATTGAGCATAACCATTACAATTATGTAAATTATAAAGTATAAGACACACTTAACACCTAGTCTACCATATTTGTCAATTTAGATAAAGCACAATACCATCTATCCTAACTTTATAAGCTTAGAATTTTATACCTGAATTATGTTTTGGTTTTAGCTTTAAAAAACAAAAACAAAAATGACTGGTTCAGATATGGGAGGAGATGTGGGAGAAGTACAAAGGGTCAGGGATTTGAAAGTAGGTGTGTAGCAATGGGGGAGGGGGAACTGAGAATAGCCACTAGAAAGTTCCAGATGCCAGGGACCCAAGAGGTTTCCAGGACCCAACAGAGAAGACATTAGCCAAAAACCCAACAAAGGGGAGATAGAACCTGTAGAGACCATATCCAATGGATAGGCATGGCCCCTGTTTGAGGGATGAGGCCACCCACCCACCTCAAAAATAATAATCCAGAATTCCTCCTGTCAAAAGGAAATAGAGGGACAAAGAGTGGAGCAGAGACAGAAGGAAAGGTCATCCAGAGACTGCTCCACCTAGGGATTCATCCCATCTGCAGACACCAAACCCAGGCACTATGGCTGATGCCAAGAAGCACTTGCTGAATAGAGCCTGGTATAGCGATCCCCTGAGAGGCTCTGCCAGAGCCTGACCAATACAGATTCGGATGCATGCAGCCAAATGTCCAGACTGAGTGTGGGGACCCCAATGGAGAAGTTAGGGCAAGGACTGAAGGGGTTTGCAACCCTATTGGAAGAATAACAATATCAGCCAACCAGACATCCCAAAGCTCCGAGGGACTAAACCATCAACCAAAGAGTACACGTGGGATGGGGGGACCCATGGGTCCAGCTGGATATGTAGCAGAGGATGGCCTTATCGGGCATCAATGGGAGGGGAGCCCCTTGGTCCTGTAGAGGTTCGATGCCCCAGTGTAGGGGAATGCTAGGCCACTGAGGCAGGAGTGAGTGAGTGGGTGGGTGGGGGAGCACCCTCAGAGGCAGGAAGGGGGTAGGAGATAGGGGGATTGTGGAGGAGAAACAGGGAAAGGGGTTAACACTTGAAATGCGAATATATAAAATAACCAATAAAAAATAAAATTAAAAAAATAATAATGAAGGTAGAAGGCATAGCGTGACAACTGTGCAGATACTGGAGTGGTGTGACGCCTATAGGTGAACTGTGGGCAGAGCATCGGATCAGAGATGGCGCAGGGGAAATGGAGAGCAGGGCAGGAGGATGGCAAGGCCAAGTGAGGCCAATAAACACCTGATAAAGGAACCAGGTAACAGGGTAAAATGGGCCTCATACCCAAGTCCCATTTTCACTACTAAGTAACACCGTTGCCAGAGGCTGCATCTGCCAGCACAAATTATTGAGTCTGGCCTGGGTCTGCTGGCTGTTGCTCTGAGGAACCAGATGGAGGAAGACGTCTAAGGCTGGGCTCAGCTGATGGGAATTAATTCGGGAGCTAATCGGGAGCCTGGTGAGACTTTAAGGATAGAGTGATGTGTGGAATTGAGTTCGATTTAAGGACAAATTAATTTATGAGTCAGACACTTAGAGAGGGGATGCTGGGTTACACCAAAGCTAATTGAGAAAATCTTTCCAATACACTGTTTATTTGGCGTCTGTCTTTACAGGATGAGGCGGCAACAGGAGGCTAGGAAACAGGAATCAAGTGCTTTGGCTAGGAGGTAAGAACTTGGATGGGACACAGGGGTGAGGACAATCAAAGACGAGAGAGAACAGCTGCAACCCGTGTAAGCCGAAACAAGCGCCCAGACACAGGGCCTCCAGACATCACAGAACGGAACACACTGGCAGGTTGCTCTCCCTTACCCAGGGGAAAGATTTCTTTCTCTCCTACAGCTTAAGGAAGCCTGGAGGAAACTCCCACCACCCAGGGATGGCTCCCCATCAGTGATTTATCTTTGGAAATCCTTAGCCTTCTGCACAGAATGTTTCTGATTGGTAACACAGCCTTTCCCGTTAAGAATAGAGATGGCAGCACCAGCAAAGCATCCTGGGAAGGAGATTGAGGCAAGCTCATGTTTCTGATTGGTAACCAAATCCATTCCTTTAAGGATAGAGACTGCAGCACCAGCAGAGCATACTGGGAAGGAAACTGAAGCAAGCTTGGGAGTTGCTATCCCCACAGTCGGTCTGTGAATTTAAAACTCGTTTAACAGCGTCCGCACTGTAGCACAGGCTGGCCTCAAACTCACTACAATCCTGTCTCAGGCTCTTATGTACTAGATTACAAGCATAAGTCACCAAATCCAGTTTATGCATTACTCTTTTTTTTTTTTTTTTTCCCGAGACAGGGTTTCTCTGTATAGCCCTGGCTGTCCTGGAACTCACTCTGTAGACCAGGCTGGCCTCGAACTCAGAAATCCTCCTGTCTCTGCCTCCCAAGTGCTGGGATTAAAGGTGTGTGCCACCACTGCCCGGCTGCATTACTCATTTTTGTTTTTTTAAATTTACTTATTTTTATTTTCTGTGTATGTGTATGCTCCTGAATGTATGTAAGTGCACCTTGTGCGTGCTAGTGCCTACAGAGGCCAGTAGGAGGCATCAGATCCTCCAGAACTACCCCCAGGAGGTCATAAGCTCCTGTATGTGGATGCTGGGAACTGAACCAAGTTCCTTTGAAGGGTAGCAAATGCTTTTAATTGCTGGACCATCTCATGTTCCCCAGTCTTCTCTTCTTATCTAAGATTATCTGATTTCTAGTGTAAATAACTTTCTGGAAAAGGAAGCAAAAGTTCATTACTGGCTACTAACACCTACTCTTTTATCATGGCCCAAAGAATGGGGGAGGGGGAGGGGGCTCTGGGATAAAGACTAATAAATATGAACCCCACTTTGGGGTACACTGAAGACTTTTGAACACATTATTTCAGTCGGATGGCATCTTCCACGAGCCTCATTGGAGTATTATCTTCCTCTTATACCCAAGGGACTCAGTTCCCAGGGAGGCTTGTTCAGTGACTCGGAGACAGTTATGGTAACAGGTGGCATGGCTGATATCTTGCAGACATAGCCCTTAGGACTATCTGTCCTAGAGGTAGGAAGCAAGAACTCATAAAGGTGCCCAGCTCCTGCAACAAAGCAGCCCTAGCTTTCAGCACCTCCAGGACCTAGGATGTGAGGATGATAACATCATCAGTGAGGTAGAGTTACCAAGCCCTTACACAGCAAGCTTCCCTCTGATATAAATAGTCCAAGCTCAGGGACCAGGGGAGACAACTCCATCAGTGAAGTGCTTGCCTCAAAAGCACAAAAACTTACCTTCGAGCCCCAGAAACCGTAAGAAAATTCCTGACATGGTGATGCACACTTGTGATCCCAGAACTGGTAAGTTGTAGATATGGAGGCTCCCTGGAGCTCCTTGTTGAGCTAGTCTAGTCTAACTGGTAAGTTCCAGACCAATGAGAAACTTTGTCTCAAAGGAGGTGGATGTCCTCTAGCCTACACACACACACACACACACACACACACACACACACTCAGGGCAGGGGAACTGGGGGGGGGGGATGGCTTTGGTGCTGCAGCTGTCTGTGTTGTTTCTGCTTCAGTCAGTAACCCCTCAGCTGTACTCCTGTAAGTAACCCCAATAAATTCATGGTTCACCAAGTTGGACTTTGGTGGTGAGAAGGCTAGGCTGATTCCATGACAGGCTTCAAATTGGCAGTTTAGGAGACTAGACCTAAGTCTAGGTAAGCCCAAGCAAGTCTGTTACTAAAACAAACAAACAAACAAACAAACAAAAACCCCAGGCTTCAGGCAGCTAGTCAGAAACTGCCCTGCCCTCAGAGGCTGCCCTGCTACCTGGCCTGAGGCAAGGACAATGGTCAGCAGCAGTTTCCAGACTTCCCCAGCAATAGTTTACAGACCTCAGTTTCCAGCTCCCATGCCCCAGTAATGGAATGTCCCTAAAGATGGAGCAAGATAAAGGTCACCTACCCTGCAATCCCGTAATATGCTTTAAATTAGGCCTGTGAGCTCACTTGGTGCTCTCTCTCTCTCTCTCTCTCTCTCTCTCTCTCTCTCTCTCTCTCTGTGTGTGTGTGTGTGTGTGTGTGTAATGGGAGCCCTCAACATGCTGAACTTTCTGCCGAATAAAACACTCTTTGCATTTACGTTCTATTTGAGTCTGGGGTATCATTCTTTGCCCAATCATGGATCCTTACAGTGACATCTGTACTTTGGTCTGTCACAAACTCCCTGTGTGGGGTGAGTAGATGTGTGTGACAATTCCCCAGGAATAGTTTTGTCACACAACACCATTTCTGTCAGGCTCTTGTTTGTTTTTTTGTATAATAAAAAGAAAGTAGGTAGCATAATTGTCTTAGTCAGGGTTTCTATTCTTGTACAAACATCGTGACCATGAAGCAAGTTGGGGAGGAAAGGGTTTATTCAGCTTACTCTTCCACATTGCTGTTCATCACCAAAGGAAGTCAGGACTGGAACTCAAGCAGGTCAGGAAGCAGGAGCTGATGCAGAGGCTATGGAGGGATGTTCCTTATTGGCTTGCTTCTCCTGGCTTGCTCAGCTTGCTTTTTTATAGAGCCCAAGACTACCAGCCCACAGATGGCACCACCCACAAGGGGCCCACCCCCCTTGATCACTCATTGAGAAAATGCCTTACTGCTGGATCTCACGGAGGCATTTTCTTAACTGAAACTCCTTTCTCTGTGATAACTCTAGCTTGTGTCAAGTTGACACACAAAATTAGCCAGTACAATTGACCCCCTGACAACTTGACACACAAACACATCACTATTAAGCCTCAACCCTTACTTTCTTATTCATCCCCAAGATCTAAATAACTTTAAAAGTCCCACAATCTTTGCAGATTCTTATGTATTAACATTTTAGTCCCTTTAAAAATATCCAATCTCTTAGAATTCAAAGTCTTTTTACCATTAGAAGTCTCTTAACTGTGGGCTCCACTAAAAATACCTTCTGCTTTCAGGAGGGAAAATATATCAGGGCACAGTCACAATCAAAAGCAAAATCAAACTCCAACCATCCAATGTCTGGGATCTACTCACCATCTTCTGGATTCCTCCAAGGGTTTGAGTCACTTCTTCAGCTCTGCCTTTTGTAGCACACACGTCTTCTAGGCTCCAGATGCCTGTACTCCACTGTGGCTGCTGTTCTTGGTGGCCATCTCATGGTACTGGCATCTCCAAAACACTGCTGTCTTCTACTGCAACTAGATTTTACCAGGTGCCAAGCCTCACCTCCTTTGCCTGACCCCTTCAGTCCTGGGCCATCAATTGCAACTGAGGCTGCACTTCCACCAATGGCCTTCCATGGCCTCTCACAGTGCCCAGGCCTCAGCTGCTCTTCATGACTCCTTCATGCCTTCAAAACCAGTACCACCTGGGTGACTCTTACACATTACCAAGTCCAGTCACAGCACAAGGTACAACACTGGCTATCTCTGGAACGCAGCTTCTGTGCTCTCAGAAAACACTTCTCAGAAGATTTCACCTCAATGATGCTGGTCTCTTCCCAATCACCACCAATTTCCCAACTCCAGCTAACCAGCAGCAATAGTCCCAGTAATGCAATGGTTTTGCTTTAGTAGTTCTGATATCTTGTTTATCACAGCTGTTTCTTCAGCCCCAGCTAATCAAAACCACAGAATCTTCACAGTCAAAATAGCAATGGCCCTGATAAGAGTCTTTAATCTTCCCTCTGAAATTTCACAAGCCAGGTCTCCATCTTCTTCACTGTTCTCAACATTATCTTCCAAGCTCCTACAGAACATTCCACAGAGCTCTTAACATCCCAATGACTCTTCTAGCTCAAAGTTCCAAAGTCCTTCCACAGTCCTCCCCAAAACATGGTCAGGTTGTCACAGGAATACCCCACTACGCTGGTACCAATTTGTCTCAGTCAGGGTTTCTATTCCTGTACAAACATCGTGACCACGAAGCAAGTTGGGGAGGGAAGGTGTATTCAGCTTACACCTCCACATTGCTGGTCATTACTAAATGAAGTCAGGACTGGAACTCAAGCAGGCCAGGAAGCAGGAGCTGATGCAGAGGCCATGGAGGGATGTTCCTTACTGGCTTGCTTCTCCTGGCCTGCTCAGCTGGCTTTCTTATAGAGCCCAAGACTACCAGTCCAGGGATGTACCACCCACAAGGGGCCCTCCCCGCTTGATCACTCATTAAGAAAATGCCTTGGATCTCATAGAGGCATTTTCTCAACTGAAACTCCTTTCTCTATGATAACTCCAGCTAGTGTCAAGTTGACACACAAAACTAGCCAGTACAATAGTAAAGTATTAGATCACAACTACCATTGATTAGGACAAGACTAAAGCAGATTTTTAAAAAAATTGTTTGTGAATGTCTGTTCATGAATGTGCACATGCTCACCTCAGCATGTGCATGAGTGTGCATGTATTTGAGAGTAAGCTAGAACAAGCAAGAAAGATCATTTTTATGCATGCTGTGCTTGCCTCAGTGTGTGTGTGTGTGTGTGTGTGTGTGTAAGTCAGAGGACAACTTGCAGGTGGAGGGGGTTCCATTCTCTCCTTTTACCATTTGAGTCTCTAAGATCAAACTCAGGTCTTCAGGCTTGGCACCAAACATCCTTACCTGATGAGCTATTTTGCTGGCCTTAAAGCAGATATTTAAATGACAATATGTTGAGCAATTTGAAGAAAAATATTAAGTAAGGGACTGGGTGGTTTGAAGATATGGTGAAAATTACAAAGACCATCTTTGTGAGTCTCAAGTTTGGGAAATTCTAGGCTACAGTTGTGCCACTATCTCCGTGTAGCTGTTCGGAGTGTATGACAAATGCCAGGAACCATGTTTTCAGTTTGTTAAGACCAGTTGACTCCAGGGAAATTGTGATACACGTCATATAGTGAGATGATCATACGATTTCCAGTCACCCCAAAGCCCTGAGTTCAATCACCAGCAATGAAGAAAGAATGAAAGAAAGAATATAAATATAAATACGATAAACATTTTATATAATAAATAAATATAAATATTGTCTTAGTTAGGGTTTTACTGCTGTGAGCAGACACCATGACCAAGGCAACTCTTATAAGGACAGTATTTATTGGGGCTGGCTTACAGGTTCAGAAGTTCAGTCCATTATCATCAGGTGGGAACATGGCACTGTCCAGGCAGGCATGGTGCAGGAGGAGCTGAGAATTCTACATTGTCATCTGAAGGCACTAGGAGAAGACTGGCTCCCAAGTGGTTAGGAGGAGGGTCCCATTCCCCATCCCCACAGTGACACACTTCCTCCAACAAGGCTTCACCTCCAAATAGTGCCCCTCCCTGGGCCAAGCATCTGCAAACCATCACAGATGTAGTAAGTAAATATTTAAAAAAACAAACAAACAAATATAAGCTTCTTTCAGCATCCTAGATAAACTCCACAAGCCCAATGATCTCTTATGAGAGAACACAGACATAAAGTTGTCTACTGTAGAACTTCCTTTATTCAGAGCATAAAGACAGCAGGATAAACTAACCTATGGGGTGAGAGACTGTCAACATAAGAGGAGGGTGAGGGTGGTGACCGGAAGAGCCAAGGGGTATCTTCAGAAGAAGCTGTGTCGTTTGTTCTTGACTTGACTTGAGTGGCCACATGATGTGTTTACTGAGAATTCTTCACAATTTTTGAGCAGTATTATACTTGAATATTTTTCTTTTTATATGTATTATGTGGTTGGTATGCATGCATGTGTGTAAGCATACATGTGCATGCATGGATGTGTGTGTACAAGAATGTGGAAGCCCACAGTTGATGGTGGGTGTCTTCATTGGTCACTTTTCACTTTACTGAGGCAGTGTCGCTAGCTAGCTTGCCCCGGGGATTCATTCCTGCCTCTGCCTCCTGAGTGCTAGGATCTCAGAAGGCTGCTATACCTGCCCAGCTGTTGGGGGCTCTGGGATATGAGTTCAAGTCCTCACACTGGGATATGAGTTCAAGTCC
>JADRCH010000043.1:12130679-12149426 GCA_019843965.1 Rhynchomys soricoides | reverse complement strand
GAGTTCAAGTCCTCACACTGGGATATGAGTTCAAGTCCTCACACTGGTGAAACAAGTGCTTTGTCCACTGAGCCATTTCCTCAACCCTTATTTCAGTATTTTTCAACAATATAATATTTCAGTTTTAATGTTTATTTTTCACAGGATGAAACTTTTATATATGTAATTTCTGTACATTAGGAGTATAAGAGTAATCCTTTACAAATGGATCCAATTTTTCATTAGTCATTATTTGTTTTATGTATAGGAGTGTTTTCCCTGCATGTGTACCTGTACATCACATTTGTGCAGTGCCCACAGAGGCCAGAAAAGGATGTCATATCCCCAGGGACTGGAGTAACAGACCATTGTGAGCACTATGTGGGTTCTGGACTTGAACCTGGGTCCTCTTGGAGGGCAGCCAGCCAGTGCTCTTAACTGCTGAGCTGTCTCTCTACTCCCTGAGACTAATTTTTACTAGAAGAAATGACAAAACTGAAGCCATGTCTAATGTGGCTTCCAGGGAGGGTATGGAGGGGAATTATGCTTCAAATCCAGCCAAGAAGTTTTTTGCAATCTCTTTCAGCTTTGCATCTGATTGTCCAGAGATTTTTCCATCAACCCTGATATTGCTCACTAGGGATTGATGCTGGCTGAAAACATGAGACAGAAAAGCATTCTCCAACATTATGATCTTACAGGGCTCCAGTTTATCAAGACACCCCCTTTACAGTCATAGAGATAACAGCCCTCTGTGCTTCAGTCACCACAGGAAAACACTATCTTTGCTCTAACACCTCAGACAGATGCACAGCTTAAGAGTTGCTGCACAAACTATGCAATAACAGTAACCTCAAATACTGAGCTAACTCAAGCTTCATGGTACCTACAACCTGATTCGTGGTCCTTGATTAGATAACAGGTTCCACAAGGAATACAAACTAACTAACGTGGATGGCAGGGAGGATCTACTTAAAGACTATCTCCAAGAAAATTTGCTCATCAGTGGGAACACCTGGCAGAATTATTCTTTTCTGGTAAGAGCACAGGAGACTTAATGTCTGACAAGGACTTAATAGCATCTGTGGCCCCATGCTGTCTGTTAGATGGCTGGTTAATATGGTGAATATTTACAACCGAGTGTGGTAAATTTAGTTTATCTTTAATAGGACTGGTTAGCATGCAACTTATCTTTGGAGTGTTTTGGAGGCAGGGCTCCCTTAGCTAAATTCAACTTTGTGTGATTTAATGTGTCCTACACAAATCTGTTAACAAGTCCTTTATAACAGGACTAGGAAAATTTAAATCTGGCTCTCAAAAATATGATAGGCATTTTATCTCTTACTATGTAACAAATGACCACACGTTGACATTAAAACAACAAAAATCTGGGGCTGGAGAGATAGCCCAGTGTTTAAGAGCACTGGCTGTTCTTCTAGAGGCCCCCAGTTCTTGGCACCTACATGGGAGCTCACAACCATCTGTAACTTCAGTTCCTGGGGGTCCAATGCCTTCTTCTGCCCTCTGCAGGCACTGCTTATATGTAGTTTGTATATAAATGCAGGCAAACACATTCAAACACATAAAATAAAAATAAATAAATATTTAAAAACCACATCTTACTATCTCACAGCTTAAATCTAGATATGGTGTAACTGAACTTTCTGCCCAAGATCTCATGTAATTAAAACTAAGGTAGTGGTCAGGGCTTCAGTTCTTGACTTAGACTCTGAATCACAGGTTTTGGAATAATACATTTTATAGCAGTTACAGGTTTGAGGTCCCCTAGCTTTCCTTCAGACTGATAAAGATGATAATGTACAAACCAGAGAATAACCCCAAGTCTCTGATGTCTCCTTCAACATCTTCGGTTTGGTTCGGTAAGGTTGATTGGTTTGTGCTCTTACACTCCCAGCTGGGATGTCAGATCTCTGTAGATAGGAACCTCATGGTTTTGGGTTTTGTTTTGTTTTTTTTTTATTTTTTTTTTAATTTTTAAAATCATTCTGCAGGACAGAGCACACTGCTGGCTTTTAGTAGATAGCACTGATAGAAATCAGTTGTCTTCTTTTTCACACCTGTCTATGTCTAATTTCCCCAATACTTTGGTATATATTATTCCTCCATCCACTGTCCAGAAGAGCAGGATTTCCCTCGGCTGAAGTAGAATAGGATGAAGCAGTATCGGAGAGGCCAAGTTCCATGCTCAGTTCCCCTAAGATCCACATCGGGAAAGTCCATGCATGCTCAGGTACTGACTACTAAACGCTACATCTGTACACATGCTAAAGGATCTGTGGCCAAGCCTATAGCTAAACCATCCTTGATGAAGGCAGCTTTTTAATAACAACTTGAAAAGAACAACACTGGTATATTTAAGAAAAAATTCTGTCCTGCCACTCACTGGCTGCAGCACTTGGGGAGAGTGGGCTCTATACCTTGCTAGGGCAACACAGTAAAGCTGACCCTGAAGGTGTAGGGGTGGGAGAATTGGCCCTGAGGATGTGAACAAGGGAGAGCTTACTCCTCCGGAACCCTACCCCAACTCCTGGTGTAGTGCCTGACTAAACCCCAGAAACAGAAAGACCACCAGGAGTCGAATCGATGCACAAGTAAGAGGGCTTTAATCAAAGCAAGCTAGCTTGGACCGCCACAAGATGGCGATCCTGTGCTCCAGGGAAAGGGGCATTTTAAAGGCAACAATCACAGGTGGGTGGTTAGGGAGTTTCCATAGTAGCGAGAAGCTGATTGGCTGTAGGCAGGAATGCACCCTCTGCGGCTTGGCCCCAGTCAGTGGACAGGGTGGGGATCTTAACATTCTGCTCGATGGGCAGGTGGGTCATTCTGTTCAGTGGGCAGGTGAGTCATTCTATTCAGTGGGCAGGGAGTCATTCTATTCAGTGGGCAGGGAGGGGACCTCCCCGGGACATTCTGCTCCTGTGGAAGTCAGAAGTTTAGTTTCCCAGGCCCTTAGTTTGACCCATATGGCGTCTGGAAAACAAAATGGAGTTAGCAGTGTTGTTTTTAGCTCCACACTGGCTAAGGTGCAAAGTCTAGGTGTGAGAAAGAGTCCCTTCTTCCCCACACTGTAGCAGGTAGGAGAGCAGCTGGCCCAGTCCCCTTGCTCTGACAATAAGACCTAGCCCTGGTGGCACAGTCAAAGGAGAGCTGGTGGGATCCAGAACAGTGAGTTGGCCCACTCCTGCATCTATTTCATGTGTGAACTGCTAGAGCACATGGAAGGGCCCGTCCTGCAGAACCAAAGCTACAGGTTCTCCGTGACACAGGATATCTGAGAGGAGTCCTGGTGAGAATTCAGTATTGATAATGTAACAGAAGCCAAAGGCCTCAAACTGGCAAAAGGGTGTACTATGCAACACACCATGACACAAGCGAGTTTTTTTAAATATAAATTTTCTCTTTCTTTTTTAGTTTTTGTTTTCTTTTAGGGGGAGGCTGCAAGGGTGGAGGGCAGATATGGAGGGATGGGGAGATGAGTGGGATTGGGGTGCTCGATGTGAAACTCACAAAGGACCAATACAAAGGGTTTTTGTTTTGTTTTTTTTTTCTTTTTTCTTTTTTCGTTTTTCAAGACAGGGTTTCTCTGTGTAGCCCTGGCTGTCCTGGAACTCACTCTGTAGACCAGGCTGGCCTTGAACTCAGAAATCCGCCTGCCTCTGCCTCCCAAGTACTGGGATTAAAGGCGTGCACCACCACTGCCCGACTTTAACTTTTTTTTTTTTTTTTAATTTAGGGAGATGACTTTTCAAAGAAAGAGATTTATTTATTTTATGTATATGAGTGTTCTATCTGCATGTACACCTGCATGCCAGAATAGGGCATCAGGTCATATTACAGATGGTTGTGAGCCATCATGCAGTTCCTAGGAATTGAACTCAGGACCTCTGGAAGAGCAGACAGTGCTCTTAACTGCTGATCCATCTCTCCAGCCCCAATAAAACATTTTTTTTTGTGGGTTGTTTTTGTTTTGTTTTAAGAAACAATTCTGGTAATATCTTTGCTGTGTAAATCTTCCATCTGCCCAAGTGGTCAGACGTGAAGTTTCCTATCTCTGTTTAAATTGTTCAAAGTGGCTTCTGGTCTGGGCCAGTGCCGTGAGCAGACCTTGGGCACAAACACCTCGGCCAGTCACAAAACACCCAGAGGAAGCTCTTTTCCCAGGCACTCTAACATGCCCAGGATCATAAGATCAGATGTGAGGAGGACTCAACATCTATCCCAACACTGGGAATAACTGGGACCAGTGGGATCCAGGGAACCAGGAACCCCATCAGACCAGTGGCAAGGGTTCCTTCTGGTCTGGGCCTTTGCCCAGAGCAGACCTTGAGTGCAAACTCCTCAGCCAGTCCCACAACACCCAGAGGAAGCTCCACTCCCAGGTGCTCTAACACATCCAGGATTCCAGGATCCCAGGATCCCAGGATCCCAGGAGCTTGGTCACACCAGGATCTCAGGGTCACAGAGGCAGCTTGACTCCCAGGAGCTCTGTCACACCCAGGATCTCAGCATCCCAGAATCACAGGATCCCAGAGACAGCTGGTCTCTAAGGAGTTCTGACACAACCAGGATCACAGGAAGGACAGGCTCCAGTCAGATAAAGGAAGGGCAGGTAGCACTAGAGATAACCAGATGGCAGGAGGCAAGCACAAGAACATAAACAACAAAAACCAAGGTTACCTGGCATCATCAGAACCCAATTCTCCCACCATAGCAAATCCTGGATACACTATCACACGGGAAAAACAATATCCAGATCTAAAATCACTTCTCATGATGATGATAGAGGACTTTAAAAGGACATAAATAACTCCCTTAAAGAAATACAGGAGAACACAGGTAAACATCTAGAAGTCCTTAAAGAGGAAACACAAAATTCCCTTAAAGAATTACAGGAAAACACAACCGAACAGGTGAAGGATTTGAACAAAACCATCTAGGATCTAAAAATGGAAACATAAACAATAAAGAAATCACAAAGGGAGACAACCCGGGGGATTGAAAACCTAAGAAAGAGATCAAGAGTCATAGATGCACACATCACCAACAGAATAAAAGAGATAGAAGAGAGAATTTCAGGTGCAGAAGATACCATAGAAAACATTGACACAACAGTCAAAGAAAATGCAAAATGCTCCTAACACAAAACACCCAGGAAATCCAGGACACAATGAGAAGACCAAACCTAAGGATAATAGGTATAGAAGAGAGTGAAGATTCCCAAGTTAAAGGGCCAGTAAATATCTTCAACAAAATTATAGAAGTAAACTTTCCTAACCTAAAGAAAGAGATGCCCATGAACATACAGGAAGCCTACAGAACTCCAAATAGACTGGACCAGAAAAGAAATTCCTCCCGTCACATAATAATCAAACACCAAATGCACTAAACAAAGAATATTAAAAGTAATAAGGGAAAAAGGTCAAGTAAAGTAAAGGCAGACCTATCAGAATTACAGCAGACTTCTCACCAGAGACTATGAAAGCTAGAAGATCCTGGACAGATGTCATACAGACCCTAAGAGAACACAAATGCCATCCCAGGCTTCTACACCCAGCAAAACTCTCAATTATCATAGACAGAGAAAACAAGATATTCCATGACAAAACCAAATTTACACAATATCTTTCCACAAATCCAGCCCTACAAATGATAATAAATGGAAATCATCAACACAAGGAGGGAAACTACACCCTAAAAAAAAGCAAGAAAGTAATTTTCTTTCAACAAACCCAAAAGAAGATAGCCACACAAATGTAAAAATAATATCAAAAATAACAGGAAGCAACAATCACTTTTCCTTAACACCTCTTAACATCAAAGGGCTCAATTCTCCAATAAAAAGCCATAGACTAAGAGACTGAATACGTAAACAGGACTCAGCATTTTGCTGCATACAGAATCACACCTCAGTGACAAAGACAGACACTACCTCAGAGTAAAAGATTGGAAAACAATTTTCCAAGCAAATGGTCCCAAGAAACAAGCTGGAGTAGCCATTCCAATATCGAATCAAATCAACTTTCAACCAAAAGTTATCAAAAAAGATAAGGAAGGACACTTCATACTGGTTAAATAGAAATATTTAAGGGGTAACTTCAGCAAGTGTTGTAGGTGTCTGATGAATCCCAGTGTAATGGCCTTGGGAAATGCAAAGAAATGTTGCTGTTTGCTCAGAGTGAAGCTAACATATCTTCAAGGGAGAACACTGGAGGTATTTGAATTTTATGTTCACATTAGGGAGGTGAGTCTTGTATATTTTAGAAGGCTAATATTTATTTTCTCTGAATTTAGTCAGGAGTTGTCAACTTATTTCTAGTTGAGTGTGACAGTAGTAATGTTTTCAAAGCCTACTGAAAACAAGTAACATTAAACGTGTGATTTATGAGATTAGGTTATGTGTGTTATTTTGATTGATGTCAACTTTCCTTTGTCATTTCAAAGGAGAAAAAATGAATGGCCTATAAAACTATAAGAGTTGATCTGTCAGAAATAATTTCCAATTGCATAATGTTTTTACAAAGTGGTTTAATTTATTTTAATCATACTTATAATGTGAAATTATAAGATTATGATAATATTGGCTTCTAGAGTTTTAACCTAGAAAATAGCATTTTAATTATTATAGAAATGTCTATAAGTAATTTCATAATTTATTACTTCTGTATTTAATTTTGGCATGTTTCTCATAATTCACCATTGTATATAATACTGTGATAGATATCCCACAGGTCATACATATTTCTGTCAACATAAATTCCTAGAAATATGTTTACTAGATAAAATTTTATACACAATTAAAAAAAAAAAGATAAGTTTACCACCTTATTCATAACTTCAACTTTTCCCATGATCCTCTGTACTCACAAAGACAACTGAGAGTTTACCAGCCTTTGGCTAGAGAGTGTCAATCAGTGAAAAGTTATCAAATTGTCAATAGAAATGTAATTACCATTAGAATGCATTAAGTAAAAAAATGTAAGTATTTTATGTTTAACAGATTATATTCTAACCTCAGACTATTAGATGAAGAAAAAACCTTTCACAATGAGCTGAGATCTCGTTCAAAGATCACTGACAGGTTTTTTGTTGTTGCTCTGGGTTTTTTTGTTTGGTTGTTCTTTTTGTTTTTGTTTTGTTTTTGCTAAATCTAATGGATAGTTTTCGCCTGAACTCAATAAAGCTATTCTTTGAAGAAAAAAAAAATCATTGTTCAAAGTGTAACCTGGGACCCGAAGGAGATTTAAGGATGAAGGTGTGTGTAGAAAGCAGAAGCCTGGGGTGTTTTATGAGTTAGTATGATCTCCTATTCGAGGTGGTTCTTTTGCGGACATTGGGCAGAACTAGACAAGCACTATTAAAGATCTGTCCCTTCGTCTGTCTCTAAGTGTGCAGAGTGATTTCACACTGGGAAGGCATGTTAGTCTCTAACAGTGTCAGAGGGTGTCCCTTAGCTCTTAGACTCAGCTAGAATCCCAATGCCACCGTGGCTTTGTTAATTATTCGCGCTTGTTTGTTCACTTGCTTGAAAACATCTTTCTGCTTAGCCCAGTTGGTTATTCAGGACTATGACTCAGGTAAGCTGTGAGGCCTGACCTTTTGGTTTCAAATCTGTGTGTAGGTATGCATGTTGTATGTAGATGTGTGTAGGTATGTACTGAGGCATTCTTCGGGAGCTATCCACCTAGGTTTTTTGATGCATTCTCTCTTTGTGAACTGGGGCTCAACAGTTAGGCTTAGCTGGCTGAAAATGAGCCTCAGGGATCCACCTGTCTCTACTTCCCCAGCCCTGGAATTCAAAGCATCCATCATCAGACTTGGACTATTCATGGTGTGAGGGGGTGGGGGTGGGGAATCAACTCAGCTCCTCAAGCTTGCTAGGCAGCACTTAGCTAATTGAGCCAGCTAATTGAGTAGCGCGTGAGTTCAAATCTTGAGTTTGCTACTTCTTAAACAGGTAAACACCAGCAGTTTTTTCATTGCTCTAAATTCCCATAAAATAAGGGGACAAGAAGGCTGTACCTCAAAAGAGAGTCATGAAAATAGACCGAACCAAGCTATGAAAGGGCATGTCACAGGTATTCTGCAAAGGAGTGTGATGAACACAGGTGAGGGAAGACCAGGCTTCAAGACCTGCCAGAATCTAACCCACACTTGCCAGAAGATCGGGTCCCTGTGGGGGCGTGGACTGCATCGGCACCTCTGCCCAGCCGCAGCTTTTCTGTGGTGTCTTGTTCCAAGTTCTTTTTCCTTGCTTCGTTAATCTGGCCCCCTTCTCTGGTGACTGCTCACAGAAAACATTCCTAGAAAAACCTCAGGGGAACAACTTCTTTTGTGTGCCAGGGCAGCAGACAGTGGGTTGTGTTGGCTGCTACAGAACTCCAGCCTCTGGGAGTCTGAGGAAGGGACAGGGAAAGTCAATCAGGATCAATTGACTCCATAAAGCGGCTGCCAGGACGCGGTAGGTAGAGTCAGAGGATAAGGGAATCCTTACGGCCTCACATACGGCCTCAGTCTGGGCCGAGGCACATTCTCTCCCTTTTCCCCATCTGCGTTCCTAGACTGGTCCTACAGGCAGCAGTCCTCACAGCTTTGAAGACTCCAGCCTCAGGGGAAGTCCTGCTTCTGTCCTGGCTGTGGGAAAGAGAGACATTCGGCAGGCAAAAAGAAAGAGGCCGTCTGGAGAAGCCCGAGGAGACCTCAGTGAATTGTCCCAGTGACTCTCCAAGCTTTTATTTATTGTAAAACAAACAAACACAGAAACAACCTAACAATACGAAATAGAATTTTTAAAAGGAGCAAAAGACTGAGCCATGACACTCAGTGTTTAATTGATTTGGCTACAAGGTTAGCTGCATGCAACCTGTGTCTGTCTTTCTTTCCTTCTTTTGTTTTCTTTTTTGAGACAGAGTGACTAGGTAGACCAAGCTGACCTTGAACTCATATCTGTTTGCCTGACTCTGCTTCCCCAGAGCTGGGATTGAAGGTGTGGGTCTGCAAATCCTCTTTGTTTATTTATCTACTTTTAGGCAGGGTACTGTGTGTCTCAGGCTGGCTTGAACTCAATATGTGGCCAAAAAACAGACTTTCAACCAATCCTTATGTCCCTACCTACGGAAGGCTGGGGTAAGAGGAACAGACCACGCCTAGTTTATGTGATGATGGGGATTGAATTCATGGCTTCAAACATCCTAGGCAAACATTCTAGCAACTAGGCTACGTTCCCAGCGCTCGCTCACGCTCTCTCTCTCTCTTTCTCTTAATTTAACATTTAATATACTCCTTTTCCTTTTCTAGTACCCTTACACAGTGGTCCGCACCACTGTTATTTTATGTGAATGTGGTTTTTTTTTTCAACTGCAAATATCTCAGCCAATTTGATTCAGGCATAATTAATGACTCCTTATCCCTGGAGCACTCTTGTTCATGGCTGGGATCTTTGAGGTTGGGTCCTGGCAAAGCTGTGTGTGAAAGAGAGTCTGTTTTCTGGGCCCATCTGCATCAGAGGGAAGATCTTCTTTCTTCTCTGTGAGCAATGCAACCTGAGAGTTCCCTTGTCCTATTCTGATCCTAAGCTGCCCTCTGAGGCTGTGCTTTTCTAAAAAGTGGTACTATACATCTGATTTGTTCCTCTGTGTAAAAGCAATGTGTGTTTATGTAAGATGTTAAAACACAGAGAGAGAGAGAGAGAGAGAGAGAGAGAGAGAGAGAGGGAGGGAGAGAGAGAAAGAGAGAGGGAGAAAGAGAGAGAGAGGCCAAAGAAAATAAAAATGTTATATGCTGGTTATGGTGGTGCAGACCCTATAACCCTAGCACCCAGGGAACTTGAGGCAGGAGAATTGCCAAGAGTTTGAGGAGTCCTGTCCCTTCTTTCCCTCTGCCTGGGCTACACAGTGAGTTCCAGGTCAGTTAAGGTTACATACAGAGGCAGCATTGCTATCAGGTTTATCTGCCACTGTTTTGAAGCCATTTCTGTTCCAGGTCCCTCCCTTTCTTCCCATACACTGCCAACCACCTCCCCAGTTCATTCTGGAGCTGACATGTCCCATATGAATGATGGCAGAATGAAGGACTTCTAGGAGAATGAGCTGAGGTCCTGGGACTTGTTAAAAACACACACAAGTATACACAGAATACCACTCAGGGGCTTGAGGGCAGTCAGTTCAATCCACAGAGGCACCCATAGCTTCATATAACTGGAGTACTTCATATAACTGGAGTATAGGGGGGGTTTCGGGACTGGTTCAATCTACTATTTCAAAAATGTCTGTAAATATCTTAGAAATGTTTTCTTTCTAACCTTTGTACTCTGTGTTTGCACAGCATTAATTTCTTCTTCAGGTCTACTCTTTTTATAGTCTACATGGCTATTTTTTGCACTTCTTCTGAGGCTACTCACTGCTATCAGGAAATGGAAGCATTTCTGGAAATTTCCTTTAGGTCATTCTGGTTCCTGTGGCCAGTGATAGAACTCCTTTTTTATTTCTAGAAATTACTGAGGCTGCCAAAAACACCACACACACACAAACAACCAACAACAACAAAAATCTTCTAACTGTAGACTTCACCTCATGCTTGTTGCCCAATTAGAAATTAAAACAGCACTGGTAGTGGTGGCACACACTTTTAATCCCAGCACTTGGGAGGCAGAGACAGGCAAATATCTGTGACTTTGAGGCCAACTTGGTCTACTAAGCATGACAGACATGGCTACACAGAGAAACCCTGTCTCAAAAAGCAAACAAGCAAACAAACAAAAATAAAATAAAATGAAAACAAACAAAAAAAGAAAGAATTAAAACTGAATATATTTAAAAATATTTATTAAACAGGTGTGGTGGAATACAACTTTAAGCTTAGCCCTCAGGAGGCAGAAGTAAGCAGAGCTCTGTGAGTTTCAGGCTACCCTGGTTTACATGGATGGTCCAGGCCAGCCAGGATAAGACCCTGTTTAAAAACAGATCTAAAACAATAGCGCCTTCTCTCTAAACACAAAATAATATGCATTACTTCATTAAAAATACTCAACATTGGCCTGGGAGTGCTGTTCAGCGGCAGTGTACCTATCTAATCAGCATAGGGCCCTATAATATAAATACCTATTTTATAAATAGATAAAAATAGATTAATTGGGACTGGGGAAGTGGCTCAGTAGGAAAGAACACTTGCTAAGTAATTATGAAGACCTTAGTTCAAATCCCCAACCTCCACATAAGCTGTGCAGGGCCACCAGTGCTGGAACCCCAGTGTTGGGGTGGGGGAAGGGCGGATTCCAGAGCTTACTGGCCAGCCTAGCTACAAGTTCCCTGAGAGAAGCTGTCTCAAGAGAGTAAGATGGAGAGGGACAGAGATACCCCATGTCCCATCCTGATCTCCACATGCATGCAGAGACTTGCATGTAGTGGATGAATGTATACACACAGAGTACAACACACACACACACACACACACACACACACACACACACAGAGAACACAACAAAGCCACTTCTCTTTTTTTCTTTTCTTTTCTTAGCAATCATTTCTTTTTAAAGTAATACTGTTACTAATTTTCTGAGCCATGGTGGTGCATTCCTTTAATCCCAGCACAGAGGTAGAGACAGGCAGATCTCTGTGCATTTGAGGCCAGCCTGCTCTACAGGGTGAGTTCCAGGATAGCCAGGGCTACACAGTGAAACCCTGTCTTAAGAACACAAACACAGGGCTGGAGAGATGGCTCAGAGATTAAGAGCCCTAACTGCTCTTCCAGAGGTCCTGAGTTCAATTCCCAGCAACCACATGGTGGCTCACAACCATCTGTAATGGGATCTGATGCCCTCTTCTGGTGTGTCTGAAGACAGCCACAGTGTACTCATATACATAAATAATTAAATAATTCTTTTAAAAAAAGAAAGAAAGAAAGAAACGCACACAAACTGTTTCAAGAATGTCCAACAATGGTATCATAACTACCTTCCCTATTCTCCCAGATCTGCTCCCACGGTGCTACTGACTTTTTTTGTTTTCCATAGAATATTTTTTGCAAATCTCTTTTTAGGTGTTCCTTAGTCAAATAGCCTGCTTCTATCTCTAATGACCAGTTGATTTTCATGAAAAAAAAATTGAGCCTCACACTAATACATCAATCATCTTAAGAGAATTATGGATATTCTCTGATACAACGTATCTATAACAAGCACACACTATAAAACTACATGAGATAGTTGCTTTAAAAAGATTTATTATGTGTATGCTGTGCCTGTGCGATTGTGTGCAGGTACCCTTAGGCCAGGAAAGCAGGTTAGACCACCTGGAGCTGGAGGAGTTACTGGGTCTGAGTTGTAAGCTGTCTGATGTGGGTGCTGGGAACAAGATCCTCGAAAGAACAGTACTTGCTCTTATCCTTTGGGCCATCTCTCCAGTTCAGGAGGTAGTTTCTTAAGGATGTGTTGTAAGTTGGAATTTGAAATCATGAGCTTATTTAAGCCCAATGGGCTTGTTAAGCCCTCATGCTCAAACGTGAAGTAATGATTCACTGAGCAAACAGGTCTTTCAAGGCTGACATCACCCAGATATTACATTCATTAATATCACCGTTAATCTCAGCAGAAAAAAGACATTCTTACCTTGCTTCAGAGTTCAAAATTTCTTTGGAGAGTTTTACATTATTGGAAATACACGGTTAACTGTTTTCCTTAAAGATCTGGGATTACTTAGCTTGTTTTCAAGAAAGTATCTTTCATATATTCAAGCCAGAGTGTCATAAGTGTTTCTCTGTAATAAGTGGTGTTTGGTGGAGGAGGAGTTGGCTCAGGCAGTAAGAGAGCTTACTGTGCAAGCATGAAGACCTGAGTTCTGATCCTCAGCACCCAGTTAAAGGAATTTTTTAAAATGATGTTTTGTGGGCTGGAGACACAGCTCAGCAGTTAAGAGAGCACTGATTGCTCCAAAGGACTCTGGTTTCCTGCCCCTGCATGGTGGCCTATGACCACCCATATTTCCAATTTCTGGGGCTCCAGCACTCTTCTGACCTCTGCTGGCTCCTAGACATACATACACACACACACACACACACACACACACACACACACACAATTTTAAAAATGTTATCTGAAGATACATGATTTATTCCATTTACAACTCAATTACCAAAACATTTTTTCAACCATATTCCATCACTTTGAAGCAAGTGCTTTATAAAATAAGAAAAAAGAGCTGGGCAGTGGTGGTGCACACCTTTAATCTCAGCATTTGGGAGGCAGAGGCAGACAAATCTCTGAGTTTGAGGCCAGCCTGGTCTACAGAGTGAGTTCTAGGACAGCCAGGGCTATACAGAGAAACCATGTCTCAAAAAAAAAAAAAAAAAGAAAGAAAAAGAAAAAAAGAAAGAAAAGAAAAAGAAAAAAGAGAAGAAAGAAGAAAAGAAAAAGCAAAAAAACGCCATTTCTATAGAAATGAAAGGTAACAAAAATAAAAAATATGCATAACCTTTTTAAAAGATTTGTTTTTATTTTGTGTGTATGAGTATTTTGCCTGCATGTGTGTTGAGTACCACACTAAGGGGGCCTGAAGAGGTTATTGGATGGCCTGGAACTTGAGTTACAGGGCCATGTCCACACCCTCGAGGATCTTTATAATTTGGTACTGTGATTTGTTTTGTTGTAGCAAAGGTTCATGTCGAACCGGCTTGCCTCAAACTGGCTGTGTAGCTGAGGATGACCTTGAACTTCTGATCTTCTTGCCTCCACTCCAATACACTGAGATTCATTCCATCCATGTACCACCCCACCCAATTGGTTATGTTGTCTTAGTGACAGGCAGTTTTGTTCACCTTTTGTATCATGAGATTATTATACAATAGTTTTGACGGTGGAAATTCTCTGAAAGGGTCCCAGAGACACTAAGGACACAGACCTCCTAACTAAAGTAGTAAATGGAAAAAGTGAATTTAGGAAGTAGTAGTTGCTGCCTTTGACTTTTAGTAGCGTACTACTGTGTGGTAGTCAGAGTATGGAAGCTCCTCTGAGGCTACTCAGTAAACCTTTGAAACCTTTGATATCTAGTGGCTGATACTGGTGTACTATTTGGGGACTTGGGGAACAGGTCTTATTTTCCTTCACTAAGTGTAAACCAGGTGACAGAGCTCATGAATACTTAAAACTGATGTCCCATGAGGCTTAGACAGTTCACATCTTACACTTCATTGCCCTCAACACCTGCCCTTGCAAGGCAGGGTACTTCCAGCTTCCAGGATAGTCGTTATTGCTAAGAGGGTAGGGCTCCACACAGGGAGATGTGGGAGTGGACCAAGGCACAGAGATATCAGAGCGTCTGACCACACAGGCAGGCCTCAGGCTGGTCTCCAGTAGTAGGAGAGTGAGGAGCTCTGTAATCTCTTCATAGCCTTGGCAGGCCCACTGGCTTTAGCCTGCCACAGGTTAAGCTTTCTTTCATATTTTTTCCTTTCTAGAATATTTCCAGTATCCTCACTTTAAAATCGCCCACATTTGTTGTTTTGGATAGCCACGAAAGTAGACTCCACCCACTCTATTCTTTTCTAAGCTTTTATTCTTGGCATTACCAGAAAGCATCCTCCCACCCCCAAGGCGTCCCTGCTCTACTCTCCACCCTGGGGAAAGTACAAAGATGTGTTCAAACTACCTGCTCTGAGCCCGCTGTTGCAAAAGGGAAAACTGATAAGGGCTCTTGGCTCAGGGTCTAGGATCCTCGTCTTCAAAATGAGAGGGGTATTGTTCGGTAAAAGACGGACACCCGTGCTTGATGGAGCTGGGAGAAGGGGGTTCTAAAAGCTAGCCCAAGCTCTCTTCCTGTTTGTACAGGCTGACAAGCTTTCACCACAGAGCTTCAGTGTTCTCAGCTGACACACAGCCGTAAGATCTATCATGGGACCTTGAGTAGCCTAAAAAAGGAGTTTGCTGTGTAGAAACCAAGAAAGCTGGAGCTGTATCTTGGAAAGCGTGCCTCCTGACTGCCAGAATGCTCCTTTGTGGTTAGATGTTCTTGAGGTGGAAGGCAAGCTATTCCAGTATGACAAAAACTAAGGCACTAGGGCATTTCCCACATGCACGTGCAGTAACAAAGGGTCTGAGGATCATGGGAAGACATATCCTAAAAGGGAGATCCAGTCCAGTTTTAAGCGTCTTTAATGCACCGATTTTGGGATTTACTAATTGTGTTTTTAAAAATTGTATGGCATTTCCTTTCCAGAATAAGGTGTGAGAGGCCATGGGGTCAGTAGCTTCCAGACATGGGGGTCAGTAGCTTCCAGACATGGGATTTGAATGCTCCCAGCCCAGGTTCTGTTGTTTCTGCTTCTGCCCCCAAATGACTTTAAAGCTACTCACCCTCAGCCCCATGCAGATCCCACTCAGTTCCCTCTCCTGTTAAAACAAGCTGGTTGGCTTGGGTAACTAGCACAGTAACAAATGTCTAACCCATCATTCTCAACCTTCCTAATACTGTGACCCTTTAATACAGTTTCTCATGTTGTGGTGATAACCCCTGACCATAAAATTATTTTCGTTGCTACTTCATAACTGTAATTTCCCTACTGTTGCGAATCGAAAATATGTGTCTTCCATTGGTCTTAGGTAACCCTTGTGAAAGGCCGTTCGACCTCCAGGTTGAGAACCGCTGATCGAGCTTGTCCTGGTGTTTGTCTCGTGGGATTCAGGAACTCAGGACCAGTAACTGTTTGAAGACCAGTGGGCAGCTGACGAATAAAGCACGTGACTACGTCAAGCCCCTTAGTTCCCCGGCTCTGATTCCTTATTGGATGCTCAGTCAAAGCCTATAACCGGTTACCCGGAGCGCCTTCCACCATCTAATTCCGCGCAAGCCTGGAGAGAGTTGGAGAGATCTCCCCAAGCGCGGGGTATCCTTGCCCCAGGCTGCCTGGCGCCCCAGCCACCTCTCAGCTGGAGGCGCCCCGCTCCCTCTTGCACGAGCAGTCGGAGGGGACAGCCCGCTCGGAGACGCGGCCTCGGCGCACTCTGATTGGCCTCCCGCATCCTCGTGACGCGCGACCCCGCCCCCGCCTACCCCCACTCCCCTTAGCATCCGCGTGGGGGAGCGTACTGTCCGGGGCTGAATGGGCGCGAGGGCGGCGCCGGGGGCGGGCTGGGGCGCGGGGCCCGGGGTTGGTGCTTTGCCAGCGCTCCCTCCCTAGCATGCGCACGGAGGCGGCGGGCGGCGCGGCGCGGAGGCCCCAGAAACCGCGAAGCCAAGCAGCCGCACCTGCCTGCCGAGGTACGTGGCGCAGCCCCCAGTCGGCGGAGCGGACACGGAGGAACCCAGGCAGCGACAATCCGCCTTTGCCCACTCATACCCCAGGCCCAGCGGCTCCTCCCCAGCCCTGCGACGCCGGACGCGCCTGCGAGGGACGCGGGCGGAGGGTCGCGGCCCCGGGCCGCCTACATGAGCATCCCCGGCGCAGCCTGCGCAGGTGTGGACGCGGCGCTGCGGGTAAGGATGACCCGCCCCGCGTGGCAGGTCCAGCTGAGTGGCCCTTTTCTGCGTCGCTTGGTTCTGAGATTTAATTCATTACTGGAACCTTCTGAGCCGGCAGAGTCGAATTGACTCAGTGTCTCCCTTGACTGCGTTGGGGAACATTGTGCAGGGTCACTAGTGGCTCCTGAACCCCCTTGGTGCATCCATGTGGGTAGACGTGCTGTGTGAAAGTGGGTAGATTTCTGCTGGTAGAAATTTACGGGTGACCTTCCCTGTCACCTCTCTGCGGCCAGTCCTGCGGAGGGGACACATTGGGGCGACCGTTTTGGTTTCTTGGAAATTTTAAGCTGTGGCCTTAACGAGGGGGTGCTGCGTTCTTTGTGCGCTGTTTTGTTTTTTGTTTGTTTGTTTTTGTGGAGAGGATGTTAGAGAACAATTGGTAGGACCCCAGTAAATCAAAGCGAGCTCTTGTCCCTACTCCACATCAGCTGGATGACCTTGGCAGACACTGATATCCTCCTATGGGGAGCTTGCTCTCCAGGTCCGTACTGGGAGACTTAACTTGCTGATGGCTAAGGTCTTTTCCACAATGGGTTTGTGGTTTTAACCATTTAAAATAAATCTGTCATTGACGAGAACTCTGAAGAATCACTAGCTGACTTGGAAATGAAATTTTTTCCGTCGTAATTCAGTCTTAATTCATGTATATGGCCTTTGCAAAATTAGGTGTCATTTACTTAAAAGATGGTTATGTGTTGTGCTTTTTCTGGGACCGATGGGTTGCAGGTTCCTTCAGCCAAGAACTGTGCTAGGTTTTAGACTCATAAAGGAAGGAGACTCACACTCATCTTCTGCACTCTGGTGTCTAGCCAAGCCTTCCCTTGGTTTATGACTGTAAACCCTCTTCTACCTGCAGATGGACACACATGCCAGAGCTGGGAAGAGGGATCTATATCTGTTGAATGATAGAACCCGAAAAAGCAGATTTTGGTTTCTTTTGTGTAATTCCAGATCCTGACAGCTCAGAATGGTTTCTAACATTGCTGGTTGCAGGGCTGGGAATCGTCTGACTTCCAAGTGTTTGGACAAGAGAGTATTAATATGAGCCTCCAGAACACTGTAATCAGAGTGCCAAGTCTCCTGACATCCAGGTCTGCTATGTGGTCGATGATGTAGCTGTAAGATGGACGTTCTTAGTTAGGGTTGATAGTATTTTCCTTGAGACTTGAAAAGGAATTGAGATGATTGGGGTTTTGATGGCTGTTTTTTGTTTGTTTGTTTGTGTTTTGACTCAGGGATATTATGTAGCTCAGGCTGGCTTTGAATTCACTGTGCATTCAAAGCTGGCCTTGAACACTGATCCAAGTGCTGGGATTACAGGCCTGTGCCAACATGCCTGGCTTAAACAAAGTAAAAGGGGGTGTGATGAGGCTTCAGGAAAATGGCGTGCTGGGGGCTGGCAGGAAATTCTAAAAGCACACATTTATGATGATTCTGAAAATGCATTCAGCTTAACTTACATTGGTAATTGCCAGGTGTTATTAAAATAAGTTAAGTGGGGAATGGTCAGGGGAATGGTCAAGAAACACCTGTCCTTGGCTTGCCTCCTCCACTTCTTGTTCCCTTACTGGGCTAGCCAATGTAGTAGAGCATTAGCAGCTGTCTCTTGGGAGATTAATGGTGTGCTGGGTAGTTTTTAATGTCAACTTGATACACGTTGGAGTTACATGGGAAAAGAAAAGATCAACTGAAAAAATGCCCTTGGCAGATTGTCTTGCAGGCAAGCCTGTGAGACATTTTCTTAATTAGTGACTAATTGGGGAGGGCCCAGCTCACTGTGGGCTAGTGGTCCTGGGTTGTATGAGAAAGCAGGCTTAGCAAGCTATGGGGACCAAGTCAGTAAGCTGTGTTCCTCCATGGTCTCTGCATTAGCTCCTGTCTCCAGATTCCTGCTGTATGTCAGTTCCTGTCCTGATTTCCCTCCGTGATGGACTGCAATGTGGAATTGTAAGCTGACATTAAACCCTTTCTTCCCAGTTGCTTTTGGTCATGGTGTTTCAGCAATAGAAACCCTAACCAAGACTCGTGGGACGTAGAAAGAGAGTCACCCTCCACATCTATCTAGCTCTGGAGGAGGACTTGATTCTGCTCTGCTTGTGGAGCCAGGAGGATGGTCATCACCCTCCAAAAGTGTGTTCATTGCTAGTCTAGCTGGGAAGGTTTGGCATAGAAACAACTGGGAATATAGAATAACAGCTGAGGATGGAGAAGCTGGGACTGGATCCGTGTGGGTGGCATGTGT
>JADRCH010000043.1:12074726-12130669 GCA_019843965.1 Rhynchomys soricoides | reverse complement strand
GCTGAGGATGGAGAAGCTGGGACTGGATCCGTGTGGGTGGCATGTGTTAGCAGAGGCATCCACTGGTGTGTGTGTGTGTGTGTGTGTGTGTGTGAGAGAGAGAGAGAGAGAGAGATTCACATGCCCAGTGTGGGAGGAAGTCATAAATATGGACGGTAGCTTTAGAGCTCTCCTGGGAGAGAAACCCAGGAGCACTCCCAGAGAGGGAAATAGTGGGGTGTGTGAAGGAGCAGGGGAAAAACCGAACAGAGAGGGGCTCACGATCAATCGATCGTTCAGTATTAGCTTACCTGAACACCAGACAAGGTTTGCTCCTGTTTAAATGTTGTGTAGGTACTTCTGAGCAGGTTGGTTAATTTCAGCACTTGGGAGATAGAGGCAGGAGGATTGGGAGTTCAAGATCAGCTGCTGCTATAGAGCAAGTTAAAGGTCAGCTGGGGTGTGGGAGACCCTGTTTGATAGTTATAGACACACAAACACACACACACACAGCACCAGTGCGATGGCTCAGTGGGCTAAGAGGCATGCTGCCGAATGACCTGAATTCAATTTTCAGAACCCACACCACACACTAGAAGGGAAGAACTCTGCTCTTGTCTGACCTCCACATTTAGAAATGTGTGTAGGGAAAAGTAGAGGCACCTAAAGTGTATTATGGAAGAAATTTTCATGTGAACATGTGCCACACTCAGATCAAGGACCTGTGTCATACCCAGTCAGTCACTGCCTCTCCTAGCATTTACCCTGGTCTGACTTGTTTCTCTCACGCTGTGGTGCATAAATGGAAACCTATGGTGGGTGTCTTCTTTTGTAAGCATTAAGTGGCAGAGGCCCTCCCCATGCTGCCTGTGGTTATGGCATGTTCACTGCCGTAGATCACAGTCAAAGTGGACACTGGGTAAGTTTAGTGTCTCTTATCTGTGATCAGTTGTTGAATGTTAAGCACCTTCCAGTGTTTGTCTGCCTCAGATAGTGCTGCCGTAACTTCTCTGATGCCTAGGTTTGGTAAAGCGTGCGTGAGTGTGTTTCTGGGAATCTGCTGACCAGTAGGATTACTGGGTTATGGGTTTATTACTCACTCTGAGGACCCCCCCCCCCCCGGGCGAAGCAATTTTATTCTAGTCTTAGAGTTAACCGTGGTGGAAGCTTCTCCATCCTCAATGATGGCAGCAGTTTCCAGATGATGGTGCTGGTGTTGCTTTTTCAGCAGGAAGTTTCTGCCTGGCCCTGTTCTATATGGCCTCAGGAGAGCAGTTCTACAGAGTCCAGGCTCTCCTTGGACCCTAGCACAGGGCAGGCTGAGCTCCAAAATCCTCTTGATGTGGAGAGTATCTTTAGTTGACTACTTAGTTTGATCTTAGTCTCCACCCAGCTTAATGCAAACAAACCTCTGCCCAGTTTATTTAACTTAGCTACAGGAAAAGTCTTTTCTGTACTTGAGTTTTTGAGCAATAAAAGCACTTTTACACTTCAGTTACAGCAGGGAATAATACCCAGGGGTGAATTTTTAGATCATAAACAAACTCCTATGCTCTGGCATTCTCTTTTTTCCCCTTCAGGCATAATACCATCTGGGGTTATAATAAATTAGTATCATGTGACTGGGTTGATAAGCGCAACAAACAGCATATAAAAGGTCTACTTTATGCATAATAAAGTTTTTTGAACGTTGAAGCCACTTTTAAAAGTGTTTTCAGGTAAGGCTCGTAAAACCCAGTCTTCCCTTGAATTTTGACTCCTGCCTCCCCTCCCTAGTGCTGGGATTACAGGCCTGTGGTACCATAACGTCTGGTACCATAAGACTATCGTTTTCATAATGGCCAGCTTATATATATCAAGAACCAAGCAGAGCTTGGGAGGGGCTGGCTCCCTCCTGGCTGTCCTGTCTCCTCTTCTGTCGCTGCTTTCTCATCCTCTTCTAGTTTGTTATTCATCCCTGTGTATTTTTCTCTCTCTTTATCTAAACTGGCAGGCGTGGAGAAGTTCAAGAGGACAAAATAGCTTCTGGTCGTCCCTTCTGTTTGCTTGCCATTTTCTGCAATCGAGATCTTAGTCATCGGGTGTTGTCTGATGGCAAGGGCTGCTGCTCTGGTTGTCTGTATGTTCCTTCTATTTGGGCACTCTCCAGTGGAAACAACCTGAGACATACCTAAAAAGGTAAAAAGAAGCCGGCAGCACGAGAGAGCTGGCTTTGTGGTAAGAAAGCTGGCTGCTTTTACAGAGAACTAGAATTCCATGCATCTAAGTCAGGCAATTCAGAACTGCCTAGAACTCTAGCTTCGGATTGTGCCATGCCCTCTGCCAGCCTCTGTGGGTGTGTGCACTCACATGCACATACCCACATGTGTGCTACACACAAAATTAAAAAATAAAAATAATGGCTAGCAAGTTGGCTCAGTGGGCAAAGGCCTCTGCTGCCATGTCTGACAACCTGGGTTTGATACCCAGGACCCACATGCTGGAAGGAGAGAACTCAGAAAAAGAGCTCTTCACATGCATGGTCTTCACTTGTATACCATGGCATGTATGCACCCGCACAGATACACACACACACACACACACACACACACACACTTACTCACTTAATAAAAATGTAATAAAATGAAAAGAATAAAAACATAAATTTTTTTAAAAAAAATAAAAAGAAACAGGTAGTTTTCTCTGGAAGAAACCAACTTCTAAACTAACACTCACCTGGAGCCCACAGCTTCTAGCCCTATGTAATTCAGTAACGAGTATTTTATAGTGGGTTAGTGCTACTCAGTCTTCAAAGTCTGCTCCCCGCTCTTATCCTGTAAACCACGAGAAGTCGTTTTCTCAGTCTGTCCTCAACTGGTGTAGAACTTACATAGACTACCTCATTTGATTTCACCACAGTGCTGTTAGCTTGGTACCATTACCTCTCCCATTTTATAAAGGAGGGTATTAAGCTAAAAAAGAAGTAAGAAGTTCCAGAGGGCAGAGCTAGGATCCAGACCTAGGCTTGGAGGTAGTAGATGAGGCTACGGTTCCCATGTCTTTGCAGCAAATAATGTATTCTAATCCCTCAGAAGATATCCTGTCAGAACTGATGATATTTGGGGGCTCCGTGGTCAGCCTTCTATCTCATACTGTCTCATGAAGGGATGTCTCTATCTCTAGTCCAGCCTCAAGAGAGGTTTCTTCAACATCCAGTTCCTCTTAGAAAAACCCCTCTTCCTCCTCCAGCATAATTTCAGCCACCATGGTAGGGACTGCTCATTTCTCTGTCAGTCTCAGCATACTGTCTCCTCCTGGGCTGGACCCTTCAGACATTGTCCTCAGGCAACTCCAACCAGGTAGGACCTGCTGTCACTACACTAGTGACATCTGCCTCCCAACCCCCTGCAGTTCCTATTCAGACAGTGGCAGAGAAGCACTCCTTCTTTGGAGGAGCCCTTTAAAAGATTCTCTGGCCCAAAGCTCTAAAACCTCTTGTATCACTTCACCCTAGTGCCCAGTATAGAACACAGCAAAAGCGACCCTAGTGCCCAGTATAGAACACAGCAAAAGCGACCACCCTGGGGAATAACGGCACTGGCAGTGCATGCACTGGTCTGTTTCTCTGTCTTTAATTTTTGTTTGTTGCTTGTTGTTTCAGGTAAGACCTTCTGAAGCAAAGGCTGAGTCTGTGTTACTTCTTGCTGTATGTCCAGATATGCAGTCCATGTATGATTAAACCTGGTATGTCTGTTTGGGAGCCTGCCCAAATGCTGGCTTAAAATCTTTTGCTAAATAAGATTGGGCTCCTCAACATTTTATAATTCCCTCCCTGAGAGACTACTGGTAATTAAATGTTGTTGGAGAAGGGGTGTCATTTTCTTCAGTGACATAGGGACCGATAAGTCGCCCTTAGTGGGGCAAGAAATACTAATTAAACTCAGTGGACTACTCACAGAGAGTAGGAAGGCAGGAAGGGGATTTGTTGAGAAGAAGAAGGAAGAACAGGTATAGAAATGACTAAAATTCATTATATAAATATACGAAACTGTCAAACATAAGTGTCTAAATTAGCCTTCGATTGCGATGAGGGCGCATCATTACAACCTCTTAGAAAGGACATTTAATTGGGGCTGGCTTATGGTTTAATCATAGCAGGAAGCGTGTCAGCATGCAGGCAGACATGGTGCTGGAGGAGCCAAGAGTTCTATATTTGGATCAGTAGGCATGAGAGAGACAGAGAGAAAGAGAGACAGACAGACAGACACAGACAGACCAACCGACCGACCAACCGACCCTGGGCCAGGCATGAGCATCTGAAACCTCAAAGCCTCACACCAACACACTTTCTCCAACAAGGCCGCATTTCCTAATGCTGAATTGTCATTCAAACCACTACAAGCTCAGTGACTCTTGACCACCCAGCGCCTGCCCAGGTTGCTCTCACCACTGTCCTGCTTAGAACCACTGAGTGGATGTTCTGGGGTCTGCCTAGTTGAGTCTTCTGACTACTGTCCCATAGGTCCCCTGGTATCAAGCCTCAGCACACCTCTGGATTACCCACATGTTAATTCTTTCCATCTGGAACCCACTCTGAAATCCTTCTTACCCCCGCAGCACCCACTGGCTCATCATGTCCTCTGGAAGGCCCCCCTCATTTCCTCTGATGGACTTGTGGCCCCTTCCCCATCAGGCCCACCATCTCATTGTCGGTGCTTTGGGTATTTGGGGGTTCTTGGTCATAATCATAGAGGAAAGGGATTATGCCCTATTTATTTTTCTCAGTTCCTGGTATGTAATATTTGTTAATTAAATGTTTATTTATAGGATTATAAACCTGGGCATGGTTGTTTATGCTTGTAACCCAGGGAGCCTGAGGTAGGAAGATTACATTGGATTTAAGGCTACTTAGTTAAAACAACAAAATAAAACAAAACAGAGGAATAGAGAGAATTGTTAAGAGAACAAAGCAAATGGCATGTTAGTGTAGACCAGCCCTTCCCAACCAAGGCTATGAGAAATTTAAGCCCTAATATCCAGAGGCAGCCTGTGTTATACATGAACCCCTCTTGTGTGCCTCTGGGAGGGTTCTGGTTGTCTGGTTATCCTTGGGACAATGGACAAAATTCCAGCCCTTTATAAAAGGGCTTCATCCTCTGTGGAATTTAGATCAAAGAAGGCTAACATAGACAGCTCAACCCTGTTTATGTAGAATCCATAAAGGCTGACAAGCTATAGATAAGAAGAGTGTTAGCAATGGCACCCTGCGTTGTAGGAGTCTTTCTAATCCTCTTTCCACTGTTAAATATTCTCTGACGTTTCTAACTTTGTAAAAACAAGAGTTCAAGGCTGGGGAGATGGCTCTAGGAGGAAAAGAACGAGGTGTGCAAATGTGAGGGCCTGAGTTCAGATATGGAGCACCTACATAAAAACTGGGTATGACTGCAGTCTGGTTACCTCAGTGTTGTTGATGGGTCAGGGCAGGAGGCTGGCCAGCCAGCCTAACCAAAACAGAAAGCGTAAGACAGACAGTAATAGAGAGAGACACCTTATGTCCTCCTCTGGCCTCTTGAAATATTTCCTAGATAAAGCAAATTAGTGTCCCTGACCACCGTTAAACCAGAGGGGGAGGCAGAATCACAGAGTAGAGCCCCCTCGGCATTCTCATTAAAAGACACAACCAAGTAGACAGGTGTTGGTGTGACTGGGTGTCAGCTCTTTGGGTTCAGCATCTGTTCTTGCTTCTGGATTTCTCAGGAAGTCTTTAATAGACACTTGACAACTGGGTCCTATCTAGAGGATATATAGTTTTCTTTATTTTATAGATATTTTATGTGTATGAGTATTTGCCTGCATGTATATATGTGTGCCATGGGCATGCCTACTCTTGCCAGAAGCCAGAAGAAGGCATCAGATCTCCTGGAACTGGAGTTATAGATGGTTGTGAGCTGCCTGTGGGTGCTGGAAACTGAACTAGAGTCCTCTACAAGAGCAACAAGTGCACTTGACCACTGAGCCATCTCCCCAGCTCCTACCTAGTTTTCCTACTAGCTAAGAGTGAGCATGGGTTGAAGTTTCATGAAGTAAACGTGGGAGGAGTCCTAGGTGCTAATTCATTTTCACCAACTCTGTTCTGACAAGCCTTATTCCTGAGGCACGAATGTGACCTTACCTAACTTACAATTTATCCTTTTCTCTACCAATGGCTACCGAAACAAGCAGATTTGATGAAAAAAACAAAAACAAAAAAACCCCAGGAACTTTACTTAGTTCCTAGGTGTGGTAGTTTGAATGAGAATCCTCCCCCGACCCCCAGGCTCATATATTTGAATGCTTGCTTCATCCCCAGTGGATGAAACTGTTTAGGAAGGATTGGGAGATATGGCTTTCTTAGAAGAGGCGAGTCACTAGAGAGAGGCTTGGAAGTTTCCAGAGCCCATGCCAGGCCCAGTCTCTTTCACTCTGCTTTCAACTTGAGGAAGAGGATGTAAGCTCTCAGCTGATGCTCCAGCACTATGCCTGCCTGCCACCATATGTCCTGCTATGATGGTCATGTTCTCACCTTCTGAAACCATAAGCAATTAAAGGCTTTTTAAAAAATGAGTTGCTGTGGTCCATTGCCTCTTCACAGCAATAGGAAAGTAACTAAGACACTAGGAATCCCCTATAAAGTTGCTTACTGGTTCACAAAGAGAAAAGAGCAACTGACTTACGCTACCTTAACCAGCTGTTCACGTGAGATGTCACCAGTGCCAGGCCAGGTGAACACCATGCGCCTCCTGAGAAAATGCTGAGAGAAAAGCCCAGCTCCCACTGTGCTGCTCTCGCTCAGTGCATAACTCAAATCTGGTCGTAAACAAACATCAGATGAACCCCAACTAGGGAACATTCTTCGAAACACTTGGCCTGTACTTTTCAAAAAATGTCAAGGTCACAAAAGATAACTGAACTGTTTTAGATTAAAGGAAGCCAAAGAGACATGACATTAGGACTCGTATGTGATCCTGGATGGTATCCTGGAAAAGGGGGAAAAATTTCTGTTTTTGTTCAAAAGCCATCACTTGAAGCTACTAGAGAACTCTTCCTGAGACCACTATATTAGGCTTTAGTTTTTAGTCAGGGTCCAGGCCCTCACATTGGTCATTATATTGTGCTCATGTAAGGAATGACTTTATTTTAGGAAAATAAAATATTTAGGGTGTGACATGCCTACAGTTTTCTTTCAGGCATTTAAATAAATTATGCATATTGTTTACTAATAGAAGGGCAGCACACACATCAACCATGGCGGCGGTTATCTGGGTGAAGGGTAGATGAGAATGTAAGTATCATTCTTGCAGTCTTTCTCTATGTATAAAATTGTTTCAGAAAGCAAAGTGGACATCTCTGCAGCCTCCAGCTCACGGTGTTCTGACACTGAGGACACAGAAGCTATGGCATGGCTGCATCTTTTGTGTGGCCACTGCTGCTCATTTCCTGTATTGTTGAGCGTTCCTCAGCATCTGTCCCTCCTGACCTCTGCAGGGAACAGAATGAAGACCTGGTCTCCGTTGGCCTTAGAGTTCCTTCTGCTATGCCCGCTATTGCTGCTATTCTAAGAGCTTCCTGGTTTGTGACTGGCCTCAAGGGCATCTGGTCAACCAGCTCCGACCACCCCTACTCCCCATTTCCTCATTTAAACTAGACCTACCACAGTTCTGTGAGAGAAGTTTCCTCCTCAGACTTTGAACACACATCTGTGCACTGTAAGATGCTGTGGTCCAGCCCTCGATAGTAGATAAAATACAAGCCACAGATCTGCCTATTGAAGATGGGTCTGCCCATGTTGGCATTGTGGCATACACTTGAGATCCCAGCCCTCAGGGGACTGAGCAGGAGGATCCTGAATTTGAAATCATTCTGGAGTAATGGGGAAGATACTGTCTCAAAACAAGACCTACAAAGCAAAAAAGTATCCCCCAGTGCCTTGAGAGAATCCTGAGTTGTATATTTCAGTGGAAATCTCACACTTCTAAAAGCAGAATATTTTTTATTAATTTTTGAGGATTTCATACATTCACACAATGTACTTTGATGATCCCACCCCCCAACTCCTCCTCCCAGACTTCTATCCTCCACACCCTCCAGACTGATTCCAGTGTGTGCTGCCCCCAACCCCAACATTTTAAAATTCAGTTTGAGGAACCTTTTGCACCTCCAGCTGGGTTCTCTGTGGAAAGGTAGTGGTGGGGGCCAGTTCTTGGATTCAAAGGAGGATCTCCAAGTTGAGGTCTGTAATGGTCTGTGGGTGGGTAGGCTCACGGGCCTCGAGCTCTCTGCAGCGTTCCTCTGAAACTGCCAAGCTCCAGTGGGCAGAGGAAGGGAGACTGTGATATGAATGTTTGTTCCTCTTTTCTACGTTTCCTCCCCAGTCCTCACTTGGCCAGAACTATTCCCTTCTCTTCCGTTCATGGCTGGCTGCCCTCAAGCCCAGCCCAAAGTAAACATTGTATTCTCTGTGTGCATGTTGGAACTTAAAAAAATCTTGCCCGCTCTTTCCTTTTTGGAGGTCTTTAGACTAACGTCTGCCATTTACTCTTGCTTCCCTTCTCTCCCTCCCTGGCCCCAACACTTTAGTGACCCCCAACTAGCCAAGCTATTTCCTGCCCTTATTTTGGACAAGTGAGGGCTCTAACCTCCCAGGAAGGAAGAAAAGCAATAGAGAGTTTTTGCCCAACCCTAATTTTTGCAACTAGAAAACTTACTTAGATGTGGGCCTTGAGTTGGCCCACATCAAATTGACAAATAGTTCAGCATTTCAACTCTTCTCTGTTTTCTGAGGAAGGTGGCAGTGCCAGACAGATCCAGTTGCTTTTGCTCCCAGGCCTGTCCCTACTGGTATGTGGGACAGCCATTGATTTGTTTGCCTGCGCCTCCCTGGTCTCACATTCAAGGGGTCTTACGTACAACCTGGACACTTAAGAAACATCCTGTGAGCTGGGAGTAAAGGTGCAGACCTTTAACCCCAGCACTTACTTGGGAAGCAGAGGCCACAGATCGCTGTGAGTTTAAGGTTAAGCTGGTCCATATAGTGAGTTCCAGAAAGCCAGAGCTACCCAAAGAAACCCTGTCTTTAAAGAAAAACAAACAAAAAAATTCCTAGACTTTAGCTGGGCTGTGGTGGCACACACCTCTACTCCCAGCACTTGGGAGGCAGAGGCAGGCAGATCTCTGAGTTGGAGGTCAGCCTGGACTATAGAGCAAGTTCTAGGGCTACACAGAGAAACCCTGACTCGAAAAAACAAAGACAGACAAATAGATAAATAGATAAGTAAATAAATAGAAACAAAGCGTGCAGTGGTGGTTGTGTTTGGATTTGGTGATGGTGGGTACTGGTGAACTTGGGTGCACTTGTAGGCTGATCCAGTTGCAAGCTGATGCAAGCTATGGTCATCCCTTCATGCGTCAGTCAGTCCCTTCTGCCAAGCAGTGCCTGTTAGGTGCCTTTTGCACAGTGGTGCTCTTTTGGGCTCTGAGTTCAAACATAGGGACAGAACTCTCACTTAGCAATCTCCTATGTTAGTGTGGAACTGATGTCCGGCGATCTCCAGTGCAGGGAAGTCAAGCAGCAAAGCAGATGAGCAGGTTGAGAGGTAATAAGCTGTTTACCAAGGGTCTTAATCGAGGAAGGCAAGAAAGGAGCCCAAGAGAGTATTGGGTAAGATATTGGAGAGGCACCATCTGTGCCCATGAGTCGCACCCTCACTTTGGAGGATGAATGTTTTTAGAGAGTATTCCAAGCGTTCAGAATTCATTGCCTTATATTTTAAACTTATGAAGAGCAGAGAATTGAGTGATGGTAATGATCCCCTTTACATCAGGGGGATCTCATTGGTGTGGATTAAAAACCCTCCATAGAGCTGGGGAGTGGTGGCACACACCTTTAATCCCAGCACTTGGGAGGCAGAGGAAGGTGGATTTCTGAGTTCGAGGCCAGCCTGGTCTACAAAGTAAGTTCCAGGACAGCCAGGGCTACACAGAGAAACCCTGTCTGGAAAAACCAAACCAAACCAAACCAAAACCTGCCTAGGGATCATGAAAGGTTAATTGGCCACCCTAGTAGGGTGCAGATTCTCAGAACAGTGGTTTTGTTCTTCCTGTATATCTTGGCTCAGCCTGTAGAATCTGGACAGCCTTCAGGCCAAAACCTGTTCATTCCATGTGTTTATCTCTGCTGTGGAAAACTTGCTTTAAAGGAGGATTTATTTTTAAAGCACTGTGCCCACATTGCACAAGGGAGCTTGCTTGAAAGTGGATGCCCTCATCTAATCCTGGCAGGTGTTACCTTCTGGGAACGAAGTGTAGGGATTTACATGCTTTATAGCCTCAAGTGGTTCTTGTTCAAGGTCTGGTTGCAAAACCCTGGCTGAGGTGATGGAGGGAGGAGTTGGAGGAAGCTCAGCAACAGCACTTTCTGTGGTTTTGTTGGGGGGGAGGAGGGGGCAACTGCTTACTTGTGAAAGTCGGATGACACCCTGCCCACCCTGTGCGCATGAGACAGGAAGGATGCTGTGGATGATTCCCCCTTCAGTGGTGACATGGGACTGAGAGACGTGAGGTGGGAAACAACGATCAATTGGACTTGGGAGTGGGTGCTTTCCTCCCACTGCTGTGCCCGGCTATTAGCCTGCCTTGTTCTTGTGTGTCTGTGTGCCATGTACCTGGCTGCCTATAAATGGAAGGTCCAACAGTCCAGTATTTGTTCAGTCCATGAGGTTGGATGTCTCTGCTGGTCTTCAGTATACACTTGAATCTCAAAGAAGTGGACTCTAAGGGCAATGAAGAATTGATAGCAAGGCAAGAGGAAACAGGCCAGGAGCCAAACCTTCCTTCTTCCAGGTCCTTACACAGGCTTCCTGCCTCAAAAGGTCTGGATTAAAGGTGTGTATTCAGATTCGAAGTGGATCTTCCCACTTCAAATTAAGCAAAATTCCTCACCAGTGTGTCCCATTTAGGAAGTTTAGTTAATTCCAGATATAGTCAAGTTGACAACCAAGAAGAGCTATCACAGTCATCAAAGGAAGTCAAGACAGGAACTCAGGCAGGGTAGGGACCTGGAGGCAGGAGCTGATGCAGAGGCCATGGAAGAGTACTGCTTATGGGCTTGCTCTTCTCGGCTTTATCAGCCTGCTTTTTAAATAGACTCTAAGACCACCAGCCAGGGATGGCAACACCTACAATGGGCTGGGCCCTTCCTCACCAATCACTAATTAAGAAACTGTCCTACAGCCCAGTCTTATGGAAGCACTTTTTCAATTGAGGCTCCCTCCTCTCAGGTGACTAGCTTGTGTCAAGTTACATAAAACTTGCCAGCACAGACTCCAACACTGCCTTCCTCTAAGTACCATTCTTTCTTGACCATTCTCAGGCATTTGCCCTTGCCCCCACAGTACCTAAGTCTCTGGGCTGAGCTCATTAGCTTCATGTGCCCAATTCACAGGTCAGCCCCACCCCCACCTACTTCTACTGGAATTAGATGCATTCGTGCAGTTATTACTAGGAAGTTTAAGGTGGACACTCAAGCCTTTTGCTCCTCTGTGGGAAGCCTATCCGCCATGCCATCTTTTCTCCAGTACAAGTTTACAAAATCACAAGTTGTCTAGCAGCTGTATCTTTTTCTGTGGGTGGGTAGTAACTGTGAAAGACCCCCGAATTGGGGAGACCCTCACTCAAGCCACGGGAAGACACGACCCCCCAATGACTCACAAGAAACTGAACTTGCTGCAAGCGCATGAGGTTTATTCGGGGAAGCAGTGCACTGGGCCGAGCTCATAACCCACATGGGGCAGAGGAGATCGACCCCGAGCAGCTGAAGTTAAGGGTATTGATAGGGAAAAACCACAAAGCAAAAGGGGGAGCAGGGGAAACATGCGTCATGGGAAAGAACAGAGGGTCTCAAAACAGAGGTCACTGTAACATTTTTGGTTGATCAACAGGATAGGAGTCAAGTCAAAACAACTACTTTTCCAAAACAATTTTCAGAACAGAGTTCATCATGACATTTCATGGTGGGCCTGTTTTTGGAACAAGGTAAAAACAACCATTCTCAGAACTGTCTAAGGGGGGTGAGTTAAGCCCATCTCAGGCCCCTGGGTGGCCTAGGGCTCTAGTGCTGAGTCTAGGGGCAATTTTCTTCCAGGGCCTTTCATTCCCCACTTCTTCTAGAGCATAGTTCTAATCCTAGAACTATAGTCTCCTTTTATTTATCATGAGCCAGTTCTCCCAATGCCTGGTACTGTTGTCTTAACATCAAGATCTGTACAGAAGTTACTAAGAAAACAATATGCAAAGAGTGTTTGTATGTTAAGCCAAGATTTGAACCAACCCTGATGGTTTTTTTCTCTCTTTTACTTGGCTAATCTTACTCTCACCTTGGCAATTGAATCTTTAACAACCCCAGAATGGTTTATATAAAAGTAACACTCTCTAGCTAAGGCAGCATCTCTTCTTATTTTATAGTACTACTTCTGATAACGGAAGTCAGTGATTTCTTAGGATGACCGATGTTTTTTGTAAGACCAAAGCGGAGGTCTTGGTGGCTACCCCAGCCACCCCCAACCACAACAGAAGGGACAGTGAAAGCTATCTAAAGGTACTATAAATAGTCATGATCAATGTCCAGTGATCTTGAGCTTGAGCAAATTGTCCATCTTCTGTACCATCTAGCGGAATGTCTCTGGAGAGCAGGGCATCTGCAGGTTTTACACGGGAAGCGTGCACCCAGGCCTCAATACCGTCTACCTTGAGGACTGTGGGAGCAGTCAACAGCGCCAGGAAGGGTCTCTTTTAGCTGGGTTCCAGCAACTGTGGCCGATATAGATCCTGTCACCAGTCTGGAAGTGGTGAGAGGTCTCTGGCATCCCTGGAACATCTAAGGCAGACAGTTTGAGCCAAATCTCATGTACACCAAGGGAGTTGGGGTATCACACAGGATCTCAAAAGGGGTCAGGTTAAAAATGGTAGGGGGTGTTCTGAGCTTGGAATAGGGCCAAGGGGAGGGGCACCACCCAGTCCGAGCCAGTCTCCAAGGTCAATTTAGTTAAGGTCTCCCTACCTGCCCTGAGCTTTGGGGACAGTACTCACAATGAAGTTTCCAATCTGTCCCAATACTTTTGCCACCCCCTGCTTACCTGAGACAAAAGCAGAACCATTGTCTTATCTACTTCTTAACTTCTGTAAAATCGTCCTCTCAATATACTCTAGGCTGTTCTCCCCTAGGTCTTTTGCCCTGTTTATTCTTGGCTGCATAAGCACTCACTTGCTAGCATACTTTACACTGTTCTACTATCTTTCTGGCCCAGAACCTGAGTCTTATTAACTGCTTGGACAAGCTTTTTATCCCATAAACAAGTCCATTTGTGTATTTGGCCAATAAGTCTTTTGCTTGTTTCCTGGGGAGCATAGTTTTCTTTTTGGTGTGCCATCTCTCTTCCTTTTTTAGGTGATAGTTGGTAAGGTGGCAGCAATCTGAGTCCTTTTTTCTTCAGTGTATTCTAAGTGAGGCCATCCCTTAGTCCAGTCCCATTTCCCAGCATGTGTTTCTTGTAGGCCCATAACCAGGATAGGCTCCTGTATAGCCACTTCTCGAGCTATGTTATATGCCTGGTTATTGCTCTGGGCCACTGACTTTTTTCCTGATGTCCTGGGCATGAATAATACTCACACTTTCCAGCTTCATTGGGACATCTAAGAAATCCAGGATTTCTTGTTTGTTTCCTCTGGTGTGAGCAGTCCTCTCTCTTGGTCTATAGCTCTGTGGTCGTGGGATGTGACAAAGGCATACCTGCTATGTGTAGATGTTGATCATCTTGCAGGCTCCAAGTTTTTAAGGCCTTGGTGGGGGGAGTTAGCTCCACTTCCTGTGTTGAAGTGTCAGGAGGTAGAAGTTCCACCCAGATGACGTTTGTGTTGTCCACCACAGCAGCACCTGCTTGTCTCTGACCTTTATGGAGAAAACTGTTTCCGTATGTAAACCAGGTAGCCTTGGCTTTTAGCAGGGGTCAGTCAGAGAGGTCTCTCCTTTTGGGCCAGCTAGTTGCGGCCCGCCGGGCAAGAAATTTATCTGGGGCCCCATTTTGGAGAGTATGTTTCGCCCCAACAGAGGGTAGGGACAGTCTGGGGTGTCCTTAAATGAATGGGATACCCGGCCCATCCCTAGGTCCACTGACTGTTCTTCGGGTAGTCCATGAATACATTTTGGTGCCAATGGCTTCTTGGACCCAAGATCTTTTCTTGAGATGGGGCCATCGGCTCGGAGGACTGAGTGTTGAGCCTCTGTGTCCACCAAGAATTGAGTGGGTTTCTCCTCTGCACTCTCTCAGAGTTTCCCTGGGTTGGGGGGGGGGGTGGTCTCCCCTAATCACTGTCTTTACTCAGGGCTAACACCGTTTGCTGCTTGGGGGCGCTTTTCCCAAGGCCTAGGATTTCTTGTTCCAGGCTTTCACTAGGACAATCTCAGGCCCAATGGCCTCAGTCAATTCCGAGACTGAATGAAGGCAGGTAAAATTTTTTAATCTGCTTTTATACCATCTTTTTAAATATAATCAGTCTTTAATCCCGTCAGAATTCTGAGCATAATCTGTGGAGTTCTGACATTATTGAAAGCTATTTATGTACAGTGATCTACACTGTTGTCTTTTAACTATTTTCAGCTATTTTTAATTAAAATATCTTGAATATACCCTAACAATTAACTCAGAGCTATGAATTTGCTATCTGGTCTTTAGCTCATATGTTTAATAATCTAAAATCAATTTGCAAAGGCATTCTCTTTTTATGAATCAATTTTAATAATAACCAATAAGTCTTTATTTTTGCCATGTAAAGGATGGCACAAGAATGTTTACCCCCTTTTTTTCCTTTTAGCCAGTAACTAGCAAAACTTTTAGCTTGACCTCTGGGAATACTGCCAGTGGAGGGAGAGAGCCTGCTTCTATTATCTAGCTGCTGTAAACTGAGCACTCACAGCCAGGAACCTTGAGGGTGGCTGGTAGCAGGGAGGGAAGGGCTTTCACAGCCCCTGCTCTCGCCTCTCTGCTAGCTGTGCTCCCGTTTTTTTCTCCAAGGCCACCTGCCTTGGCCTTTCAGTGGCTCCTGTATCAGGCAGCTGTTTGAGTACGAGCACACAGCAGCCCCAGCTACCTTCCCAGCCGGGCCCGAACAGGACAGAAAAGGTGATAAACGGCCCGGCCCACAGGGAGAGGGGAGGGCAGCCCCGGGTGGGCTGAAAGGAGCCGGTCATCCAGCTGAGGAGCGTGCCCAACCCCGCTCCCCGGCCCTACCTTCTTTAAAGTCTAAATGAACAAAAACCCGTAGTAAGGACACAGAAAAAAAAAAAAAACCCAAAACAACAGAAAGCAACAGTTTGCCCCCAGCCCGCCCCTGCCACAGGCGGCCGCGTCCCTGCCACAGATGCAGAGCAGACTTTTCCAGCAGCTCTTGCTGTGCCATAACCAGAGCCAGGTAGCCCTGCCGAAGTGGCAGAAGCCAGATCACAGAGCTTGCAAGCAAGACTTTTAAACAGACTTCCCCAATGACAACAGTCCTTATCTCCTACTACTGCAGTCAAAATCCTGGTCAAATTCCTCTCCTGCCTATGACCCCTCCAATTCTCCCTTTCTCTTTGCTTCCCGCCTCTCTCTCTCTTCTTTCTTCCTCAGTCTTCTCCCTCGTATGAAGCACTTTCTCAGCTTCCTTAACTAAATCCTGCAAGTACAGGTTCTGCAATCCTTCTAAACGCTGTAACTTTTTCCTAGCCAAATTGGTAGGGCATCGAGCTGCCCCTTTAAGACCTGCCACCAGAGCCTGGCAATAGACTGTCAGCCGTTCCCTACCTTCAGCCGTATTAAAATCCCAATTAGGGCAGTTCAGAGGAAATCCTACACGAAGCGGCAGCAGCGGCAGCGTAGTGGTGGAGTCTGGTTTCCAGGGACCCTGAGCAGGACTCTGGGCTCGCTGGCTCTCTGTGGCCTGTCTGTCCTCCACACCACCAGCCGGCACCTGGGGGAGGGGGTAAGGCGGAGGAGGAGGAGGAGGAGGCGGCGGCAATTCAGGGGGCTCCTTGATCTCAGGGTAGACCTTAAGAGGAGCTGAGGGCTGGCTCTCAGGTTGAGCCTCAGGCTTTGAAGTTTTTGCTTTCAGTTTGCATTCCATCTCGATGAGAGCCAGGACTCGGGAGCCTGGCTTTCATTTCTGAGCCCACAGCTTGAGCCATAGAGGTGGTTTTGTGCAAGATCCCCCAGACAATGATGTAGGGGGCCTGATTGGGATGGCCCTCTGGTCCTTCTTAGAGGACAGTGGCTTTCACTGCAGAGATAACAGACAGGTCAAGATCGCCCTCAGGCCACTCTGAAGAACAGAAAGTCTGCCACGGTCCTTTCTTAACCTCTACTGACAAATTGTGTGCCCTATCTTTGATCTCTCTCCAGTGGTCTAAGGTCAGAGTCAGGGGAGTTGCCACAGTCCGTCCCACCGTCAGTCAGAAAGTCAGACACATAAATAACACAAATAGACAGAAAGACAAAAGACACAATCCGAATCATCCCGGGCACGTCCTCCACAAAAGTGAAAGTGCAGCAGACGGCTTTGGGCATGCAGGAAACAGAAGGGCTCGATCAGAGCCCACCAGAAGGGCTCAACCGGAGTCCCACCCGATAGGAATTTTCCGGGTGTCCCCGAAATTCCTCCCTTCCTGGAGCGTTCTCCAGGGCTACGACCTGTGGTTTTTCCTGACACGTCTGTCCACCACAACTCAGAGTCTCTTACTAGACTAAGAGCAGTCGTAAAACTAAAAGCGCTTTTCAGACAGATTCAAACTTTACCCAGCACAGACACGAACACAGAGACACACAGACACGGACAGAATCTCACCTCCAAGTGGGTTCTCGGAGACTAGGGTGGTCCCAAAATCCCGGACGGGACCCCACATGAAAGACCCCTGAATTGGGGAGACCCTCACTCAAGCCACAGGAAGACACGACCCCCCCCAATGACTCACGAGAAACCGAACTTGCTGCAAGCGCATGAGGTTTATTCGGGGAAGCAGTGCACTGGGTCGAGCTCATAACCCACACAGGGGCAGAGGAGATCGACCCCGAGCAGCTGAAGTTAGGGGTATTGATAGGGAAAAACCACAAAGCAAAAGGGGGAGCAGGGGGAACATGCGTCATGGGAAAGAGCAGAGGGTCTCAAAACAGAGGTCACTGTAACATTTTTGGTTGATCAACAGGATAGGAGTCAAGTCAAAACAACTACTTTTCCAAAACAATTTTCAGAACAGAGTTCATCATGACATTTCATGGTGGGCCTGTTTTTGGAACAAGGTAAAAACAACCATTCTCAGGACTCTCTAAGGGGGGTGAGTTTAGCCCATCTCAGGCCCCTGGGTGGCCTAGGGCTCTAGTGCTGAGTATAGGGGCAATTTTCTTCCAGGGCCTTTCAACTGGTAGTGCAGAGACACTGGAAAAGAACCCCTTGCAGCTTAATTCCCTCGGCTCTGTGGAGGAAGGCTGGCTGTCAGGACAGACACTCTGTCAAACTACAGTCCACACCCCACCGTCCTTCTGGGCCCTGGCATCTGATCACCTCTCATGTCAGGTTCATCGACACCCTACACCACACAAAGCCTGACATTCACGCCTGCTTCTCCCTGTGGTTGGAACACAGCTTCTTGGTGTATTCTCTTTCATCACCACCTTGCTTTTACCATTTTTTCACCCATCTGCCACTGCCTTCTCTTCCTCTTGGTCCAATCAGGTCTCTCCTTCACCTGTGAGACCACAGCAGCGTGTGCCCAGATCTTATCTCACAGTCACTGAGAATGTAGCGTTCACCCTGCTGGGCTAATTCCGCATCTGTGGTGAAATCCGTTTCTCACAGACCTCCCTCCCCCATGGATGTTATCTCCATCTCCTTGGCAGGATGTACTCACGGCAGCCATGTTTGCTCACTCAGAGACTGTCTGAAACAGTCTGTAGTATTTTAACCCTCACAGACTCGACCACCACCTGCTGTTTCAAGCCCTGTTCTTCCCAGGCAGTGGAGGTAGAGTTGGATTTCTCAACACCTCTACTCACACAGGTATGTCCTTGGGAAAGTTAAATTCAGATAGCAAACCAGGGAAGTAGATGTTTTAGGATTTGGTAAGATCAGATGTAGGCTTATTCTTCCCACTCCGTGGGTGCCCTACCTACTCTCTTGACAGCAAGTATCCACAGGGTCAGTTTGCCACTTCATGTTTTACTGCCTTGAGGCATCTATTCTACTTTTATCTGTAGAGGTTCATTCTTAATTTCATGAAAGTTAGGTTTGGGGACCTATGACCAGCGATACATTGTGCACGGGTCCATCACTTCTCTAGTGGCCCTCAGCCACCCTTTAAGATCCTCAGGTTTCTTCATGTTGCTTTTGCACATCCACATTCGCTTGTTTCCTGACAATGGGTCAGCCCCTACCTCCTTGTGACCCTAGCTTCTCTACATTCCTAAAATTCACTCATTTCAGCAGTAGATAATTGGGAGCTGGTGAGATGGCTCAGCGGGTGAAGGCACTTGTCACCATGCCTGGTGACCCCGAGCCTGAGTGCCATGACCCACATGGAAGGAGAGGAGAGGAGAGAGCTGAGTCCTTCCTTCAAGGTGTCCCCTGATGTAATTTTCAACTCTCCCTCTCTCTATATATATGGTGGCACACACTTTAATCCTAGCACTTAGGAGGCTGAGATAGGTAGATCTCTGTGAGTATAAGACCAGCCTGGTCTATAGAGTGAGTTTCAGGACAACCAGGACTATGTAGAGAGACCCTGTCTCAAAAAACAGAACAAACAATATGTGCATATAATTGGAATTACACAACATGTAATCTTTTAAGTTTCCTGTAACTTAAATGATAAACAAGATATAAATAGTAGTAATAAATTATAGCAATATAGTATCAATAATAATTTACTTGTACATCATTGGTTCAGAAAGTTTCACTTTTAGGCATCTTCTTTTCAACCTCTAGAAGTAGAGATGATATCATGCACCTGTTCCTTTCTGTTTCCAGCTGCCTTGTGTGATACATGTAACATAGCTGGCCTTCGCTCAATTTATTTAAGGTGAAATAGTCTACTTATGGGTTAGAAGCTCACTCCTCCATTTTAAGATTTACTTTTACCCCATGTAGTGGTTTGAATATGCTTGGCTCACAGGAAGTGGCACTATTAGGTATGGCCTTGTTGGAATAGGTGTGACCTTGTTGGCCATTGTGGTGGTGGGCTTTTAGAGTCTCCTTCTGGCTGTCTTCGGATCAAGATATATAGCTCTCAGCTCCTTCTCCAGCACTGATCTGTTAGCTACAGCTTCTCAGCAGCAGCCAGGATACCACCATTCTGCCTTGAAAGTTCTGCCAAAAGTTAGACCGTTATCTTTAAGTTTAGCTTCTTTCAGTTCTCAAGACGGTGGAGTAAGTAAAGCCAGATACTTGGCCAAAATAGCACACTATTGGCTGCTGACTGGTCCTGATGAGTCTTGTTTCTTCCTTCTGCAAGCTCATGAGCCAGGCCTCCACTGTCTGCATATCCATTGGTGCTCCTTACATCTTCCAGACTCCACTAGAACAGCCTGTAAGTGCTGCTCCCCTAGGCTGACCGTACAGTTGTGCTTAAAAACTTTCCAGGGTCTTGGCTATTGAAACTTCTCATTTAAGTCTTCAGTGTTATCTTCAGCAAAGGTTTCCTAATAAGGTCTTTGCCATTGTTTTCTGAATGTATTTCAAGTAGAATGATACACTATGGTATGAAATATTCTCAGTCTAGAATTGGTAGAATATCTGCCTAGTTCGAACTGGAGTCGAGGGACAGGTTATTTACAGTATCGGGGAAAAGAAAAGAAAGAACTAACTTGAGTGTCAGTTTATTTATGTTTGAAACAGGGTCTCCCTGTGTAGGTGAGACTGGCCTTGATCTCACGATGTACCTGCCTCCAATTCCTGAGTGCTAGGATGAGAATTCAAGAATGTCAGTTTAAGATACAAAAGTTTTTTTTTCCTCAAAGAAAATGACAAAAATCTAGCAAGGTGTGGTGGTACAGCCTCCAGTCCCAGAATTAGGGAGGCTCAGACAGGAAGGTTGCTGGTTCGACATGGGCCTGAGCTACATAGTGAAATCCTGTCTGCAAAGGGGAAGAGAGAAAGTAAACCAAGTAATGGGATGCAGCTTGAGGTCCACGATGGGTAGCTCAATAGATAGAGCACATAGCATGTGAAGCCCTGGGATCAATCCCCAAGGAGGTGGGTGTATGTGTGTGTGTGTGGGGGGGGGGGGTATTTAGCCTTTCAGATAGAAAAACTATAGTAAATATATTACTAAATATATAAATTTATCATAATAGCAACTGATGCCCATATAAGCTAGGATATAATTTTGCTTAATTGACACTCTCACTTTGCTTTAGTTTTACTCTGTTGCTGTAATAAACACCATGACCAAAAGCAACTTAGGGAGGACAGAATTTATTTAATCTTACTGTCTATCATGAAGGGAAGCCAGGTCAGGAGATCAAGGCAGGAACGGGGCAGCAGGAAATGAAGCAGAAACCTTGGAAGAATGCTGCTTACTGGCTGAGTCCCTGTGGCTTTCTCAGTTTGCTTTCTTACACAGCCCAGGCCCACCTGCCTAGGGATGGCACAATTCACAGTGCCTGGTCCCTCCCACCTCAGTTGACAGTTGAACACGTTTCTCAGACATGTCCACAGGCCAGTCTGTTGGAGGCAACACTTCAGTTGAGGTTCCCTCTTTCCAAATGACTCTTAAGTTTGTGTCATGTTGACAGCTGGAAGTAACTGACACACCTCCGAGAGAATGTGGGACAGCCAACAGTTGCCCAGAAAGCAATGGAAACAATTATGTGAATTTTTAATAGGCACAAAACAAAAGAGGCTCATGATTTATTAAAGTATTTACCCATCACATGGCAGGAAGGATACAGCAAAGTGGGAGCATCTCTGGGCAGGTTTTAGATGCTGTGTGATGACAGTGTTAGCCCTTAGGTTGGTTGTGAGTTAATAGTTCCAAAGATTTTGCCTGGACCTTGGAAGGATGTTAAATCAGATGCAGAACATGGGCGTTAAATGGGGGTTATTAAGATAGCCCAAGATAATCTGGATTCTGGATCAGCAGCATTACAGCTCTCCCAAGTTGTAAAGTTCAAACCCCATAGCTGGTTTAGAGTCTTCAACACAGTTGTGTGGCCTTTTTAACTGGGAACTTCAGGCTATAGCACTTGACGATTAACAGCTCTTTAAATAGGTGTCTTCTTACTTTACGGTCTTGATCTCTGGGCAGGATAGCAGCAGCTCCATCCACCATGTGACCACGTGACTTTGAGTTAATCCCACCTCCTGAGAATAAGACCACTAGTACACTGAGCCAGATCTGAAGCAAGCTTTAATTAAATTCTGGCCAAGATGGTGGGCTCTGCACAGGGAGCATTGTGAGGTTCCCAGAAAATGGTGGTGACTCACATTACCATTGGGTTGTATCCTGAGTCAAATCCTTGACTCTGTGGCAGGTACCTGTTTACGCTGGGATTTAATAACCATCAGCCTAATGGTACCCAGATGAGAATTATCACCTAGTTAAGGCATTAATGATACAAGGGCCAACAGTAATTAGTAGAAACAGAAAGGTCAAAGACCCTTCATTGGATGACATCAGTTACTATCCAAGAGGAGCCTGAAAATGAGAATGGGGACCAGTCATTTATTTTATCACAGCCCCTCCCCCTCCCCCTTTTGCAATATTGATTTACTTATTTATTTTAGGACAGCCGGATCATCTCTAACAGTTATAGAAACAAATTTTCTCTTAAAGCCACAAAATTCCTCCTCGTTCTGTATAAAGCAGGTCGGTACCCTATTGTATTGTAAACCAATTTCAGCTAATCAATCTACTTGTTGATAAATCTGAGTCTATTTGGTTTCAGCAATTACCTTTCCTGGTATGCCAGTAGGCATGATAGCCATTTTGTCCCCTATGCCAAGTCCTTTTGACCTAACATTCCAGCCTGTTTAGGAGGGCATGCTCTACTCTCTAACTACTTCGTGCTGAAGTTAGGATGTCATCCTCAGATTCAGGTAATGGGGCATCATCAGAAACATACGGTGAGCTGACCCAGCTGGAGAGACAGGGAGCAGTCACATCAGCTGACTTGGTCCACATGAGCTTTCAGCAAGTCCGGGGTTCAAAGCCATTTGTATCCGTTTGTAGCCTGCAGCTGGGTGGTGTCTGTCATCTGAAATCTGTCTCGGTGGAAATCTACTGAGACGAATATAAACTAGGGACAGAGGTTAAAGTTTAGGAAACCTAAGGAAGATCTTACACATGGACATTTTAGGCCTATAGTTCTAGTAATCGGGAAGGAGAGAGTCTCAAGACAGAGATGAGGGAAGCAGAGAGGAGGGAGGGAGAGAGAGAGAGGGAGGGAGAGAGAGAGAGGGAGGGAGAGAGAGAGGGAGAGAGAGAGAGAGAGAGAGAGAGAGAGAGAGAGAGAGAGAGACCCCGAGACCTATCTGGAGTCCTTCTGACCTGTGGGAGGTGGATTCAGGTCCTATGATACCTTTGACTCCCTAAAGATAACATGAATTTTTTAGTTTACGTAAAGAGATAAAAGTTTTAGATATATTAGCATTGTCACTGTTTGTAATCTGTAATGAAATCTACCTTGTGGAAAAAGCAGCTAGCAGATGTCTGTAGGACAGCTGGAGTAGATTCCCACCTTTGCATTAGCAAAAGCAATGGTTTTGGGTTAAAGTATGAACAGCCATCAAAAAGCAATGAAAGAAATGAAATGAAAAAAACAGGTTTCCTTGAAACCTGTTTGTCCCTTAATATGAAGCCTGTTGTCAAGGAGAACCTGTCCACCTTTCTCAACAGGAGTCTTAGCTCTAGAAACAGCAAGGCCTAGTTTTTACATAAGAACTGAGCTGTAAGGTAGCTGCCGCCTTCCTTGCTGGCAGGAGCTGGTTACCTGCTGCTAACTACAGTAGCCTCGCTGTCAACGCAATCAGAGATCAGAGGAGGGTACATTACAGCGGGAAGTATCCAAAAGGCCTGTGTGCCCATTAAATGACAAAGACTTACCCATGACCTAGATGGCCACTCTAGGCTCCTGTGGTGGCGATGGCTTTGGGGGGGGCCCAACGTCCCAGGCCAGCACTGGTCTTCATTCACCAGGCCCAGAAGATCTGAAAGACTGCAAGTGAGGTTCTGAACACATTACCAAATTTGCTCATTTACTCTGTGACTGACTGTTAAACTTGCATGTCTTAACCATGGGTTAGCAGCTTTTATAAGACTAAGATTTTACAGCTTTATCTCTGTGAAGTCTGAATTTTAAAAAAAATAACCATTTCTGAATGAATTGAAGCTCTTTAGTATTAAAATAAAACTTTAACTCACAGGTACAGTCCACAATAGAGACTGGGAGAGCCTTTTTCAGTGTTCCACTACAAAATATTAGTTTCTTATATTACTCAGATTATCAAAATAGCTAAAGCCTAACAAAGTTAGCAAAGACAGGAGGGTAGGCATAGATTCTTAAATCAGTCTCTTCCAGCCTGAATAGACCTTAGGTAAGGAGAGAGATTCATTAACTTCTTTGCCAGACTGCTCAAGTCATTGTCTTGCTGCATCATAAGATAGGAATATTAAAGTTTTGGTGTTTAGTGTTTGGTGCTCATAGCTATGGCCCTAATTTTTTTAGCCTCTTATTTATTTTTTAAGGTCAGATGTTAATAATATAAAACATTCTATAAACTTAAAAATATCCCATAGCCTTGTACATTTAAATATTTTAAAAGCTGTTCTTTTAAAAAATACCCAGTTTTTTTATTTTAAATTTTCTGTAAAACTCCAAAATTTTCTCTTAAAGAAGTTTAAAAATCTCTCAATTGTGTGCTCCTATAATAGTAAAAAATAAAGTACTTTTTTTTATTTCGAGAGGAAAACAAACAAACAAACAAAAAGAGTAAAGCCATAATCTGGACAAGACAGAACCAAGCTCTTACAGTGCAGACAACTCAGTGCTCACTATCTGAGACTCACTCGAAATCCTCTGGGCCTCTGCGGCCCTAGTCTCTGCATCAGACACAGCCTGCCTTCCAGGTCCCAGCAGCTGCTGTTTGTGGTGGCTATCATGTGGTACCAGCATCTCTCCTGGACTCCCTATAGGAACTCTAGCCCTGACACACAGTGCCAAGCCTCAGCGATTCTCCATGACTACTTCATGCCTTTAAAACCAGTACCGCCTGGGTGACTCTTAAATTACAAAGTCTGGCTGCTAGCACAGGGTATGTTCTTGTATATAAATGCATGGAGATGAAACGTGAATACCATATTAAACAAACATTGTTTTTAAATCCTGTCTTTCATAAACCTTGTTTTTATGACTTTGTTTTCAGGACAGAAATTGTTATCTAAAAATCTACCCTAATCCAAAATCTTAGAGGCCCTGTTACCTCCTTGATTTATACCATGTGGTCACCTTTAATCAACACGGTGGTGGTGAAATCACATGGCATTCATCCTCTGCATCCCTAACAAAGATGGTTGCCAGCCAAGTGGCTACCTCCTTCCCAGTGGGGAACAGCAGCTAAGATGGTGGCAAACCACATGCTGCTTGTATCCCAAATGGCATCATGCCACATGGTGCCTTTAAGATTACCTATGCATAGAGTTTTAACTATCAATCCTGTGTTACAAGTTTTAAATTAAATTTTTTCAGAGATTTTACATCATATCCAATAAAGTTATAAATCATGAGGAATAAAAAGTTCACATAAACCAATAGTCTAATTCTTTAGCCTGTTCTGATTTGCTTTCTTCTCCCGATCACGGCATCAGGTGGATCCCCTGAACCCTGACCTAGAGACTTTAAAAGCACGCAAAGGAGAGCTATGACCCAATTCCAGAGCCAGCTTTTCAATAAATAAGAACAACATAAAACAACTTTAATATTATCCACACCCAAAAGACATTTGAATTCTCATTAAACTGAACCTTGTGGCCAGAAAGCTCGCAGATAAATTCTGAGCCCAGACCATAAAAGCAGCTCTGGTAGTAGTGGTGGCTGGTGGCTGGCTGCAGCAGAGACAGCAAAAATATAACCAAGGAAACAGAACAAGGAAGGTTATATACTTGAACAGTCAGAAACAAAACGTGGTAGCCACCATATATTCATACATTCAACTGAGCATGACCCATCTCTGTCTCAGCTCCATGTCTGCAACAAAACTTACAGACACACCAGAAAACATTGACCCATCCACACATGCAAAACAGACAGACACAACAAACAGACAAAACTTTCCAACAACAAACAGACAAAGCTTTCCAACCAACCAGAAGCAGATGGACAGGCAACATCTCACTGTTTGCCCTAGATAGAAGAATAATTGGGGTCCTGCTGAACCTCCTACACATCCCAGACATAGATCATACATAACAGAATCAGACTATGACTCAAAACCAGAAGACCTCCATAGATGCTCGCGGCTTTTCTCAACATGGCAGTTTGTAAAACCAAAGGCAACTTCAAAACCTTGGACCATCTCAAGGCATGTGCTTCCTGAGGTGGCCCCTGAGCTCTGCAGTTCCAGAGCAAAGGTCTGGCTTTAGAATTTGGGTGAGTCGTCTGAATCTCGCTGGGGCCTCCAGAAAATGTTAATCCAGTCAAGAATAAGACTGTTACCGCAACTTCTTGAGCCAAATTTGAAGCAAGCTTTAAATTACTGGCCAAGATGATGGACTCTGGCCAGGACCATTGTGAGGTTCCCTGAAAATGGCAGCAAGTCACATTTTTCAGTGGCTTCTAAAGACAGAATCCATAAAGCTATGTATTTTCCACCAGGTCCAATCAGGAGCAAGCATATACCTTTACATACTTCCTGCCTGCATACCTCCTGCCTATGTCCAATCAGGTCAAGCATATATCCTTATGCACTTCCTGCCTACATATTTCCTCTCTGTGTGTGATCGGGCACATCAGGTGCAGTTGAATCAATCAAACTCGTTTAGGGAAGTGAAAATGAGGTGCTTGATCACATATGAGTAACAGCCTCCAGCATTTCAGAAAATATCTTGTCCTTGGACAAGTGGGCTTACAGGTTAGAGGCATTTTTGTTTTATGGATCTTTTAGGCATAGTTAAAACTTCAGATATAACTTTAGCTCTCACAGTTGGCTCTTCATTGGTGTTGTCTGAGATGTACTAGATATCCTCTTGTGTGGTCCAAAGTGGCTCGTGTTTCTGAACTTCAGTCAGCAGGAAAGAGCAGAAGGGAGAAGAGGGACTGTGCTAAGGGGGAGCATCCTGGGAGTTGCAAGTAGGAATTCTGCTATTTCATTGGCTACCACTTAAGCACAGGGCATAACCAATTCCAAGAGAATCTGAGAAAGGTAGTCTCTGCTTAGCAGGCCATGTTTCCAACTAAAGCTCCGGAGTTCTGCTGCGAGGACTGGGTGTTGGGAAGGAGGGGTAGGGAGAAGAACAACTTCCTTCGTATCTTTCTTGTGATAATACTCATGCAAAGTGATGAGTGGCGTGCTGGCAGCGTGGCCGGTGCTAAAGTACTTGCATGTGAGATGTTGGTCCAGTCCCCAGCGCTGCGGAAGGGGAGAGAGGAAAGGAAAGCGAGTATGCTCTCAGATATGTGTTTAGAGGGAATGTTTCTTTTTAAACCACCATCATCTCGTTTTCTTTGTTTCTCTTAATGTGACTCTCGTGTTTAATGTAAATCTTTTCGCTGGAAAGGGGGAAACATTTGAAATGTAAATAAAGTAGGAAAAATAAAAAAAATAAAAATTTAAAAAAGGGAAAAAAAAGAAAATTAGTGTAGAGGCTTCCCGGAAATCTTAGAAATACAAACAGTATCAGCCTAGATATTACTAACTTATGAACAGAAAATAAAAGCATGCTATGAATATATAATAAAATGTATTCAGCAATAAGGGAAAAAATCTTTTCGTGATTTTTAAAACCATAAAACATTACATGCGTAGTAAGACATGTATAGTAAATCTTGGAGTAAGTACCACATACCTGTTCCCAGCTTCAGGGTAGCATTGTCCTAGGCATTTTCCCTGTGGCCTTCTTCGTGTTCCCTCTTCGTGTTTATTGTTTTGTAAAGTAGCTCTCTCATCTATAAACATTTATGAGGTGTTTTTTTAATCTTACTTATTTATTGCCTGTGAGTGTGTGTGTTCCTTAAATCCATGGCTGATATTAGAGAATCTCTCTCTGTGTGTGTCTGTGTCTGTGTGTCTCTGTGTGTGTCTGTCTGTCTGTCTCTCTGTCTCTGTCTCTGTCTCTCTCTCTCTCTCTCTCACACACACACACACACACACACACACACGCACACACACACATGCATACCCACACTCCGGTCACAGTGCCCATGCAGAGGTCAGAGGATAACTTTCAAATGTTGATTCTCTCCTACCATGTGGGACCAAGGGATCAAAATCAGCTCATCAGACTTCCTGGCAATGGCCTTTACCTACTTACCCATCTTGCCATTCCCCCAGCCCAAATTCAATGATTCATTTGTGACAACTTAGAGATCCTCTGTACTTCCCCGCCACCACGCATCCTGTAAAACTGTACTGCTTGGTTCCATCATGACCAGCACACATCCTTCAGGGTCCCTCACAGTGCCACCCTCCACCCTCCTTTTTATTCCTGAGACGGTGTCTGTAGCTTCTGCCCTCACCATCCTCCTGCCTCAGCCTCTTAGGTACTGGGATAATAGGCGTGTACCAGCACCCCTCCTCCTCCCTCTAATTCCTGGCACCCATTGCTATGCTCTCTGGTCCTGTGGTTTTGTCCTCTGAAGAATGTTAGGTCTCATGCAGTCTGTGACCCTTCAACATGGGTGCAGCGTAATTCCCTTCAGTTCTATCCAAGTTGTAACCGGATCCCTCCCTTTTCTCGCCGAGGCCGAGGAGTACTCCAGGCACAGCTTGTATCACTTTAGCCTCCTAAAGTACAGTCCACCTAACAATTCTTTCTTCCCTCATTTCCTCTCTCCTCCCAGCAATGCCAAGTGAGTTCACCTCTGCAAAGCTGAGAAGTGTTTGCTCAAGGACCGCCCTGCAATGGTACACCCGAACCCAGCACAAGATGAGAAGACCCAGCTTGTTATTAAAAGACATCCTCAAGTAAGCACTGCCTAGGCCCTAAGATGGACCCTTAGGTCAACGGCATCTAGGTCAATGGTATCAGTGAGGTTCCCAGCTGATGTGAGAGGGAAACACTGGGTCAGGGAGCGGGTTACACCACAGCTGAGGTGAAGACTCTGCATGTAGACGAGCCAGTTTATCCACTGCTTGTATTTGGTTAGATGGGTTTGTGGGAGCACCATTCCCAGCAGCTGATCAGCCTCTGAGCTTGGATGCCTGAGAGTAACTTTCAGTGATCCGTTCTTCATGCCACTGCTTAACAAAAGAGGCGTTCTTAGCTGTTGTGAGCTCCTGTAAACTGGTGAACTAAAGTCCCCTTAAGACACCTGAATACCACTAAATATTGAGCACTGGAGACGAGAGAGGTGCTTAAGCCAGGTGACTCTTATAGTCTAGCACCTAGGAAAATTAGCGGAGGAAGAACTGGTGGGCTTCTTTGGTACCAGCCAAGCCAATTTTCTTTCTGATTTTTCTCCTTCCTTCTTTCCTTCCTTCCTTCCTTCCTTCCTTCCTTCCTTCCTTCCTTTTTGTCTTTGTCTCTTTCATTTTTTAAAACTAAAATACATTTGTGTGTGTGTGTGTGTGTGTGTGTGTGTTCATATGCAGACATATGCTTTTAAAGGTCAGAGGACAAATTCGTAAAGTCAGTTCTCTCTGCCTATCTTCATGTTGGATATGGGGATCAAACTCAGGTTGTCAGGCTTAGTGGCAAGTGCCTTTACCCACTGAGCCATCTTGTCAGCTCTATTTTTTAAAGATCCACTTATATTCATTTATCATTTATTCACAAATGTGTGTGTACATTCACAGTGAGCATATGCCACAGGATGCACTTGGGGATCAGAGGCTAACCCAAGGAAGTCAGTTCTACCATGTGTGTCCCAGGGATGGAACTCAAGTCACTAGACTTGATGGATGGTGGTTTTAACCCTCCGAGCCATTTCCACAGTCCCTCCCCCCCACCCCCCCAGGTTGAAAGTTCTGCAAAAGTCTTTAGATAGAAATGATGTAAACCCAAGCTTGTGGCACATGCCTGTGGTGTCATCACTCAGGAGACTGGCGAGGACTTCAAGGCCAACCTGGGCTACATATTAACTTTGAAGCCAGCCTGGGCTGCATAAGAATCTGTTTCAAAAAGCAGAGTGGGCAAGGAGACATGGAAGTTTGTCTTCCACCTCACTTCATGGATGTTTCTGTGAATAAAGATTTGAATCCCATTCAGTCCCAGCCAGCTGGTGGTTACTGAGTTTTACAACACACCTAGCACTATATCTCGGTGCCTACTGTAGAGAGCCTCAGTCCAGACAGTCCTAGGCCTGTGCTGAGGGGTGTGTGCATGCTCAAAAGACCATGTTAGGAAGTACAGCAAAGAGAGGCACATGTTGCAGTTGTGGGGATGTCTTAATACCCTCTGATCTAAAAAATAAAATAAAATTGGGGATTCACCTCAGTGGGACACACCTAGCATGCAAGATGCCCTGGAGTCGAGCTTCGTCATTTCATAAACTGGTGTGGTACTGTATCCTTGCTATGCTAGCACTTAGGAGGTGGAGGCAGGAGAATCAAGGGCTCCAGATCTTCTTCAAGTGACATAATGATTTTGAGGCCACCCTAGATACATTAGACTCTGTCTCACAAAGGATTGCAAATCCTAGAGCTGGGGAAGTCTTAGAGATGGTTGGATCCCTGGGGCTTACTAACCAACCAGACTAGAATAAGAGATCCTGTCTCAGAAATAGGGATAGGAGGCAGGGAAGTGGCTCAGAGGGCAAAGGTACCACTAAAGAGCCTGACAACCTGAGTTCAATCCCCTGGTGCCCAGATGGTAGAAGGAGAGAGCCAGTTCCAACAGCTAGTCCTGACTTCCACACGAGCTGTGACACAGGTGATATGCCTACACACATATCATGGGAGTATGCATGTGCACGCAAGTGAGCACACACACACTCTCACATGTATACACATAGGCACGCACATAGCTACCCACAAGCACCATAGGGTTAGAGAGAGGACTCGATCATACTGAGTTCATGGATTAGTAAAAAGGTATCAAGGGGCCTAGTGAAATGCCTTCTCCCTCCTCCACCCCTCCCATATCTCCTCTGCTCTGGAGAACAATGTTACCTGTGTCTTGTATGTATAAGATACATTCTTGGTTTGGAGATTTGCCCCCTTTTGACTTAGCCAAGCCATTTTCATAGACAGTGCCATGTCCTCTTTACCTGACCATGTACTTGATCCCAGAGAAAGGTTTCCGTGCACAGCATGTTGAAGTGAGAACCTAGCACCTTACTCTCTCCCAGCAACTCCTCCTTGCATCCTCTCTGCCCGGCCACTTTCCTCAGCATTTGCATCTGTTGGAGCCAGCACAATCGCTAGGGGCTTTAAGAAACTAACTCCAGGAGCTCTGACTCCTTCATCTGGCCTCCTTGGGCACACATGTGGTAAATGTACACACATGCAGGCAAATACTCATATACATAAAATAGAAGGAAATACATCTTAAGAATGTAGATTATTTAAAGCAGTGGCTCTTAATTTGTGCCTTAGACACTTAACATCTCATTTATTAGTGTTACTGGGGACTTATTAAAACTAAGATCTTGGCTGGGCACGGTGGCACACACCTTTAATTCCAGCACTCGGAAAACAGAGGCAGGAGGATCTTTGTGAGGTAGAAGTCAACCTGGTCTACATAGCAAGCTGAGGGACAGCCAGGACTACTAGAGAGACCCTGTCTCAGAACAAACACATGGAGATCTCTAGAGCCAAAACTAGACACTATCTTTCCTCCAAAGACTGTGTGTCTCTCCATATGTCTGTCTGTGTGCATGTGATGCTAAGCTAGTGTAAATTTATGAGAGCTGTAGAGACAGCTCTTTGATGTGCCTTAGGGTAACTGATGGTAGGTGGGGGGAGGGGGTTGTTTGTTAGTTTGTTTGTTCCTTTAGTGTTTTGCCTACAAGTATGTCTATGCACCATGTGCTTGTCTAGCACCAGAGACCAGGAGAGGATCCCCTCCACCGTGAGTTACAGGTGGTTGTTAGCCACCTTGTGAGATTGTTTCTTTTTAAAAACCTTTGCAAACTTGATACATGAGAACCACATCTCTGGCTTTTCTACCTCTCCCTGCACTTAGAGAATTTCTTTGTTAAAGGCCTGACAATATTTAAAAAAGCAGAAAAAGAATTAGAAGTAAAGATTCTGCATTTCAGATCTACTACTTACTCTGTTTAGATCCATTATCGACACTGTGGTTTGGATTTTATTATTTGGATTGTCTGCCCTTACAAAAAGTGGCAGTGCATGGGAAGGGGGAGGGGGGTCTATATTTGCTTATAACATAGAGAATCATCTAATCAGGAAATGACACCTTCCTTTCACTGTATGGTGACCTTAGGTCAGCAGTTCTCTACCTTCCTAATGCTGTGACCCTTTAACACAGTTCCTCATGTTGTGGTGTCCCCAACCATAAAATTATTTTGTTGCTATTTCATAACTATACTGCTACTGTTAGGAATCATGATGTAAATATCTGATATGCAGGATATCTGATACATGACCCCCACAGGCTGAGAACTGCTGCTTTAGATTCTGCCCTGGTTTCATTTGAATTAGGATTGTACTCGGTGTATATTTTTCTCTATGTATCACGTAATGAATTACTGTGCCCAATCCCCCCACCCAGGTGCATGTTGGTTCTGTTTGGAGTATGGCTCCTGTACATCCTCAAGTTGAATTACACTGCTGAAGAATGTGACATGAAAAGAATGCATTATGTGGATCCTGACCGGATAAAGGTGAGCTAGTACGTGTGGCTTCAATCCAGATATCTCCAAGCATACACTTCAGCTGCGACCCCATCTCTGCTGGATGACATAGAAATGCTTATGAAAACCTGAAGAAGAAGTGTTCTCGTTTCATATCTGCTTCTGTGATAAAATTCTCTGACCAAAAGCAACTTGGGGGGGGGGGGTGTCTTTATTTTAATGTGCAGCCCATCATTGAGGGAAGTTAAGGCAGGAACTCTAAGGTAGACCTGCTTACTATTCCATGCAGAATTACCATCTAACCAAGAACTTACAGCCAAGGAGTGTATCAGAAACCATGCAGGAGCAATGCCTGCTGGCCTGCCAGGCTCATGTTCAATCAACTTCCTTATATAAGCCAGGACCAGGACCCCCTGCCCAGGGAATAGTACTGCCCACGGTGGGCTAGGCCTCTAACATCAAGTGACAATCCATATAGTGTCCCATAGGCTAATCTTGGCAGTCCCTTAATTAAGATTCCCTTCTCGGGTGACTGTAGGCTGTGTCCAGTTGATAGTTAAAGCTAGCTAGGACAAAGGAAAAAATAATTGTAGCACTCCAAAACAGAGACCCCTTTCAGGCCCACCATCTGGCCCTTCCATTCTGCAGAGTTATTTTCTACTTACTAGTGGGCTCTCCCTGACACATGTTGAAGCACTTACCATGGAGTTTATCATGATGCTGCCCATCATTCTTCCAAACAGCTGATGAAAAAGTTCTGTTGATGTGATGTGTCATTCCTGGGCTTCGGTTCTTATGGGGTCTCTGCTAACTGCACAGCCAGCAGAATAAAGAACCTCGCGAGGCAAGAGGGAAATCTAGCTCAACATGACTCCATAGCCAGTGTTGGTTCAGACTTTTAGAGTCTGATGCTAGGCAGTTTCTTTTAGGCATATTTAAGTACAGGACAATTTGGAAAAAAGTTTCCTGAAGTAACACAATCCCATGTGCACAAGGAGACCTAACTACATCGAAACTCTTCTCAAAGTATATGTCACTTCTTCCATGAAGATGGATTTTAAAGATATGCCACGTGTGTTATCTTGAGGGCCATGGGAGGTTCTGTTGTGGTCTTGAAGAGGTCATCTGGGCTATTAGCCACCTCCAGTCCTGGTTGAAAGAGCTTGAGGGAGGCCCTGGCCATACAGATAGCTCAAGGATCACCTGGGCTATGAGGTACCTGCATTCCCACCTTCTAGGTGGAAACAGGTTATACATCTTTTCCCGGTTTCCCTGGTGCACAAAGGGAACCCCGGGTTCATCTGTGAGCACAAAGACAGGATTTACTTTTCAAGATTTTCACATAGCATTCAAAGTTTTCCTTTCAGTTTTTATTGCTGTTTTTAAGTTAGATACACGAAGTACAGATTTCACTGGTAAATTGAGTAGTTAAATTAGTAATGTTCAGCCCAAAACAAACGAAGAGGCAACTTAAAATAAGGTGGCGTGACAGGGAGTGAGCCCCAGTAAACAAGGGGGCATGGTGGGAGTGAGCATGTTCTACGGAGCAGGAACAGATTCGTTACCTGGAGTGTGACTCACTGTCCTTCCTCAAGCCAGCATCATGTCTGTCTACAGACAGTGGCCTGCAGGTTTGACCTGCTTGCCCACGGCCACATCTAGCTCAAGTCTAACTAGCAGAGCCAGCCAAGTTCAGTGCTTGGTGTATGCCAGGAATATGCTGCTGGTGTCCCACGCCATCAACTCAATGAGCCCTCAAGATTGCCCTGACCCACAGCTGAGACGACTGGAGGTTAAAGATGAAGCAATCAGGCCAGGGTCCTGACCACTCTGTAATCCCAGCACTTAGGAGGCAGAGGCAGGAAGATGGTTGAGGCAAGGCCTTGTCTCACCAAACCGAACCAAACCCAACCAAATCCAGTGGTACTGAATCCACTGGGCCCAAATTTTCTCAGCGGTGTATATCTGTGTAGATGCCTCCTTTCTTGTTCGATTTGGATTTACTCATTCCTACTTTTAGGCTGTGTATGCTTCAGATGCTTCCGGTTTTTTTATGGTTTGGATAGATAAGCAAGCCACTGAGCAGTTTGACCCTGTTTAGTCATGGGTCTTGCTTCCCTGCTGTCCTCTGTCCTCAGATGCTTGCTGCCTTCCCTTGTTTCATCAATATTCATATCTGCTTGGGAGCCATGTGTGTCCAGTGTCCTAGCCAGCCTGCCTGCCTGGCAGACCCACCCTGAAGCCCGTTCAATTCCATGGCCTTTCACAGCACTCTTGGGGCAGGATTGTTGACATCCTGTCTGTTTTCGGTCTCCCAGGAAAGGCCTAAAATAATGGCATTTAGTGTGACTTACTGAATCACTGTGGACTCTTCTGTCTGGTTCTTTGCTGAGCTTCCCCACTCTGTTATGCATCTTATTCCCCCGTCCTTTTAATCACATGTACCAGGCCTGCCCACCCGCCCGCCCACCCGCCTGCCTGTTGATGACTCAGGAGTCTGTAGAGAGGAGGAGAGAATGAGTCTCTCACATGAGGCTGACCATGGTGCTCAGCATAGGGTAGATGAGTTTTCATAATGTTGGACCATGCAGAGTCCACCCGACAGAAGTAGAGACCTGGCCGCCTGCATTCCTTATTTCCCCCAGAACTACATTGATGTACCAGTGTTGATTTATTTGTCCTTTTAGAGGTCAGACAACTGCGTGTGTGTGTGTGTGTGTGTGTGTGTGTGTGTGTGTGTGTTGTGTGCACACGCCACCATGCCTAGTTTTCCCCTTGGGTCTTCAGGCTTGTGCAGAAGTACTTTGACACTCAGCTACCCCCACTCCCACCCCCACTCTGATTATCATAGCTATTGCTCTGGTTTTGAGGTTTTTTTCTTTTAAATTTTATGTATATAGATTTTTGTTTTTGTTGTTTTATTTTGGATTTTGAGTTTTTGGGACAAGATCTCTGTGTAGCCCTGACTGTCGTAGAACTTGCTTGGTAGACTACTTGGCCTTGAACTCAGAGATCTGCCTGCTTGCCTCATGAGCACTGGAATTAAAGGCTTGTGCCACCACACCCAGCTTGTGTATAGATGTTTTGCCTTCCTGTATGTCTGTATATCATAAGTTTGCAGAGTCTACATAAGCCAGAAAAGGGCATTGGATCCCCTAGAATTGGAATTATAAATGGTTGTGAGCCTCCAGGTAGATATCAAACCCGGGTACTCTGGAAGAACAGCCAGTGCTCTTAACTACTGAGCCATTGCTCCAGCTCTATGATTACTGTAGCAATTGCTCTTTAAAGTTCTTCAGGGCCCTAGTGACTTGATAAAGACCAAAAAGAGTGGGAACACTCTTTGGGGAAATGATGGAACCTGCTCAGGTGACCTTAATGACAGAAAGGTGTATTGAACTAGCAACCAGACTGCAGGAGGAAAATCTTGAAACGCTCTCTCATATTAATCCATGTGGGTATATTACCAGTCTGTCTGAATTGTAAATTATTTGTGAGTGGAATTGAGTTCATACAATTCCTGAGAGTCTAAGTAAAGGCCTGCATGCCAAACTGGCTCTTAGGAGTTCCCTCCTCCCCGTTGTCTGTTTCTGTTTTGTCTTTGCCTCAGGCAATGCTCTGTGATTGCACAGTAGAATTCTAAAAATGGAACCTGCCTAACCCCCTTAAGACTCTTGGTCTCTCCTTACCTTCGGGAGCATATGGAGACACATTCATCCACCTGTGGGACTTCATGGCCCGTTGTCTGGCTTCCTTTCAATCCCCCCCCCCCCATCATCTAGCACCGCCCATGTTAGTGCACTGGGTGGAGCTGCTCTCGTTCCTTCTCAACCTCTTTCTTTCTAACCAATTCACTGCTTAAAGCATATGGTGTACAGTCTTCCATTATTTACAGAGCTGTGCTGCATGGTGATGTGAGTACAGATCCTTTTCATCATCCTCCCCTCCCCCCCCAAAGAAACTCCAGGACTGTTAGCAAACACTTCCTGCCCCAGGCAACAGTGAATCCCTTTCTGCCTCCAAGGCTGTTGCCTGTTTCCTGTAAATACAGCCCACTGTCTTCTGTTGCTGGCTTTTTGCACTTAGCATAATGCATTCCTTTTTCCAGCTGAAAAATAACACTGGAACTGGACATAATGACCCACAGTGGTGTTCCCAGCACCAAAAGGATGAGGCAGTGATTGGAGCTAGGGTGCACTGTGAATCAAGACCCTGTTTCTAAAACTAAGCAACAACAAACCCTCAGGGACGCATACCGGAGGAGGTTTGCTATAGCTCTCCACTATAAGGGAGGGAAGCTGAGGGTTGGTATGTGTCTATAATCCCTGAAAGCCTGCAAGAGCCACGGTATAGAACTGGAGGCAAGGTGCCTTGTGTTCTATTATTTGCGACATTTTTAAAGGCAGGTTCTTGTGTGACTCAGGCTTACCTTGAACTCTCAGTAACTCTCTTAACGTCTTTTTTTCAAATACTTCCTTTGCGTATGTGTGTCTGTGGGTGAATACGTGCCACAGCATACACATAGAGGTCATAGGACAACTTACAGGAGTTGGTTCTTCCACCATGTGGGTTCTAGAGAGCTTGCTCAGCCATCTCACTGCACCCACCCTTCTGAAAAACAAACGAACAAATAAACAAACAAAACAGCAGCGACATCAGAGACAGTTTTCACCCTTATACATTGCCCTACTTTTCAGAAAGGTCTTGGCAAGATGTCCCCCTCTGCTGTGTGCAGCGCATCATGGAGGACTTGGGGTAGGGCCCAGCAGGAAAAGAGATGGAAAGGGGGACAGACAGGAGGTCCTGAAAGCCACAGCAGACAGCACACTAGTTTGTTATCTTTTATACACTGTGGGCTGGGACTGCAGATATACACTACACATCTGGCTTTACATGTGGGTGGATTTGAATGATTGTACGTGTATAGTCTCAGAAGAGTGAACCCCGTCGTTAGCTTCGATGGTTATATCCAGCATCTGGAAGCATGAGTGGCACCCTGTCCTGTCCTATCAGATACTAGTGTTCCTAATTTCCCTGGGTCCAGCTGCCATTCATTCCGAAGGGAAGGGAGAACAGCTGCCAAGTTGTGGAGTTTATGATTTTTTTTTAATTAAAAATGTCCATTAACATGCCAGTTGTTAACAAGACCAATGGTAGTCTCTGAAGGGAGGCTTAGACACATTGAAAGTATGAATGAGATGCAAAATTGTACTTAAAAGATATTTGAGGAGAGACCAGCGTATTGTATCAATTTAGGCTTGGTCTGAGTGATGGCAGCAGCAATTTGAACTTGGCCCACTCTTCTTTCAGAGAGCTAAAGACCACAGATCACCCTGGGGACAGCATTCCGTGCAGCATAGTTAATTGGGGCCCAGCTCCTCAGCATTTCCAGCTCTGCGGTCCTCCATTTACCATGCTCACAGTGAGCAGGCTCACCCTGCAGAGTTGGTTCTTTAGCCAAGGCAACAGACCACCCCAAGATGTGTCAGAGGTAAAAAACAAAACAAAACAAAAAAAACACAACTCCATCCTCCATCCAGCATCCACTGCTTTAACTGAGATGATATTACTAGTTAAGTAGATCTGAAGCTGCCTGCCTGTCTCTACAGTTGATGGATATGAGATCACACAGTAGGAGTTGATCCTTCTGAGCACTCCCAGAGTCACACCATTCTCAGCATAATTCAGTTTGGGGCCTTCCATCACACCAGCCAGTTCCCTCAGAGCCCTTTCTCAACTGATTCCACACACTGTGGCAGCCACTAGGCAAAGGGGGGAAGAGACCAGTGTGCAGTTACAGATGTAAAAACTGGTGATTCCATAGTGAACTGGTCCCCAGATACCAGGAACTGTGGTTGAGTTAGGTTCCTTCCCATATTTAGTTAACCCAAAGTTCTTTGACCTAAATTCTCCCCTCTCCTGAAACTATAAAGTCATCAGGTAATGAGGATAGAGCTTCATATGGACTCAGAAGTCTGCCACTTACTTTTATTTCTGAGAAACATGACCCCCAAAGCCAGGGAGTGGAAATGGCTTTTTTGCTGAGGAAATCACCATGCCCTTAATTCCCTACACTGAATTTTCATGTTTTGGTGTTCCATGGTAAATTGTCACATCAGTGACAGCTGGGCCTTCAAGATGTCTTTATTCTTCTTTGTTGGTGGCCTGCAGCTCAACCTGGATGACTTTGGAGAGCTGAAGCCTCTATTTCTACCCCTAGATTTGACACAGTATCTTGTTTCTTATAAAAGGAACATCAACTCTCAGGATCCCAGAGCCACCAGGATGGCGCCTCCCAGTCAGCCCTCCTCCACTTGGCTGCCATGTCCCAGAACCCCTGCTTCCTCTAAGCACCCCAGTTCCTTAAAGAGAACTATCCCACCTTTTTTTTTTTTGAGCCGTGAACCCCATGTAGGGAAAAGAGGAGAGGCACCAAAGTGCGCTGTACTTAGAAAAAGTTACCCTGTGATTGGAGACACCTTCAGAGCTCAGCACATCTTAAACAGGTGGAAACAAGTGAGCAGGGAGGGGCTTGCAGCGGTTTCACCCTCCCCAGTGCCTTTAGCTGAGCTTGCTTGCTCCCTCAGATCTCCAGCCCCAGCTGGCAAGCTGGCAGGGTTACTGCAGAGGGTGACAGCTGGGCCTTGAGCTCTGCTCACAGTATGGTCGATTAAATTTGAAGCCTGAAACTGAATGCTTTTCCAGGACAGGGAATGGAATGAAATTTCACCCCCTCCAAAGGGAATGAACTTCTAAAGAAGAGACTTGGCAGCACAGGACTGCACACTTTCGGCTTGCATGCAGCCGCCTTCCCGGGTCTCCTTTGGCACTTTGCAGATGTTCCTTTGGATACTAGGTGATTCATGAAAGTGCATGCTGGGCATGTATCCTAGGGGCTCCAGAAATGGCTGTCTATGACCACGAGACCTGGAGACTAGAGAGATGAGTGAAGGCAGGACCCTTCTGTTTGTCCCCTCCCCAGCCTCAGCCCACCCCCAGTTTGGAATAAGGCCCCATGAAGGGCGAAGTCTTGCCTGCTTAGTGTTTGTGAGGACTCAGGTCGTGATAGGTTCCTCGACTGGCTTTCCAACTGATCTCTCAGGAAGATGCCAGTCCATATGTGAGCTGCTGATCTGTGGAGTGTCTTTTTTCCTTACCCATAGGCATAGAAGCTGCTTTTTCAAGCTCTGGCATGTGAGCAGCCTTGATTTATTCTCCTGGGTATGCCACCTTGAAACCACAAAGGGAACTCACAGGTGACCTTATCTTCGGGTGCTACAGGGGTTCAGTTCCCCTTTACCAAAAGGAAGTTAATACCCAAAATGCACACACTCTGCCCTTTACAGGCACTGTACTTTAAAAATATTTTAAAGGTTTTCTACTGAGATGTGGGAAATGTTTCCATCAAAAACATATTTTATAAAAATTTGATAGTGGCTGATGAGGTGGCTCCATATGTAAAAAGCACCTGCTACCAAGACCAACAACCAGTTCATCCCTTAGCCCCACTCAGAAGATGGAGAAAACTGGCTTCTGTAAGTTGGCCTCAGATACCCCACCATGAAAGCACGCTCACGAACACTCTAAGGCACACGAACCCACTCACATACACATACACAGAATAAAGTGTAATAAAAAATTAGAGTAAAAATAATAAGACTCTGAGGAAAACCAGCCTAGGTAACGTTTAAAACTACAACAGTAAGAATCTTCATGATACACTGACAGGTTTGAAGACAAGATACATTGGGAGGCAGAGGCAGGTGGATTTCTGAGTTCGAGGCCAGCCTGGTCTACACAGTGAGTTCCAGGACAGCCAGGGCTACAAGAGAAACTCTGTCTCGAAAAACCAAAAAAAAAAAAAAAAGAAGAAGAAGACAAGATACATTCCTAAAAATAGATATCCTCCTGAGACTTAGAGGAACCCATACCACACATCTGCATGGACTTGTGCACACACAAGAGGAAGCTGCATGGTAGCAGATATGTGAGTCTGTCGGACACAAAAATGGGAAGCACAAAGCAGGAGCAGCGCATGTGAAATCTTGTGACTGGGCCTCAGCAGCTGGCCTTGCTGATAGGAGGACCAGCTCTGTGCAAGTGCACAGGAACCAGCAAGTTCTGGGTGGTCAGGACACTTGTTCTCTGATAACACTGAAGGTCATTCATCTTCCAGCCAATGCAAAACTGATGAACCCTGTTGAGAAACAAGACTATTTATTACCCTAGTAGTTGGAAAACATGAAGCTCTTTATTATTATCACAGTAAAAATCAAACAAAAACCAAACAAAAACCCATGTAACAAAATTTACCCTCTTAGCCAGTCCTGAGGCCAAACCAACATGGCCAATTGCAACATGCCAAGTAAATATACCACTAAGCTGTGTGCGTGCGTGTGTACATGTGTATGTGCACTATAACACAGTCTGGCGGTCAGAGGACCACTTTGGGGAGTCAGCTCTCCTTCCATCCTGTGGGTCCCAGAGATTAAACTCAAGTCAGCAGCAGGCATCTTTACCTACTGAGCCATCTTGCTGGCCCACCAGGACCTTTCAAAAGTGCTGTTTTTGTGTCTGGTGGTCACATTCCTTGTTTCTCTGTCTCAGTCTATGGTCCCACTATTCTCCTGACTACCTTGCATACTGCAGTTAAGTGCAGTCAGCCATTCCTAGGGCCATCTTCTGGGACAGTTTTTGTCTCAGTGGCATACTGAAAGTAATAGCCTTGTAGAGTTTCTATTCTTGTCATACGATGTGGCCCTCTGGTTCCTTCCTGTTCCTGAGCAAAACACTAACCCTAAACAGTAAACATCTATATTATCAGATGGTAATCAACAAGGGAGTAACTTCAGGCATCACAGGACTGAATGTCTAGATAGTGTTATTTCTAATGTTGGAGAGTTTTAAAGCCTATGTTGGTCATCCCCTTCCAGAGAGCTCAGAGATATGCTCAGGAAGTCTTACAGAAGGAATGTCGGCCCAGGTACGCGAAGACAGCTATGGCTATGTTATTTGAGGACAGGTACAGCATCAACCTGGAGCCTTTTGTGCAGAAGGTCCCCACAGCCAGTGAAGCCGAGCTCAAGTATGACCCGCCGTTTGGATTCCGGAAGTTTTCCAGTAAAGTCCAGAGCCTCTTGGATATGTTGCCTGAGCATGACTTTCCTGAACACTTGAGAGCCAAGCACTGCAATCGCTGTGTGGTTATTGGGAACGGGGGCATCCTTCACGGACTAGAGCTGGGCCACGCCCTCAACCAGTTCGATGTGGTAATAAGGTATCTGTGCTCAAAACCAGCCTTTCTCCTCTACAATTTAGTCTTGTCCTCTGGGCCAGTGCAGCTCCAGAGACAGAGAGGAACTGTAGGAGTTCTTCAGCACCTCTGCTTCAATTCTTGGGGGTATTGACACAAAATCACAGATGGCCAAACTGTGTATTGCTTATCCTAGACTCAAGGCATAGGTGTGGGCTGTAGTCACTTGCCAGGCCTTGCAGAGGGAGGAGGTTTGGAAAGGTGGAGAGGGGCTTGGTAAACTGTCCAGCAGGGGCTGTAGGCTGATGCAAGGCGGGAGGACAATGGGGGTCACCTGGCTTCGGCAACAGAGTTTAGGGTAGTGAGCTCTGGGAGGGTAGTCAGCCTCCAGGGCAGCTAGGGCTCAGCACAGGCAGTTTACAGTCATCCCAGGGTTCTCAGGCCTTAGCAGAACCACTAACAGAAACCCGAAGTGTAAAGAACTGGTCAGCAAGGGACATAACCTGGCCCAGCCATTTTGATCCCCAAAGTGAGGATGTTCACATGGGACCTTTGAGATTTGGGCCAGCCACTCCATGATGCCTTAGTTTCCATATCTGTAGTCCAAAAGCAGTAGGGCTCATCCACTGTGGAGACCAGATGCACTAACGGTAAAGCGCTAAGAGCGGCGAGTGACAGGATGGTGTTCGGTGCTCCATAATTGCCACAGCTACTTCGGGGGGAGAACATGGGAAGCAGAGAGCTGGAGCGAGGTGCAGTGGGTAAAAGGCCTTTGTAGGAAAGTTTGGGTATTCCCAGGGGCAGAGAAAAGAAACCAGGAGGAAGTAGAAAGGAGCCGCAGATGTCTGGGAGCAGGGCATTGTGGTCCAGGTCTCAACAGGGTCAGTGGCGTGTAACAGCTGCTACCTCTTCTGGCTTTTTGTTGCCTGGCAGTGCTAAGTGCTTTCTTCTCAGAAATAACCCCAGTGGTTGATGTCATGAGTGTCTGGTACCATGGAAGACACAAAGATCTCAGTCCTTAACTGATTAAATACAAGGTCTGAGGGCTTCCAGAACCTTGTATCTGCTCCCATCTGAGTGACAAATTAATGCCTGTGTGCAAGTAGCACTGTGCAAGACAAGGCCAGGGGCCCCCACCCATCCAGTGGTTCATGCCTAGGCCATGGGAAAGAAGTGGGTTAGAACTGATGCAAACAGGACAGACCTTCAGTTCCAGGACAGGTGGCTAGAGGAGACAGCATAACAGCTGGCTTAGGAGGACAGCAGTGTGTATCTTCTCAGAGAGGAGTCAGCCAGGAATGGCTGAATGAATGAAGAACCCTACCTGGTGTGGGGACAGGGCTAAGACAGCTGGGAGGGACCAGAAATGAGGCTTGATGTCCTGGGGTGGCGGGACTGGGCATGAGGGTTTCAAGGATAGGGAGGTGCCTGTGCACCAGGGACAGTGAAGGGTGGTGCATCAAGCCTAGTTAGAAAGAGAACAATTAAGAAGCATTTTTATTTTCATAATTCTGTGGAGATAGTACAGATACTTCCTGTTTACCCCCTCCCAAACACCCTGGTTGAGCTTATTTTCCCTGTATCATCTATACAGATGCTCCTTAGCATTCCTGGAGGCTTCCACCTGCACACCCAGCATACACTTCCATCCAAAGATGCTTGAGGGGCAAGGGAGGTAGCTCAGTGCATAAGCTTCTTGTCGCAGGTCTGGAGCTCAACCCTCCAGTGCCCAAGTAAATGCCAAGTAGATATGATAGCCCAGCTGTAAATTCCACACTCTGTAAGTCCAGGCTCAGAAGGCAGATGCAAGGGATCCCCTGGGCAGGCTGGCTAGCTAAATTAGTCATGTTGGTGAGCTCTGGCTTCGATTGAGGGGCCTGTTGCAGTGATTAAGGTAGAAAGCCATTGAGGAAGGCTCTCCATGTCAACCCATCCATGCATGTAAGGGGAAGTGAGGAGTGGGGATGCACTGACTGCACCTAGCCTACTGAGCATCGTAGTTTGCTCATAACACACAGTGCAGTATGCTAGTCATTTCTCTTCATGATCCACATGGCTGCCACCCCATAGCATCATTAAAAAGTATCATACCATATACTTCACCAGCCCAGGAAAAATCAAAATCCAAAGTTCACAACTGGGTTTCTGTCAAATGCTCACAGCTTTGAAACATCATAAAGCTGAAAGATTTTAAATCAGTTCATTGACAGTCCATCTGTACTGTTACCCTCTGCTGGCCCATTTTTGAAAGTTACAAATAGCAAGCCCTAAGAACTTGAGTGTGCCTTTCCTGAGAACAGGGACATGATGCTCAGGATCATAGTGTGTTTGCATACAAACCATGCCCTTCATTTTCAAAACAGAAGAAAACAGTCTGTCCCAGTGGCATGCTTTGGCATTTGGTTGACCTATTCAGTAGCTTGCTTTAGTAACCAAGGGATTAGGTCTAGAAGAGGAAGTAGCCATGAAGCAGAAAGTTTAGATGCAACTGCAGCAGACACTTTTATGAGATTTCAGAAGACCATTAACTAGCTGGGTACAGTGGCACATCTCTGTAACCCCAAGCACTCAGGAAACTTTGACATTCTGTCAAGAACTCTTAATTATCGAAGCAAATGGGAGATTTTCAAAGAAAGTAATATCCAGGGAAGCCCCAAATGTTATATGTTTGGATTAGCTTAAAACACCAGGTCTTGGCAGAACTACTTACTTTGACAGTCTAGGGCCATATGCTGGTGTTCCTCAGGGGACTGCAGGCTGCATTCAGCCACGACCCTGAAGGACAGTGTCGTGAAGTACACCGAGGCCACTGGGAGAGAAGCCTGCTCCAACAATGTTCGGATTCATGGAGGACATGGCATGGGATGCTGGGATATCACATGGTATGACGAGATGGTTAATGGCTTCCTTTGTCAACTCTTCCCTTCTGTTTGACTAGGTTAAACAGTGCACCAGTTGAGGGTTATTCTGAACATGTTGGAAACAAAACTACCATAAGGATGACTTACCCGGAGGGTGCTCAACTGTCGGATGTTGAATACCACACCAGTGATTTGTTCGTTACTGTTTTATTTAAGAGTGTTGATTTCAAGTGGCTTCAAGCAATAATAAAAAATGAAAGCCTGGTAAGAACTCAAATTCCTCGGGCAATCAGACATTGGTAAAAAAGAGCACCTTGGATTGCAATTACGAGCATTTATTTTTAAGTAGACAGTAGAATTCATACTTTTGTGTTGGCTTTCAAATCATACTCCCCCTCCCTGTAGAAACCCCTCAGAACTCGTGCTGTAAACTGCTTCCAGAGCCTGGTCAAGAATTGGTGCATGGAACTGAAAATGCAGCTCAGTTGTAGAGTGCATAAAGCTGGTCGCAGCGGTGCACACCTATAATCTCAAGACTGGGGAGGTGAGGGCAGGAGGATAAAAGCTCTGGGTCATCCTTAGCTGCATAGAGTTTGAGGCCAGCCTGGGCTACATGTGATCCTGTCTTAGAAACAAACAAACAAATAAACAAGTAAATTAAAACTAGGAGAGACTTTTGTGTAAAAATGGTGGTCATTACTAAAGGGAGTATGAACTTTAGGGCCACACTTTCTCTTCTGAGGTTAATTACCTTATTCTCCAGCACAGACTCGAATGGCTTTTAGTTAGTTCAAGAAGTGAGATTGCTAGGATAAAGATTATATATATATATATATCACACACACACACACACACACACACACAAACACACACACAAACACACACACACAAACACACACACACACACACATATATTGGTGTTTCCAGTGATCAAATAACATTACTTTGTAGTTCCATCCATTAAAGTGAAATAATTTTCAGAGCTCAGTTTTCAAGCTGATCACAAATATCTATCTCTAAAACTAAGAGAATAGGGTCAGCAAAGATGGCTCAGAGGGTAAAGGTGCCTGCCACCAGGCCTGACAACCCAAGTTCAATCCCAGGGAGCTGCATGTAAAAAAGAGAGAAATGACTCCCAGAGATCATTTTCCACCGAATACACACACACACACACACACACACACACACACACACACACACACGAAAGCTAAAACACACATTGTTTTAAATTAGCTCCATACTATGTGATGGAGCTATTCTATCTCCAGAGCCTGATTCTCTGCAGATTATTGTGATCTTCTGGATTTTCTATTGCATAGAATTTCTGATGGGAAAATGAAGCGACCTACAGCCTGTTACTAAGCAACTTTATGAGACTAGGAAATCAAGTCGGTGGAAAGTGGGTACGTGGTGAGGACCCATCCAGCCAGGCACTCCCAGCACTCAGTACCTTCAATCCAGCCTATTAATTTTCCTTCCCTGGGAACACAGTGGCTGTAGATTATAAAAGAGACACCCTCAGGTCATCCCTGGGGGATTTCTTTCTCAAGCAAACAATCTGGTTCTATGTTCAGGCCTGTGCCACCTTTGTAAATTGCAGGTTTCAGGGTTACATTATTGGGTTGAAGTACTGGATTCGCACAGCTTTAGATGCCAATACTCTAAGGTTTAGAGTACAGACTAACTGGGGTCAGGTACATGACCTTGGCATAATTTGCAGTGAATCTCTTATCACCCCTGTTGACGAGATAACATTACTAAGCATCCTAATGGCTGCTTGTACTCTCTCCACAGCCATTTTGGGTTCGTCTCTTCTTTTGGAAGCAGGTGACAGACAAAATCCCACTCCAGCCAAAGCACTTCAGAATTTTGAACCCAGTTATCATCAAAGAGACTGCTTTCGACATCCTTCAGTACTCAGAGCCTCAGTCAAGGTTCTGGGGCTTTGATAAGGTATTCTTATAACTACTCAGTTAACTGTCTTCTGTGTGCAAGAGGAAACTTGTTCAAGTTTGGTGTGGACTCGTCTGTACCCTTAGAACAGTGGCTCTCAACCTGTGGGTTACCACCTTTTAGGGATCAAATGACCCTTTCATAGGGGTTGCATATCAGATATCCTCCATATCAGATACTTAAATTATGATTCATAGCAGTAGAAAAATTACAGTTATGAAGTAGCATAATATTAACAATATTAACATAAAACAAAAATAATTTTATAATTGGGGGTCCCCACAGTATGAGGAACTGTATTAAACTGTCTCAGCATTGGAAGGTTGAGAGCCACTGTTCTGGAAGCATCTCTAGTAGGCAAACCTACTCACTGACCAGACAAGTCTATATGTGGTTATCATTACACCCCTTGGTGCCAAGGCTCTTCGTGGTTGAATTAGCCTTCTTCCTGGTGTACTATTCAGCAGAGTGATGCATCACTGAGAAGTTACTTAAGGTATCTTTGCCCCACAGCCACACTAAGGGGCACATTGTTAATCTAAAAGGTTTCTGTATGTTTTATCTCTACAAGATAGTAAGAATTGGTACTTAGAATCTCTTCACAGATGATAAGTAAAGTCAGCCCTCTAAGACAGTGATTTTCAGTCTGGCCCATCCCAGACATTCAGACTTTATTGGTCAGTGTTGAGGTCTGTATGTGGAGATTTTCAAAATTACCCAGATGATTTACTTTGCAGCCTAATTTGAAAACCTTTTTTGTTCTAAGTTGTCCATTGAGTAGGATGTTAACCTGCAATTAGCATGTGCCACCAGAAGGGGGTGGTGTGGAGAATCCTTTTCTTCTTTCCTTTTTTTCAAAGATTTATTTATTGTGTATACAATGTTCTGTATTCATGTATGCCTGCACACCAGAAGAGGGCACCAGATCTCATAACAGATGGTTGTGAGCCACCATGTGGTTTCTGGGAATTGAACTCAGGACCTCTGGAAGAATAGTCAGTGCTCTCAACCTCTGAGCCATTTCTCCAGCCTGAGAATCCTTTTCTTACTTGTAGCTTGGTAGTGAGGTCCATGTCTTTAAATTTTTTTAAAGACCTGTATGGAAATGCATTTTTTGAAACAAGGTTTCTCTGTAGAGTCCTGGCTGTTCTGGAACTTACTTTGTAGAGCAGGCTAGCCTCAAATTCATGTAGATGCCCCTGCCCCTGCCCCTGCCCCTGCCCCTGCCCCTGCCCCTGCCCCTGCCCCTGCCCCTGCCCCTGCCCCTGCCCCTGCCTCATTGGGACTAAAGGCGCATGTCACCACACCCAGCTAGGAAATCTTTCTTAAACAAGATTTAACACATGTATGACCAATAACAATGCTCAAAACACAAATAATTCTCCCTAGAGCTAAAACAAAGAGGATAGATAGATAGATAGATAGATAGGAAGGAGCTGGAGACATGGCTCAGTGCTCACTTACAATCAAGAACACTGACTTCTGACAGGTAAGAGTACTGGCTGCTGACAGCTAAGAGCACGAGCTATACTTCAGAGGACCTGAGTTCTGTTCCCAGCACCCACATAGCTGTTCATAATGTCTGTAACTCCAATTCCAGGGGATCCAGTGCCCTCTTCTGGATTCTGAGGGTATGCATAAGATACACTTGCCTACATGAAGGCAAAATACTCATAGATAATAAAAAAAAATTAATAGAGACAAAATTAAGAATATCTGACAAAAGAAGAAAATAAAATAAATGAAAATTACATAATAAAATATTTAGTCCCCAGTAATTAAATAGAAGGCAGTTAGAGCCACAGCTTTTTTTATTTACTTATTTTAAACCTCACTTTCTTTGTTGTGTTTTGTTTTGTTTTTGAAATATGATTTTACTAAGTGACACTGGTTGGCCAAGAACTCACTATGTAGACCAGGCTGGCCTTAAAATTCCCTTTATTCTCCTGCCTCTGCCTCCAGGTACTGAGATCACCAGTAGACACCACCACACCTGACTGGTTTTTTGCTCACCTTATAGAAAAATTTAAAGATCTTTGTCTGGCAGTAAGTAGGTAGAATAAAGTGGCCCTTTTCCTGTATTAGTAGTATGCACTAACTTAAAACAGGGATGGTCACAGATGAAGAGATGGCTCACAGTTACAGGCACATGTTGTTCTTTCAGAGGACTTTAGTCCAGCTCCCAGCACCCATATCAGGTGGCTCCCAACTGTCTAACTCCAGTGCCAGGGCATCTGATACCCTCTTTGAGTGCGTACACACACACACACACACACACACACACACACACGAGAGAGAGAGAGAGAGAGAGAGAGAGAGAGAGAGCGCTCGCATGCGCATACATTCACATTCAAGTGCACACAAATAATAAAGATAAAATCTTTTACAATTATAAAATAAGAATTATCTTGGCTGGGCATTTTGGCATCCCCATCAGCCCAGTACTCAGGAAGTTAAGTCAGGTTCAGACTCAGCTACATGGTAAAACCTAGCCTCAAAAAGAATAGATTTGCTTTACCCAGCAATGTTACTCTGAAACCTTGATTATAAAAAAATTAGAGGAATCTCAACTATCAGGCAGTTACAGATATTCACCAGGGCATTCGTAGCAAAATGCTGACTAAAACATAGCCTAGATATTTACCACTAAATGATTTTTTTTAAGGTGCTAGGGATATAGCACTTGCCCACATTAACCAATGCCTGGGTTCGATCCCCAGAACCACACAAACCAAGCATATCTGCACCCCTAGCACCCATGAGGCAGAGGTCAGAAGATCAAAAGTTTAAGGTTATCCTCTGCTTCATGGCAAGTTCAAAGCCAGCCTAGGTCTGCTCTGAAAATCTTACATCCCAGACTTCCTCATGTATATATATCTTTCCATTAAGTGGAGAAGATTTGTGGGCTGTGAGGAGACAAGCTCTCAGGGCTTTTTGGTACAGATGACACAATTTGGGAAGGTTCTAGTCCTTTTTTAAAAATGACATTTGTTTTCTGTGTGTGTGTCTGTGTGTGTGTGCGAGCGTGCGTGCGCACGCATGCGTGCGCATACATGCATGTATGTAAGTCAGAGGACAACTTGTAGGAATCAGATCTCTCCTTCCACCTTGTTGGTACTGGGAATTGAACTCAGATCAGAACGCAGGCACCTTTACCTGCCAAGCCCTCTCTGATCTTTCTTCATGCATTGCTTCCATGAACCGTTGATTTCACACACAGTTGCACAGGCCCTGTTGTAGATCCCCTGTGTGCTGAGTGCCCTGCCTGTCACTTGAACTCCAGGCTGCATGTTGAAGGATACAAGACAGGAGGATACACAGCCACAGCATGGAGGTGTCCTTGACATTCATCTCTCTGTCCATGAACAGGCATGCAGACTGGCTGTGATAATCCTTTTTAACCAGCAAGGCTGACTTTGAGAAGTGGATGAGTCCATGAGTCAGGAGCTCCTGGAAGCGTCCCTGATCCCATCAGAATCTATGAGCTCTGGAGGAACTCTTGTTCTAGCTTACAGAAAAGGAATATTCACGGAAGGCACAGTCTTCACTAAAATAAGAGAAATATTAGTGTGTTAAAAAACTATCCAAAAACAAATTCAGGTTGAACATCCTGAATCTGAAAATCAAAAACTCTTTGACAGCTAATACGATATCCTAAGTGGAAAATCCATACCTGGTCTCATGTGATAGATCATAATCAAAATGTAGTACATTAAAAATACCTTATAAAATGTATACGTGTGAGGCATATGTGGAACACAAGAGAATGTCAGTGTGTACGGGTCCTATTCCCAAGATGTCCTCCCTGTATAAAGTACTGCAGAAATGCAGGAAACACTTCTGGGACCATGCATTTTAGGTACAGAATGGAGCCTGCAACTTGACCAGATATGACCCTCAGGGATAGCCATCAGCCAGCTCTCTGGACTTTTCTTCTGGTGCTGTTTTACCCAAAACTTGACTGAAGATACAGAAAGCTTTGTACCAGGGTTGCACATCCCAGGAGGCATGGCATGATGCCATGCAGACAGAGGGCGTGCCAGAGTGAGGAGCTAACATGTGATGAGCCTTGGACCTGCTCGGCTAAAGTTAGTTGAATCTATTTAGAAAGGAGTAGCTACTCCTTTCAGGCCAGTGACAGTGATGCACATCTGTAATCCAGCACTCCGGAGGTTGAAGCAGGAGATCATGGCTAGAAGCCATCTTGGGGTGCATGGCAAGACCTTTCTTTATCTTTAAAAAAACGAAAGCAAAAACAAAGCAACAAAATACAGGGATAAATGTGACATGTAACATACAAGTTCAATCTCAGACCCACATGGTGAAAGGAGAGGAAAAGCTCCTGAAAGTTGTCTTCTTACCTCCAGGCATGCACAGTAACATGTGTCCAAGTGCATACACACACACACACACAGTTTAAGAATATAAAAAGAGACACACCAGGCAATGATGCAGATCTTTTTAATTCCAGCACCCAGGATGAAGAGGCAGATGGACCTCTGTGAGTTTGAGGCCAGTCTGGTCTACAGAGCGAGTTCTAGGACAGCCAGGATTACACAGAGAAACCCTGTCTTAAAAAAACAAAAATAATTTTTTAAAATGATATAATAAGTATAATCTCAAAAAATAAATGAGTTAAAAAAATAATTGAAATATATTTTTTTAATGAATAAATTGATCTGTGTTCTTTCCAGAACATCCCCACGATCGGCGTCATTGCCGTTGTCTTTGCTACACATCTGTGTGATGAAGTCAGCTTGGCAGGCTTCGGATATGACCTCAGTCAACCCAGTACCCCTCTGCACTACTTTGACAGTCAGTGCATGGGCGCCATGAACTGGCAAGTCATGCACAATGTGACCACAGAGACCAAATTCCTCCTGAAGCTCATCAAGGAAGGCGTGGTGGAGGACCTCAGCGGAGGCATCCACTGAGAACTTTGAACACAGCAAACCTCACTTAGAAATGCAGCTGAGAGCTGTGGTGAACAGCCTCCACGGGGGCTTACCCTGCAGCTGCTTTGACGTGCAGCTAGTGTTTTTAAACTTAATTTTAAGAAAGAAAACAACAGCTACAAGGATTCAGCCCTGCGCACCTCTTTGTTCTGTTTGTTTGAAGTCAGTGCTGGGTTTTGCACAATTTTATACGTTAATTTTAAGAATAGGATTGGAGGATTTTTCAAAGAGAATTGTATGGTTTATTGTATTTTAAGGAAGTAATTTAATTTCCAAAAACTGTACACGCATACTCTGCCCAGGTGTTGAGGTGGGAGGGGAGGGGCTTCTGGCCCTCTGATGATAGCCTCGATGCCTGATTCTTGGTTCTGCTGCTCTCTTTGGTAGAACTGATGGCAGAGAAACTTCCTGCCTCCTGAATGAAGGGCTTACTCATCACCACTGGCAGCTGCAGGAGGTTGGGGACCTGCTAAACAAGGTCATAATCCCTTTCTGCTAGTCCATCTGCCAGAAGACTCACAGGACTGAAGCAGGGCAGCTGTCCTGGAGGCTGCTGGTTGGTGAGCCACTGTCAGCTGAGTACTGTGATGTTGCCCCAGGATGGAAGAAGCTACACTTCTACACTGTCAGGGCACTTTTAAACTTCTGGAGAAGAGAGAGAGAGAGAGAGAGAGAGAGAGAGAGAGAGAGAGAGAGTGTGTGTGTGTGTGTGTGTGTGTTCATTCTGCCCTTCCTAAGCACTTAAGTGTTATTCAAGGCTCTCTGCTGTTTGAGAGGGTTCATTGAAATTGTGGGAAAGCCATTGTTATAACTTAAGGGACAAGTTAGAAATGCCCGGAAGTGTGTACCAAGCCATGTTTGGGGTGGGGGGGGGAAGAAAGAAAGAAAAAGGAATAAAACTTTGAGGAACCCCTGTGATTTAGTGACTTTGAGTGTTTGTTCCTTCATTCGTTCATTTTAGGAAAATCTCTTCATTGTCCGCTAAGTGGAACCTCGCCCTGGATGCCGTGTAGTGAGGGACAGTTAAGATGCTCACTCCTAGCTGGGTAATCCAAGTCAGGGGCCCCTCTGGAGAGGTGATGGGTGCCTTACCTTTCAACACTGACAGAATTCCATGAGCAGGGCAACAAAAGAAAGCATTTAATCTGGGGCTCGGATTGCACAGGGTGAGTCCATGACCATCATTAGGAGCATGGCCGCTGGAGGCTGGAGCGGTCGCTGAGAGTTCATGCCTCACAAACACAAGGGCTGGGAATGGGGGCTTTTGAAACCTCAAAGCTCACCCCAAATGACACCCTTCCACCAAGGCTGTAGCTCCAATTCCTTCCCAAACCTTTGCACCAGTGGTGGACCAAACATTCAAACAGGAGCCTGTGGGGACCATTCCCCCTCAACCCACCACAGTTCTTACCAGTTGCCTGGCCACCAAGCTCTAGCTTGTCTCTTCAGTGGCTTAGTCAGAAGGTGTATGCAGCTGTTCCCTGTCCATCCACTGTGCCTTTGTTCTGTAGTCCCTCCTTGCCCCTTGCCCCTGCCCTCCAGTGCCTCCCTCAGGTCACTCCACTGCCTTGCAGCCGCAGGGAATCCTGTCCCCAGTACATACTAACACTTGGCTCATCAATTTTCAGGCCTGGTCTTACTGCCACCATCCTACTCAGTGTCCCGTCTGCATCTGTATTGTCTCTGCTCCCCTCCTATTTTTACTTCCTCATAGACAGTAAGCAAATGCCATGGATAAATTAAAAGGCTTCCTGGAGACCACAAGCCAATAGGAGACAGTTCAAGAACATTTAATCAGCACTGGGCATGAATGTGCACGTGCATATGCACGCACGTGTTTGTGTGTGTGTGCGCGTGTGTGTGTGTGTGTGTGTGTGTGTGCGCGCTCGTGTGCAGGTGTATGTGGAGATCAGCAGCCAGCCTCGGGTAGTGTTTCCTTGCTTGCTATGCACCTTTTAATTTTTGAGACTCGCCAAGGAGGTCAGACTGGCAGGCCAATGAGCTCCTGGGATTCGTCTGCCTGATTTAATTACGTTTCAAACACCGTGACAAAGGCAACTTACAGAAGAAAGAGTTGGAGGAGCAGATGCAGCAGGAGGCGAGCATAGTTGCTGGAAGAGCAGCAGCTGAGGGTTCATGTCAGAACTGCAAGCAGGAAACAGAACTAGGCCCACCCTCAGTAATGTACTTCCCCCAGCAAGGCAACACCTCCTAAATCTACTCAAACAGCACCACCAACCTGGGACCAGGGAGTCAAAAGCCCAGGACTATGGCAGACATCTTGTTCAGACCTCCGCACTGTCTCTAGCTCAAGCTCTCATGCTTACTTTACTGATGAGCCATCTCCTCAGCCCCCCAACACCTCAGCATCCCTGACCCCACCCCCATACCTGTTTGTGTGGAAACAGCCCTTCTCTAGGGCTTAGTTGACTTCCAGTAAGACCAGTCACCATCACATAAAAGACAGAGCATTCGAGGCACACTGGTAACTGCTGGTGTTTGAGCAACTTGGGCCGGCTAGATGTGGTCTGTCTATTCACATGCTTCTAGGGAAACAGTGAGTGAATTTTACTCTTCTTGTTTTTCCCTGCAGAACCTATACTCCATCCTTACATTAAGAATAATTATCTCTGGCCTTAGAACATGCTTTAGGGATGAGTATGGGGTGACTCGTGGTTTTGGACAAAGCTCGGCCAGAACCTATAAAATCATGCCACGTATGCTAGGCCTCTTGCAGTTCTTCAGTGTTCCTCTTGTTTTATAAGTTAAAAAGCTAAGTCTGTTTCCATAGATCATGGTGGGCAGCATGTCCTCATTATTGGTTGGACCCAGCTTAGACTTCTCTTACTGAATGATGACTTCTTGGCCATATGACCCTAGTTACTACAACAAAAGGCAATTGTTAATGTTGCTTTAGCAACATTCCAGTCCTTTGGTCCCTTACCAGATATCAAAGGGATTATAGAATTTGCCCTTTTACCATCTCAAGAGAGCATTTTAGACCAGCATTGTAGCATACTTAAGGAATGTGTCTTATAACCTCTCCGTTGAGAAGTTCTCATCATCCAAATGTGTGATCTCTGTGTGTGTGTGCACTCGTGTGTGCATGTACTCATGAGTGTGCATGAACATAGATACATTCACGGGGTGTAATAAACACAAGCACTCCTTCCTCTGGAGAGGGAGACATCATGGTCCAACTTTCTGACTGTTCACTAACTCCTGTTCCACCGGCCACAGCAGTTGTATACAGGGTATGAATTTGTGTTCACGAAGCAATGGACTCATGTGACTGGTGATGGTCCCGACCTGCAACCAGTGCTCAATGGAAGACTCAGCAAAACCAGAAAGGAAGGCTACTCACTAAACATTGATCATGTTCTCTACAGGGAAAGTGCAGACTTAACACTTCAATCATTTGAATAAGATTTTTACTATTTCCCAATATTAAGAAATTGTTGAGCCAGGCGTGGTAGTGAGTACCTTTAATCCCAGCACTCAGGAGGCAGAGGCAGGTGGATCTCTGTGATTTTTTTTTTTTTTTGAGTCAACATGGTCTACTAAAGTTCCAGGACAGCCAGAGCTGCTACACAGAGAAACTCTGTCTTGAAAACCAAAAAAAGAAAGAAAGAAAGAAAAAGAAAAAAAGAAAGAAATTGCAATCTATGGAGCAAAGAAGAAACGCATGTACCAATATGATACCTAGACTAAGCAATGTTCTTTTAGTTACTTCCCTTAAAAGGGTACTTGGTAGAGGACTTGCCTAGCATACATGAAACCCTGAGTTCAATCCCCAACATAAGCTGGACGCAGTGGCACAGGCCTCTGATCCCACGCTTGAGGTAAAGGCTAGAGCAGCGGTTCTCAACCTTCCTAATGCTGCTACCTTTAATACAGTTCTTCCTGTTGTAGTGACCCCAACCATAAAATTACTGCTACTGTTAGGAGTCATAAATGTCTGATATGCAGGGTATCTGATATCCAACCTCTCTGGCCCCCAAAGGAATGGAGATCCACAGGTTGAGAACCACTGGGCTAGGGGTTCAGAAATTTAAGCTCAGCTTTAACTACATAGCAAGTTAAGACCAGCTCAGGATATAAGAAACCTGTCTATAAATGAATTAATTAATTTTTCAAGTGGATTATGTTTGGTATCGCATACAGGAAAACAAGTTTAGAGATTTTCTTCTGCCTAAAAGTGAGATGCCAAGTGTGCTGTTTAAATGTGGAATGTCCTAGAGGCTCATTAATTTGAGCAATTGATCCTGTGTGGGGAGGTCATGGAGCCTTTAGGGGGCACACCGTTGCTGGGGGAAGTACAGCACTGGAGGTGGCCTTGATGGGTTACAGTCTTGTTCCCCAACCGTGTGTTGATAAGAGTGTGACCAACATGCTGTGCCTCAACCATTATAGACTCCAACCCTCTGGGACCATAAGCCAAATGAACTCTCTTCCTTACGGTGTGTATGGTCATTGTCGTCTTCACTGTTCCATTGCTGTGAAGAGACACCATGACCACAGCAACTCTTAAAGGAAATCATCTAATTGGGGCTGGCTTACAATTCAGAGATTTAGTCTATTGTCATCGTGGTGGGGAACATGGTGGCAGACATGTCGGGCACGGTGCTGGAGAAGTTAAGAACTACATCCTGATCCACTGTCAGTTTAAGAGAGAACTGGGTATGGTATAAGATTTTGACACCTCAAAGCCTACCCCCAGTGACTGTTTTCACCAACAAGGCCACACCTTCTAATCCGTGCAAATAAGTGAGCCTATGGGGGCCAGTGGCTCTTACCTCTGTCCTCTGTGTAGCTGCAAATGCAGAGAATAGGGATCTCTAGAAAACACGAAGCCAGACTTCTTGGTAGATACCTTACAGCAGCAACACGAACAGCTGTGCCACAGCCCCACCCCACCTTACACCAGCTGTGCCACAGC
>JADRCH010000043.1:12039339-12074716 GCA_019843965.1 Rhynchomys soricoides | reverse complement strand
CAGCTGTGCCACAGCCCCACCCCACCTTACACCAGCTGTGCCACAGCCCCACCCCACCTTGCACCAGCTGTGCCACAGCCCCACCCCATTTTCAGGGATTCATTCCAAGACTCCTTGGATAGTTCTGAACCTCAGCCATAACTGTATTTGTTTCTGGACCCAATACCCATGAAAAAGGTGAAGTGGAAACTTAAGAGTTCTTTGGGAAGTCGGTTGGATGGTGTTTTGCTGAGGCAAACACGTGAAGGAGTGTTTTGTTAAAGTGGACACTGGTGAAAGGCAGACTCGTGAAAGAACTTTCGCTGAATCAGACACGAGAGAGGACGTTCTGCTAAAGCAAGCGCGTGAAAGGACACGTGACGAAGGAGTCTCTGCTAACGACACAGGTGTATTGGTCTGCCTTACAGTGTACGCAATTGAGCTGCATTTGTCAGGACTCTACAGAGAGAAACACACCAAAAAATAAACTTCTGGTGGTGTTCTGCAGTTTGTTGCCACTTCCAGGGACTCTGGTCTCTGCTAGGTTGGGTTACTGCTGCTGATTGGTGTTGCTATCCTGACTGGACTGCTGGTGTATCTGTGAGGTGTTTGTGAGTGGATCGAGCTGCTGCTGCCTGCTGACCTGAGGACTGAACTGCGGATTTCCAGACATCACAGATGAGAGTTGCTCCAAAGAACCTTTCTAAACAGCTCCACTTCCCCCGTAGCCTTTCTTTCCCACCACCTCTGGTGGGTGGTGGGCTACAAGGGGGGTTAATGTTTAAGAAACCATCATTAAAAGTAGGGTTTTTTTTTTTTAATTAAAGTTACAAAAAGCTGACTTATAAAATCAGTAACAATCAAAGAATTAGATGAGGCTAGAGAGACAGCTCAATAGTTCAAAGCACTTCTCGCTCTTGCAGAGGACCAGAATTTCTTCTCCTCTATTCATATGGAGGCTCACAACCCTCTGCAACACCAGCTTCAGGGGCTCTTCTGCCCTCTTCAGGTCTCCATGCACATGGTGCACTTAACAAACTTGCAAGCAAAACGCTAATCAACATAAAATACAAATAACTATGCTATTTTTTAAAAGATACCTTTTTTTTTTTTAGAGATTAGTGATAAAACTAGGGCAATTGTGGCGATATAATACAAAAGTACTTAAAATGTACAAATTATTTATTTTCTGGAATTTTCTGCTTAATACTTTCTTACCATAGCCATCCATGGGGCACTGAAACCACAGAAAATGGAATTCTGTATGAAGAGAGAGCTACTGTTCACTAAACATTGGGATGTTCCAAATGAGCAAGATGTTGCTACTTAGTTGCTATCTGGGTTATGTTTGCCTTTTTGTCGAAATTCGGTTCCAATAAAATTTAGCATTGATGACAGGTCGATTTAAAATACTAACTTGCAGAGGAAGGTCACCCCCTAAATGAGCAGAGTCCTATAAGCAGAATGAGACCTGAAATGGCCGTGTGCAGGAGGGATGGTTTAGGATGAATAAGAACAGCAGCTCCACACTGACCGTTACTCAGATCAGACGATCCTGTCAGGCCCGCAGGATTGCTCAGTGAGGCAAGGAGAGTGCCCCCAGCCTGAGGACCTGAGTTTGATTTTCAGGTCTCACATAGTAAAAGGACAGGATCTACGTCTTCAAGTTGTCTTCTGACTTCCACATGTGTGCAGTGCTGTGCTGGTGCATACTGGTACATGCTGGTGCATGCAGACAAACAAAAAAGTTATTAGATGGGGCCGACCATTGGGAGTGGGAAGAAATTGTTGGCTGTAAGGAGCTGAGAACTCCAGTGTTCATATGTAACTAAGCCATCACTGTTTGCCGACTCATTTTATTCCCTCTAAGGCACCCATAATAAAGCATTGCTTAATCATAGTCCTTCGGGACATGGGCTCATGTAGCCCAGGCTGGACTCAGACTTGCTATGTAGCCAAGGATAATCTTGAACTTTTGAACCTCCTGCCTCCACCTCCAAATGCTAGGATTACAGGTGTGATCCTAGTACTTAAAACTTAGTTTATGAGGTTCTGGAGTTCAAAGCTAAGGCTTCCTCAATGTTTGCCACGCACCCTAGCTTCTGAGCTACATACCAGCCCCAGGGCATATGTATTTGACTTCATATCTTTGGTGGAATTTAAAGATGGACAGTGGATGTTCTAAGGTGGTACATGATGAAGAGCTCAGGCCTAGAATCTTAGCTCAGAGGGCCTTTTATGCTAGAGAAGCAATACATTTTTTTCATTCGTAATTGTCCTAGTAGTGAAAGTAACGTCTTAGAAGAAACCATCAAAAGCGAATGGACCCATTTCATAGATGGATGCACAGCCATACATTTTTGGGAAGCGTATTATTACTTACATTTGCAAAACAAGTTGTGCACTCTGCTTTTCAGAGACTAACAGTTCTTGCAGGCTTTGACTTCCCTGGAATGGATTATGTGACCTAAAGTGCCCAGGGCATTTTATCACAGCAACAGAAATAAAGCCAGGACAAATAATCCCAGGCTGGAAGCTGTTTCCTATTCCAGGCAGTTGTAATGAACTTCTTAAAGCAGATTTTAAAACCAGAACATATAGCTCAGCTGTATCACACACCTGTCTTTTATGGGGAGCATCCTTGTTTACTCAATAAAGCTTGATGGGTGTATGTAGTACAGACCTGACCATTTTTTAAAAAGATTTTTATTTATTATTATATGTAAATACACTATAGTGTCTTCAGACACACCAGAAGAGGGCATCAGATCCCACTACATGAGCCACCATGTGGTTGCTGGGATTTGAACTCAGGACCTCTGGAAGAGCAGTCAGCGCTCTTAACCGCTGAGCCATCTCTCCAGCCCAGACTTGGTCATTTTTAAGTGGTCAGTTGTCTCTTTAGAGTATTGGTGCGTCACACTGCTCCTCCAGTGTGATGCTCAATAAGAGGAACAAGTGAGGTTCAAAATCTATACACATGCACTCTCCTAGTCTGTTTGGTCTCCTGTGACAAAGTGCCTTGGACTAGGAGGCTTACAAACAAAAGGATCCGTTTTGCTCAGGTCTGAAGCTAGGAGATAGCAAACTTTCTGCTTCTTAGATGGTACTGGGCTTAGCTTTGACAACTGGACAAACATGGAATCACCTGGGAAGATCATCTCAGTGAGCCTGTCTACATGGGGTTGGCCTTTGAGTATATCTGTGGGAATACTGTCTTTTTATTTTATTTTTTATGTGTGCATATGGCGGTGGTTGTAAGTAAACATGAGTGGGGGATGCTCACAGAGACCAGAAGACGGAGTTGGATCCCCTGGAGCGGGAGTCACAGATGGTTGTGCAAGATTCAACATTGGTGCTGGAGACTGAACTTCAGTCTCTGGAAGAGCAAGAAGCACAGCTAACTTCCCCTTTCCCTGCTGTGTTGCTTTTGATCTGGATTTTTTACTACAGCCGCGAAAATGAAACCAGGACAAGATTACTTCAACTATTCAAATATTACTTCCCCTAAGACCCTTTGACCCTATCCAACACTATCACCATCAAGTTGGAGATTATCTCACACATTTGGAGGAGGCTCAGCCATACCTCATATACACATGAGTGTCACAGAAGATGTTTTGTTAGAGTATCTGATCAACGGCTTTTCCTTCCCCATTTCTGCCTGTGGCCAGCGCATGTCACTTGTCCTCCACTGGAGAACACTGTGTTGTGTGATCTGGGGAGGTCAGAAGGGTCAGAACTGTGACCATGCTGACCTCATGCTCTGCTGATGTTGGGCTATTCATCACAACGAGACTGACAAGGATGGAGAAAGCATATGGCTGACTTCCCGATTCACAGACCAGCATTTCCTCCTGTGCACAGGAGCCTGCCATGGCTTGTCTGGAAGGTGCAGGCAGTCTACCCATTCATGAGCAGATCGGATGTCCCAGTATTGTCTTTGGACACCACAACACCACACTCATTCATGTATCTACTTTGCAGTTTTAGTTTTATCTCCGGAGTCACTGTTGGTGGTCTCCTGACCTCGTCCATCTCGGGCTGATGCAATTTCAAACTCTGCAGAATGATCCCCATGTTCAGGTCTCATGCTTGCTTTGTATACTATACTTTGACTCAGTTCCCCAGAATCAGAAAAGATTTTTGCTCTTCCAGAAGAGGCACAGCTTGAATGACAGAGCCAAGGAAGTTGGAAGACTACAGCCTTGTTTCTGTTTGTCAGAGTCCCAGCTTCCTACAGAGACAGAGAGCTACCCTTTTTTGTTGTCCATTCTTGAATACTGCTGAGAGGTAACACAGTTTAAGGAGTCTTTATTTCAATGTGAGTTAGAGGGGAAAACCACACTTATTTGGATTTATTTATTTTTGTGTCTCTGTGTGAATAAGGTAACTTTCTTAGTGGAAAAATTAACATCCTAGTCGCTCAAAAGTTGTCCCACCATGCACGACAAAGTCAAAAGCTTCCATCAGCATGCATTGATGGAACTGATTGTGAGCAAAGAGAGAGAAAAAAGTGGTTTTTTGAAGTACTAGTCCTAGAAACCACAATGCAAAGTTGGTATCCAAGGAATTGCAGCAACTTGCAGGGCCTTCCATGTAGCTGACTCAAGAGGCCATTTTTCCCCCCGCTTGGCTTTGCTCTGCCAGAGGTAGAATAAAGACTCTAGGGGATCTGTTCATGGAAAATGCACCCTCATGTTTTCCAAAACTGGGAATTGAAATTGAACTGATGATGGCTTCATTTTCATACACACTAAATCTACCAGATCTGGGACTATGGCCCTGACACTGAGTGGAGGCCCCTCCGCAGGATACCCACCTCTGTGGCTCTGGCTGACTCTCCTGACAGGCCATTCCACTGCTAATGCCATTTTGTGCAAACAAAACACATTGTTCCAGACAGATGCTTATGGCTGTATCCTAGGGCCCTGTAGGGCTCTCTCAAAAATACTGCCCTGCTCCATCCAAATAATCACCATCAGTCCCTGAAGCCCCTCTGAGAGCCAAATCCCCATGGTAGGTGGCAAAGCACAGGCTCAGACCCTTTGTACCAGAGTTTCCATCTAGAAGAGGGAATGTAATTAAGCAAAGGTGGTGTGATAAGGACCTTGGCATCAGAGTTCCTGTAGGAAAATTCCATGCTGGAGGTAAAGATGGGCCACCCGCGGGAACTCTGACTTCAGAAGAAAAACTACCTGCCTATGCATTACATCCTTCCTCCATTGTTCCCCCCTCTGTCTCTGTCTGTCTGTCTGTCTGTCTGTCTCTCTCTCTCTCACACACACACACACACACACACATACACTCACATGTTGTAAAGTTGCAGTAAGCAGGATTAAGGTAGATTGCTCTGTGTGTGTGTGTTCACACGTGTATGAGTGCACATGTGTGTGCTGGTACATGTGCATGTACACATTTACCCAAGATTGTTACTTGATCTCCTTCTACCTTAATTATTGAGGCAGCATCTCCCAGTTGACCCCAGAACTCACCAATACTGGTTAATCTAGCTCGTCTAGAGTCTGTTCAAGGTTAAAAGTCAAGGTGAGCCTGTTCACCTTGACTTTACTTTTGAATGAAAAACCAGTGACTATTACTCATGAGCCGGTATGCAGCACCACCTAGTGTCGTGAAGCCATGTGTACCATTCCTAGCACTGAGTTCCAGCCCTGACCGACTTTTTGCAGGGTTCCAGGACTCTTCAGTAGTTGGTGCACAACACCTTCCTGTCCTGTTTGTGCATCTCCTATTTAATGTCTTAGCTATAGGATCCCCCCCCCCATGTCTTTGTCCCTGGTCTTTCTTCCTCTGCCATCTCTTTCTGGAAGAACATTAATACCCATGGGTCAAACCATACACTGGGAGAAAAAAAACAAAAACAAACAAACAAAAACAACAACAACAAAAACACAACAGCTTCTCCAGCAAATGGTCAAACTGGCTGTCTGCATGTAGAAGAATCCATATAGATCTATATTTACAACACTGCACAAACTCCATATGAAGCAAAGACCTCAAAATAAAACCAGATACACTGAATCTGATAGAAGAGAAAATGGAGAATAGCTTCGAACTCATTGATACAGGAAAAGATGTTCTGAACAGAACACCATTAGCACAGGCACCGAGAACATAATTCATAACTAGAACCTCATGAAAAGCTACTGCATGGCAGAGGACATCATCACTCAGACAAATAGACTACAGAATGGGAAAAGATTTTTTACCAATAATAGAGAATAAATATCTAAAATATATATAAAACAAAAAACTGGACATCAAGAAAAATTAAAAATGGGGTACATATCTGAACAGAAAATTCTCAAAATAGGAAATACAAATGGTTGAGAATCACTTAAAGAAATTTTCAATATCCTTAGATATTATTAGATTAGAGAAATGCAAATCAAAACTACTTTGAAATTTTATCTTATACCAGTCAGAACGGTCAAGATCAATAAAACAAGTGACAGCGTATGCTAGTGAGCATATGGAGTAAGGGGGCTCTCCTCCATTGCTGATGGGTGTGCAAACTTGCACAGCTACTGTGGAAATCAGTGTGGTGTTCCTCAGGAAGATAGAAATCTGTCTACCTAAGATCCAGCTATGCAGCTCTTGGGCATATACCCCAAGGATACTGTACTGCACTGTACATTACTTGCTCAACCATGCTCACTGCTGCTCTATTCATAATAACCAGAAATTGGAAACAGCCTAGATGTCAACCAATGGATGAATATATTTTTTAAATGTGGTAAGCTTATGCAATGGAATGTATTCAACCATTAAAGAAATAAAATCATGAAATTTGCAGGTAAACAGATAGAAATTTTAAAAGCCATCCTGAATGAAGTAACCCAGACCCAGAAAGACAAACTTGGCATACGTTTGTTTATATGTGATGTTAGCTGATGAGTCTTTAATAACCAGGCCACAATCCGTATAACCACAGAGGTTTGGTAGTGAGGAAGGGACTAGCAGGGAGGGATGAATATTCCTAGGAAGGAGAAATAAAATAGATAAGGATAGGTGGACAGGGGAGGCAGGAACAGGATGGTAAAATGGGGATCGGAGGAAAGAGGGGGTAAGGGAAGGAATATGGGGAGAGAGATGACACTCCGGGCCACCTGAGGGGTCCTGGGGAAATCCAATGCAATAGAAGCTTCCTAAAATAAATACATGTATGAAGATTATCTAAATGAAATTACCAAGTAATGGGAGAGATGGAGCCCCAACTGGGCTTTTCTAGTTGCCAACTGAAGCTTCTAGTGCCGGTAATGGATTATATCTAATTGAGTTGTTGGCCAAAGGCATCTTATTGGAACTCCCAAACAACCCAGGATATTGCCAAAGCTATTGGCTGCTGTCCTTAAACTCCTAGTAAAGCCCTATTCCTGAAGACAACAACCACACAACTCACTGAGCACAGAGAAGTAGAGCTGGTGCCTACATATAGCCATCACCCCATAGACTACTACTGTTCATGATACTTGAGGGTGTTCGGCACACCAAGGAAGGGGGGAAGGTAACTACCAATCAAGCTACAAAGTCTTGAATCTACACCAATGGCCTGCTTGTAAGATGTGCTAGGACAATATTGGCACAGCTTGTGAGAGTAACCAACCAGTATCCAATTTGAGTAAAGGCCCAGTCCATGAGATGAACTATATCCCTGATACTGTTCTGGTGGCCAAGAACCAGAGACAAGACAGGCCAGGGACCTATGGAAAAACAGAATACTACTGTTCTGCTAAAGGAATGTACTAAGAAAATGTTCCTCTAACAACATTCTGCTTTAGTCATAGATCAATGTCTTGCTTAACCATCATCACAGAAGCTTCCTCCTGCAGTGGATGGAAACAAATACTGAGACTCACAGCTGGACAATGGACAGAGAGTGAGAGACCTTGGAACACTCAGTCCTAAATGGGAGATCTGCATGAATTTCTTTCCCCTAGGACTCAAGAAAATTCTTTGGAAGAGGAGGCAGAAAAATTGTAAGATACAGACTGGATGGCAGACACTGAGGAAACAAGGCCTTCTAAACACAGCAGGACCAACACACACATGAGCTCACAGAGATTGTGGCAGCATGCACAGGGCCTACATGAGTCTGCACCAGATGTGATCCCAGTGCTGAACGAGGCGGACACAAGCCCTCATCTCTAATTCAGAAGCTGTATCTAATTGATAACTGCTTGGAGATGAAAAATCAGTTTTCTCCAACAGAGTCTCACTGGGGATACAAACCACTCTTAAAGCCTGGTCCCATACCCAACAGTAGATGACCAACACAAAACAAACTCAATGCCATCTTTAGAGGCTCTTGGTCGTCTAAGGTTTTTACAGGGCTCCCTATTCCCAGTCTTACAGGTCCTTTGTGTATTTATTATGGTATTTGGTTTTGTGTTCTTGGGGGAATCCTGAGTGTACAAATATGTGTTTCATGCTTTTCTTTGGCTCTTTTCTTTGTTTTGCCCTATTTTTTTTGTTTTATCTTATTTCATTTTATTTTATTATCTGTCTTTAGACGCCTGCTGGTTTTCTTACAAGAGACCAAAAGGACATGGATTCCAATGGGAGGGGAGGTTGGGAAAATCTTGGAGGAGTTGGGGGAGCTCACTGAATCTGGAACTCATGGGTTCAGCCATACTGGCTGGCTAGCAAGCTCTATGGATCTTCCTGCATCCACTTTCCCAGTTCTGGGGTTACATTCTTTCTTTCTGTTTCTTTTTTTCATTTTGAGACATGGTATCTTAAGTTAGGTTTACTATTGCTGTGATAAAATACTGACCAAAAGAAACTTGGGGAGAAAAAAGTTTATTTCATTTTATACTTCCATGTAACAGTCCATCACTGAGGCAAGTGAGGGCAGGAACTCAAGCAGGGCAGGAACCTAGAGGCGGGAACTGAAGCAGAGGCCAAGAAGTAACACTGCTTACCAGCTTACTCACTATATTAGTCAGGGTTCTCTACAGAAGCAGAACTTATAGAAACACATATGTAGACATATAGGTGTAGTTATGTATACACACAAATATATACATTATGTGATTTATTGGAATGACTTGCAGACTGTGCTCCAGCTAATCCAACAATGGCTGGCTATGAATGGAAAGTCTAAAAATCCAGTATTTGTTCAGTCCGTAAGGTTCAATGACTCATCCGGTCTTCAGTATACACTGGAATCCCAAAGAAGTGGACTCTAATGCCCGTGAAGAAATGGATGTGCTAGCAAGGATGTACTAGAGCCAAAGCTTCCTTCTTCCATATCTTTATATAGGCTTCCAGCAGAAGGTTTTCTATATTAGTCAGGGTTCTCTAGTGAAGCAGAACTTATAGAAATACATATGTGGACATATAGGTGTAGTTATGTATATACATGAAATGACTTACAGGCTGTGCTCCAGCTAATCCAACAATGGCTGGCTGTCAATGGAAAGTCTAAGAATCCAGACCCAGATTAGAGGTGGGTTTCCCCAGATCAGTTGATCTGGATTAAAGGTGTGTCTTTCTGCTTCATAGATCTGTTAGAAGTGGATCTTCCTACTTTAAATTAAGTAAAAATCCCTCACAGGTGTGCCCTCCATTTTGGGGTTTTAGTTAATTCCAGATGTAGTCAAGTTGACAACCAAGAATAGCCATCACAAGTCCACTCCTTGTCACTTTGACACACAACCACATCTCCTTATTATTGGTTCAATTTCCAAATGAAAACAATAACCAGGTCACAATAATGCCCAAACATAATACAAACCATCCCATGTACAGCTCAAATGCATTGCATATTTAACCAGGTCATGACTGTGCCTAGCATGACATAACTGCCTCTTGTACAACTGCAAAGGCAGATAAATTTAGGATAGGTGAAATGACCTTGAGGGACATTCTTTTAGCATCTCAAATTTAAATATGACAACCATTTGATATTTTTTTAATTGATGTTGCATCATCATATGATAAAGAAATTAAGGAAAGAAAACCTGGATATCTGTACACATTCTTTACAAATATGACTGAAATACTTTGTCCAATATAACCCTTGTTTCTATCATGGGTCACGTGGCCTTAGCTGGTATTTATAACTTCCTTCCTCTACTATCCATTCTGTATTTCCTCCACCCTTGGTAAGCACCTCAGCAGGTCTTGGCTCTATTCCTGGAGGAGTGACCCATGCCTTCATTCCTGACGGGTCTGTGCCCATTGCCACCCTGCCTGGATTAGGCTGTTGTAGATTCCCACTGACTTCAATCTCAGGACATGGGAGCATCAATAGATGCCCTAAGGATCTCCTGCACTTCAGACATAATCCTTCTCACCTCCATTGCTGCCCTGCTAAGGTTGAAGTCTACCTTCTGAGCTCAGTGCAATATGGAGGACTCTCTTCACTGGCAGGGCTTCCACTTCTCTGACCTTGTCTTGGGAGTTCAAACACACACACACACACACACACACACACACACACACATCTTTACCTGCAGAATGTCACATAGACTACAGGTGCAACTTCCTTTCTCCTGATAAAAGCTCACTCAGCTAGCACCTGAGTCCTGGAATGGCTCTCTATGCTTATGATGTATTTTGGTACAGTAAGCCTTCAGCCAATGACCTTTGCCCATCCTGGATATTCTGACCTTTGTCTTCAAAATTACATAAGCCTTGAATCACCCCAAGTAAGGTTGATCTGTCTTCTCACAACTGGTTCCCCAACTCCTAACCCTCCACACATCCCCTTCTGATGTCTCTGCTCCCTTTACCCTTGTGGACCAATATTGGCCAATCATCACCAGAGGCAGAAAGGGTCACACTCCACTGTAGAGAAGCAATCCAATTTCCCTTTGGTATTCTGGATCAATCACCCTTCCTAACACTGTTATTCTTTTCTTAGTCTGTTGGCTTAAGGGCATCAGAAGCCCAGAGGAGTGACCCATCAAAGTAGCAAGGGGAATGTCTGAGCTTCCGGTTCAATGTTTGTTGTGGCTCCTGGTAGGAACACTCCCCTCTCTGGAACCAAAACGTCTAGACCAGCAGAACTTAAGGTTGTGGGAACAACAGGCAAAAACTGTCCTGGTGGGTCACTAGGGGTGATAGTGAGTGGCACTAGTCCTTTGTCCACCCCTTGATTCCTGGACCTATGGGTCCTGGTCATCAAGGAAACCATACCATATGCTAGACACCGATTCAAAACATACAGTACCTTCTGGAGAATTCTGCCCGGCCCTCCAGGCTGCTGCCACCCATGCTGTAGCTGTGTCTTCAAAGGCCATTTCACTTTTCTATCAGGACAGCTGCTTCAAGATTGTGGTAACCATCTTGGTTAGCTTAGTTAAGGTACAAAAAGTAGATTCCATGATTATTTGCCCACTGTCACACTTCTCTAGCTGTGAAGTGAGTTCCTTGGTCAGAAACAATACTATGTGGAATACATGATCATAAAGCATTTTTAAGATCCATGGATGATGGTTTTGGCAGAAGCATTATGTGCAGAAAAAGCACATCTACAACCAGAATATGTATCTACTCTAATAAGGGCAAGGCATTGTCCTTTCCATGGAGGAAGTGGTCCAATAGAGTTAACATGTCACCAGGTCAGTGGCTGGTCACCCTGGGGAATGGTGCCATATCTGGTGCTCAGTGTTGGTCTCGTCTGTTGATAGGTCTGACACTCAGCAGCAGCCGTAGCCAAGTCATTCTTGGTGGGTGGAAGCCCATGTTGGTCCCATATATAGCCTCCATCTCTCCCATTCCAGTCACTTTGCTCATGGACCCATTGGGCAATGACAGGGATGGCTGGGGAAGGAGGCTGACTGTCCACAGGATGGGTCATCCTGTCTTCTTGATTATTGAACTTCTCAGCTGAAGTCACCTTTTGATGAGCATTAGCATGGGATACAAGTATTTTCACATCATTCGTCCTGTTGGAAAGATTTACCCACATACTTCTCCCCCAGAAGTCTTTCTCACCAATTTTTCAATCGTGATCTTTCCAAGTCCCTGACCATCCAGCCAATCCACCGGCTATAGCCCGTGAATAAGCAAAGAATTCTATATCTGTCTATTTTTCCTTCCAAACAAACAATATGACTGTGTGTACTACCCAAAGTTCTGCCCACTGTGAATATTTCTTTACCAGTATCTTTCAGGGTTGTCCCAGAAACACATTGTAGAGCTACAGCTCTTCAGTTCTGAGGAGCGCTTGCATAGCATGCAGACTATTAGTAAGCCAGGCCCTAGCCTTCTGTTTCTAAATCAACCAATCATAGAGCACACTCCATGAGGCTATAGGTGCATGCTTAGCACCAGACAGCACTGTAAAAGGAGTAGAAACCATAGGCATTTGGGCAACATCTTCATGTAACTAGTTTGTGCCTTTAGGACCAGCTTGGGCCCATTCACATATATACCGCTTCCATTTGATAATCAATTTCTGTTATATATGTTCTGTTTTATGACTTGTTGGATCAGATAACACCCAGCTAATGATGGAAAGCTGAGGTCCCATGGTTAAGTTTGTGGCCCATTGTCAAATGTTCAGTTTCCACTAAGGCCCAGCAGGTCAAGAGCTGCCTCTCAAAGGGAGAATGATTGTCTGCAGATGATGGTAGAGCCTTGCTCCAAAATCCCAAATGATTCTGTGATTCACCTATAAGGACCTGCCAAAGGCTCCAAACAGCATCCCTATCTGCTACCAATACCTCAAGTATTGAGTACCACTGAGTCTGCTGGATCATGTGGCCCAAGTGGTAGAGGCCTGCACATTCAGCCTGAATCTGTTAAAGAGCCTTCTCCTACTCCAGGTCCCACTCAGAGTTAGTAGCTTTCCTAGTCACTTGATATATGGGCTGGAGTCACATACAAGTGAGGAGTGTGGTGTATCCAAAACCCAATAGGTCCACTAAACATTGTGTTTCTTTCTTGGCGGTAGGAGGGGCCAAGTGCAATAACTTATTGCTTTGGAAGCAATCTCTCTGCATGGCCCACACCACTGGATTCCTAAGAGTTTCACTGAAGTAGAAGGTCCTTGAATTTTGGTTAGATTTATTTCCCATCCTCTGATGTACGTATATGTTACCAGTGAGTCCAAGGTAGTTGCTCCCTCCTGCTCACCTGGTCCAGTCAGCATAATGTCATCAATATAGTGCACCAATGTGACATTTTGTGGAAGAGCCAGACAATTGAGAGCCCTTCTAAGTTTTGACACAAGGCAGGAGAGGTAATATATCCTTGAAGTAAAAATTTAAAGGTATAGAGAAAATAGAATTAGAATAAGAAATTAGAACAAGACTGAGTTGAATGTTACATAGAGGAGCAGCTCGCTCATGTCAGTTGTGTGTAGTAGCTAAGAGTTAGAGGAGCAGCCTGCTCTGCCAGCTCTCCAGCTAATGTCAGCTCTGTGTGTAGCAGATAAGAATGAAGTACTATGCAATGATGTAATGCTAGAGAGTGATCACCCCTTGTAGCTAATAAAAGCAGAGGCCCACAGCAAGCAGGCAGAGACCCTGATGCTGCGCCAGTGAAGACCATCATGCTGTCTGGCTCTCCATCCAGAGGACAACTGATTGCTGTGCCTGAGTCGAGATAAGAGGATCCAGAGGGAGGAGCCTCCTCTGAGACACACAGACCCTTGCTTGTGAGCGTCTCTGCCACTTGCTTCTGAGTCAGGTACCCCATTTGTATGCTGTGAACTGATGCTTGTCATTATAGTGAATAAACCTTGAGATCAAACGGTACTGGACTCGTCTCTCCTCAGTCTCAAACTGGGTGTGACTCTCAACAAAGGTAGATAGCTGACCTTGCCAACTGAAAGCACAGGCTTCTGGTGGTCCTTATGAACAGATACTAAGAAAAAAAGCATTTGCTAGATCAATATCTGCATACTATGTATCAGGAGATATATTAATATGTTCAAGTTAGGACACCGCAGCTGGTACAGCAGCTGCAATTGGAATCACTACTTGATTGAGTTTTCAATAGTCAACTGTCATTCACCACAGCCCGTCTGCCTTCTGCACCGGCCAGTTGGGGAGTTGAAGGGAGATGTGTGGGGAGCCAGCGCCCCTGCATCTCTCAAGTCCTTGATGGTGGTGCGTTGGGAGCCAGCACCCAAGCATCTCTCAAGTCCTTGACGGTGGTGCTGATTTGGTAGTTCCTCCAGGGGTATCATACTGGTATTGTTCACGATTTTCTCCGGCAGAGGAGACACTAAAGGCTTCCGTTTAACCTTATGAGCCATAATATCCGTCACTCCATAAACCAGGGAACCAACTTCTAAGCACGATCTATCCCAATTGTACATTCTGGGACTGGGAAACAGCCACAGGATGAGTTTTGGGGCCCACTAGACCTACTCTGAATAGAACTTCAGCCAAAACTCCATTAATCACCTGACTTCCATAAGCCCCTACTTTAACTAGAGAGCCACAATGTTTCTTGAGATCTCCTAGAATCAGGATTCATTCATAACCAGTACCCAATAGAACCTGGAAAGTCTGATTGTTTCCTTTCTTCAGGGGACAGTTACCCTTGTAAAATGCCCATAGGTTCCTCTGGGGAAGGACTAGAGAAAGAGTAACAGTAAAACCTTTAGGTGTTTTATCAAGGTCCTTTCTCAGGGGAACCTGGCTGTCCCTTCATTCAAGGGGTTCTGGGTCTACAAACTGGCTCATGTCTGGACATTGATTCACTGACTGAGATTGCCACAATCCAGTGTAGCCTTTCTTTCATTTGTTTTAGAAATTTTCTGCTTATACAGATCAAATTCAGTAGGCCTCTTATCTATTTCACATCTGAAAATACCATGATTGACTAGCTCATACCAAAAGTCCGTATGAGTCATGCCACCGTAAAATTCACTTTGCCTGTGCTGAACATTGCAGGTCAGGCCCCTGAGAACACTACTTTGTCTACAGCACCCACCACTATTCATCGCTTTGCCTTTGGCAATTCACTGCTGCCACCTGGCCCCTGCTACCTTGGGACCCAATTAACCCCATTGCATTGAATTCACCCAACTGAGCAGCAACATCTCCAACCCTAAGGACTGGCACAAAGAAAAGGGCGACAACAAGACTCTTCCAATGTGCTGGTGCCCCTCTCACCAGTTTGTGTCTTACAGGATTAGTAAAGGGAATGTCTTCTGGGCCTTCCCATTGTGGAGGATTAGGTTTCACACTGTATACTCATCCTAGCACTGTAATTTCCCTGAACCTTAAAATTCCTTCATCAACACTTAGCTACAGGATATCAGACATCTCTTTAGGCATAATGTTATTGTACAGTGTGTAAAGATTACCCTTGTATTATTCAGATGTTGATTTCTCTGGCCCCATAAACATTGCTCCCCATTTAGTCTCTGACCTGTGAATAAAAGCTGAACAGCCAATGGCTGAACAGAAGAGAGAATAGGGCTGGACTTCCAATCACAGCCAGGGGAGAAGGAGAAAGATAGGAGAGGATTCACCAGGTAGAAAGGGTCAGAGAGACACCATGGGAACACGCCTGGGGCACAGAAAGCCAGCCAGTACTAAAATACAAGTGTCTTGGTGATTTTGGCAGGGAGGTAGCCAAAGCTTAGAGGAGTTGAATAGGTTAATAACTGCTCAGCTTCTGTGCTGTAAAGTGTATCAAATAAATCTTATAGTCTTTGTCTCATTTATTTGGGAACTAGCCAAGAGAAATGATTATTACTTTAAAAAAAAAAAAATGCTTTTACACATCTCCAGCTCCTTTTCGGCAGGCCTTCTTTTGACAAATTCTTCAGCCAACCATTCAAATTTTAGCTACCTTTCCTAACTGTGTGAGCATCCATATTAAACCTAGACTCTCCCATATTGATAAGCTCAGCCTGGCCCAGTTTTTATGTTCTTTCTACCATTATCTCACACCCTTAAAATCCATTCCTACTCATATTACTCAGGATTCTGCATGAATGAATTAGCAAATGCATTAAGCTCTTTAATATCGCAGCGTGCCTCTTCATAGACTGCACTTCTCCTGCACCTCCAGCAGCCTTGATTCCCTTAAGTCTGGTTATAGATCTCGAGGCAAGTCTTGCTGCGTCCTGAGGGACATCAGTATTGTCTTGCCTGGCATTTCCTTTAGACGAGGTTATTGCTGGTTTAGCAGTCAATGGAGGATCAATTTCCACAGTCAAAGGTAAAAAGGGGAATATTTCAAGAGGTGGGGTGAACATAGACCACTTCCTCAGGTGAGATAAACTCTTGAGAGTCTGAGGGATCAAGTCCTCAGCATCAACAGGGTCCTCCCACACGTCTCTAAGTAACAGGATCCCGTTCTTTACTAATTAACGCCCTTACTTTAACCACTGACACCCTCAGAGGCTGGGACTTGAGTTCTCTCTATAATTCAGCCAACCTTATAATGAGGGCTTAGGTTTGATGTTCCACAATTTGATCTCTGTGGCTGCTGGAGAGAAGATTGTCTTTCAGGGCAAACTTAGAAAACGTTAGACTGTTTATGTACCTTTGAAGCTGGTCAATTTTATGATTAAATTCATCGTTGTCCTAATATCGTGTGTGTGTGTGTGTGTGTGTGTGTGTGTGTGTGTGTGTGGTTTGAATATCCTTGCCCCAGGGAGTGGCACTATTAGGAGGTGTGGTCTTGTTGGAGTAGGTGTGGCCTTGTATGTCACTATGGGCATGAGATTTAAGACTCTCATCCTAGCTGCCTGGAAGCCAGTCTTCTCCTGTTTGCCTTTGGAGCAAGATGTTAAAAGCCCTGCCTGGATGCTGCCATGCTCCCACCTTGATGATAATGGACTGAGCCTCTGAACCTGTAAGCCAGCCCCAATTAAATGCTGTCTTATAAGAGTTACCTTGGCCATGATCTCTCATATATATATGGGGGTTTATTGGAATGACTTACAGGCTGTGGTCCAGCTAATCCAAAAATGGCTGGCTATGAATAGAAAGTCTAAGAATCCAGTAGTTGCTCAGTCCACAAGGCTCAATGTCTTGGCTGGTCTTAAGTATATGAATTTACTAGAACCCTGAAGAAGTAGGCTCAAATGTCAGTGAAGGAACAGATGTGCTAGGAAGGTGAGGGCAAGCAGGCAAAGAGTAAAAGCTTCCTTCTTCCATGTCCTTAGATAGGCTTCCAGCAGAAGGTGTGGCCAGATTAGAGGTGGGTTTTCCCAGTTCAAATGATCTGGAGTAAAGGAATGTCCTCTTAGCTCATAGATTTGAATTAAAAGTAGATCTTCCTACTTCAGATTAAACAAAAATCCCTTACAGGCGTGCCCTCCATTTGGGGGTTTTAGTTAATTCCAGATATAATCAAGTTGACAGCCAAGAATAGCCATCACATTCCCCATGGCTTGCTCAGCCTGCTTTCCTTATGTACCTCAGTACAACCTGCCCAGGGGTGGCACCACCCACATCAAACTTTAATCATGAAAATGTCCCCATAGGCTTGCCAACCTGATGGAGGCATTTTTTTCTTGAAGTTCTCTCTTCCCAAATTACTGGAACTTGTGTCAAACTGACCAAAATGCAACCAGCACAGAGGTCTGGAAATTGTGGATATTTCCTTTTTAGCAAGAAACATGTGATCTATAGTGTGTTTATTCATGTAGATCTAAGGGACTGGCTCCACTGTCAAAGCCTGAGAGAAGACCAGGAGAAGCTGCAACCACAGGGTCACAGAATTGCAACGCAGCTTCTGAAAAACAAGTGACAGAACTACAGGACCTCCACCAGGGACTGTGCTCTAAGTCATGTCTCACCATGAGTCCCTTAGAACCCGTGGGGTCTCCAGAGGTACAGGGGAACATCTCAGAAACTGAACATAGGCAGGCTTGGGGCTTTCAAACCTCAGAGCTTGCATACATTCTGTTATGTTGACTTTGTGTGCATGTGCGCGTGCATGTGTGTGCGTGCATGTGCGTGTGTGTGTGCACGCGCGCGTGTGTGTGTGTGTGTGTGTGTGTGTGTATGCATGTGTGGGTGTTGCGGGGAGTGTATATATGAGTGCAGGTGCTCTCAGGAGCCAGAGGCATAAGAGTCCCCTGGGCCTAGATTACAGGAAGTTGTAAGTGGCTGTATGTGGGAGCTGGGAACTGAACCCAGGTCCTCCACAGAGCAGGATGAGCTCTTAACCACAGAGCATCTCTCCAGCTCCTTGTTGAATCTTGAGTCATGCTTGTTTTGGTCACTTTTCAACACTATAACAAAGTACTGAGAAAATCAATGTCAAAGATGTTGTAGTTAGTTGTTTTTTAAAATAATTTATTCTAATTAACATATAATTACATAATTACATAATTTCCCCTTCTCTTCCCCCCACAACTCTTTGCATGGCCTCTCTACTCCCTCTCAAATTCATGACCTCTTTTTCTTTAATAATTATTGTCATATTGTTATAATTATTATTGTATTATATATACACACATACACGTATGTATGTCCATTATGCAACATGCTGATCTGTTGAGTCGTATGTGTGTGTGTGCGTGCGTGCATGCGTGTGTGCGTGCTCGTGTGTGTTTAGATCTTTAGAACTTGGTGTTGAATAACCAGCTAAGACTCCATCCCTGAGAAGACTAATTGTTCTCTCAAAGTAGTTAATTGTCTGTAACTCTTTACCTAGGGTTGTAGGCCCGTGAAATTTTCCCATCTACATTGGTATGTCAGGTGGTGTTGTCATTGTTCAGTTCTTGTTTGGGCAGCCGTATTGTTGAAATTACATGGTAATAGCTTCCCTGTCATATCTAGAAGATATAGTTTGAACATAAAGTGTCCCTCAAGGCTCACACTTGGACACTTGGTCTCCAGCCAGTGGTGCTGTTTTGGAATGGTTGTGAAGAAACCCTTATGAGATGTAGCCTCACTGGAGAAAGCAAGTCACCAGGGGTGGGCCTCAGTTCACTCTCTGATTCCTGACTGTGAATGCAGTGAGACTGGTTGCCTCCTTTCCTGCCATCGTCCCCTCCCCCCCCCCTCACTCCCTATCCATCACAGAAGGTATCCTAGGACTCTAAGCCAGAATAAGCCTGTTTTCACTTGAGTTGTTTGCCTCACAAGAAACACAACCAGTGCAAAAGAATAGGAGCTTTTGGGGGGGGGGAGCTCATGGGACCAGAGAGCAGAGAGGGGAGGGAGTATGAGAGAGAGAGAGAGAGAGAGAGAGAGAGAGAGAGAGAGAGAGAGAGGATGAGGCATGTAGAAACAAGATATACTTTTAAAGGCATGGCCTCGATGAACTACTTCTGCCAGTAAGGTGCCTTCTCGTTTCTCCCATCTCCCAATAATGCCATCAAGTCATGACTCCATCAATCCACTAGTTCATTAACTAATAACAAATTAATTCATCCTCATGATCCAATCATTTCCCCAAAGGCCCACTTCTGAAGCCACCAAGACTTCACACTTAAGTTTGGGCAGGCTGCTACGTGGGGAAACCAAACACACTAATTTAACTAATGGCAAGGGCTAGAGGGTAGCTCAGCCTAAAGAGCACTTATTGCTGTTGTAGAGAACCAGGGTCCCGCTTCCAGCATCCACAGCAAGCAGCTAACAACCACCTCTAACTCCAGTTCTAGGGGATCTGACATCCTACAACCTCTGCAGACATCTGTACACACAGTGCACATAAACTACACATATGATAGATAGATAGATAGATAGATAGATAGATAGATAGATAGCAGACAGATGATCTAAAAGGTATTCAAGTGGTCATGTTTTCTTTCAACGACTTAAATATTTTATGTCACTATGGTTTACTTGGCTGTTTTCCGATGAGAAGTCTGATATAATTACCATCCACTTCTAGAGAGAACGTGTTCCTCAGCATTCTCTGGCACCCTCACTTACAGCTTTCTTGAAGCTTTGTGTTTCCCTTTGGTTGTCTATATTGATACAAGGAGCCAAGGTATGGGATTGTTGCAGCCACTGCTGTTTATACTGCTAGTGCCATGTGAGCATTGTGGACCTGAGCTGTTTGTGTCTGTCATTGACGTTTGAAAATTTTCCACCATGATAGCCATTGTTATTTCAAATACTGCAACTCCTTTCTCTTCCCTCTCCGGCTATCCAGCCATGCACAGGTTACACTGTGCACGGGTTACATTGTTTGTGCACAGGTTACATTGTTTGTGCACAGGTTACATTGTTTGTGCACAGACTGCACAGTGACAGGTTACACTGTTTGTGTACAGGTTATCATATTTGTGTATAGGTTATACTACATAGCCCTGGCTGCCCTGGAACTCCCTATTTAGACCAGACTGGCCTCAATCTCACCAAGATCTACCTGCCTCTGCCTCCTTAGTGCTGGGATTAAAGTTATATGCATTCACACATGGCCTCAAAATTCTTTTCAGTTGTGATTGCATGTGTGGGTGTGTGCAAGTAAGTGTGGGTTCCTGAAGAGGCCAGAGGCATCAGATCCCCTGGAGCTGGAGTTACGGGCAGCTGTGAGCCACTGATTGTGGGAGCTGGGAATCCAATGGGGGTCCTCCGTAAGAGCAGTGCACACTCGTAACAGCTGAGCCATCTCCCCAGCCCCGTTATGATGTGTCTAATTTCTGTTTTCCTTTTGCTTCTGCACCAGCATTTCTAACCTCCTTAGTGCTCATCTGTCCTGTATGGGTTTGCTTTTTTCATTATGGCCTGTGGCATTTAATTTCAGGTATCAACTTAAATGAGTCACAGTATATCCATGTTAAGCATTATTCTGGGACTAAAAACATAGCTCAATTAATAGAATGTTTGCCCAGCATGAACAAAACCTTGGGTGTGATCTGTGTGAACTGGGCGTGGCAGTGCAAGCCTGCAATGCCAGTACTCAGAATGTGGAGGCAGAAAGCAGAGGGATCAGAAGTTCAGGTACCTAGCAAGTGTAAAGCCAGTCAGTCTTGGCTACATGAGACTCTAGTTCAAAACAAAACACAATATTTCCATGATTCTAAATGAGGTTAGCATTTAAAAGAAGTAAATCCGGTTGCCTCCCCATCATGCTATCCGATAGGCAGAGGCCCTGAACAGAACCAGAAAAGAGGGAATCACCTCTTCCTGCCTCTGTGCTTGGCCTGGCCACCTTATCTCAGCCCCTGCTCTTGGTCCGGAATGCACATTATCTGCTGCACTTACTGTGGGGTCCTCAGACTTGGACTGAGTTCCACTCTTGCCTTTCCAGGGTCTTCAGCTTCAGACAGCAGATTAGCAGGACTTTAGTCTCCATGATTGAATTAGGCAATTCTTCAGAATAAATACATATTATTGACTCTTTTTCCCTGTGGAATCTGACTGCTATAGAGCCTTTCACACAGTAACCTCCATTTTCCCTAAATGGGGAAAACCCACGTCTTTCTGCCCATGCCATGATTTTTCTTCAACGTCTTGGGATCTTGGTTGCAAACCAGCCGTGATGCCACTTCTCCTGCATCGAGCTGATTCTCTGCTTTGTTAATCTCTCCAGTGCCAGATGGTAGATTGCCCTGAGAACACAATTTTCTGTTATGACTGAAAAATGGTTTATTTTTAGTTTTCTCAGCATGTTCCTTGTAATAAGGAGGAATATAACAGATTTTGATTGATAGATAGATAGATAGATAGATAGAATAGAGTCTCACATAGCTCAGGCTGGCCTCAAAATAGCTATGTAAACAAGGATGGTCTTGAACTTCTGATCCTCCTGAATGCTGTGATTTAGACCTATATCACCATGCCTGGTTTTTATGTGGTGCTTGGGATCCAACACAGGGCTTTGTGCATGCTGGGAAAGCACTTTATTAGCTGAACTACATTCCCAAGCTGGGAATCGTGACTTCTAAGCTTTTTCCATATCAAAGCTGGAACAGGAAGTGCCCCTAATGCTGCTATTTTTGCGTCAAGAAGAAAGAATGGACTTGCAAGTAGGAAGTTGGAAAGTATATATACCAATACCAGGGACAGAAAACAGCTCAGGGTTCCCACAGAACTTTCAGAAATAGAATATATCTCAGACACACAAAGGACGAAAGTAACGGGTTCTTGGAATCTGATTCCCTATGAACATGTTGGCAGCCAAGAAGTCTGAACCCCCACGGCATTTTCAGTGGTTTATCAGTCCGAACAGTCAGAGAACACAGTATGGAAACTATGCTTACATTGTGTAGCAAATTTCTTTGGTGCCAGGAGCCTAATTAAAACCCTGAAGGTATTTAAGACTCTGGAAGTTTTAAAGGGAGAATCATTAAGAAATTCTAAAGGAATTAAACTCAAAATTCTCAGGAAGTTGCTGAAACTCACAAGATGCGCAAGGCCCCTCCCTCCCAATGGATACATAAGCAGTAAAGACTGCGAAGGACAGAAATCAGCTGAGCAGTCTAGAGGAGACTCTCTGACCTGTCAAGCTGCTAGCAACTCATACAGTGAGCTCTTGGGTACCAGCTTTCATGAGTTGTCACTCATGCTAGGGTGAGCTTTCTATGGCACAGTTGCCTTTGAGTTGTCCCTGTAAGTAACCCCTCATCTATATTCCTGTAAATGACCCCAATAAATTTATTAATTGAATTTATTGTGATACTGTTACTTTGGTCTGTCATTGTTTTCCTATTTGGGTGTGTAGACGTTTGTGTCATGTCTCCCCAGAAATAATGTCACACACAGACTGCAAGCCATAAAATCTCTACCAGACACTTTGTAAACCTTACCTCTAATCATCACACTAAAAGCATGTGACAACTCATTCCACAGGAAGAACAATTAAATCCCCAACAAGAAGGAACTCACCCAAGCTGCTCTGCTGATAAAATTAGAGGCTTATGTCCAGTCTCCAGTGTGAAATCTCCAACCTCACCCTCAGTTCTCTATCATCTCCTCATATCAGAGAATTGAGTTCTGTCACCCAACCCTTCAAAGTGACAGTGTTAGTGAATGTGAGATGGGGAATGCCCACCTGTAAGGATGGTACCTGGCCTCTGAAGTTAACACACCTAGGGTAGCAGGCTCTGGACACAAGTGCAGATCGCAACGCTGACAGTGAGGTTGTTAAGTGGCTAAGAAAGCCCGACTACAGGGACTGAAAGAAGTGACAGCAGAGAGCTTAGACAGGCAAGATGGCTCAGTAGGTAAAGGTGCTTGTTGCCAAGTCCCATGACCTGAGTTCAATCCCTGGGGCCCTCATCTTATTAGAAGGAGAGAACTGACTCCTGCTAGCTGGCTTCCCTCCCACATACACAAACCAAATGAATGCAAGAAATTTTTACAAAGCATAACAATTGAAAAGCAAAGAAGTAAGCATAACATCATAAATGTAGGTATAGGAAACACAAAATAAGACATCTGTGAATAAAGAACAAATGTACAGACCCAAGATTTTGATACATAGGAGGAATCCCCAAAGTGACCAGTTTATAAGAGAGGACACAGGGAGAGAAACTGTCGCCAAGCACAGTGCCAGAATTCCCTCAATTCTGGTATACTCAAAAAATCTTATCATGAACTAGACTTGGTGGCACATGCCCAAAACAGTCATCTCAGCACTGGGAGGTGAAGGCAGGATGAATAGATGTTCATCTTACTGGGATCTATGAGCCTGGGATGTATGTTTCCACAAGAAGTTCTATGTTGGCAGGCAGTGGTGGTGCATGCCTTTAATCCCAGCACCCTGGAGGCAGAGGCAGGTGGATTTCTGAGTTCGAGGTCAGCCTGGTCTACAGAGTGAGTTCCAGGACAGCCAGGGCTACACAGAGAAACCCTGTCTCGAAAAACCAACAAAACAAAACAAAACAAACCCTAACCTTTCCTGCCAAGGCTACGCAGCAGACCCTGCAGTAGCCTCCTGTCTCCACACAGACCCCGCATCATTTCTCCACCTTTCACCTGAACTCCCATCTCAGTATTGTTCACCTTAAGTCATGGTGGGGCTCTGTTTATTTATACCTGTGGTGATTATATGTATATTAAACATACAGAAGATTTTCCTTGTTATTATTCCATATGCCAGGGGTTCTCAATATGTAAGCCTCCACCTCTCTGAGGCACATAGCAGATACCCTGCATATCATATTTTACATTATGATTTATAACAGTAACAAAATTACAGCTATGAAGTATCAATGAAAAAAATTTTATGGTTGGGGGTCATCACGACATGAAGATGTATAGTAAAGGGTCCCAGCATTGGAAAGGTTGAGAACCACTGCCCTAAGCAATACAGAACATCAACTTGTTATGTAATGTTGACATCACCTTAAGAGTCTCCTTATACACGAGGAGCCAGGCATAGCAGATGCCTGTAGTTCCATCACTCCTGAGGCTGAGGCAGGAAGATCAATTTATTAAGTTCAAGGCCAGCCCAGACTACAGAGTAAGAACTTGTTTCCAAATATAATAAGATACAGAAATATGGCTCAGTGGTTAAAAGCACTGACTGCTCTTCAAGAGGACTTGGGTTTAATTTCCAGCATCCTACATGGCAGGTCATACCACCCACAACTCCAGTTCCAGGGTTTGGCACCAGAGGAGGCCAAAAGAGGTACACAGACATACACATGGGCAAAACTCTCATATACATAGAATAAAATTAAAAATAATATAAAATGATAAAATAATATAAACATATATGAGGACATGCAGAAGTTTTCTGCAAATAGTACATCATTTTACTGCAGGGACTTGTGTGTAGACCTCAGCATCTCTAGGAATCCAGGAACCAATCCCCTGAGGGGTGCACCAAAGAAGGGGTGCAAATGTTAGAACATGCCAGCTCTTCTCTGGGGAGCTCCAATATGAAGTCAAGAAACACGACCCATAGACCATCTGGCTTGAATACCTGCCCAGCTGTGCAAGTCCCTAAGCGTGAATCCAGAAAGGATTAGGTCTTAAGTTAATGATCCATCCATTAAGGGAGAAGCGATCCAGTTATTCTTGTGTTGTTTGCTGTCTCTGCAAATCTTGTTATTCTGTTTATAATCAGAAGTCCAAGAACAATGAGCTTCAATGTTCTTTGGTTAATGAGCTATTAGCTCATCTTGAAGACGTCGGGATCCCTTAGAGATCATTTGCAAATGTAATTCATTACATTCCCTTAAACACTTTGAACTGCATTATAAATTTAGCACACTGCCTCTCCTTCACAAGTACTTTAGTTGTCAAACAAAGCACCATGACCTTAGCAAGCAAAATCCTTCAAGTATTCAGCTGTAAATCTAGGACACAAAACTTATCTTTACAGCAAGGCACCAGGTTTCCCTTAAAGGCCAAGGAGAGGCACAAAAACGAGTCAAGTTTTCTTTCTCTTCCCCCCTTAAAATTACAAGTCTAAATTTTGTCACCCATTTAACCTGGAAGGTATCAGTGCTGGGGAGATAGCTGTCAGTAAAGTGCTTGCTTCGAAAGCATGGGGACCTAGCTTCCATCCCCCAGAATCCACTTTTTTTTAAAAGATTAATTTATTGTATGTATATGAGTACACATACTGTAGCTGTCTTCAGACACACCAGAAGAGGGCATCAGATCCCATTGCAGATGGTTTTGAGCCACCATGTAGCTGCTGGGAATTGAACTCAGGACCTCTGGAAGAGCAGTCAGTGCTCTTAACCACTGAGCCATCTCTCCAGCCCCAGAACCCACATTTTTAAAAAAAGCTTGGTGATGCATTGACTCTAATAGTCCCAGAAATGGAGAGATGGAGAAATAGACAGGTGGATCTCTGGGGTCACAGTCAGGCCTACTTGGTGAGTTCCAGGCCAGTGTGAGAGTCCTCTGGCCTCTGTAACTGCTCACGCATGCGCGCTCACACACACACACACACACACACACACACACATTAATTAGAAGCATCAGTAATCTGTCCATCCTTAATATGTTAACAATATTTAACACAGAGATCACTCCTAAATATGTGGACGTTTCAGTTGTCAAGAGCTTAGCTTGTTCATAGCAGGCACAGTAATACTTCCCTAGGGTAGAAAAGGACTCTTGAAGACAACATGAACTGTCTCCAACAGGCCAAGAGGCCACTGTCTGGGAGCCGGTGATCTTGGATATGCAGTACCTTTTATTCAAAGAGTCAAAAATCCAGGATTGTTGACCTGGCAGCCACAGTGACAGGAAGGACCCACAAGGCTCTCTATGTGCTTATAATTACAGAACAAACAGGATCAACTCTGTGATCCTGACCTCCTGGGCAAGTGACCCTTACTCATTTGAGAGGGTCCCACTATAACCATGCTGACAGGAATGTGAAAATTCTAAAGAACATTGAGTCCCTCCCTCCAGTGTCAGACCATCGAGACAGTAGTCCACAGAGATGGATTTTCCTCAGGTCTCTCCTGCTGGAAGGAGGGAAAGTTAGGTTCTTGGTACTAATCCCAGGGGAGATTACACACTGCTGACAACTTGTCTAGGCACTTTGGGCTGGTAGGATGGCCCAGTGGTAAGGCACCTACCACAAAAGCCTGATGACCTGAGTTCAATGTCCAGAACCCACAAAAAGGTAGAGGGGACAACCAACTCCACAGACCACTTTGCAGAGGAGACTGGAGCAGTGATGATGAGGGACCATGACTTGACCAAGACTGCTTAGTTATGCATAACTCTGTGCATAATTCACATCCTTCTCGACCCTGAAGATAAAGTTGGGAAGGTTGTGGGTACCACTGGATCTCTTTGTTCCTCTTCCCAGTGTGGCTCCATTGAATACAAATCTGGTCTCTGCTTCTCCCTGTCTGATTAACCAGTCTGTTAAAGGCAGGTGGCTTTTTAGGAGATGCCTGGCCCAAGCTTTGAATCTAACAACAGAATGGCACATTTCTTATCCAGACTCAAGTGTCTTCAAAAGGAGGCAAGCAGTGGACCCTTGTCAGAGCAGCATGCACTGGCTTCAGTTTCAGGGCAGAGATCACTCCAAGAACCCGCACTGTCCCACAGCATGCGCCATAACCGAGCCCAGAGCAGGGACTTTTCCAAAGATGACCGCTTGACTGTTGTCCTCACATATTTCCCTCCCCCTGGCATTCTGACTTTCCTGATTTATTTCCCAGAACCTTGGGGAATTGGGAAAGAGCAATTTTGAGGGACACATTCAATAACCACAAGCAACAGGTGTGGGGAACAGCAAGAACAGGAGTGGGCAGGGGCCAAGCCCAGGGCTGTCAATCACCACAGGAAGCAGCCTCCTGAGCTCACAGTGGGCCCTGTGAAGATTTAAACATGCCTCCTCATTCCCTGTACCATAGTGGGATCTCTGGTACAGCCTGGGCAAAGAGACCATACATTCCCATCTTCCAAAGCTAGTAAGAAAGGTCTTCCCACCAGCCCAGTACAGTGGAGTCAGGTTGGATTCAATTTCAATTTCTTTCTTTCTTTTTTGAGCTAGGGTCTGGCTAAGAATCCCTGGCTAGCCTGGAACTTGCTATATATACCAGACTGATAATTTCAGGCATGCATCACCATACCTAGTGACTTTAATGAAAACATTAAATACTATTTCTAGAAGCTGTGAGTCCTGTTATATTCTCAAAAGCTGATTCTCTCTCTCTCTCTCTCTCTCTCTCTCTCTCTCACACACACACACACACACACACACACACACACACACACACGTCATGTATCCCAGCCTAAGAAGCCAAGGATGACCTAAGTACTTCTAACCCTCCAACCTCTGCTTTCTGAGTAATACTGGGGTTACAGGTGTGCACATCCATACCCTGCTCATGCTGTGCCTGGGATGGAATCCAGGGCCTCATGAATACTAGGTGGGCAATCTATCAACTGAGTCACATCTCCAGCCACTCACAAGATGATTCTATGTGGAGTTGAGAAGCATTTCAAATCAGGGCTGGCTTGGCCATTTGAAAACTGGGAGCCTTGAGCGGTTTCCATTACTTCTCTGACCTTCTTAAAGCTTTTCATCTGTAAAGTGAGAGTGATGGTATTCCTCCAGGGTTCAGGAGGGCCGGAGGGTCCCCAGTGATGAAAGCTGAGCAGGCGCTGTCCTGGAAAGACACCTCCTCCTGTACAGTGTGGCCAGTATTTCTGATTCTGGCCAGAAGAGGGCGGTGCCGCACCATGAAGACTTTCCCTTTCCAAGGCCACCAATTTCCAGGGCTGCTAATGGAATAAGCTGTGGGGCAGTGCCCCCCCCACCTTCCAGTAGAACAATCGGATTCTTGGGTCACCAATGTGTGAGCACCATTGTCACACCCCCAGGTTCTCTGTACCCCTGGACTCCCACGTAACAGGTCCAAAGCACTGGGACCTTCTGGGAGCCTGGGAAGTTCTGTGGGTCTCAAACCAGTGTGTGTTCACAAGACCACCAAATCTGTTAGGTATCAGGGGTGTCCCCAACAGAGCACTCTAGGCTCAGAACAGCCTTTTTCTGTATATGGACTGTTCTCCAGAATGTCAAAGCTACAGAATGGTTAGGGTAGAGGTGGGGGCCACCATGCTACAAATTCTGCAGGTGCCAAATCTGGGCACACCAGCCTCTCCAACACTGATTTCTTCCTTCCTGGTGCTTGGAAAGAACTCTGGGTCAGCCATCCCCTCAAGTCCAGTTACACAGCCTAGGTGGTAGGTTAGCACCCCAACTGTGGCTCCCACAAAATATCCTGCAGCTTCCCAAGGGTATCTAGGGCTCAAACACTCCATGCTTTTCAGTCCCAAGGAATTCAATTGTATGGGGAAACTGAGGTACAAAGAGAGGAAGCGATTTGCCCAAGACCTCAACAAACCACAATGCCAAAACTTACAGCCAATAACTGGATTCCAGTGGGCCTCTTGGCTGTGAGTTTCTGGGATTCCAATCATTGGGGAAAGCAGAGGCAGCTCCTGGCAACTAGAAGTCTGTGAGAGCCACTTGTGTTGTCACAGGCTAGGTACAGGGGTACAGATCATGAGTGCAGTGTGGGCCTGGGCAGGAGCCCCTCTAATTCTAGCATGAGTGACTTACCAGAAAGGCACTGTGATGCCCTGGGAAGTGTCAGCCTTTGCCTGTGACTAAACACAGCCTCTTGGCAGGTCCTCATCATGGGGTACAATTAAGGGGGGAGGGAAAGAAAGGACTTGCTGTCAGAGAAGCCATCCACATTCACTGACTGGACCAATTCCTGGGGTTGGCCACAGGGATCAGGGACACAGGGTGAGTGATGCCTCCTGTGTCTCCCTGTCACCATCCAAGATGGCTTGGGTCCCTCTTCTGTTCTCCTGACTGGCATCCAGAGGGAGTATTGTAACCAATCACCCAGATTTTCCACCAGAGAAAACCCATTTTCGTACACAACAGACAGTTTTGTGTAAGAGATTGGGCCAGGGATGCAGGAGTCCAGATAAGAAGCTAGAATGTTGAGAATAACCTCATCGTGGGTCAAGGTCAACAGGATGGGAGGGCAGGCACAGGGAGGTGAGAGCCTTGGGTAGCTGGGAGGAGGAAAGGGAGGGAGGAGAAGGAGGAGGAGGAGGAGGAAGAGGAGGAGGAGGAGGAGGAGGAAGAGGAGGAGGAGGAGGAGGAGGAGGAGGAGGAACCTGTTTTGAGAGGGTAGTGGGACAGGTACCTCCCAGCAGGTAGGTACCTGTGGACATTTCAGGGCATTTGACAGGGACGAGCTAGGACAATGGACCAGGGAGTGGACAATGGAACAGGTGTGGGAGCTATGTGCCAGATCAGCAGCTCTGACCACTACCCCCTCTTCATTTACAGTTTCATGGTTCCCAAACATGTCTGGACTGTGAAGAAAGACTACAAAGGCACAACTGTTCAGTTGATGGCCCCCCAGTTGGGTAGTGTTGGGTGAGTCTTGGGGGTCCTAGTTTTTCTATATTGCTGTTAACAGATTCTCTCCCTAGACTGCTGTGGGGATTAACTGAGTCGTAAGCAGTTTTTAGCACCATACAGGCTCTTAAGGATCAGTTCCATATAAATAATAACACTGCGTTTTAGTGAGCACTTGTTACACCTGGACCCCAGCTATTTCCCTACCTAGCTCATCACCTACCTTCACAGGAAACTCTCAATTAGCTTACCATTAAAATATATATATCTTTTATTTATACTTTGACAGTTTCACACACATATACAATGTATCTTGATCATGCCTCTGCCCATCCCTGCCTCCCAAGTTCATGTCCTCTTAATTTTTCTGTTATCATCATCACCACCATCATCATCATTATCATCATTGAACACACTGAGTTCAATTAGTACTGCATGATGGCATACTGACTGATCTATTGACTTGGTCTTGCACTTGTAACCCCACCCGCAGTGAGTTCCCAAGCAACAGAGTCCTGTCCGGAAGTCAGCAGTTCACAGCTCTCCTCCCCATCCCCAGACTCTCACAGTCTCACTTCTTCTACAATGTTCTCTGAGCCTTGGGGGAGGAGGTTGATTTGATGGTCCTATTTAGGACTGAGCCCTCAGTAGTCACTTAGCATCAGCACTTTTACTAATTCAAATATATAAATATTTGGCTTAACATTTTGTCCCAGTTTTACAGGACAGGTAGAGAGGCCCTTGCCCACAGTCACAGAGGGACAAGGTGGTGAGTGGTTTGTTTCCTTCCCAGGTTCCAAGGATCCATTGGGAAACGGCCTGGGCCATCCGGGTCTCTAGCTGATGACCCTGGCTGTTTGGAACAGGACTATGTGAGGACCAGCGCTCCCCATCCCAATCCGCAGGCTCATCAGCTCTGGTGAACCTCCCCTCATCCACATCCAGGAGTCTTGGTTCTCTTGTTAAAAGCTGGGGTGGGGGAAGGAGCCCTTACACACAGAGCAAATGTGTCCCTCGCTGCCTGGATTCTCCTGGAACCCGGGCGCGCACAGACAGAAGTTGTGTACACAGGATTTTAGTATTTCCTCTCCGGCTCCAGCCCCAATTTGAGGGCCTGTAAAAGCTTGAACGGCGTCCAGTGCGGCGTGGTTTGCCTAAGCCAGGCTCCCGGCGCTGAGTCAAAGCCCACACAGGGACCAGGGCGCCTGGGTTGGGGTGGGGGGACCAAGCAAGGAGGGGTGGATGGCGGGAGGGAAGCTGCTGGGGGGATGGAAGCATGGAGAAAGGCGCCAGCTGCGGGGGCAAGGGGACGCGGGCGGGGAGGGGACTCCAGAGCGCCCACACGCAAACGGCCCAGCCTGCCAGGAGCTGGCTGATCTGGCTCTAAGCAAACCTCAGGGGCTGGGGTGCACTCCTGGGGAGAGGCGAAGGCGTAATTCCGTGACCCCTTTCCTCCCCCAGAGCCCAGAAAGCTTTCCCATGTTCATTGGGACAGTATTGGAGGCTGGGGAGAGAAGGCTCCTGTGGCCAGGAGGTAGGGACTGAAGGCACTTCTGGCTTCTGACTTTTAAGCACCTCAACCCCCAGCGTGAAAACACCTTGTCCTCGAGCTGTGCGAGCTGTGCGTGCCTTCACAGTTCACTCACTCTGCGTTCTCTCCTCTGTAAAGCCCAAGGGTGTGTCTGCCCCCATCTCTGTAGCCCTAGTTCCAGCATATGGATGTGTGAGGCAGGAGAGAGACACAGGGAAAAAAAAAAAGAACCGCTCTTGGGAAAGGTAAAGTTCTTCATCCTGGCACCCAGTGCGCAATGCCTGCTGGCTGTGTCCAGAAACTGCAACATTGTTGAAAACGCCAAAACTGTTGATTGAGGTTGGGCTTGTCTTCTTGAATCTGTAACAAACAAGGGTGTTTAAAACACAAATGGTGAACACTTTGGGTAGAGGGCTGTGGCCTTAAAGTTACCAGGATCAGCATTCTTCTCTCCTCTCTAAATTTAAACATGCCTCATAAAACCTTACCTTGCAAATTCATTCGCAATCTCTTAAGACATGTAAGTAAACAGTTCACTTTTTAAACTTAATTTTTTAAATGGGCAGTGGTGGAGAATGACAGTGGGATGTAACAGAATCTCCTGTACCCCAAGCAAGCTAGGCACTCTCTTTGTAATTGAGGGAGACCTTGAACTCCTGATCCTCCTGCCTCCACCTCCCAAGTGTTGAGATTACAGGGGGGGCATGTGCCACCACACCCATCTTAAACTTTACTTAAGTTTTAAACTTTGCTTAATCTTTAAGGCTTGTGGTAATTACATCCTTTGAACAGCATAATTTAGAAAACCACAGGATCATGCGAAATGCCACTGTGCTGGTACAGTAGTGTGACTTCCTCTAGAAAACCTGCCCCCAAAATCTTAGGTGTGAACTTTCTTTTCCTAGTGGTCATTCATATTCCCCCCACCTCTCCATCTCCTTCTCCCCTTCCCCTTCTCCCTCTCCTCCTTTCTGCCTTTCCTCTGCCTAGTCAGTGCTTAATGTTTTACCTCTTAATTCTACTTAATAAACTCACTAGTTCTGATTCACTCGGACTAGTCCTGAAGTACTTTTCTGGCGTGTGGTCAGGGACCTTGATTAAATCACCACAGATCTTCAAGGGATGCTTCAGGCTATTGGTGGAGGTAGTGGGTGATATCTCCCAGATGCCCTTGACATAAGCCAGGACTGAGGGCAAGGTATGCCTGCTCTGGTGAAGGAAGACTAGACACTTCTTTGCTGGGTGTGAAGGGGTCAGTGTGGGAGCTCTGCATACACCACACCTTCATGTTGCTCACACTCTGATCATTGTATTCTGTGCACCCAGCCCAGGTCAGGCAGGGCCTGCTCCCAACCCCCACCCCCAGCAGAGGGGCTCTACATTCTGCTCTGCTTCTCTGAAGTCCAGAAACTCTGAAAACCAAGGAGGTGTGCACGTGTGCATTTGTGCATGCGGGAGTGTGTGCAAATGTGTGCTGCTTGGAATGGAATCTGACCTAAACAGAGATCATTGATGATTTCAAGTGACACATGTCTGTCTGTCTGTACCCCACTTCCCCAGGAACCTGATCTGTAAACATTGGTTCTGACACCTTTGCTACCAGGGCTGTTCCCAGGCTGGGATGAAGCAGGTGATCTAGTAACAATACAGGGCATTACAGGACTTTCCTAGCTCTCCTTAGCAAAACCAAACTTTAAAACTTCCTGGTCCCAAAGGCTCCTGATAGGAAGCTGTGAACAGGCAAAACCTATCTGCATGGTAGTGATTCATGTGGCTCTGCTGGTGCTCCGCAGCCATGGTGTCCTTGGTGATCCTCAGCTCCAGTTTCTGGAGCCAGCCATGTTGGGAGCATCGTGTAAGACTGATGTAGTGCCTCCATACATGGATGGCTATGTACAAAAAGGTCCTTAAAGCATACTCCTTTGGCGGGAAGCGGGACTGAAGGGATTTTTTTTGGTATTGCCTCATTTTGAAATAATTAGACATGCATAGAAAAGTACAACGCAATGTCCAGGGAGGTTCCCAGCATTCTCCTTCCTGATCTCAATGCTCTGTCATTGCCCTGTGTCCTGGTTTGCTTTCTATTGCTGTGAGAAAGCCGGTGACCAAGAACAACTTGAGGAGGAAAGGGTTTATTTGGCTTGGAGTTCCCACTCACAGCCTGTCACTGAGGGAAGTGAAGGCTAGACCACAAGGTAGGAACTGGAGTGGAGGCCGTGGAGAAACATGGCCTACTGATTTGCTTCTCATGCCATGTACAATTTGCCTCCCACATCAATCATTAATCAAGAAAATGCCCTACAGACTTGCCTATAGGCAATTTGAGAAAGACATTTTTCTCAGTTGAGATTCCCTCTTCCCATATGAATTGACCTTATGTCAAGATAGCAATACATAAATACTAGATAAATAACTATGAAAACAAAACTAACCAGAATACCAAGGTACATTATCAAAACTCGAAATAGACATTTGGACAATTGCAATAGTGTACCTTGATTTTACAAGATACACATGCCTGTTCACCTTCCTCTCTCTCTCTCTCTCTCTCTCTCTCTCTCTCTCTCTCTGTGTGTGTGTGTGTGCGCGCGCGCACGCGTGCCTGTGTGATTTTTTTTTTTATACGTTCTCACTGTGTAGTCCTGGAACTTGCTATGTACATTAGGCTGACTTCAAACTTCAGAATCCTCCCAAGTACTGTGTTATAGCAAGCCCTTAGCAATTCTATAATATACAGAGGTTTGTTTTTGATCCTTTTTAAACAGGGTCTTTTGCAGATTGTTTTCCATCTTTAGAATTGTGTGTATTCATGTGTGTGTTGACAAAGAGGAAGAAGGAAGGAGGAGTGAGCAGGGGAGTCAGGTCACCATCACCAACTGGACCCCAGGTTGGCAATGGGTTTCAGGAGCACAGGGTGATACATCTGTGTCTCCCTGCCAAAATGCAAGCTGGCTTGGGTTCCTATTTTATTCTCTTCACTGGGGTAACTGGAGGGAGTAATGTCACCATTCACCAAGACTGGCCACCAGTAAAAATCTACTTCCCTAAGTGGCAAGTGCTGCTTAGCCCAGGAGAGTTCCCTTCTAATGCTAGACCAAGGAACACTGTGCTGTGAACTGCAGAAATCAGCTAGACCTCATATAGAAGATCCAGAAAATAGGGTCCAGGAAAGGCAGAAGGCAATTCCAGGTCTCATAAGTGTTGTACTTACTTGTTTACTGTGTTGACAAAACACAACGACTAAGGCAACTTATAAAATAAAGCATTTAATATGGGGGGCTCATGGTTCTAGAAGATTAGAGTCCATGACCATCATGGCAGGGAGCGAGGCAGCAGGCAGGCAGGCATGGTGCTGGAGCAGTAGCTGAGAGCTTATATCTGATCTACAAGCAGGAGGCAGAAAGGGAGAGCTAAGTGGGAATACCATGGGCTTTTGAAACCTCAAGGCCACTCCAATACCATACCTCTTTCAACAGAGCCATGCCTACTAATCCTTCCCAAACAGTTCCAGCAGCTGGGGACCAAGTATTCAAACATATGAGCCGATGGCCATGCTCACTCAATCTATCAGGAATGTTCTAGTTTGCTTTCTATTGCTGTAAGAAAGACCATGACCAAGTTAATTTGGGGAGGAAAGGGTTTTGTTGTTGTTGTTTTGCATTGTTTTGTGTTGTTTTTTCACCTCATAGATTATAGTCCATCACTGAGGGTAGTCAGGCAGGAACCCAGAGGCAGGATCTGAAGCTGAAGCCATGAAGGATCCCTGCTTACTGGCTTTCTCCCCATGGCTTGCTCAACCTGCTTTCTTACATGATCCAGGACTACCTGCCTAGGGGATTGCACTGTTCACAGTGGGCTCCCTGCCCCCAATCAATCTTTAATCAAGAAAATGCCCTATAGATTTGCTCATAGGCGAATATAATAGAGGTTTTGCCTCCCAGATAACTCAGGGTGATGGTTTGAATGATAAAGGCTTCCATAATCTCATATATTTGAATGCTTGGTCCCCAGGTAGTGGATCTGTTTGGAAAGAATTAGAAATCATGGTCTTGTTGGAGATGTGTCAATTTGAGGTTCCAAAAGCCCACACCAAGTCCAGTCTCTCTCTCTCTCTCTCTCTCTCTCTCTCTCTCTCTCTCTCTCTCT
>JADRCH010000043.1:11964811-12039329 GCA_019843965.1 Rhynchomys soricoides | reverse complement strand
TCTCTCTCTCTCTCTCTCTCTCTCTCTCTCTCTCTCTCTCTCTCTCTGCTGCCTTCCTGTGGATCAGAGCTCTCAGCTATGTTCCAGTGCTATGCCTGTCTGTTTCCCACCATGAGGATCTTGTTCTAACCCTCTAAAATTATAAACAAGCCTCAAATCTTCTAGAAGAGTTGTCTTGGCGGTGGTGCCTTTCCACAGTAATAAAACAGTAACTAAGATGCTCTAACTTGTATCCAGTTGAAAAAATTTACAACCAAAACAAACAAAAACCTTTACCAGGATAATGAGCATTTGTGAGACTGCTCATTGGCAGAATGCTTAGGAGACTTCAGCCCTTGATGAAAATCCACTGACACACATCAGCTGTACTAAGCAACAACCCACTGTGGAGAATGTGTTTCTCTGGATAAAATTTGGTTGTTATAAGAGAAACCCAAAGCTTCCCAAATTTTATTCCCATCACAGCACACAGAGATGATGACAGCAACTGTAAAGTTCACTGGGTGTGCTGGCTAGTTTCTATGTCAGCTTGACACAGCTAAGGTCATATGGGCAGAAGGAATCTTAATTGAGAAAAGTCCTTCATAGGATTGGCTGGTAAGCACATCAGTAGGGCATCTTCTTGATTTGTAAAGTATGTGGGAGAGCCCAGATGGCTGGGAGTGGTACCATCTCTGGGAAGGTGGTCCTCTATGGTATAACAAGACCATGAGCATGCAAGCCAGTAAGCAGCAGTCCTCCACAGCCTCATCTCCAACCTTGAGTTCCTTCCCCGACTACCCTGGATGATGGACTATAAGCTGTAAAATTAAATTAACCTTTCCTTCCCAAGTTGCTTTGGTCACAGTATTTCATTACAGCAACAGAAGAGCTAACTAAGACACTGGAATAAAGGAACACAGATATGTCTTAGTCTATTAGAGCTGCTTAAAAAGCAAACAAACGAAAACTCTATAATAGAAGGTTATTTCTGACAGTCCTGGAAGCTGAGGAGTCCCACTGAGAGCTGGGATGCAGTGCAGGGGTAGAGTACTTGCTAGCATTCGGGAATCCCTGGATTCAATCCCTAGCATTTCAAAAACAAAACAAGGCCAGCAGTATCAGGAGGAGGAGGAGGAAGAGGAAGAGGAGGAGGAAGTACAGGAAGAGGAAGACATAGAAGAAAAAGAAGAAGGAGGAGGAGGAGGATGAGGAGGAGGAGGAGGAGGAGGAGAGCAATGTATTATTGTATCAGCAGACTTGGAGCCTGGTGAGGACTTGCTTTCCAGTTCACGGATGGCATCTTATTGCTGTGCCCTCAGATGGTAAAAGAGGGGACATCTGATTCCTTCACCCCCTAGAAGCACACTAAATCATTCAGGAATGCTCTTTCTCTCATCACCTAACCCCATCACATAGGTTTTAACACTTATGTGGGAGACACACACATGCAAATATCTATATTAAGCTGCTTGAGTATAGACAGCTAGCCCAGGATGGAGGATATAGCTTCACACATCTGAGCACACCAGAGAGGCTCAGCACTGGCTTTGAAGAGCTGGCTTAATTAATATAGATATTTACTTACTTTTCATATAGAAATCTGACCTATTATTCTACCCTCTTCTATGATGTCATCAAGGGTCCAGACCCCATGCATGTTGTTGCTCCTCCATCCCCAGCATATTATCCTCATATTTAAGATGCAAGATGGCATGCTACATATCAACCACCCATCCAGAGGTCAAAAGGGAAAGGCTGGGCCACCCAGTCCTTTCAGAATACACATCAGTTATCTTATTAGATCAAATATTAGCAAAACGTATTTGTTAAAAACGAGAAGTGCTCTGTTTCTGAGGGTCAGGAATTTGAAGGCCTCGGGGATGACAGTCTTCAGAACACTTGACTGGGGTGTGAAGTTTGCTTCTGAAGTGACTGACTCAGGCATAAAACCTCAATCCCTTGTACATGGGCCAGTCAATTGGACTGCTTCAGGGATTTCATGACTTTCCAAGTGGCTCTTTCCAGGTGACTATAAGCTGTCACAATCATGATGCTATCCAACCTGCATTTTGTATCCAACCATAGTCTATAAGCAACCTCCAAAAGTTCCAGGGGTCAGAAGTACATTTTTATCTCCATGGTAGTTTGAATGAGAACAGTCCCCATTGGCTCATCTGTTTGAATGTGTGGTCCCTAGTGAAGCAGATGTGAGCTCTTAGCTACTGCTCAGCACCATGCCTGCCTGCCTGCCTGCTGCCACTCTCCCTGCCATGATGGTCATGGACTCACCCTCTGAAACAGTAAGCTTCCCTGACTAAATGCTTCCTTTTACCAGTTGCCTTGGTCATGGTGTTTTTCCGCAGCTAGAACAGCAACTAAGACACTCTCCTAGAGATCAAATCATACTCTACCTGGTTTTTCTCTTCTTCCATCTTCTCCCTTTCCCCACACTTCTAGCACAGCTGTATTTTTGCTTCTTCTGAGGCAGCAAGTACAATCATATCTCATTTCCTCTCACATAGAATGGACTTTTAGCTGGGCTTACAACATGCAATAGATAACTGTCCTAGATTCATCTTTGTGTCTATGAACCTGTCAGCTCTAAGGCATGCCAAGTGCAAGGGAGTCAGGAGGGGCAGGGCCAGGGTCTGGCTACACAGGATAAGCCAGCACACATGGTAGTGAGGCATGACATTACAGCTGGGAGCTGGAGAGATGGCTCAGAGGTTAAGAGCACTGGCTGTTCTTTCAGAGAATTGGGGTTCAGTTCCTAACACCCACATCAGGTGGCTTACAACCACCTGTAACTCCAGCTGCAGGAAATCTAATGTCTTCTTTTGGCCTCTGTGGGCAACTCCCCCCCCCCATCACATATACATATATAAAAGATAAAAATAAATTTAAAAGAAAAAAGAAGAAAGAAATTGCTGCTGGGACCAGAGTTGGGGAGGGGCCATAGTAGAACCGTGAGAGCTGAGGTAGAGGCTGGAGTGTCAAAGCCAAAAGCAGAGTGAGCCTAGTGATGCCCCAGGAGGCATAGGCCTGCACCAGGAAAGGCTTAATCTAAGCATCCAGGCAGAGTCCTGGTCCTGATGCTAAGGATCTTTAAGGTCTGGGGGATAGGGGCTTCCAAAAAGTTCTCTCAGCCTCAGCAATGAAATCTAATGAAGATGTTGACAATACTCTCCTACTCAGAAAGGAATAGCAACGGGTTTAGGGGCTGGGGGTATAGCTTATTCGGTTGAGTATTTACTTACCAAATGTGAATCTCTGAATTAGATTCTAAGTACTAAATAAAGTACCAAACCAGTACTAAGAAGGTCAAGACAGATCAGAAGTTCAAGGTTTGCCTGGGATAGGAGAGACTCAGTCTCAAAAAAAAAAAAAAAAAAAAAAAAGATTTAAAAGAAAATGATTGATTAGTGATGCCTGCCAGGGCACGGGAGGGTACGGGAGGATGATGTGGTAGGAGAGCGGCACACAATTTCTGGAACTCAGCCTTTTCCCACAAGTGATTCACCTTCATCTCCTTTTCCCCCATATGGAAGAAAAACTTAGCCACAACCCCACCTTTCTCATTTTGGCTGACCCACTGCTAAACTATACAGCAGGAGCTTCCTTTAAGCCGTTGTAAGCAAAAGGTAGGTCCTAATTGTAAATGCTTTTTCCACTTGGCAAGACAGCACAGGGCTTTCCTATGATTGTTTCTTAATGTGATTTTTTTTTTAAAAAAGCAACACAAGCCTATAATAGAGAACTAATAAAGAAGAAGAAACCACTTTAGAGGCTCACTTGGTAGAGTGAAGCCCTGAGTGTGATTGCTCGTCCCCATACATGCCACGTGATGGTGTATACCTGCACCTCAGGAGACAGAAGCAAAAAGTTGAGAGTTCAGGGTCATCCTTGGCCTCGAGGTAAGAACATCCCGAGCTATATGAGAACTTCTCAAAACTTAAAGTAAAACTCGGAAAGATTTTAATTCTAAAGTCTGTTAGGCAGCAGAAAACCAGGAGCATTCTCCTGCTAGAGCAAGAGTTCTGGAACTTTCCTTAAGTGTCAGAATTCTCTGTAATCTCATTTTAAAAGTCACCCCTCCTCTTCTAAAAGGCAAGCAAAAGCTATGAGCGTGGCCAACGACAGAGACGGAAGTTTAAATCCTCAGTAAGCACGGGAGAATGTTCTATTACTCAGAAAAATAAGAATTAAAACGACGAGGTGTCGGTTTCATTCCCTGGAAGATTGGCAAAACTCTAAGTGTGATAAGGTCTAGATCCAGTGAGGGAAGGGGCACAAATGGCTGCAACCTCTTGGGAGACTCATCTGGGGTTGTTGATGAACATTTAGCATGTTCTGTGCGGACAATCACAGACCCACCCCACGTCCAGGGAAAACACCGGAAAATGAAGACACAGGAACTTTCCTGAAGCATGCACTCATTTGTTCAATGAATATTTGTTAATCAGCAGTATGCACCACACACATTTGAATGCTAGGAAGACAGCAGAGAACAAAACAAACCCGAATCCTGACTCTGGACAAGTTTACCTAGTAGGAGACAGCGATGAATCATGGGAGTAGATAGGGGCGGGACTTAAGTGTGTGAGGGAAAGTCTCTGGTGTTAGGTACTTTTCTTGTTGCTATGACAAAAGTAACTTAAGAAAGGGTCATAGTTTTAGCACCAGCATCAACTTGACACTAATCTAGGGTCACCAGGAAAGGGAAATGCAACTAGAAACTGGCCTATGGGGCATTTTCTTGATTGCTAATTGATGTAGGATAGGCCATGTGGGTATTACTATTCATGGTTAGGTAGGGCTAGGATGTGTAAGGAAGAAAACTGATTGTAGACCTGAAGCAAACCAACAAGCCGGGTTCCTTAGTGGTCTCTGCACCAGCTCCTGTCCTGGCTTCCTTCCATGATGGATTATAACCTCTATTATGAAAGAAACCCTTTCCTCCCCAACTTGCTTTTGGTCTTGGTGTTTATCACAGTAACAGAAAGCAAACTAGGATAGGAAGGAGGTGTGTTTGGGGCTATAATTTGAGGGAGCAATCCATCATAATGGGGAAGGCTTGGAGGCAGGGATGTGAGGCAGCCAATCACACTGAGTTCACACTCAGAAATTGGAGAGATGGATGCTGCTTCTCAACCCACTTTCTCCTCTTTATTCATTTAAGCATCCCAGCCCATGGGATGGTGCTGCCCACATCCAAGGTGGATCTTCTTCCCCAGTTAACACTCCCTGGGGATGCTCTTAGAACCATACCTAGAGATGTGTCTTCTATGTGATTCAAAAATCCATATGGTTGACAAGATTCAACATCACACAAAGTGCTTAATCAGAGATTAGAAGAAGTGGGAAGTAACCATTGGGACATTTGAGGCTGTCTTGGTTAGAGCTTCCATTGCTCTGATGAAACACCATGACCATAAGCAACTTGAGGGGGAAAGGGTTTATTCCAGATGGTAATTCCCAGTCATACCTCCATTGTCGGGAGAAGTGAGGACAAGAACCTGGAGGCAGGCGCTGTTGCAAAAGACATGGAGGATTGTTGCTTGCTCCCTGTGGCTTGCTCATCTTTCTTTCTTTTAGCACCTGAGTTCTCCAGCCCAGGCGTGGCATTGCTCGCAGTGAGTGAGCTCTCCCACATCAATAATCAATCAAGAAAATGCACTACAGACTTGCCTACAGGCCAGTCTGATGGACTTTCTCCATTGAGACTCCCTTTTCCCAGCTGACTTTAGCTTGTGTCAGGTTGACATAAAACTGACCAGCACAGGGCATCCCAAACAATAAGGACAGCTAATGCAAAAGCTTACAGGCATATTGGGTCTCGTGTGTCCAAAACAACAACAACAACAACAAAAACCCCACACATAGTGGCAGCTGGAGCTCAGTTGATAGAGCACTTCCCTAGCATGCATGAACACCACCTCTGTCAGATCCTCAGCACCATATAAACCAGATGTGGTAGAGAAAGCCTGCAATCCCAGCACATGTCAGGTAGAGGAAAAAGAATCAGAAACTCAAGGTCATCCTTGGATATATAAAGAGTTCAGGGCCAGCCTGGGTTACAGGATCTTAACACACACACACACACACACACACACACACACACACAGAGGGGGGCCATGATATTAGCGTATGATAAATTCAGGAAGGACAAGGAGCAAGTGGTCCAGAGCCTTGAGGGGGCCGGGGGATCACAGTAAAGACACAGCTTTACTCTGAATATAACCAGGCAGTGTCTGGGACAGGATACGGAGCCAAGCTAAGGGAGCTTTGGGGAGGGAAGTGTCTGATGAGGACTAAGGGCTGTGCCCTGATGCACTACCATCACACATCTGAACATCTGAAGGAGAGGGAAGGCAGGGAGGCAGCAGATCTACAGAAGGACTTCCATCCCAGTGGGTGGGCACCGTATCCTTCCCTCCAAGAGGGAAGCAGAAAGGACTCTGAGAGCAAGAGGGCAGCAGGTGACAGCCTTGAGCAGCTGCAGACTGGCAGCTGTCCTTCTAGAACAATGGGATGGCCTGTGTCCTTCCTTGCTTTGTAGAGGCCTCTCACCCAGGGCCAGGACAAAGCAGGTGCCTTTGTTAATTAAGTCTCCACCAAGGTAAACCAGTGCTCACTGACCAGGGCTCCTGCCAGAGGAAACAGCAAGGCAACTAGTTCAAGCGCTGGCTCCTGGGAACACTACTTGGAAGAGGAAGAAGATCCCCCTGACATAAGGGTTGGGCCAGAGGAAGGACATAGTCCTGGGAGGGGCTGGGGAGAGGCCAGGCCAGATGAGGCCAGCGTTGAGTGGAAAAGCAGACGGAGCAAAATGCCTCTTCCTTCCTTGCTGGTGGAGTGCCTGGCAGGGCAAGCACAACTTGTGAACTTAGGATGGGGAGTCGGCAGATGCTATCTAGTGAGGTATATGAAGCAAGACTTTATCATCCTGCTTCCCCAAGGGAGAAACTGAGGCTCAGACGGGGTCTAATTTGCCCAGGATCACCCAAACCACCAGACCTCTGACACCCATGACATCCTGCAGCTGCCAACATCTACACACTTAGGGGTCTAGGCTGGGAGAGTGAGACAGGACCCAAACAAGGTAAAATGGTTCTAAATGGAGGAAGAGGAAGAGAGAGAGGCCTGGCCCTGAGGAGAGTGGGCACCTGGGGAGGGAAGGGCTGGGTGAACAGCTCCACCCAGGTTGCAGGAGGAGGTAGAGTTAGGGGGGAAGGGAGACCTGGAGATCAGCCTCTGGCCCTGGGAAGAACAGACTCCTTCCACCCCGCCCCCAGCCACCATCTCACCCACTGAACAGCTTTGGGCTAAAGAAGAACAATACTTCCTGTGTTTCCCTTTGCTGTGTTGAGCCAGTTTCCAGGGGCTCCTTCATTTCACATCTAGAACTTAACTTAACGTACTCCATCCTCTGCCATGAATCTCCACCAGGCTCTGTAGGTAGGCAGGATCCCATGGGCTCACCGCTCAGCCCCTACCACGGCAGAGAGCAGGGCTGACTTGTCTTTCAGGCACTGAGCCCTCCCCATGCTGAGAGACAAGCCAGGTGCATTTCTTCCTGCCTAGTCTGTCTGTTTGAGCCAGAAAGAGAGTCACACAAGTCACTGTGCTATGAAGGTGAGGTCCAGGGTCTGAGGAGGTAGCCTTCATCCAGAATTCAAGGACGAGCACTTCTTTTAAAATTATTCTGCTTTTTTAAAAAAAAAATTATTTGAGAGATGGGCTTTTGTTTTGTTTTGAGTCAAGGTTTTTTCTTTGTAGCCTTTGCTGTCCTGGAACTCACTCTGTAGACCAGGCTGGCCCTGAACTCAGAGATCTGCCTGTCTCTGCCTCCTGTGTACTGGAATTAAAGGCGTGCACCACCACTGCCTTAACAAGATTTTTCTTTCTCTCCTTCCACCAGGTGCAACTCAGGGATGGAAATCAGGTTGTCAGACTTGACCTGCTGAGCCATTCACTGGCCTGGATGAGCTTTCTTCCTTTTTAACATCTCTGGATAGCCTCCCTTCCCCTCCATACCTTCCTCCCTCCTTCCCTCCCTCCCTCCCTCCTCCTATGTCTCTCTCTCTCTTTGTCTCTGTCTATCTCTGTCTCTCTTCTTCCTTCTCCCCTCTCCTCCTCCTCCTCCTCCTCCTCCTCCTCCTCCTCCTCCTCCTCCTCCTCCTCCTCTTCTCTGCCCAAAAGCCAATCTCACAGGAGCAGAGCAGGCTCCTTGAGAAGTGGTGGCCTCTGACACCATGGCTTACTAGTTATGTGGAGAGTTTTAATCTGAGTCTAGAACAAGAAAAAGACATTTAAAGATCTGGATGGGACATCCATTAGCTTAGAGGGGGACCCCAGAGGTCATGAGGTCACTGCCTGTGTTCAGGAGAGTCACCATGGTCCAACTAGGATGAAGACAGCCCCCTTGGGATCCTGGAAGGATCTAGATTGGTCTCATGTCACTGGAGCCTCTTCTGGGAGTCTTCTCATTTTCCAGAGGGCCATAGTGTCTTCCAAGGGACCCTTATCCCTTCAGTCTCCATGTGTGCTCCCACAAAGGGCTCGATGGGAGAGGTGCTGACAGGGATAATCACTAACAAAGCTGTAGTACTAGAACTCAGCAGGAGCTGCAACCTCCTGGGTTCCTCAGGCTCAGCTCCTGGGTCTTGCCCCACAAACCAAGGGAGGTAACCTGAAAGATCACTCCAGAGCTGAGTTGGCAGGACCAGCAGTACCAAGTGTTCCATGGGACCTGAAGACATGCATGCTAGGTAAGTACTCTAGCCACTGAGTCGCATCCCCAGCCGCACAGTAGGAGTCGTCTGTGAAAAGATTATCTGCTTACTGATTCTATAAGCTTGAGGGGTACTCTATTCACAAAGTCAAAGGTCTCTCCTGCAGGACTTTCAGAGCCTTAGTGAAGGACTGTGGTCCCAGTTGATTTGACCATTGAGTCCTATAGTCTTAAAAGGCCTAAGTCATCTTAGTGCTGCTTGCCAAATACAGTATTTGACTTCTTTGCATTATCTCACACCCTGAACAGGCACTGAGATCTTTGTGAAACCCGTGCTCTGACTTTATTTTGAAAACACGGAGATACCTGTACTTGGTGACTGGAAGCATCTCATGTACATGTCTCGTGTAGCCCAGGCTTGTCTTTAACCCACTACACAGCCAAGGATAACCCTTGGACTTCTATTCCTCTTTTCCCCCCTCCCCCAGAGCTGGGATTACAGGCCGGAACTACCTCATCAGTGCTGTGTGTTGCTAAAGGACCTGACCCTAGGCATCATGTGTGCTAGACAAGCGCTGTCCCAACTGAGCTCACTCCCAGCCCCATACTCCTTTATTACTCTTTCCAGAAAAGTATGTGTGGGGACTTTAGAGATAGCTAAGTGGTTAGGAAAGCTTACTGTGCAAGCATGAGGACTGAAATTTAGACCCCAGCACCCATAAAATGTTGGACATGGTCTGGCATGCCTTGAACACCAGCATTGAGTAGGACAGACAGCAAGACATTGGGACTGAAAGTTCCAGGTTCACTGGGAGGCCCTTCAGTAAAGAAACAAGGTGAACAGTGGTATAGAATATGCAATACTCTACTCAGGGCTCCCCACACACCTGCACATACACATATACCATGCACACATACATAGACACACATGCACATACATGTACACATATACTGTGTACAAATACACATAAATACATGCACGTGCACACACGCACATATGCGCGCACACGCGCACGCACACACACACACAAACACACACACACACACACGTGTGGTGCATATTCCATGCCTCTGTGTGTGTGTAAGGGGAATTTTCTGGGAACTTCTAGTTGTAAGGCTGGAAATGCAGTCTCAGAAGATGAAAGCATACTTATTGTCTGTGGGCCAGATGGCTTTGGAGATGGTTTAAAGCATGGTCTTGGCTGGTCCTGCATGTTGGGGAGGGGTATCCTGTGCCCTGTCCTTTCCTTCCCTCTGTGGACCATCTGCTACCTCTGAACCGGTTCTCAGGTACAGAGTACCCAGAGGTGAGACTCTTGCTGATCCAGAGAGAGCCTCAATCCTCCTGGAGACAAGACCTGGGGATGAGGCAGGGGACAGGCCATGTTAGCTACCCTCCTACCTCATGGCCCATCCTTTGGTCACTATACATTATAGTTCTAATGTTTTGGGTCTGGAACATCAGAACAAAGGAAAAGACACAATTTCAGCGGCATCTGTAAGACAACCTAGGGTGAGTCACAGCCCAGAAATGCATCGTCAGGGGAATCACAACTGCTGGAAATATAATGAGCAGAACTCCATAAATGGGGATGTCAAGGCGATGCTCTGCTCATTGTGATTTGTAAATGTTGTAAACTTTATCGCAAACAGCAAAAACTAACAGCTCTCCACACCGCTGCCTTGCATAGACCCTGTTTCAGGTAGAGAAGGACTTGGCTAGGAAAGGTAACTGAACAAGAGGCCACAGGAAGCTGATCCAAGAGACCAAAGGCAGAGATTTAGAGATGGTATTCCCCTGAGAATTGTCGGGGATCTGGGATTTGAGTGGGCTGAGCCTGCTTCCCTAGGAAACAGGGCAGGGTGATGTTTTTATTTGTATGTGAAAGGAGACTTGTACCCCGTGATAGCAGGGGGTGCACCTAGGTCATCCTGCTGCATGAGGCCAGCCTCTCAGCCCCAGGGTCTGGCTCAAGAAGACAAGAATTCCCAGGGGGGCCAGAAACCCGGTGGCAGACGGTGCACAGAGTTAGAACTGAAAGGAGTTGTTTCCAGTGTCACAAGCACAGGGCTCCAGAAAAGGACCTTGTTCCGTGGGAAACCACAGAAAAAGCCGGGTGTGATTAAGGAGGAAGGACTGTTGGTCTTGGGCTGGGACTCGGCACCCCAGACTGGGTAGAGGGTATAGGCTTCAGAGATGTTGAAGCAGCCTACAGCATGCCTGTCTCTTTTTTCCCTTTTCCTCTTAAAGATTTTCTTTTTAGTTATGTGTCTGCGTGTGGGCATGCCCATGTGAATAATGGATGCCCGCAGAGACCTTGGATTCCCTAGTTTTGAAGCTGGAGACTGCTGTGAGTTGCCCAGTGTGGGTACTGAGAACCTAACTTTGGTCCTCTGCAAGAAGAGCAAGTGCTCCTAACCAGAGTCATCTCTCCAAGCCCAGTCGGCCTGTCGTAACCTAAGCAGTTGTACCCTGTCTGTGGTCAGGACCACAGGCAAGTGCTTGTGCTGTGCTCTCCTGCATGGCCCTAACTGTGGTTCTGTTACTCAGTGTCTGGTCCTGGAGCGGACTGTGACAAAGGGAGACCCACTGTCAAGGACACCTCAGGTCCTCATTACTCTCCCCCCATGCATTCCCTAACACCCCAGCAGTCCTTTCCTATTTCATAGTGTATTTTCTTCCCCTCTCCCATCTCTATCCTAGAATGACCCAAAAAATAAAGGAAAGTAACCAGGCCATCCAAAAACATTGAGCTGGGACTGGAAAGGACTTGAGAGCACAAGGCTTGGAGCCAGGACATCCTAATTCAAGGACTGTCTCTGCTGACGACTGACCCTGTCTCCTGGGGTCTTGTTTCTCTCATCTGAAAAATGACGTTAACAGTGATCACGGTCTCACAAAACTTGTGGTGGGGGCTAAGTGAAGGGTGAAGCAAAGAGAGCTTCTCCTATGACCTGGGTCAGCCAGCCTGAGCACAGACCAGAGGCCATGGTGGGATCCCTCTGAAGGACTCGCCAATCCTCCCTCACAATCCCCAGCTAATGTCTGCCCAATGGCCTGCTCACCCCCAAGTCCATTCAACACACGAGTTCTTTATATGTTGCAGCTTTTACTTCAATTTGAAGCAGATGGTTGCACACAGATGTGAACAGCTTTGGCCTCTGGAGCACAAGGAGCAGGCCTTGGCTTTGAATGTGCCCCTTCCCCCACACACTGGCCCATTCCCCTGCTCCCTTCTTCCCTACACCCTCCTGCCTGGTCGGTCCACAGGCAGCTCTGCCCTCCAGCTGCTACCTTATGTGCTAGTCTGAACCTGGCCACTGGTGAGGAGCACCTGATGGGGCAGGATCCGGGAGCAAAGACCCTCAGAAAGATTTCCTTGGAGCATGTCCTGGGTGAGGTGCAGGGCAATATTGCTTCTTCAGTCTTCCCCTTTCCTCCTCTCTCAGAAGGCTTGGGGTCCAAGAAGGAGCTAGGACCCAAAGAGTATTGGGAACAGGAGTCAGAGGCCTGGGTAACAATTAGGAAGAGCCAAAGATCTCAGGCCCCACCTTCCACCACCAGCCTGCTTATCGTGGCTCTAGGAAGATTGTCTCGAAGACAACCAGTTGCTCAGGGCCCAGCACAGACAGAGTGCTGGGATGGGGTTAAGTGCTTGGCCCTCCCTGGCTTGGAGGGTTAAGTGCTTCTGAAGGTCACCAAATGCCCACTCCTTGCATGAATTCCTGGCAGAAGTGCTAATCCATCTTTGGCTTGAGGTGGACTTGATTGGGCAGCAATGGTGTGGTTTTGTGCGGTTGGGGCTTTATTCCATAGTTTCCTTGGACAATCTCTGTAGAATCTTTGGCAACAGCCTGCCCCACCAGGCAGAAGGCAAAATCTGAAGTAGCCCTGGATGGCTGGAAGACAGCAGGAGACTGAGAGGAAGGCTGGTGGCCCTTGTCCTGGTCCTAAGTGACCCTGAGAGATGGTACATGGGCTGAGTATCTGGTAGCATCTTGAAGAAGACAAGGGATGAGGCTGGTTGTCTCCTGGTGGTCTCAGCTTTCTCCTCAGGCCTGACTGGGGAGAGACTCACAGTGATGTCTGTGGTCCAGCCTATGGCAGGTCACTCCTGGAAAAAAAAAAAGTACCAGCATTATCCCTGTTCATGCTGAAGTTGGATGCTAACACTCACAGGACATTCTCTCAATTGTCATGGCTGCCCACAATGGGACATTAAGTCCATATTGCCCAGGCAATGCTTCAGTCAAACAATAGGGCCAGATTTAGACCTGAAACTAACAATCCCCACAGCATACACTGCCCCCTTCCTCCCCACTGAATTCTGCTGCCTTGAGGATCCCAGGGACACCTGGTGCTAGTGTCATGAACCCCAGAGTCATACCTCTGAGGGATATCAGAATCAGCCTTGTACTACAGGGTGCTGGGATGGGGGAACAGCAGGGCTTCCCTGCAGGTTGGTTGGTTCCCATAGGAATATTTGTCCGCCCATCACTTTTACCATCTCCCTGCCCTGTTTGGACAAGAGCATGTCATCACAAGTCCTGAAGCCTACTTTAGCTGCCCCACCAGCTGAGACACCTGACACAGTTGCATCTTAGGTGCCCACCTCTGACAGATGGCTCAGATGAAGGAAACCAATGATTCAGTCCCTCCTTTATTTTCCAAGCAAAATGAGAATGGACCTGTAAAATCCTCACTCGGAAAACAACAGAATTCTGTGTATCTGAACATCATGAGGTGGAGACACAGAGGGCCTGGAGTCCTACTGTGTTGCCTTCACTGAAGTACCTGGGACATCTTGAGAACCATGAGTTAGTGGGTCAGGCTAGCTCTATGTCCCAAGCTTCCATGTAGGGATGGATGAAGAAGACAAGCCAGGGACACACTGGGGAACCAGCCTTGGAAGATGGGGGGTAGTCAGAATGAGTACAGAGGCTCATGGGGGATCCAAGAATCCATGCAGAATATGCAAAAAGTACTCAGAGACCTTGGTACAGCACACCTCTTGGTTCTGCCAGAAACCTGAGCAATCAGTTCCTGCTGAGGCTAAAGCAAACCAGCTTTCAGGCATGGCTGACATGCCAGGGTCCTTCTCACATTTCCAGTCAAGGGTGAGCCACTGAAGGCAAAGTAGGGAGTGAGTTTTTCACATCGGCAATGTCAGGAGTTGAACCCAGATCAGCCCTGCTTCTCCTACTAACAGAAGCTGCTTCTACTGGAGGCTGGCTTTGAACAGCAGCAGGAAGGAGCCAAACCATGAGGGTGGAGGGCTGCTAACCACATACTTTTGTATGTCTTGCCTTGGAGGCCCCAGGACACTGACAGGAACATAGCCAAGATGTGGTCCAAGATCCAAAATAAGAGGTTGGGGCCAGGCTGGATACAGGGTCCAAGCAGGGTAAGTGAGCCAGGCCATGGGGGAAGAAGGCTGTCCTGCTAATAGTGGCTAAGCAGAGGGAAAGGAAAAGTGAGAGGCCGGTGGGATCTTGATGTGGTAAATCCCAGGCTTACATTCTCCTGGCCCATTGTGCATGGCTGGCCCCAACAGAGATCTGCTTTTTGTTACTGAGTCTGAGAAGAAGGATTAAGAAGCAGAAGGAAAGCCCATGGGGATGGCACTGGGTCTGTGGTCCACAGCATGGTTTACAGCCACGTCATCCGGAGCTGGCTGCCTAGGCAGGCCCTGCCATGGACTGGGGCTGGAGTTCCTTCCTCAACCAGCTTGACTATGGTCTGGAGAAGGAGTGGAAGGCTGGGAGCATTCTCCTAACCCACACTGTGAAGGTGACCAGAGCAGCTTGGCTCCAGCTACAAACCCAGCCAGTTCTCAGACTGAGCTCACAATTGATGCCCACCTCCGGGTATCCTCCAGATCAGCAAAGGAAAGCTGAAGCTAGCTTCAGTATTCAGTTAGTTTTTTTCCTCTGGACCAATCAGCTGTGGCAGAGGGCAAGGAAGCAAACACAATTGCATACTGTTGCTTTTAGCTATCCCAACATGACCGGTTTGATTGCTGTGATCCTGTCAGTATGCAGAATGGATGAGATCATCACAAACAGAAGTCACCCTTCCACCTGTCTCCTGTCTCCTCATCTGAGGTCACCCCATGGGGGCCAATGGATGGCTCTGCTCGCTGCTGCAGCCCAGCACCCAGCACAACTCTAGCTCCACTCCTTATAGACCGGGCACAACCCCACAAACCCCCCCTTGCGCGCGCACGCATACACACACACACACACACACACACACACACACACACACACACACCGTCCCAGGCTTCAGCTTACTGCTGCTCTGTGGTACCACAGGACTTCCTCCATTCGCAGGCGGAACTATGTAACTGTGTAACTATGATGCCCTTTAGCGAGGTTTTCTCTCAGCCGGCTCCCTTGTCCTCTTTGTTTGCTCCTGCCTCTCCCCTCCGCTGACCCTGCATTCCTTCCCTCTATTCTCTTGACCACTTGTGTCATCCAGGGAGATGGCACAAAGAAAAAAGGTGCTTGCCACCAAGCCTGGTGGCCAACCTAAGTCTATCCCTGAAACTATGTGGTGACTTTCACAGGTTGTCCTCTGACCTTCTCGTAGGTGCCACTGTACATACACGTACACGTGTGTGAGCACACACGCACACAAAATAAATAATTCCTATGTGTGAACATTTTGCCGGCATGCATGTTTGTGCACCACATGTATGTCTGGTGCTTACAGAGGCCAGAAGGAGGCACTGTATCACCAACTGGAGTTGCAGACTGTTGTGAATCACCGTGAGGTGGTAAGAACCGAACCCTCTATGGGAGCGACCAGTGCTCTTAACCACTGAGCCATCCCGCCAGTCTCTATCTCCCTCCTAAGTTTAAAAAATTCATTGTTCTTTTTCTCCCATTATTTTCAAATTGTCCATTTTTCTACATTTAGCAATCTGGATAGTCTTCAACAGGTGTGAAGAGAAACCTAGTGAGTTTGAAATCTGGACCATGATTTTTTTTTAATTATTATATTCCAAGAAGAGGTGGATTTCAAGCATCTTTTAAAAACTAAAATGCACAAGCAGAGAGGTGGGAGAATTCTACAACAGCCACACTGGCGTTGTCCTTTAGCCTTCCATGTTGGCTGCTGCTGCTGCCGTCAGATAATCTGCAGGGCCTGGGCAGGCCAGTTAAGCTCTCCAGCTAAGCCTCGCTCTCCTCATTTGTGCAGGGGGGTGCACCACAGGGCCTGTGGGACAGCCAAAAGACAACTTGCAGAAGCTGGTTCTCTCCTTCCTCCTGGGGTGGAATCTGGGTCCTAAGGCTTGGAGGTACCTCGCCTGGGCTCATCTCCTGTATCTTTATTGTATGGGGGGGGGGGGGGGAGTGGTGGTGCATGTAGGCCAGCAGAAGTCAGAGAACAACTGTTGCTCAGCTGGGACTTGCAGATTTATTCTGAGTCCATGAGATTCTGGCCTCCAAACTTCCCAGGGAACTGAAAACAGGCAAGAGTCAACCCATCTCCAGCCACTCTGTCCTACCCGACCTGGGCACCATGAAGCAGACAGAGAATTCAGGAGCAGGACATAACAGGGACATGATAGGAGTCTGCTGTTCCCCCTGTGTCTTGGCTCAGAGCTCCTGGGCACCTAAGAGCAGGCATCAAAGCCTTTGTGAATCCCAGAGTCAGGCTGGGGAGAACCTATTCACTCAACCAGTTGTAGTGAGTTGCTGTCACATAGCAAGTTGGTGACAGACACTGAGTTGGAGGCCCTGCCTTGCTTCCTGTCTCATCTCATGGGAGAGCTGTCAACTCTGTTTAGTCCCTGTATTCCCCAGGGCTGTTCCCCAAAGAGAAAGACATCACCCTGTATTCTAGCCTAGTGTATGTAACCCACAAGTTTCAGTCCCTGAGACTGAGATTACTGGATCCAGCAGGGCAAACCCTTCATTTGCTGAAGATAATGATTCAGGCCAAGCCTCTAGACCAGAGAACGGGACAGAGAGGGACTTCCCCAGCAGTAAGAAGCAACAGTTGCCAAAAAGTTGCTAAATGCTGGAAGCTGAGGGCAAGTGGCTGGCAAAACCCCTCCCCGTGCTGATGTGTCAAAGGTAGAGCTAAATCACAGGCAACCCTACCCTCTATGGAGACTGATGGAAATATCCTACCCATGAACATGCAGACTCCAGCGGTGGACTGTGGCTTGTGCCTGTTCTGCCTCCACCCCTTACAGTTCAGGTCCATCCTCTCAGCCCACCAGCTCCCACCTGGAAAGAATGACCTTTGCTCCCAGCTCCCAAAGCACTTAATTCCCAGTCCCCTCCATCTTTCTGGATCACTGATAATGAAGCGGCTCACTCTCCCACCCCTCCACCACTCCCTAGGGACACTGCCTGAGGCAGCCTGGTCTTCCCATGGCCTGGCAGGGAAGTAAGGGATTGAGGCTCAGTGCTGTCTTTTTTAAAAAGTGGCTCTGTGCCAGGAACCTCACTTCATTCCCTTGCTCACACTGACACAGACAAACCTTGTATGTGACAAATGTGTGTCACTGTGTTCAGTCAGCAGATGAAGACACGGAAGCCTGCATGGTCACCCTGTGCTAGTGGAGCTTCTGTGGATGGAGCCTGGACCCTGGTAGTCCTGACAAGCCAACTTCTGACACTTGCCATCTTTGGGCTAATTAACCTTGTAGTGACAGTGACTAACAGAGGCAGGACTTATTAAAGGGGCCATGGTTGGAAGAGGAATGAAGAAGAGGTTCAGTGTCCCCCAAAGGGGTGTTGACATGAACTTTAGGTTTAAACAGAGAGGGCTGGAGGTGAGCAAAACAGATACGTCCTGTTGAATTTGTGGTCCAGCCATCAGCGTTACCTCAGCTCCATTCTCTCTGGGAAAAGTAGTCTGACAAGCTGTCAGAACTGCAAAATCTCTTCCTGGGAGACAAGGCTCCAGCCTTTTCCTTCTCCTGGCTGGGAGCTCGAAAGGCCTGGCACATTCAAAGTTAGGGCCAGAGCCTACAAGGAGCCCCCAGGCCTGCAGGGGACCATCTCGCCATGCTGACGCCTCTTCTCTGGCTGCCGATCTGTTTCTCAGAGCTCTGCCCGTGTCTCCTGAGCCAACTCTTTCTTGGCTTCTTCTATGTTTGTCTCTCTGTCATTCTATCTGTCTTTCTTGGTATGGTGCCCTGTAAGGGCAGGGCTGGTCCAGGCAAGGCTATGGGGCAGAGCAACTGCAACTTCCCAGTTGTCTCCAGTCCTGAAGGCTCCCTCCCGGCAGCCCCCAGAGTTCAGGACTGTTCCCTGAAGCACCAGACTGGAGAGAAACAGAGCAGGATGGACAGAGCCCAGAGGAGTGGGAAAGCCCCACTTCTCAGTCTTCCCAAGTGGGCCTGACCCCACAGACTTATGTGTATGCACACCCTAATCTCTTTCTTTCTCCCAGTGTGAGACAACTGGGGAAATTCCAGTTTCTTGGGGCTCAGTGTTTTTATAGTCTGAAAGAAGAAGGGAGGGGCACAGTGTCTCCTTGGAGACAGCCATCCCTGTCAGATCAGTTACTCCTCTTGCCACACATCATGTTTCTAGGGTGCAGTTCGGCAGGTCCCTGAGCCTCTGCCCTGAAATGGCAATCACTGTGACTCTGCATCTCTTAAAATCTCCCCTTTGTAACCCTCCCAGCGAAGTGACAGCAGAGGCAAGGAGGCAACACCAGAAACTCAGTCCATGCCATGCTGGCCACTGCAAAAATCTCAGTCTGTACCCAGAAGACATGTGAGGGAGCCTGCCATGCATAGAGCAGCACCAATGGATCATGCATGCGTGACTGTGTGTGTGCGTGTGTGTGTGTGTGTGTGTGTGTGCGCGCGCGGGCCTGTATATGTGTGTGCCTTGTGTCCACCCATGCGTGTGCCTGTGTGTGTGTGCCTGTGTCCACCCATGTGTGTGTGCCCATGCATGTGTGTGTGCACACACGGGCATGCACCAGTGTGTATGTGTGCCCATGTGTATGCGTTTGTGTGCCTGTGTGTGCGCCCATGTGTGTGTGCGTGCAACTGTGTGTGTGCGTGCACAGGCATGCACCAATGTGTGTATGTGCCTCTGTGTGTGTGCCTGTGTGTGCATGCATGTGTGCCTGTGTGTGTGTGCACAGGCGCCTGTATATGTGTGTACCTTGTGTCCACCCATGTGTGTGTGCACATGTGTATGTGTTTGTGCCCATGTGTATACCCGTGTGTGTGTGTGTCTGTGTGTGCGTGTGTGCATGAGCTCATGTATGTCGCAGTTGGGAAAGGTCAAGGCCTGTAGCAAACCAAATAATCAAATGAGTTCAGCAAAAGCAGTTAGAGTTCCATACAAACACAGGGTTTGGGTTTGGGGGGGTGTTGCTTCCTTAATTACTTACTTTTTGAGACAGGATCTCACTAATAGTCTATGGTAGCCTCAAACTTTCTATATGGCAGAGAATGACACTCAAATTTTGTTTCTCCTGTCTCTGTCTTCCAAATACAGGTCTGAGTCCAGACTCCTTTTTGTGTGATGCTGAGGGTCAAACTCAGAGTTTCATGCATGTTAGACAAGCACTACCAACTGAACTAGCCCTAGCTTGATAATGCAGTTTTGACAAGAGATGCCCTTTCTCTTGTCTCTTCTAATATCCTTAAGACCGTGCCTTAGCTAGAATCTGGAGTCTCTGTGGGATGTGGATACAGTGGGGCCATCTCTCTTCAGGGCATTTTATTCCCTGACACCCTATCAATTACACCATTAAAGAGGTTCCAGCTTCCCAGCTAAGGAAAGGCTGAGAATGAGATGAGGGAAATGACTCTTTCCTTCCTTTCATAGATTGGGGGGGGGGGGGGGAGACCCGCCCAGCGGACAATACAGTATAGAGGTTAACGGTGCCAACCAGTGGCATTGGAAAGTCTGTGTTTGAATTCTGAGATCCATTCTACTACCTGTACCAAAGCAAGTCAGTTGACTCCTTGGACAACTTAAGGTCAAGGCCATCACACTTCTGCACTGCTTCCTGGGTTCCTGCCCCTCACAGGACCCTTTCCCCAACACTAAATGGCCCCCACTTCTGGGCTCATCACCATGACTGTTCTACTTCTTCCCTGGCTGTATGGCCCTGGTCACCTCTGTCCCTGCTCCCAGAGCTGGCCTTGCTGCAACAGGTTGTTTCTGCTTTGCTGCTTAGACCCCAGGCATCTGGGAATCCAGGTCATAAGGTCTGCATGTGAGCAACTACAACAAACTCCTGTCCAGGAGAGCCCTCCTCTGCATTGTTAGCTATCACTTTTGTGCCATTTAGCTCTGATCACCAGGGTGGGGCCTCTGTCTGTTTTATTCATTGAAGTAATCCTAGAGCCAACATCAATGCCTGTCAGAGTGAGACTGACACTTACTTAAGTCTTAAATAAGTGCAGGGCCCTTTTGGTCATCTTTCTACATAGTGATCTAGAAAGACTGAAGTAAAATTTTATAGGCTGGGAATATAGCTCAGTTAGCAAATGCTTGCTTAGCATGCACAAAGTCCAATCCCATGCCCAGCATGGCAGAAACTGGCTGGGTTGGAACTGTCTGTAATCTCAGCTCTAGAGAGACACAGACAGGAGGACATACTCCACTAGACAGCAAGTTTGGAGCCATCTTGAGTTACACAGGTCAAATGTAAATACATATAAATAAAAATTAAAATTAACATGTGTACACTGAGGAGGATACAAAGTAGTCTACCCTTTGCAAATAACCCTTTGGGTACCAACCCATGTCCTTCTTGTTCAGGGTGTCAGGGACCAAGAGAGCAGTAGAGGGAGGCGTAAGCGTCGGTGGTGAGAGAGGGACTCCCAGAAGTGGCTGTCACCACTCCCAGGTGGGCTCTGAGTAGCTTGTTCCTTGTGGCAGCACTCATGTGCCCAGCTGTGTGTCTCTGTCCTCCCTGCCACCATGGAGCCATTTCTAAAGGCTCTTGATTGATGGAGGGCTTGTAAAACCATCAACCAACAACCTTCTGGATTGCACCTTGTTGTTGGAATATCCTACAGGAAACCTCCATCTGATCCTGACAGATGTGTGTGCACACCTGGCATGGACACACGGGGGTTTGGGGGGAGAGAGAGCATGCTATCAACAGAGAGAGAGTTGGACTCAAGTTTTCTTCCTATATCTGAGTCAAGTTCTTGGGAGATATCCCAGGCTACTTGTCCCAGGATAGTCTGACACTTGGCTTCTTCTGGCTACTTTTCAGATTGAGCAGCCATGTCCTCCAGGACCCCTTCTGACTTCCATTTGAGAAAACCTTTTCATAGCCATTGTGCCCTCCGGCCCTCTGTCCCTTGGGCAGCTGTATCTGCATTTTAGGAGGAAGATGCTGTCCACTGAAGGCAAGTATCAGAGCTCAGGGCATGCACAAGTGGCTGTGCTGAAATGCAGGCTCCTGGCCCCAGAACAAACACTGCTAGGTGGTCCAGAGACAAGAGTGTATCAAAGGGTGGGGACAGCCTAATGTAACACCCTGCTTGAGTCCTGCCCAGCCCCACCCTGCTGAGGCCATGGGTAAGACTTGGTGTCATCTCAGGCCTGTAAATAATAGAAATTTCAAAGGGTGGTGGGATTTAAAAAAATGATGTGAGAGATTTTGCAAACTGTAAACACCTATTACCTATAAAGAGGCATGAGGTCATTGGGGAGCTGGCCGCCATGTTCTACGGACCTGAAAGTGAGACTGCAGCACCAGCTTTGTAAGGATGAAGTTCAGATTAAAGAAGCTAGGGAAACAGTTTTCTGTCACCGTGGCCAGGGTTATAACACCGAGAAGAAGAATACCCTGTCACAACTGAAGTCAACTCTCCTGGGTTTGTCTATGTGGGGACTGCTCTGTTGCCCTCCCAGTGGACCAGCCCTGATGTTTTTTCTCAGGTTCAAGGAGAACAACTCCTCAGGGAAGGAAGGATATATCTAGAACAGATTGCACTAAAGAAAAGAAGCCTTCATCCTGGTCTTATCTCAACCCAAATTTTGGATGTACTTTGAGGATGAAGCGCTTGAAACTATGGCAGCCGCTGTGTAGTCATGGGAAGCAAAGAAAAAGAAACCTGAATCCCCAGAGCAGGAACAGGCTGTTCTACAGGACCCATGAGGAAACTGGAGTAGGGGTCCAGGGGGCTTCCTGGAGGAACTGAGCTTTTCACAATGGGTCATAGTAAGGCAGAGCTGGATCAAATGTCTGGGGACACAGTTATAGTAAACAAGCAAACGTGTGCACGAAGCAGGAGCTCCTGGCCAGGAGCTCTGTGAAAACTGGGCTACAAGGAACAGGTGGCTGCGTCTGGGTCAACAGGGGTCGGGGGTGGGGGGTAGGGACAGTAGGGTGTTCTGTTGAGTCTGATGTATGCCTGCAGAGAATATGTGGGTGCTGGGGATTGAACCCTGGGCCTCTGGAAGATAAGCCAGTGCTCTTAACCTCTGAAACTACTCTCTAGCCAAGCCTGAGGTTCTTGAACAATATCTCACAGTTCCTAAAGTACCACTGAGACCCTGATACCCCAATCCCCTAGAAGTCACACAGGGAGGACCCAAGGGCTGGCACCAAGCCCCTCTGAACTAAGACTAATGGCCCTGAAATTATGATGAAATAAACGTTTGGTCTTGCCCTGTCTGCCCAAGTGTAGGTGGGTGGAAACAGCGGGAAAGACAGGAAGAAAGGAGTGAGGGCTTTGAAGAAAGCACAGAAGAAACGCAGCATGCTCTTCAAAGACCCAAAAGGGAGGCTTAGGGAAAGCAAACCATTGGCAGTCACTTAGTACTGCTAAGTGAGAGGCCTGTGGGCTCTGGGGTCTGAAGGGACAGAGAAATGCAGGGAACCAAGGAAGCAAGGCCCTGTTCCCTGCCCCAACTCAATCACTACACTAATACCAGAAGCACAAGTTGGCCACCCCTTACCAGGCAGTCTTGACCCCATTCCCTCTCCTGAGGGGTGCCAGGAAGACAGGAATCCCTGCTTCTCTCTCTTTTCATCCCAGCTGCCAGCCCCACCCCAGGATCCCACAGCCCAGGACAGGCCACCTGGTGACTGTTCCCAGAAGGTGCCCAGATTCTGAGCAGACATGTCCCAGAAGCCTTTGGCGACAGTGGCGGGCAGCCGGTTCTTTAAAAAGGCCTCACATCATGCTGCAGTCAGCTGTGGGGGCCCAGGCACTGGGGTGTTTATGGCTACCACTGTTCTCCCAAAAGCTCCTCTGTGCTGCCCCTCTGATGAGCCAATGGATGTGTCTCTGTCTCTCTCCTCTGTCTTCTGCTGGTCTCACCCCAGCCCCTGCAGACACAGTGATTGCTTCTTCTGCAAGCTGGGGTCAGTCAGGGTAACAATGGGATGACTTTCCAGCTCAATGCTACTATTTGGTTAGAACTCCAACAGTGACAAGTTAGGACCAGGCCACACTTTTGGAGATGACTTCAGCAATTACAGGTCAGGACCTGGCTATGCTGATCCAGACACATGTGGGTACACATGGGGGACAAAAGTTAACATCACTTACCACTGTACAATATTTCCTTTCTTTTTAAGACAGGGTTTCTATCTGAACCCAAGGGTCACATGCTACCACACTCAGCTTTTTATGAGTCCACTGGGGTGGGAACTCTGGTCCTCACCTTTGCATAGCAAGCCCTTTACCTATTAAGCCATCTCCTTAGCTACTGTGCTCCCATTAGACTCCCCGACCTTCTTGCTTGCCTATCTTCCAGGCCAGAGGAAAACAGTCACTTCCCACTATTCCCAGGATTAACAGCTTTGAGACACACACACACACAAAAGTTGCCAGAATCCTAAGAACTAGGTGGCCTTCAGGTACTCCCAAGAAGGAAGAAATGACACCTGGTGTCAAAAAAGGAAGAAATAACACTGAAAGCAAACAAGGGGGTGGCGTGGAGGGGGAATAAAAACCAGAGATAAAAAGTCAAGAGCAAACAGCGGCGCCTGAGAAACACGAACTGCAGCCGCCAACTTTTACGGCATCCAGCCCTGTTATTCATAAGCGAGTTTCCTCTCTCACAAAGAACCTTTTGCACGGTTTTCGCTGCTGCCTCCAAACCAGCTGCTCGCGCTGTTGTATCCTGAGTGATGATGAGGTTCTGAAAGGGCTTTCTGGGAACAGATGGCCAGGGGAGAGCTGGGGAATGTGCCAGCGGAGGGCCGGGCGAGCTGCCAAGGCCTGCGGTGACTGAGTTCTTGGGCTTCCAGCTCGCGTGCTTTCCCTGCCCTCTGCCCTCCGTGGCGCCAGCAGGCCTTCCCAGCGAGCGCTCGGAACATCTGGAGTCTGGGGTTGCCAGGAGGGGGGGCGGGCGGTCTGGGGGGGGGGGACCCGCTGTTCCTGCGGAGCTCCCATAGACTTGCAGGCAGGCCTGCCTCTCCCAGCAGCTAATCAAAACCACAGCACCGAATGGGAACCAGGCGGTGCTCCCAGCTGCAGCCGGAGGCCGCCAGGCGACTTAACCCGGTGTCAGGCCTCACTGGCGGCGCAGCCCTGGGGGTACTCGGAGCTGATGACACCCACCCCCCCGCCCCCGAATCCAGGCCCACCCCACTCCTTGCCACCACCAGCGGGCTATTGGCTCCCTGCAGCTAAATGGAACCTCCACGTGCTGCAGATTCCTATTTACATAAGGGCTCCAAGTGGGTATGGCACAGGACATAGCATGTGGGCTGGGGGGTGAGGGGCACTCCTGGGCAATCTTCAGGGGAGAAAGAGCTTGCAGGTTTTCAACCAAAGAAAGAAAACTTACTTTCTAGCCCTAAGGCACATGGCTTTCTCTTGGCCTCAGATACCTTTCTGTGCAGTGGGGGTCGGAGGCACTGGTTCTGACTCCAGGAGCATTACTGACAAGGGGTAGAGATGGTAGATTCAGTGCTTGGTGCACAGTGTATCTCACCATATGGTTGGTGTCTGTTGATGGCGGTCTGTTTATTGGCATTCTTTTGAGCCAAATGTTGCCTAGATTTCTTGATATAGATCCACACCCTTTGAAATCGAGGATTTATGGACTGGCTGCTTGCTGGCCTCACTTTAAAGGACAGGGCCAGAGCTTCATGTTCAAGTGCTAGAGATTCAAGAATCCCTAACTGGAAGGATCCCCATCTGTCCACCCTGGGAACCTTCTCTTTCCTGAGATATTCCTTCCCAGGGCTGGATATGAACTTGTCACTTTGTAAGCTATACATTCGGAGATTCCATTTCTGAGAAAAGGGCAGCCCCTTCTGACACAGGGTTTTGTTTAATCCCTTCAGCAAGGCAGAAAGGAAGGTATGACGTTCCTGCTTTATGGGGGGGAGTTCTGGGGACCCAAGAGGTTAAGTATCAAGTCCAGGGTCACCAAGAAAGAAGTACAAATGCCAGGTTTTAAAACCTTATCCGGTCCCAAAGTCCCATGTTGTGTTCACTTCACAGTTAAGCATGCCAGAGAAGGCAGCACTCATGAGAGATGTAGAGCTCTCAGGGGTTCACCCCAGTTCTACACCAGACAACCTTCTGAGACTTGCAACAGAGACAGTTCTCATGTCTGAGCATGCAGGGCAGTTGCTTTTCTCTCACTCAAGGCTCTGAGTCTCTCTCTATTCATACCCAGCACCCAGGGTGAAGAGCAGAATTCTGATCCACAGAGCTGGGGTAACAGCATCCCAGCCTCTACCCTACCTCAGACCACCCAAGTAACATCACAGGCCACTGCAAGGAAAGCCGGCCCAAGCTTACCTGGGAGGCTCCCCAGCTAATGATCCCTCCAACCCAGGCCTTGCCAGACTTGTGGCCTAACGGTGTCAAATGTGAGAGAAGAAACAGCAGCTGAGAGGAGGCTCCATGTTGGAACAGCTGGCGACAAACATCTATGTAATTGGAATGCCAGAAAAAAAAATAAATTGCGTCCATTTTTATGACTGGAGGGGAATTGGGTGGTGGTTTCCCACCCACCTCTCATTTTTTCCCAGCATAGATGAACTCCACAGACTTTGAGAGCAAATGGCATTTAACTCAGTGACTTAGCCTAGAGGATCTGGGCTTGAGAGCACGCTGGCCTGCCTGAGTCCCACGTGGGAAGTAATCAGTGCAAGCCTTACAGAAGGGGACAGCCAGGCACAGCAGCAGTGACAACTTATGTGGCAGGCCGAGGGACAAAGCTAGGCCAGTACCCTCAGTGGGTGCCCAGGCCCACACAGAGCTGGGGGAGCTGGACCCAGGCAAGGAGAGGCTCTTGAGACTTTGTCACACACATTCAGGTTCTATGAACAGTCCACAAAAGGATGGTCCAGAGCTCGGCCACCTAGATAGGAAGCAGCCCCGAACAACCAAAACTTACACCCACTCTCCTTTCTTCTCCACTGACAACCCCCAAAATCATCTGCCCTTGGTCTGTCCCCAGAATTGACATTACATGACTCTATTATTGAGACAGTCTTTCAAAAAACAGAGTCTGGTACTGCACCTGCTATCACCTTAAAAGGCTTCCCTCCACCCAGGCGGCAGTAAGCAGCAAAGGGATAAAGCTTCAGGGCACAGCTTGAGAGGTCACAGACCTCAGGGCACCCACACTCAAGAAGCTCCTCTCCATTCCCTTAGCCCCACAGGCCACACAGGCAGGCTGGCACCCTGGGTTCCTCAATGGAGCACTTACCTTACCATCCCACCCCACTGCTGTGAGCAACTATGGGAGGGCCTCAATAACCATTCACTACCAAGACTTAAAGAACTCCATCGATGTCAGCAGGAGACCCTGTTACTGAGTTACTTGTAATCTCTGGAAGAAAAATGTTCTAGATTGGGGGTACCGACTCTCTATTCCCATAGGACAAGAAGGACTCACAGTGGCCAGTTATGAAGAGACAGGTCTGTCCCCCTTCCTGTTTTCTGTCCTCCTTCTTCTGAGAGGCCCCCAGAAGCTGCCACCGTGGAAACAGAAGCTGCAGGGGCATGGCGCAGGGCCAGGTGCTTAGCTGCCCTCTTTCCAGCACAGCAGACTTGGGGCAGCCTTCCCTAGGGCCTTTCCTCCTCCAGTCCTGTCTCTCTGCTGAAGGACCTCTGACAAGGCCCTCTGCACTACTAGGGCTTATGCATTGGGTGACTCAAAGCTAGACAGGAAGAATGGCTGATGAAGGGCTGTGATGGACAGAGACATGCAACTGAGGCCTGGGGAGTGAGCAAAATTCAGTGCTGATTCTGTTCTTAACACAGACAGAGGCAGGGTGGGTCACGGGGTGTGTGGATCAGGAGCCCTGGACTCAGGCTTTCAAACTGAGACCCTGAAGGAGGGTCACCCAGCCTCTCTAGGGGACATGTTTACTCACAGAGCCATCTCCCAGCTGAAACTGTCACCAGTCACATTGGCCAGGACCACCAGCATCTGAGAGGCAGAGCAGACACCTGCCCATAGACATAGCAGGCTTCATCCACATCCTTGGCCTCAGCCTCTTGCTGCTCTTCTTGGTGGTCTCACATCACAACTGTTCTTTCCACTTAAGGCTTTGGGGCTTGGGGGTGCTTGTTCTGTAGCCAGGGTTGGCCTGAAATTCTTGGCAATCTTCCTGCCTCAGCTCCCGGGGTGCTGGGCTGGGATTACATGTATGGGCCATCTTGCTAGGCACCATGTAAGCCTCTAGACATGAGCTGAGTCGAGTAGCCCATGAGATGACTCAGAGGGTAAAGGCACTTGCCACCAAGCCTGAGTAACTGAGTTTAATCCCCGGACCCTCCGTGGGAGAAAAGGGAGAACCAACAAGTTGTCCTCTGATGACCTCTACGAGCATAGCACGGTCCCTCCCCGTCCCTGTGAATTAATCTTCTCAATGCAAATTAGTTGTAATGGGATTTCAACATGAGCCCTCAATTACATGTATTGGAAACTCAACTCCAAATCTCATGTGCCAGTAATACGGAGGCAGGGACTTCTGGGCGTTAATTACATGACATGAGGTCACCAAGGTGGAGCCCTCGGCTTTGTACGTGGAAGAGAAACTTGAGCTAGCATGCTTGCTATCTGAGTGTGATCTCCTTGACCGGGCAAGATAGATAAAGCAAGAAAGTCCTTATCAGAAACCAACACTGGATTGACTACTAGACTTCCCAGCTCCAGAACCAAGAGCTAAATAAACCTCTGTTCTTTAGAAACTACCCAGCTTCTGGTATAGGGACAAACGCTGAGCTTAACTATGAAGCTACCCCCAACAGACATGAAAGAGCAAGCAACCAACCATGACTTGGCCTTGATAGGAAGGGGTTGGGAGGTAAGTGTAGCCTGGGATGGTGATCTCATTTTCCATGGAGGAACGGCAAGGGCCCCTAATGGTTGTGAGTTGCCCATAAGCCGAGTGGAAAGCATACATTCCTGATGTCACTCAGAGCTTGGCAAATAGGGCCATGCACTCTATTCCAGGGCCTCCTGGAGGGTGATGCTAGTAACAAGCCCAGGGCATGGAGCCCCCATGCAACTCCAGACCCAGAAAGGGCAAAGCAGATACCTGCATGGAAAGTTCTAGATCTTACCTCCTTGTATTCTCTACAGCCTGACAGGGCTCTGGGCACATCTTCCCAATCCTCCCACCTGCTGAACAGACTCTACTAAATCCATGGCTTCCCAGCGGCCTCTGATGGCTGGAGACTCCATGTGAAGAACAATTCTTCCTTAGATTCTGTCTTTTTCAGTCTGATTACTTACTTTCGGCTTTCAAATCCTCTGACCACAACGTCCTGTTGCCACTAGGTGGCAGGGACAGTGTGGCAAACTATTTGTGTCTATTCCCCCATGTCTGTCGCAAAGAGGGTACTGTACAAGGAGTAGGCATACAGAGAAAGACCCTTCCATCCCATCCTCAAGGACTCCTATAGTGGTTACATGCCCTATGAGAGGTGTGGTATATACCCACTGAAGAAGAAAGTGTCCTTTGGAGCCTGCCAGTGTCCCAGGCTGTGGCATGGCAGTGCTGAGCCCTGGAGCTGAAGCACAGACTATCCCCTCTTGCCACATGAGGCTTTTCAAAGAGGCAGTTCTGCATATACGAAGGAGAAGCCAGGCCTGGGAAGCATATCCCGGAGGCCTCAAGAGCCAAGGAGACTAGTGAGGGTCATTACTTTAAGTGGATAGGGAATACCTAAAGATGTGCTTCCTGTCCAGACCTTTGCAAACCTCTCCCCCGCCCGCCCCCCCCCAGAGCAAAGGGAAGGCTCCCTCCAACCAGTCACCAAGCAGGCAGGTCCACCCTCCCTTTTGCGACCCATGAACTCAACATTTTATCTTTGAAGTGGCCCTGAGTGGGTGCCCCATTAGTTCCAGCTATCAAGGAAGCTTGATACTTAGGAAATGGCTCTCAACCGGTAGATGACAGCCAGGGCTGTCAGATAACTCCATAATCTGCTACCTCCATCTCCTCATCTACACCACAGGGAAGTCTCTATGGTTTCTTAGCCTTGAGGTGATTTCACAGGGCTCCAAATGCTTGGCTCTGGGGGAGCATCCTCACTGCTGGCCTTTCTTCCCTGGTTCTCTGGCCGGGGCTGGAGTTCACTGTCTACTCCAATCAAAGGACTATCGGAGGGAGGGGCCTGGTGCTGCCTTGGAGTGGAGTGGGGAGGGGTGTAAAGAGGTGGGGAGGGGATAGGGGACAGGGGAAGGTAAGGAGCCAGCCCAGACTGCCTATCTGCACCACCAAGGGACTCACCAACAGCTGAATGCCAAGGGAGTTCACCAAGAGTTTACCAACCTCCTTTGTCACAGAGCAGGCGGCATGGAGCCATCAATCATGCCTTCATTTACCCATGTCACTCTCCCAAGGAAAGCAGGAAAGTTGGCCCCAGAGTGGCCGGTGGCGCTTCCTCTCTCACCCACTTGATGAGGGCCTCTCCTAATTGGCCCTGCTAAATCACTCCCAGGAATGCAATGTGCAATTAGGGCTGGTAGCACCCCCTGAGGAGGGCCTCCCTGGCTAGGGCCTCAGTGGCCTCTGGAAAATCAGGGCAAGCGATAGGTTCCCTGGGGGAGGGGCAAGCCAAAAGGGTGGAAGCAGGGAAGGAGTGGATGAACAACACCAGAGTCCCCAGCTCCTGTTCCCAGGACCTCTTGAGCATCTCAGACAGACTGCATCCCACTGTCTTTCTCCATGCATTACAGGAGACAGATCCAGACAGCCACAGCAACTCTGCTAAGTACTGGCCCCTGACTGGACTCCTGGAAGCATCAAGCATGTAGGAAATTATGGTTGTGCTCAACCCCTTTTCTCCTGCACAGATTTCCTTAAATATATCAGGCTTAGTACAGGCTGTCTGCTCCATCCGCCTCCAGTGATGTCCCTGCTTCATCTCCTGGCAGCCTCTTAGCTGTCCTACTGGTCCCAGCCCAAATGCCACTTCCAACAAGATGATCTGCCCAGCTCCCTTGGACAGGAGAATTACTGTGAATCTTCCATCTGGCCTTCCCTTGCCCCAGGATAGGCCACACTATCCCCTCCACTTGGTCGTACAGGATATCTTTCTGACCACCCTATCACTGCATGGGAAGTTCATATCCCTGTCTAACTTTCTCAGTGAATCTCTCTGAAATGAATGGATGAATAAATGTCATCTTCCCTCATGCACAGCTTCATATGACTCCCCAGACAAAACTACATTCCCCAAACCCACAGACAGCCTCTCCTGGGCTACCACCTATTTGGGGAAATCTCATCCTGACAGAACATCTGTCAGGGCCACATGGATCATTTAGCCTCACACCACACAGGAACAGGAAGGGCTTCGAAGATGAGCCATTTCTTCATTTAAGGAAAAGGCAAACTCAAACCTAGAGACTCCAGGATATTGAAGGTGACCCAGCAGCTTTATGCTCACGATCCCACCCATGACCCATGGGATGTGAGGATTCCTGGATCTGAGATGTCTCCAGGAACATTCCAAGAGGCTGATCTCTCTGGCCTCTTGGGAATCCCAGACACATACAGGGTGTCCCTACCTCACTGTCCCCAACTCCCCTAAGGTTGCTGCCCCAGTGCAGGCGAATACCTTACGCTTCTTGGCACGTCCTTCTGCCTGCAGGGTACGAGTGCAGCGCTGCACACACTCCGAGAAGCTGAGGTTGCTGTGGTCGGCACTGTAGTCCAGGTCAGCCAGCCTCGCCAGGGACAGGATGTAGTTACAGGCAATCCTCAGGATGGCCAGTTTGGACAGCTTCTGCCCATAGGAGTAGCACGGCACCTGAGAATGGCAGGAGAGGGCATCAGGAACAGCTGCAGGGGTCTCTGTGCTGAGCATAACACCTCAATACCCACCTTGGCTGCCAGAGGAGGGGAGGCAGTCTATCTACTGTGTGTCTGGGAACACCTGAATTTACGACCTGCACTGATTAAGCACCTGAGGTTTACACACCATCCAGCTCAGCCACTTGAACACTCTAGGGTGCGTCCGAATTCCCATTTGACAGGAGGAGACGATGAGGCCGGACTCACACCCAAGCCCCAGCTGAAGTACCACAGATTTCCACCCTACAGAGCCCTGTGCTCCTGCTGCGGGGGGGGGGGGGGGGATACATTCTTCCTACCTCTGAAGCTTCTTTCATATGGTCACTCATTCACTGACACTTATTTTGTTGGATACTTGAGGCCTCAACAATTTAAAAAAAAAAAAACAAAACTTTTTTTTTTTGAGAGGGTCTTACTGTGTAGTCCTGGCTGAGCTGAATCTCATGATGCAGACCAGGCTGGCCTCTATTTCAGAGACTTGCATGCCTCTGCCTCCTGAGTGCTGGGATTAAAGGTGTATTCACCATGCCCTGCAAAAACTTGATTCCTATGGACCTAGTAGTATATACCTATAATCCTAGCACTTAGGAGGTAGAGGCGGGGGGGGGGGGTGTCAGGAATTCAAAATCAGCCTCACTTACATAGCAAGTTCAAAGATAACTACACAGTAACCCTGTTCAAAACATTTTCAAAAGTAAATTTAAAATACAAACATAACTCCTAGCCAGGTGGTGGTTGGTGGTGGTGTAGTGGTGCATGCTTTAATCCCAGCACTAGGGAGGTAGAGGCAGGCTGATCTCTTGAGCTTAAGGCCAGTCTGGTCTACAGAGTGAGTTCCAGGACAACCAGGGCTACACAGAGAAGCCTTGTCTTGGAAACAAAACCAAAACATGACTCTTAGCCAAATGTGGAGGTGTACACCTAGAATCACAGCATGTGGGGAGCTGAGGCAGCAGGACTACTATGAGTTGGAAGCCACCCACGGCTACATAGTGAGTACCAGACTAGCTAGGGCTACAGAACAAGATCCTACCTGAAAACAAGCCAACAAATAAACAAACTCCAACTCCTGCTTCAAAGAACTTAAACCCAAGATGAACGACAGAGCTGCAGTGACGGCTCCGTGGGAAAGACTCTGCCGTGCAAACCTCACAATCGGAGGCCAAGCCTGGAAATCCATGTACTGGTGGACGGAGAGAACAGTCTATAAATCTGCCCTCTGTACCCCTCATGTGTGCTGTGGCACGCATGCCCACATGCACATGCCATGTGTACACGTACACTTAGCAATAAAGAACGTTTTTAAAAGATACCATACATACTCTTGGGACCCTGGAGACGTTCAGGGGGACAGCGCAGATACTCAGACACACAAAAAAAGTGATGTTTTCTTCTTTCTTCACTTTCTCTGCGCTCTCTAGACCTGGGTTACTGCCGGGCATGGCACACAACAGGTGGGTAATGAGCCAACAGTCCCAACTTGTTCATTTGTCTATGTTGGCAGCAGCTAATCACTCACTAATTGTGGGAGATGGGCAGGGCCTCTGGTTTCTTAGTACTGGCCATCCTACACATGTGCTGTGTGAGCCATCAAAGAGCTAAGAGCACAGCACAATGTAACTGAGTGTGGTGTTGTAACATGGATGGAACTGTCATAATCTACCTGACAGCTATTAACCAATTGGCCTGTTCTTTCCCTTCACCCAAACAGCTAAAATGTTCCCACTGGCAAGCTCTGGTCCCATCTATAGCTCTTTGGCATCCATACACAGCATCCTCATCACCCCACGGAGAGTGGGGCCCTCACAGAACTGCTGCAGTAATATTAAGGGCGCATGCTCATGGGCCAGGAACTCTCTGAGGCCAATGGTTTTGAACCAGGGATGGTTTTAACCTTCAAGGGACAGATGGTAAGGTCGGGGCCATTCCTAGTTGTCACAACAGAGGAACATCAGGGTTTGGAAGGAGGTCTAGGGTACTGCTGAACATCACACCATGTACAGAATCCTCAATGCCCTCTTCAACAAAGAACTCCTTGGTCCCAAAGCTCACTAATACCAGGAGGATGAAAATCCCTACTGGCAGCCCCAGGACTGTGGACCCTGGGCACATCATTACATCATCCACTTTAACCAGCACTTCGCCTAAGAGCTTTCTCTGGTTTCTCATACCTGTCCTATACCAAGGGGCAGCCTGTGCTTAATGGGGCTGTAATGAACCCATCTGTCTTTAAGTGTCGTTTTTTGCTTCCACCCTTAGTGTCTGGTATCCCCTATATGCTGGGGGAAGGCTCACAGCTGCAGAGTAGAGTCTATGTCTGGCCCAGAGCAGGTTTCAAAAGAGCTGGTTACATAAGGTCATGAATGAATTAACTCCAGGATATTTTGAATATAGTTCCAAAACCATGTTTTGGGCACTGGAGAGATGGCCCAGCAGTTAAGACCGCATGCTGATCTTGCAGACAACCAAAATTTTGTTCCCAGCAGCCAAATGGAGCCTGTAACACCAGGAACATGGAAACCCAGGCCCTCTACTGGCCTTGAGACACTACACTACTGCACAAACCCACACTCAGGCACATATACACATAATTAAAATTTAAAAAGTGGTAAAGGGTTAGAGGGGTGGTCCAGTGGTTAAGGGTACTTACTGGCTGTTCTTCCAGAGGACCTAGGCTTGGGTCCTAGCACTCACATGAAAGCCCAAAGCCACCTGTAACTCTAGTCCCAGGGGTTCCAATGCTCTGTTCCAAGCTCTTTGGTTATCAGGCACTCACATGATATGCAGACATATATGCAGGCAAAGCACTCATATGCATACAATAAATAAGTCTTTCATGAGAGGATAAAAAAAAAATAAAACTGGGCCAGGGAGATAGTTTAATCAGTATGCCTGCAAAAGAAGGGCCTGAGTTCAATTCCTAGAACACACGTTAAGTGTCCAGCATGGTAGCATGTACTTACAATCTCAGCACTCAGAAGACAGAATCAGAAGCATTGTGGAGCACGTTAGCTAATATGCCTAGACTACCTGGTCAGTTCCAGAGAACCATAACACACACACACACACACACACACACACACACACGAGAAGGGGGGAGGAGGGAGGGAGGGGTAGGTATGCAGTTTTGAATGCAAACTCCCTATCTCTGAGGATGAACAAACAACATATACTTACCTTTGTCTCTTGGATTCAAAGCCTGGCTCTAACTCTGTCTAGCATATGTCCAAGTGAATGACATGCTCACTGGCACAAGACTGACGTCACAAGGTAGTGAGGACTCAGCTGATGACATAGGCATTGTACACAGAAAGCCTAACAGAGGTCAGTAAAATGACAGCATTCAGTATTGCAGAAGGTCTGGAAACAGGCTCCAGAAAGGGTGAGAAACCTGGGCATAGAAGCTAAGCACTCCTCATCCTGAGCACAGAAGCTAAGCATCCCTCATCCTGGGCCCAGTAGCTAAGCATCCCTCATCCTAGGCACAGTAGCTAAGCACCCTTCATCCTGGGCACATAAGGTAACCACCCCTCACTCTACATGAGCCAGGAGTCTAGAAAACCAAGACATGGGGGCAGGAAAGGCAGCAGAGCAAGCTAACTCTCCTGAACCTCCATCTCCCACCTACATGCCCATTCCCCCTCCCCACCCCCAGCCACAGCACCAAACCCATCCAAGAAAAGCTGGCAGAACAACACTATTTGCCTGTTTCCAGTCAGAGTCCAGAAAACCCTGTTATCAGTTTGAACAAATAAACAAGATCTGGGCCAGGGAAGGGGATCACAGGGTCAGGCCCAGCACCTCTGCCTACTCCTTGACCCAGAAGGTGGTGTCTGCCTGTAGGGAAGGGGAATGTAGGAACCCAGGGCTATGTCACTTAGAGATTGCTCTGGAAATCTCCCTTCAACAGACAACTCTACACCCAGGTCCTCAAACAGCTGGGCTTCTAGGAGGAAGTGAGAGCTTGAGAAAGATCTGAGTGCTGGGCCCAGAATGGCAGGTGAAGCCAAGGCCAAGCCAGAGCACCATGCCAGTTCTAGATATGTCACTTTGCTCCATTGCTTGGGTCAAGTTCCTGGTTAAACCAAAAGAAAATCATGGACTGAGCCCTTGTCTTTCTGGCACAGTCAACAGGTTTCACAGTATTATCCTATCTGAGATCTACCTCAAATAAAGATGAATGTCCCATATGCACATGAAGAAAACAGGTGAGTGGTGTTCTGAGCCTCAGATCAGTCAGCTGAGACCTGGCTGGAGCCAGCAGCTCATCTGCCTGGCACCCAAGAAAGGCACATTCAACAGGACATTCTGCTACCAGGGTGGACACGTGGGGCAACAGTGGCTCTTTCAGGTGGCTTGTCCCTTCTTCTCCCCTACCTCAAGGTTGGTTCTCTGCAAGGCTCCTTTTAGAGTCTCCGGGTGACAGGACTAGAGATAAAACTCAGTTGGCAGAGTGCTTGCCTAGCATACCTTGATACCCTGGATTTAGTCGCCGGCACTGCACGAAACAGGAGTAGTGGGGCACACTTGTCATCCCAGCACATGGGAGATAGAAGCAGGAGGATCAGAACTCTGAAATTATCCTCAGCTATGTACTGAGTGTGAGACTAGCCTTGACTACATTAGACCCTGTCACAAACATAAAGCATACATACTACTCACAGCAAACAACAGAACCCATAAACTACTGCCATGCATTCTCCTAATGCCCATGCAACCTTTGGCCCCCACCAGGCCAGCTACACCCCAGCATGGAGTTGGCCCGGATGCCCCCACAAAGTTCCAGGCACTTGCAGTGGCATGGTTTAGAGCAAATCCCTTCACCTCTCTGAGCCTCTGTTTCCTCCTTGAGAGGGCAGAGGCAGCAACACTTGTGTTCCTCTCGGAGTCTTGGGGACATTTTTTGGTGCTGCAATAGGTCCCCAACAGCTGCCTTCTTCAAAGCCCCATGGGCAGAGGCATTCTGAATGCACTGGTTGTGCCCATCTCTTCAGCAGAGCACTGAGGAAAAGCAATGGCATCCATTCTACAAAGATGCACTTGACTCCCAGCTGCGCAGCCTCCCTATTCCTCCAGCTGCAGAGAGATGTGCTGGGTTTTTAAGTCATGGCTCCATCAGGGCTCTTTCCAATTAGCATAAGGTGGGCGTGGATACTTCAATAGGTTTGGACTAGTGATCCCAAAGACTCCAGATTTGTACATTACCTCTGTGAGCATCCAGAGCATGTCACAAGCCCCATCCATAACCCATCTGACTGCCTGCACAAGACCCTACCTGGTCCAAGGACTGGAGGTGAAGTAGATATGGCCACATGTCTCCCACTCCCTACCTATATTTTTCAGCTTCTGGAATAGTAAAGGGACCTCCCCCCTCAGGTTCATCCATAAGGACTAGCTTAAAGGACTAGCTAAACGCATGTGTCTGTGCACAATGTCTTTGCAGGTATACATGCATATGTTCAAGCATGCACATGAAGGCTAGACATTGGTATCAAGTGTCTGCCTCAATCACTCTCCATCTTGATTTTTGAGGGAAGTTCTCTCCTGAGCCAGGAGCTCCCTGATTCAGCTAGGTTGGCAGGCTGGCTGGTTATAAAGCCCCAGAGATCCTCATGTTTCTACCTCCCCGGTGCTGGGGTGACAGATGTGTGCCAATGCTCCTGACTTTTTACGTGGGTAGATGAGGGTTGAATTCAGGTCTTTGCATTTGCTTGGCAAGCGGTTTACTGATGGAGTGACTTCCCCTGCTCCTGGATTTAAACTCCACAAAAGATCAGCTTTGGGCATTTTCACAAGGTCCTCTGCCCCCCCCCAAACATTCCACCCCTCCTCCACTGCCCAAGCTAGACCCACCCTTGGCTCCAGCAAGCACAGGCTAGGCAGCCTGAGGGCCTGGCTGTCCTCTGGACATCTTCCCGACTTTAAGGAGGACCGTGGCCTTACAGGACCTGTTTCTTCACCAGAAACATGGGCATCCAAACAGCTGCTTCTCAGAATGGGATCACAGTGGACAAGTGTGAGGGGGAAAAAAAACAACAAAAACAAAATCAAGAACCTAGCAAACATTCAGGAATGCCCTGAAAGCCTTTTGCCCTCGAACAGTCTATCAGAGGCAGTCTGCCGAGACCCCCAGGCCTACAGAGTTACAAGTACACAGTGTCCCTGCACACACAGTATTCTAGACTCCTGTATGAAGCTATTCTCTTCTGTCTGTGGGACAGAACTCCTGGCATGAAGCTGTCTCATCTGGGTTGTTCAATGTCCCTTCCAGGCCTACTTAGAAAGGACTTTAAAATTCAAATTGTCTACAAAGTGAAGGAGAACATAAGACCCAGCCATTCTCCCCTAGAACCTGACAGATCTGGGGACAGAACCTGGCCACTTTCTGTGTCTCTGTCAGTGTGACAAGTAGCCCTACAAACTTACAACTAAAGATATATATCCATGTCATAAGAATCTCAATAAACAGCCTCTCTTGGAACCTGGGGGTGGGGTAGAATCCTGTCACCCTCGTCAACTGTGTGGAGCTTCCAGTGTGTGTAGGCTTGCCAGCCACTGCCTCAGGGAGGGGTGCACAGAAACTGCTGGAGTTCCCGTGTTTTTCACCTCAGAGGATTTGGGAGCCAAAGACAGGCTAAGACCACCATCTCCATACCCTTCTGGGATCACTGAATTAATCTAGTGAGGACCCTGGGGACCCCCAAGGCACATTGGAGAAGGTGGTCTGGGGTCTACTTGCTCATGCCTCCTTAGGGAGAGGCAGCTGCTAAGGGGCCATCACTGTCTGCTGATGCCACTCCTCCATGGACATCAAGGGGCTTTGAGGGAGAGAACAAACCACCCACAGGCTAGATACCCCAAAGGTGGGCGCAGCCGGAGGGTCCTGCCAGGGAACTGAATCCCAAAGCTCAGGCCCTTCTCTCCTCTGCCCAGTACAGCTGGCCTTTCCCATGGACCCCTCCCACCTGGCAGGGAGCAGGCTGCACGTGGCCAGCCCAGCTGCACACACATGGCCCTCATATGAGGCAGTGAGGAGGGCTCGGGTGCAGCTGGGCTGGTGGCAAGTGCTGTAGTCTGACCATCTGCCCTGCACCCCCAGCACCAGACTTGAGGGACTCTCTCCCACCTGCACCTCTGCCAGCAGGCACACAGCCCCTCCCATTTCTTCCTGGATGGGAGGAGAGTAGACTGCAATGACAGGCAGGGGCCTGACTATCTTCCTGGTGCTTCGATGCATAAGCCAAGAAGCAAAGCTGTTAAGCACTGGCCACTGGGAAGACTCACTAACCCTGATTCATTCCAGGCTTTGCGGTGACCACACAGCTCTGCAACTGCACAATGTCATGAATGCATTGCCAAGACCTGAGAGTGCCGACACATGGATACAGCACAGCACAAAGCCTGCAGGGCCACCGGGAGCACGACAAGACCTCAGCCAGTCCACACAAGCTTCCTGAGACTCCAAAACCACCTTGTATGAACCAGGGCACGGGGGAGTGATGACAGCATCTATTTCACAAAGCCAACTAGAACACAGGAGGTTCTAAGCGCAGAGTCCGGTGCGTTCTGTGATTATTATCAAGCTGACTAAATGGCTGATTAGATGGCTCAGTGGGTGCCTGTTGCCAAACCCAAAGGCCTGAGTTCGATCCCCAAGGACCACATGGTAGAAGGAGAGAACCAATTTCTCAAGTTGTCCTCTGACCTCTACTCACATACTGTGGCACCTACACACACACACACACACACACACACACACACTTAATAAAATATAATTTTAAAAATTCCAAATAAGCTGGATGTGGTGGTACATGCCTTTAATCTCAGAACTTAAGAGGCAGATGCAGAAGCAGGAAAATTTCTATAAATTCTAGGCTAGCCTGGTCAACATAACAAGTTAGTTGCAGGCCAACTGGGAGTAAATAGAGAGACCCTGTCTAAAAGGGGGGGGGGGAGGGGAGAGGTGATAAAGCATCCATATTGCTTTGTCTCATAGAGCTCTGCCCGGTCCCGGACCCCTGAAGACGGTTGAGAAATGTTCTCCTTACCACCCCTGCCTGCACTTGGTGCAAAAGAGCTGCATGTGAGGTAAGGAAGGGATGAGATCATGACGCAACCGAGCAGCAAGGCCCAAAGAGGACTGTGGACAGAAAGCCCAGGAGGCTGAGGTCCAGGACAGGAAGACACTCGCCTGTGACACAGTCCTCCACTGCCCAGATGGGAGCTCTGGTGGCGGGGACATGGTGGGTATAAGTCTCAGCCCTTCTCTATATTTCTGTACTTCTCAGCCAACAAGCAGGTGGCCAGTGGGGCCCAGCATCCCTTCTAGGGAAAGGACAGCGTGCTCAGAGCTAGAAAAAAGAAACAGGAGACGTGCGAGTCTGTGTGTTCTTTGGGTAGACATGTTCAACATATGTACATATGTTTAACTACATGGGCGTGCACAGGAGGTCTCTCTTTGAAAATGCTTGGGCTAACCTTCTGCAGGACACACTGAATTTGATGCTTTTGTGCAGAACTTCCCCTACAGACAGCAGGAATGAAAGGTGCCTAGTAACAACAACCTCATCTCCAAAAGTCGACCAGGGCACCACCCAGTGGGAAAACTGTAGCCACAGAAACTTTCCATAAACTACTCACTACAAGATGCCCTTGGGTAGGTCTCCTACCGTCCCTTGGCCTCAGTATTGCTTACTATAAAATGGGTTTATCCAATCCTGACATTAAGATGAAATAAAATAGGACTCCTTGTTGAAAGTCACAAAAGCCACAGTACATGAGAGACACAGGCATGAATGCTTGCCCTGGGGAAAGTTGAAGAAGGTGACTGGAGGCAGAGAAAAGGAGCTGAGATAGAGGCTTGGGACACGTGATCCCCCAATTCAGGAGGGGTTCACCTCACCACAAGTGAAGCAGATATACAGCCAACTCCCTGCCCACTGCCATCCTGTCCTGAGACAGGGATTGCAAGATACCTCACAGGCTGTCACTGCCCAGGCATGCAGGCACACAGCAGCTGACCCAGGGTTTTTTAAAATGGATGGCGCCACAGCCCAGAGGACAGCTGGTGTATCTGCAGGCAGTGACAGCCTCCACCCTGCCTCCACCACCAAACACATCTCCCAAGCCCAGGTTCAAAAGCTGTTAGGGTCTCTTTCTCCTAGGGGTTCCATGTCCAATTCATGGATGGACTAGGTCTCCAACGCCTGCCTTTACCCATAGAAGGGAGTCTGAGAGAAGAAAAAAAAGTTTTCGGAAATGGTTTGCTACTGGCTGAAGCCCAGAGAGGTTGAGTAACTTTCCAGGAGACAAACAGCTAGTCAGTGACAGAACAAACAAACAAAAATTTCATCCATTAAAGAAGTAACATCCACCACCCACTCCAACCCCTTATATGGCCTGGATGAGAGGGCCCATCCCACAACCTTTTAAGATCTTACTCCTCTCTAAGAAAGTGAGAAACTAGAGAGTCCTGGGGAAGTACCAAGCTTATCTTAAGTGGAACTGTCAACTGCCCCCTCTGCCATGGTAATTCTCCAGTCTTTAGCTTCCCCAGTAGGCACTGTCAGGTGAGGGCAGTCTGCCCCCAGTACCTAAAGAGGAGCCCCCTGGCTTAACCAGAGCTAAGCTCTGTTGACCACCACCCACCCACCCCACCCTCCATTTTCCCCCAGGGAATCCCCAGCAGTCTCCTGGGCAGAGGTGAAGAGGAAGGGCAGTGGTGGGCAGGATCTCCTGGGAAAGTTCCCGAAGCTGTACCGGAAGAACCACAGCCATGTAGCCCGGATCATAACGGACTCCAGAAGCCAGGTAGGGAGTGCAGAGATCCTAGAACCAAGCTGAGTGACCATAGAAACAGGAGCTGAGAGGAACTGACAAGCCCCTCACCCCCGACTGCCCTCTACATTCCAGGGCCCCCAGGAGCGCACCTCTGTGGTGTTGTGTGCTTCGGTGCCACCAACAGGGGGCCAAGACCCCAAGCACACAGAGCGGAAAGGTCGTGCTCTGCTCCCCTCCCCTGCCAGGGGAAGATTCCCACATTCCCCCTCGATATTCCGCACCAAACCCAAGGGACCAGAAGATAAATACTCGCTGTCATACAAGTCAACTACAAGACCTGAGGTCAGACGCGCGGTTACTCCTGGGGAACAGGGGCGTGTCTAGGCCAGAGATCCCTAGCTTTCCGCCTACTTTGCAAATTAAGAGTTACAACAACAATGATAACTCCAATCTGCCTGCCTTGTGAGATTCCTTTTATCCTAACTCCGATGCTTGAGCCACTCACCCACCCACTCCTGCCACTGTAGCCCGGCGGCGATTAGTGTGTACCTGCTTCCTTAGCGCCTCGAAGGCTGCGCTGATGGTGTGCACCCGCGTCCGCTCCCTGGCGTTGGCCAGGAGCCTCCGGGTCTGCTGCAGGGCTTTGATCTCGGTGGAGGCGGCGGTCGCTTCGCCTGGCCGTTTCCTAGGCGACGCGGAAGAATCCGGGTGGTTATTGTAAATTACGTGTGAAATTGACGAGTAGGAACTTTCCCCCGGGCGCGTGGGGGGCGCAGGGCGCACTGGGGACTCTTGTGGCGCCGCTGGGGGTGCGAGAGGCGCGGGAGGGGCGCACAGCAAGATGCGGGGACGCAGAGCCTGCTCGCGGAAGGGCTGCACCTCGGAATCCCCGGGTGCCAAGCTCTGGGACGCGGGAGGCGGCGGTGGCGTGGGTAGTCCCGGTCCCACTGTGCCCAGAGCGAAACCGCGTTTGCGCGCGTCTGAGACCTCAGGCGCTCTGATGCCCCGGAATTCCCTGGCTGTGTCTGTGCCTCCACCTGGAGGAACTGCCGGCGCCACTGAGGCTGGTACTGGGGTCGCGATCGGGAACGGTTGTGTCCTGTCCCGGAGCCCGTTGGTGGCGGCGGTAGCGCTGGCCGTGGCGCCGAGCTCGGGAGCTTCCAAGTCCAATCGGAAAGTTTTATAGCCATTCGCGCGCCGCACCGGCTCCTTGCTTTTCCGCTTGAGCTTCTTGAGTCCGTTCAGCTCTTTCACGCACACAGTCTTCCACGGCCCGTCCTCGAGGACCGGGATGTGCTTCATGGCGCGGACGGCCTGAGGCAGGGGCGTGGGACTGTCCGGGACGCGCGCCCGCAGTGATCACTCTGCACGCCGCGCGCCTGGCTGTGCCCGGTGGCCGCCGCGCTCAGCGCCGCCTTGTCGCCGCGCTCTCTCCTCCTACCCTCCCTCTCCGGGTCCCTCCCTCGCACCCCCACTCCCAGGGCAGCTGCGACTCCGGCTCCGTGAAGCTTCGGAGGCTGCCCGTTCCCCGGGAGAACTCAGAGTGTCATCTGAAGTCGCTGCCGCCCTGCCAGCATTTCTGCAGAACGCCCGCTGCGCTCCATCTGTGTTTGTTTAGCCTCAGTTTACACAGAAGCCCAGTTCGCAAGATCACTCAGCGCCGCCCGCCCGGAGAGGAGGCAGCTCCCGCCGCCGCCGCTGCCGCCTCCCGAGCCCAGGCCGCCCGAGCCGCGAGTGCCTTTAAAGAAACAGGAAGCATTTTTCAAAACAGCTGGGCTGAGGGCCGCCTCCTTTGTCCGCGTGCTCTCGGCCTCCCCCCACCCCCATGCCTTCTGCCGGAACCTGCCTCCTCCTGCTCGCCCTCTCCGCTCCTACCCAAATTGGGGGGCGCTCCTTCTCTCCCCAAAGACAATCTGCACTCTCCACTACTGTCCCGAGCACGTGGCTGCTGGCCGCTGTGGACCTTCATTGCCCAGCCTTGTTGGCCAGGGGGGTGACACAGCGCCGACCTTCCCCACCCAGAACCTTCCTCTCTACCTCCCACCCTAACTGTCCAACAGAGGGAGAAATCCCAGAGCTTCTGGGAAGGAAAGATAAGTGGGAGAGAAGAATCCCAGAGTGGCTAGTCATTGTCATTCACTGCAAGGCCTTCTCCTTTCTATTTGCTGGAGCAGAGGTCTTAGGAACAGAAGAGAACACCGGACATTGGGAAACCGAGGCACCAAAGTACACGGGAGGCAGAGAAGGCTGCAAATTTCTGGTTTAGCAGATGTAACATCGGTGAAGATCTTAAGTCATCTCACCCGAGGCGCCCTGCTAAACCCAGATTTACTCATCTATGAAATGAGGAATCTGGAGAACACCCATGCTTGTCACAGCCTGGCTGTGAAACCAGCCGCACAGGAGGTGCCAGGTCATCAGTAGCTGCGATAGTGTTATCAGCCAGGACAGGACAGCTCCTCAATCAGGCAAAATTCCTAGGTCCCAGCGCTCAGTGTGCCATTTACTGAGCCACCTTGGCATTAGTCATACAGCCCCTCTGTACCCCTGGCTCCTTGTTGCCCAGGATAGGGGTCATAATCACGCCTTCCTCCTGCATTGATGGTAAAGATAAATCGAGCACAGAGCCTGATGTCAATGTTAAGGGATAGAGTCCACTCTCCAGATCCCCAGGCCACCATTCCACTGGAAAGCCCACTAGAAAGAAGAGGCCAACGGGGAGGCCCTCTTGGGTCCTCTGCACACACCTTCTTTCCCTGTGCTGTCACACAGGGCTGCTCTCCTCACTGAGCCTTCCTTCAACATTCTTCCTTGAGGCAAGTGTCATTAAAAGGATTAAATGAGATCTCATATGGCATTTGAATGCTGACCCGGGACACACTGGTGTAGTGAAACTATAACTCAGGATTTAGCCAGAGTTGGGCAGTGTCGCAGGCTGGGTTGCCCATGGCAGTTAGGAGTGTGTTAGAAGCCTCCGCGTGGGTGGATGTCATTCCTAACAATGGGCTCGGCCAAGGCTGCATCCCAGCCCTTTTCTAATGTCTCCCCCCAAAGAAGGGAAAGCCCACTGTAATCACTCGGGATGGAAGGAAAGGGAGCAGAGAGAGGACTGACATCTGTGTTGGGTAGACACACCCGCCACCCCCACCACCTCTCCCTCTGAGCAACTTGAGGATCTGAACTTGGCAGTCACAGGATGGAAGGGTGTTCTGAGGAACAGAAGAGAAATGTAAGTAGCCTAATTGATGGGAAGAGTGCCTGTGACTGCCATTCTCAGTCTACCAGGCCACAGATTTCAGGCTGAGGCCAGCAGAATGCAAACCCGTCCTCTCCCGGTACTCCCCGTTCTCCGATTCCCATCTGCTTCCTTGAGAAGCTGGACAGAAACCAGCTGGGCAGCGCCCCCTGGTGGTATGGAAACTCATAATACCACTGACTTCTCTCAAGGAACTGGGATAAAGCAAGCGGCTCTCAGTCCTCATAGCAGCTCCGTCTGTGCTTTGTATGAAATGGCACAGACACCCTCCAAGAAAATCTACACGCTTTAGTCAAACCTCCCCCACTGAGACAATCTTTTGAGGTGATAGTGGAAGAGCATAACAGTGCCTCGGGAAGCTTCCATATCCTTTGAATGGCTGTTCCATGGCCCAGGAGTGAAGCCGGAAAAGTAAGGGAAGGCGAATGCTTAGAACTTAATCCTTAGAAACGACACCTATGGATTGGCAGCCAAGCACTGATAATTACCACTACATAGGGAGTGACCACATACATTTTTAATCTTTCATCTTTATGACAATTCAGGGAGACAAACCCACTCTACCCATAAGAGAACCAAGACTTCTGGTGGAAGAAAGCAGCCAGCACAAGGGGAGCGAGAGAAAAGCTGTTTGAATCCATACCAACTGAGTCTGAAACCTGAGTCTGAACTACCCTGCTCCCTCTGCCTCTTGAGAGCCCAGCAACTAGTTAGCACCTGGAGATGAGGGACTGGTCCATCAGTCGGACTGGTGTTTAGTTGTTTGTTTGTTTGTTTGTTTTGACCGCTGGCTGTCTCTGCTTGTTCTTCCAGCCTGCATAGAAGCTGGAGCCACAGGTCTCCCAGAGCCCAGCCTGATGGAGTCCTGGTTCCTTCCAGATGACAGGACTCCTTGGACAGCCAGGAGTCTCAGGTCCAAAGAGCTTGAATCATGGTGGCCATACACGACTGTTTTCTCTTTGCTGCCGAGCAGAGTCTGCCCAAATAGGTCCTTGGTAAACAAGCACAACCCATGAGGACTGGCCAGCTCTTAAGGAGGAGCTGTGAGTTCTGTCTTCTTGGCCAGAGGAGAAGGGATCTTAAATATTTGCTGCATGAAGCGCTACATGCCTAAACATGGAGTTTCGTTTCTGGCTGTTTAGATTGTCCCTAAGTGCCTGTGCCCCATTAGAGAAATCAGAGAAGAGTAAGAATTAGACAGGTACAAGGAGAATTCAGTGGGAACATCACCCTTTACAATTGTGCTCACAGCACCCCTGCATTGGACCAACTGGAGTGAAAAGAGAGAACGGGATTACCATGGGTCCATGAAAGCCCCTCTCTACCATCTAGCCAGGGAGCCAGCATTGCCGCTGTTAGCCCACAGGACACTGGATCCAGGGATAAGATATCTTTCTTCCTTCCTGCATGCCAGTGGCTATCCCAGCTATGGAAAACTGAGGGTCTTGGGGACAGGACAGAGTGAATAGGGCTCTGCAGGAAGGAAAGAAGGAGCAGACAAAGAGAGAGCAACCAAATCTCCAAGCACCCAATTTCCCTTGGCGTGCCCTGCCCTCATCCCCCCCCCCCACCTCATTGTTAAAGTGTGAGGCTCATTCTGCATTCCTCTTTCTAGGGGTCAACAAGGAGGGAGGCCCCAGTGGGATGCAGGCAGAAAGGCCATCTGTTCTTGCCATCTGTTTACCTATGGGGCTCTATTTCAACCAGGTGATAGAATCTATCTCAGTCATTTAAGATGGCCAATAGGAATATTGGACATCTATGTTTGTGTTAAGGGGGGGCTGAAGAGGTGATGACTCAGTAGTTAGGGGGACTTGCTGCTCTTCAGAGGACTGAGATTCAGTTCCTAGCATCGACATTGTGTCATTCAGCACCTCCTGTAATCCCAGTTCCTGGGGATCCAAGGCTCTCTTCTGCTCTCCTGGCATACCTGCACACGCATAGTGCATACACACTCACAGGCATACACACAAGCAGGTAAAATAGTAAACACTTTAAAAGATTGGTTGGCTCAGTTGATAAGAGTGCTTGCCTGGCATACATGAAGGCCAAGTTCCATCCCAGTACTGCATAAGCTAGGCATGGTGGTGCACACTTGTAAGCCCAGCAGCACTCAGGGTGGAGGAAGGAGGATCAAAACCACAAAGTCATTCTCAGCTACACAGCAATACATAAGACCCTGTTTCAAAAATGGGAAAAAAAGAGGCTGGAAAGAAGGCTCAGCCGTTAAGAGCATACCAATTGTGCACAGGGCCTGAGTTTGAGTCTCAGCACCGCCAGTGTCACTGCAGCTTTAGGGAGTCTGACAGCCTCGTCTGGCCTCCGAAGATGTCTCAGAGGTTAGGCACACTCTTGGCTGCTCTTGCAGAGGTCCTGAGTTCCCAGCATCATGTGGTGGCTCACTACCATCAGCAGCTCCAGTTCCAGAAGACCAAACACCCTCTCCTGACATTGTGAGCACCAGGCACACACACACACACACCACATATAAACACTTGGGGAAAAAACATACATACTTGATCATATAGATCAAGTAAATCTAAACATAATTTTTTAAATAAAATTTCTTTTTAGAGAAAGAAACGGGTAATTCAAATCCAGGGAGTTTGGGACAGTTTCCCGGGCTTTACTCAAGATCAAGGGGTTCTGAGAGGCATCCTCTTCCCAAGACTGGTTTGTACCCAGTGCTGGCCCCTGCAAGGCTGGGCTCTTCATCTGGAAATGGAGAAGCAGCAGGAGGGTGTAGAACCACAGACCTCAAACTGCTAGAGCTCTAGCAAATGAGGATTTGTGCTAAACCTCCTCCCACTAGAGTACAGCACCAGGGAAGGACAGAGTCTCCGCTCTGAGACAGAAGCCCCAGCAGACTCCTCCACAGGCAGGGAAGGCTCAGGGTCCTTGGAAATAGGGAGAATCAGCCAGGGAGGCAGAGAGGGAGCCAGCAAGTGGCTCCTTAAGGCTGTGAGCATCAGGACCCAGTTGTCAACAGCCTGACAAGGCTAAGCTTCAGTCACTATCCTCCGGGGTTGTTACCCACAGCTGTGCTCAGGGGCTGGGTGGGAAACCAGTGTGATAACCGCTTCGCTTTTTTTCATCTTTTTTCTTAAGGAAAACAACTTTCAATTCCCTGTGGAGTGCATTCCTTCTTTGTGAAGTCTTCCCTAACCCATCTCCCCCAGTCCCTCAGAAAGAAAGGGGGGGAAGGTGCTTGGCTGCTTCTTCAATGAGGTTTCTAAAAAAGTCTCTGCTGATGGCGGCAGTCGGAGAACATGAGGGGGCAGAAGAGAGCTGACGTAATCTACATTTATTAGCAGTGTGGAAAATTAATAAGACGTACCAGAGCAAGGCCCACTCTGTAGACCTGGGAAGCCCCAGGGACAGCTGGAGATCTGGTGGTCTCCACCTTGGCTGAGTCTAGATCACCAAAGCTGGAGAGAGGCTCCACCATGGCTACCACCTAATGTCCCAAGGACAAATGCTTTCTATCATGCATGCCAGATCTAACTGATTGGTAGGGGTGGCCTGAGGTTCGGTGTTGAAAAGGATCCTGTGATTTCTGGGTCCATTGGGGTAGAGGGGCTGAAATTGATTAGCAAGTGTCTGCCATGGATAAAAGCTCAGGAGTGTCAAGGTTCACGCCATGTGCTGGCCTTGCCTGTTGTAGTCTAATCCTCCCACTTTATTGATGGAGATACTGAGTCCCAAAGCTCGTCTTCGCAGGAAGCTAGCTGCTTTGTATAAGTGTCCCCCATCCTGATTTCAGGACCACAGATGTCAAAGCCAAGGACTGTCTCCAAGATGCAAAGACAGCCACTGGCTTGTGTTAGCTAAGATAGTTGCCTGTTTCCTGAAAACGGTTGGTTGATCCAGTTATCATACTGAACTGGCCAGTTGGCTCAACAAATACAGGTGGCAGGCCTTCAGTCGACCTAAGACTAGTGGTTACTTTGATCAGAACAGAATCTGTGGGTGAGATTAACTATTTGGCCCCGCACAATAAAATCCCCAAGTAGTTGGTAGAGTTGTCCAAATGGGATGAATCACTGTCCAGCATCTTAGGGCTGAGCCGGCCTAGCTGCTCTACCCACAACCCCACCTCTGTTGTACCATCTCCTCATGCCCTGCCAGCCCAGCTCATTTCCTCCTCTCTGGAACTTTGCTTCTCTTGGATGAGAGGCCTTGAGGCCTGAGAAGGGAAAGAGCTCACCTGATGTCACATGGGGGTGACAGGTCCCGGGCCCTGATCCTGACCCCAAGGGTCACCCTGGGTAAGTACCTCCTATAGATTATGAACCCCACTTTCATTCTCTCCTCAGAACAGAACATAAGAGGAAACCCAGGGAAGGTGGTCCTGAGCAAAGGTCTGGGTGGCCAAGAACTTGGCACATGAAGGGAGCCTGCTGAGAACCCCTGTGATAGAAAATGCAGGAGTGCCCAGTCACCACCTCCTGGGACCGTCTCTCATCTCCAGACAACTTGTCCCACTGAGCCCTAGGAAGTGCAGCACCTCCTTAGGTCCTCCACATCCCTCATTTTGAGCTGGGGGTGCTGGAGAGAAAGTGGCTCCTGCCTAAGAACCATGCTGATGTACAAAGAGACGCTCTGGGCTGTGAGGAGGGCTCAGGCTATGGGAGACTTAGGGCTCTAGGTGGAGCCCTGGCTCACCACTTACAACCTAGCCAATGGGCCACCACGTTCCCAGACCATTCTGGGCCTCTGTTTCCTCATTTGTCAAGTCAGGACTGAAAGATTACTGACTGGCACAAGGTTGTGGTGGGAATTAGGTGGTCAGGACTGGGATGCAGCTCAGTCAGTAGCTAGCGTACATAAAGCCTTGGTTCAGTCACACCGGGTATGGCCACGCATTACTGCAATCCCAGCACTGAGGAGGTGGAGGCAGGAGGATTAGAAGTTTAAAGCCATCCTCAGCTACATAGGGAATTTGAGACTAGCCTGGGTACAGAATACCCAGTGTCACAAAAGGAGAAAAAAGGGATTAAAGAGATTATTCATGGAAAAGACTTGGCACATGGTAACCACTTGTAGGAGATCAAAAGATTCTTCCCTTATAGTACAGTGCTTTGGGGCCTTACCTCCCACGCCTCCTCCTGGAAGCCCCCCTGAACACCTGAGTCCATCCACACACCCTGCTGGGGGAGAAGCTTCCAAGAAAAGTTGCCTGTGCTCTGTACTGGGAGCCTTCTTCCTCAGTCACAGGGTCCCCCACTCCCTCCCACCAGTGTGCCCGTCCACCTTTGAGCAAAGGTACAGAACAAAGTGGCTAACAGTATCTTGCCCCTCAATCCCCTCTACCCATTTTACCCAACCCCTTCTGGCTTTCCAGCCCCTTGTCTACTTTGTTCCTAGTGCTTCTGTCTCCACGTCTCTGGGGCTCTATTTGCATGAAGGGGAAAAAAAGTCTTCATGCACACACAGAGCCCAGAAAGCATCCAGTTGCTCCCGGGCCGCCTGCCAGCAATTGAGTGACCTGCAGCTTCCTCCCCAAATCACATTCCACTGGCACGGATCTTGCCCCGCCTGACGCCAGCCACTGAACTCGCCCCCAGAGCAAACATTTCCAGTTGGCAGCCTGGCCTTGTTTTTCTGAGGCCCTAATTCAGTCTCTCTTGTAGAAAACAGAAAACAAAATGCGTGGGACCAAAAACTGCTACAAAATAAACTTTTAGAATGAGGAAGCTGGAGGGTGAGGGCTTTGCTCCAAGGCACACGGAAAAATATAAGCTTCAGGGGGTGCAAGGAGTTTTAAGAAGCAAACCCACATGCTGCCCAACACCCCGCCTCTCATGCTGGCTTGGAGGCTGAGACCAATTCATTCAGGCTGCTGCTAAAGATGACTCTGTTCTCATTCATTGCTGAGCTGGGAGACAGGAGAGAAAGATGAGGGGAGACTGGAGGAGAGGGTGGTCGGGCTTCAACACTGGTGTTTGTTCCAAAGGGGAAACTACGGGAAGAAAAAGAAACATGGCCAGCCAGATTTGAAGGCCAGTGCGTGCAGCATCAGGGTGCTACAGGGACAGGGTGTGTGTGCACGCGTGTGCTAGCGTGTGTACATGCCTGTGGGCACCATTGGGTTTGCTGTCTCAAAATAAGGGCTGCTCAGTGGAAAGATGTCATAAGCCAGGTTTGGGCAGCCAGGGGATGGGCCAGCCAGGGAGGGCCAAGCCTGGCGCCCAGGCCTGCTCATGAGGTCAGGCAAAGGCCAGGTGTCAGAGCAAGGGAGTGCCGCCAAGGCCTGTTAGCCAAGGGCCAGGGCGTGTGGGGACAGGATTCTGAAGGTCATTCTCCATGGGGGTCCTTCCTCAGGGAAGAGATGGGTTCACAGCTTCACTGATGGGCTTGATCTGGGGACAGCGGTTTAGGGGATGGGGTGGCCTTGGAGCTAAAAGGTAGGGTGTGGGAGAAATGACACCCTGTCTGTACAAGGACAGAGAGGAGAGAGAGGTGGTCAGCAGACTGCAGAATGAGAACAGACAGAGTCAGATGCCATCAACACACAGATAAGCAGAACAGCCAAAAGTGTTATGGTCAGGAACTGGAGTGCTGGAGCAGCCTAGACACTCAGGTGAGGGTTGCCTCCCCTCCACCCAAGCCAGAAAGCTTGCCAAACATTAGGGATCAGGGACACAAGAAGCTGAGCTGGTCCAGGTAGCTGGAAAACTGTAAGGGATGGTTCAGAGTAAACTCTCAGGGACCCAGGTAGCTTCTTCGACTTCCGCTATGGTACAAGCTCCCCACACAGAGGACCCTGGCTGGCACCTGATGTACAGCTAGCAAGATGAATGAGGTCTCAGAGTGAGGGGCTTGACAGAGTTCAAAGTGGCTGGCAGTAGGGACTGAGTGGTGACAGAGTTGCTGGAACGGAAATTCACACCTAGAAAACAAGAGAGAAAAGCCAATGTCTCCCAGAGGGAGACCATGACAGGGCCACCTGGGGTGTCATCAAATGTGTCTCCCTGCCACTCACTCAGCCTGCTGGATTGAACTTACTCTGACTGGCTCCTGAGGTGGTGATCCTAAGATGGCTAGCCTGGATGGTTCTCTTTGTCCAAGGTAAGGAATTCCTCCTCTGGAAGAGATATGTTCTTTGACCTTTGGCCCTTCTCCAGCTGTTCCCCAGACCTTAGGAACATGAGGACTTGACTCTCTCCTCACAGTCTTCAAACAAAGTTGTTTATGAACTTGTCCAAAGGATATTTTTACCCAAATTCAAGACTGCCTAATGCTAAAGAAGTGAGTCTTTACTGGGCCCAGAGGAGCCAGAGGGGGAGGTTTTGGGAGAATCCTAGAAAATTGGTCACCTAGTTTTCAAGTTCCCTGAATTGTTGGGAGCCCCTAGACTCTGTTTGTAAAATGTCCCCTTCTGGTTAATTTGTCAGGTCTTAGGATGACATGTTTCTCTAACAGCCTCTAACACCCTTCAGAACATGCTGTATACATGTGTACACACGCGTGTGAGCATGTGGAGGTGGGTGCTGTACATGTGTGCACACACGCATGTGAGCATGTGGAGGTGGTGCTGTACACGTGTGCACACACGCGTGTGAGCATGTGGAGGTGGGTGCTGTACATGTGTGCACACACGCGTGTGAGCATGTGGAGGTGGGTGCTGTACATGTGTACACACACACACATGAGCATGTGGAGGTGGGAAGTCAATGCTGGCCTCTCCCACCCTAGTTTTTTGAGACAATTGTCTCTCTCAGAAATGGGAGCTCACTGACTCAGCTCAGCTAACTAGCCGGCCAGTCCCAGGGACCTGCCTGTGTCTGCCTCCCCAGTGAGCCACCAGAACTGTTCTTTGCCCCTGCCTCCTCCTTTCTGAGGATTTGAACTCAGGTCTTCATGTTTGTGCAGCAGCTCTGTTACCCACTGAGCCATCTCTCCAGCTCCCAAATGCCTCTGTATTAGCATTTTAAACTCAAGGATTTTCAATATGCAAATAGTTCCATGTATCCAGTGGGACCTCCTCCAGGTTGGCACCTGAGTCCTGCCATGGCTTGGTGGTGTGTGATACCTTTCCTGCTTTCTAGTACATGATGTTGTGAGCTTTTCTTATACACTGACCTGGAAATAGGCAATTCTCTAGGAAGTTTATTTCTTCCCGTGGGAGAGAATACTTAGAGACGGCAGTTGGGGCTTTACAAGTACTCTGTGTATTTTCTCTGCTTCTTGGTTTTCTCCAAGAACTTGAGTTCAGGGCATTGTACAGCTAAGTAGGACTCTCCCAGATCTGAGGCTGTCTCAGTCTTGAGAGGTAAGCTTTGCCTGGTTGAAGCCATCTCTTCTCTTCTCTGGTCCCAGAGACTAACCTCAGCCTCAGGGTTGGCTGCCATGTGCCAACTCTTTGAATAATATGTAATGTGAGCGGCTCAGTCACTAAATTATAAATCCCAGGAGTGGAGCTTCTAAGCCTAAGTTCTTCCAACAGCAGTATGACAGTATTTTTTTAATATTACATTTTTATTATAAAATATTTATTATTTAATGTGTATTGATATTTTGCCTGCGTGTATGTGTATGCACATTCCTGGTGCTCATCAGAAGAAGGCTTCAGATTCCTTGGGACTGGAGTTATAGAGAGTTGCGAGCTGCCATATGGTACTGTCAATCAACCCCAGGTCCTCTGCAGACAGTGGTCTTACACACACAAGCCTGCCCCCCCCCCGTCTCTGTGTGTGTGTGTGTGTGTGTGTGTGTGTGTGTCCCCTTGTGCTCCTGGGGCTCAGAGGCCAACTTGCTGGAGGTAGTTCTCTTATTCCAACGTATGGATCCTGGGAATCAAACTCAGATCATCAAGCAAGGCGGGAAGTGCTTTCACCTGCTGAGCCATCTCACAGGCCTAGGGTGTTTTAAGTGTAGTATGTCAAGCAAACTTCGGGGCCAACAGAAAGCACTAGGAAATGGTACTGATCCATGCTGTTGTCTGTGTGATATCCTTGATACCCACTTTGCTATAAAACAGAGTCAGGGTTAAGTGAGTACCTACCCTGAAAACAAGGCTGTCAGAGGCGGGCTGCACAGCAGAGCTTAGCCCATGGGACACCGTGGAGCGAGCAACAGTGCTGTGGGAGCAGAAACCAAAAGAAGATACAAATGAGAAGACCAAAGTTTCCTAGAGTCCAGGGGAAAGAGGATGTGGAGGACCACAAAAATAGACAGACAAAGAGAAAGAGGGGGGCAGAGGGAAAGGGGGAGGGAGGGCACAGTAGGAGACCGTAGGAGGAGACTGCACAGGGGTCTGGGGAACTCACAGGCCTCTTGCCTCAGCCACTGTGCTGGAATTACATTTAGAGAGGCAGAGGAAGACCCTGGGCTCTTGCTTCATGCAACATGGATTATCCAGTAGCCACCTGAGCTGTCTTTCTGTGCTAAGTATGGATCCCAAAAGAGCTCGGGTGAAGGAGACAAGTAAGGGGTGGTATTATGTGATACAAAACTTAGCACCTGCTCTGGGATGTGGCCCAGCCTGACCACCTGGAAGATGCTAGCAGTAAGCATACCCTAGACTACCCTCTACCCCATCCCAGAGCAACAGAGATAGAAAGGATACGGGATGCATTTGGTTAAGCATTAGATCATGTTAACCTCTCATTCCTAAGATGCTAAACATCTGGCCGAAACAAGAGCAGTGTAACCGAACATCTGGATACTCACTCTGCACAGCGTGGAACAGCTGCACGCTTGGCAGCGTCTGTGTGAGTAACTGATGGGGGTCTCTTCTGTGTGCTTAACATCACATTCATGCTTTCCTTTGCCTTGTAACCGAAAACCAGGCCCAAACTGGTTTAAATTTTAAAAGGGAAATGCTTAGCTTACTGGGCTGAGGAGCTTCAGGACAGGTTGGCTCTGGGTAGGTGTTAATCTAGCAACTGAGTGGAGTCCCTGTGGACTCTGTTTCTGTTTTCTGCTCTCACCTTTACCTTTCCCCCACCCCTCACTCCAGACAAGGTTCCCTGGGTGGTCCCACAAGGGCCAGAGAAGCCTGTTCACATCAGAAAAGTAGGATCATAATTATCTTTGCCAAAGCCTCAACATCTATTCTGATTGGACAGGACTGGGTCACACATTCCCAAAACCCAGTTTCTGTCATCAGAGGGGAGTGGATGCTGGCTTAGTTGTCCGTTCCTCATCAGAGGGTAGTAGGTGCTTAGTTGTCTGTTCCCCTTGAGAACCCAGCATCTTCAAGTTTTCAGAATGAAGCTGGAGGGTGAGAGGAAAAGGCGGCTCCTGCCAAGCACAGGGGTCGGTCTAAGACGAGGTGTGTGAGGGACAAAGGGCACAATTTAAAAACACCTTCATCCATTCAAGGCTGTGAGCTGACTCTGCCCTTATTATTTTTTAATTTTTATTTGGTTATTTAGTTAGTTTGTGGTCAGGCATGTGTCACAGTCCATGTATAGAGATCAGATAATAATTCTTAAGAGTTGGTTCTCTCTGTCCACATATGGGACTTGGGGATTGAACTCAGGCCACCTGGATTAGTAACAAGTGCCTTTATCTACTAAAGCATCTTGAAGGCCTGACCCTGGCCGTCTACAATCCTGAGTGGTGTTCCACCTTCTGCTGCATACCCTATCTGTGCCATTTGCTTCCCTGTGAGCCAGCCCCGACTACCCAGCGGACTACATGAGACTTGCTGACTTGAACAAGAAGCATTGGTTGTGTGGAGGGATCTGAGAGTGCTTTAGCTGGGAGAACTGACTTGGGGTCTGTCCTGACGTGAAGTCCAGATGTCAGTGGGGGCTTCGGTCATCTGAAGGCTTCACTGGGCTGGAAAATCTATTCCAAAATGGCTGTTGGCAGTCGGTCCTGGTCCCACCCCAGAGAGCTACGGATACACACACATCATGGCATTGTAGGTGACTCCCCCAGAGCAAATGGTATGGAAGAAAAAGGAATAAATTGCATTGCCTTTTATGCCTCTTAAAAGTCACACCCTATCACTCTGCTGCTGTCGACTAGGAATGAGTCACTAGAGCCAGGTGTAATCCACCTCCTGAAAAAAACTCCAAGGAATTTGTAGACCTCAAGGTACCACATGAGAAAATTACAAAATTACACTATAGGTGCCCTGAGAACATGGTAGTACATACATGCAATCCTAGCACCTGGGAAACAGAATGATTGCAAGTTCAAAGCCAGACTGGGCTACACAGTAAGACCCTGCTTCATAAGCAGGGAGAGGCTGGGACTGGGGCTGTAGCTCATTTAGTTGTAGAAGACATGTCCAGCATATGAAAGGTTCTGTGTTCGCCTCCCCAGCACAGTAAAAACAAACAAAACTCTCAAATACTTGAATTATGACTTCTTTTACTTCTTTTACTGTCTAAGGCCTAGATAACACATTTTGATTCTTTTTTTTGAGATTTATTTATTTTTATTTTAAGTATATGGGTATTTTGCCTGCATATATATGTGTCAGTGCATGCCCAGTACCCAGGGAGACTAGAAGAGGACTTGAGAGCCCTTGCACTAGAATTATAAGTAGTTGTGATCCACCATGTGGGCGCTAGGAATTGAATCTGGGTCCTCTGGAAAGAGCAGTCAGCATTCTTAACCAGTAAGGCCCATCTCCAGCCCGTTTTCATTTCATGAGCCAACTATTTGACTGGTATTGCTATGATTGATTATTAATGTCTGCCCTCAACCAAACCAACAGCCATTGTTCCCAAGCTCTTTAAAAAAAAAAAAAAAAAGATTTATTTACTATATTTATATGAGTACACTGTAGCTGTTTTTAGACACCAGAAGAGGGCATCCGATCCCATTACAGATGGCTGTAGCCACCATATGGTTGCTGGGAATTGAACTCAGGACCTCTGGAAGAGCAGTCAGTGCTCTTAACTGCTGAGCCATCTCTCCAGCCTGTTCCCTAGTTCTTTAATAACAGAATCTGTCCTTGCTCGTGATCCAACCTTAATGTGCTCAGATAAAGTGGATCCTAAATGATGCTTCATGTCCTGACTAAACCTTCCACGCCATGGGAGAGGGTAGTCCCATTCATTCTTACCTGTGGTGACCTAGGGATGAAGATGTATCTAATCTAGCCAAGATAAGAGAGTCCTGGTGGAAATGTTCTGGGAAAGGAATGCCCTCCAGATAAAATAAAACTAGTGAGAATACTTTCTTTGAAAGCAATTTGGGGCAGGCATGGCAGCCAGCATACACGGGTAATAGCATTAAGGCAGAAGCAGGATCCTTCCTGCCTAAAAACATAAAGAAAACTGGAAGTTGGCTTACTCTTTGTCCCCCTAAGATCTAAGCGTAGTGGTGTGCACCTGTAGTCTCAGCACTGAAGTGGGAGGGGCAGAGGTGCTTGCTGACCAGTCAAGCTAGCTTAATTTGCAAGTTCTAGATGTGATGAGACACCCCATCTCAAAAAGTTATATGGGGAAACTAGAGACATCTCCGGCTCAGCAGTTAAAAGCACTAGCTGCTCTTCTAGAGGGCCTGAGCTCAATTCCTAGCTCCTACATAGCAGCTCACAACCATTTGTAACTCAAGGTCCAGGTGATCCAACACCCCCTTCTGCCCTCTGAGGGACCAGGCACACGTGTGGTACCCAGACATACATACAGGCAAAACACTCATACACATAATAAAATTAAATTAAAATTAAAAAATAAGGTAAAGAGTGATTGAAGACTCCTGATGCTGAGCTTCTCTGTGTATCAGCACATACATGTGCACCCATGCACGGGAAGACATACATGCACACATGCAGACACTCACAACATTTAGATCTAAAGGGCTGGTAAGATGGCTTATTGGGCAGAGGGACTTGCAGTGCAAGCTTGGCAGCCTGATTTTAATCCCTGGCATCCATGATGAGAGAAGAGAATCAACTCCCAAAGGTTATCTTCTGGCCCCCACACACATGCCACACTGCATGTATCCCACCGCACACACATACTGATAAATAAAATACAAATTAAAAAGAGAAAAAAGAAGAAAATGGAAGCAGCTTTGGAAGGGTATCATTCTTGGTGGTCTGACTTCCGCCTTATCTACAAGGAAGCACTGTGAGGATCCTGGGAGGTAGAACAAGAGCCCATGCATCGAGGAGATACTGGAGCCGCCGGTCCTGGGTCTCATCCTCGGGACTTGTTTCTTTGAGAGAAAACAGACGCTCTCATTGAATATTCTGGTTGGGTTTTTTATAATGTGAAGCCGACTGCAGTCTGCTACATGAAACAGTCCTGTATGGTGCACGCACCTTTACTACCTCGAAGAAAGCCCCACAAAGATCTTGCTTGGATGCCAAAAACACATAATTTTATTGACATCCTACTTTAGCTATACTCAGGAGCCCTTTCTCAGCTTAAGAGACAGTTAAACCTTGGCCTTGGTCTTCTTTATTTTTATTTTACTTTTATAGTTTATTTGTATATCTGTGTGTGTGCTAGTTCCTGAGTGTGTGAGCATGTGTGTTACTTGTATGCACATACACTGTGCACATGTGGCAGTCAGCGGACAGCTCACAGGCATTGATATTCACCGCTTACCCTATGTGTCACAAGAACTGCACCAGGTCATCAGGTTCAACAGTCACGTTTACCTGCTGAGTCATCTTGCCGGCTCCTCTCTATCATATTTGTAAAGGTAAAAATGTCCTAGTGAACTTGGAACTTGCTGCTTTGGGTAGATTGGCTGCCAGTAAATCCTAGGGCGCTTTCTGTCTCTACCTCACCAGCACTGGGTATACAGCCATACCTGGCCTTCTTACATGGGTATTGGGCATAAAAGTTAGGTCTTAACACAGTAAGCATTTTACTGATGGAACCATCTCCCCAGCTGCTTAGTTTGGACTTCCCTCTAAGTGTTAGACATAGACCTTTCCATGGGAAAAAAACTCACCAAAAAGAATCCACAGCCCACTTCCCAGAATACATAGCAGGTTTAACAATCTCTGGACAATGGGAGTGATCCAGACTTCAAAGATTTTATCCATGACAGACCCCTAGACCTCAGTCATCCTTGGGTGAGAGCCAGGCGGGCTGATGGTCAGGTCTGACAAGGCTGCTTGGCTTCTCTGCTTCTCTTCTTGTCCCCTCTGTTTCCTAAGATTCCTCCTTTGTCCCAGTTTCTGATCTCTTCTTTTTCATTGAGGTTTTTTATTCTGGATCTGAGAATGTCCAGAAGAAAAGACTACATTGCCCAGGCTCCCTTGCAGCTAGATGTAGCTACAATAAAAAATATTCTGCCCAGTGATAAGGCTAAGGAAGATGGGTGTTAACTCACATTTGGGTCCTTAAAGTTAGGACTGTACCCCCCCTTCCACCAACCAGCTGCTTAAAATAGGGTCTGAGCAAGGTGGCACATGCCTTTCATGCCAGTCTCTGGGAGATAGAGGAAAGGCAAGCAGATCTCTGTGAGTTCAAGGTCAGCCAGGTCTACAGAGTGAGTTCTAATTCAGTTAGGGGCCACACAGTGAGACTGTCTAAAAACAAAACCAAAAGGAACAAAAGGCGGGAAGGATGCATTAGAGATGGTCAAAAGCAAAAGTGTGGGTTCCATGCGCGTGCCGAACCTCTCTGCAGCTACCAGATGGTGAAGACTGTGTTGTTTGAGCCACTCTTATCTTGGGGTCTGGAGTTAACTGTAGCCCAACACTATCTTCCACTTCTGCTGCTTCTCCTTCGCTCCCCTCTCTTGTTGCCTGGTCTCTTCTCCACTCCTTCCTCTTCTGCCTTCTCCTCCTGATTCTCAGATTCCTCCACTTCTTACTTCTGTCTACTCTGCAGCTCACGTACCTTTTGCTAAAGTGGCAGGTGGCAAGGCTGGTCTGCTGAGGACACAGGTAGGCCTCCTGCTCTCCAGCCTGTAGAGACATGTCCCTATCCCAAGGACTCTTGCCTTGCCAGGGATGTGTCTCCACCTACAGGAGTCCCAAGCCAGATTCAGCTATGTGCCCTGACGGTGCCCTCTTCCCTGGGAGGGAACAGAGAGCCAGCCAAAGTGCTAACCCAAGGCAGCCTGTCCTGTGGCTGATGCCAGTGCCCAACTATGCCTATGGCTCTGTGGTGACTGTGGAGATGCCTGGAATTGGATGTTACCCTCGGCTAAAGACCATCTGGCGGTGTCCCCTGGCTTCCTCAGAAGAGAGCACTCTTGAGTGTCTGAGCAGCTGAAGCCAGCCTGAGCTGGGAGCTGACCACTGCTATTACCCTTCAGCTCCAGTTCCAAGGTGCCCAGGTGGCAGGAGATAGGCAAAGAGGGTCATCCTACAAACCACAGTGCAGGACACCATAACTTGCCCTCCTAACCCCCCCCCACCAGCCTTCTGTCCCTGATCAGCTCTCATAGTGACACATGGTGCCTTGAAGCCAAGCCCTGGGCTGGAGCCCAGGGGGACCATGTCAGCTGTGACAGGGTTCCCCTTTCATCCTCCGGCCTAGGGTTGGGGCAGCCCCAGCTCTTCACCTGGCTCAACAGGGCTTAGCAGGCCTGGGGCTGAGCTGCAGAAAGCCACATGGCAGAGTAGCAACAACCCTTTGGAAACAGGGGCCTGGCTGAGAGAAGAGAGATGACAAGACTCTGGGCTGAGTAGGAGAACACCAAGCAGCCATACTGGGTCTCTTCCAGCTAGCAGCATCGATGACAGACTGGGCTCCAGTCCTTGGGAACAGATGAAGGGTACTTGTTCATACCCAGCATGGTCTCAGAGCCAGTCTGGGTGCCTCTATTGGGACCACCTATTGATTCTAGATACCGTTTCCACCCCACTCCCCACCCTCAGCAAACCAAGGTTCTTGATCAGGGCTAGTTAGGGAAGATGGCTTCAGACAGCTGCTGGGAAGCATGGCACAGCCTGTGCAGTGTCGGGTACTGTGATGTCACATCAGAATTCTCCAAAGGCTTTCCATCTGGAGTCAACACCACCCTCATAGCTGCTCCCAGCATGGTGGCCCTTGCCAGCCTCGGGCTGGATCAAGTGACTGTCCCTCTGGAAGCCAAGCCTGGGACAGGCTTAGGATGAACAGATTCAAAGACAACTTTTCTCACAGAAGAAGCTTAAGGCAGGGGTCCACTGAGGGGTGGGACAGTACTTGTGGGGTGAAAGAGAAACATGAGAGAAGTTACTCCCCCCCCCATGTCTCTGTGTCTGCCTGTCTCTCTCTCTCTCATTCCCCACACTGTCTGCTATGTGCTATGACTTCTGTGTCTTTAAGCTTTACCCCATCATGAATGTCCTCTGTCCACCTGGTAAATTCCATTCAGCCTTCAAGAAGCCAGCTCAGATGTCCCTGACACCGGCCTCATGTTCTGCCTCTCTCCTCATGAATAGATTCATTAAAGCCCCCAGCAGCTCCACACATAGGCACGGAGCGCCCACTGCTGTCTTAGCAGATGGCCTCATAGCCACCTGTCTTTCAACCCTGCCAGCCAGCAGGGGCTCAAGAGCAACCAAGTTGGTCGGGCAGAGCCCAGGAATGACTTGTTTTCCTTAGACATGTGACCACCAGGACCTGTCCTTAGGGGTTACAGACAGGTATGAGTATATCACCCTCACCCTGGTGATGTGCTTGTCCTTGCTGAGGATACATTTGAGGTGTTAGCAGTTAGTGAGGGAATGCATTTAAACAGGCCTTTATTTGGCAAGGGATGTAGCTCCTTGGTAGAGATCGGCTCAGCTTGCCTTGATACCTAGGTTTTAGGTCCCAAGTAAAGCATAAAACTAGGCAACATTTGGGAGATGAAGGAGAATCAGAACTTCAAGGTCATCTGGCTGTATAGCTTGTTCAAGATCAGCCTGTGTTACAAGAGAGTCCATCTCAAAAATAACTATATACCTTTGAGAAGACGTTTATTTATCATAGTCTCTCTATAACTCTCAGTCCATTACAACTTCTCCTCACAAGGTCCTGGAGTCATTTGAAGTTGATCTTAGTTATAGAGAGGGAGAAATATAAAAACATTAAAAAAGATCAAGCTGTCTCTGTGAAGCCAAAAGTACCTGAAGCGTTCCTGTCCCCAGGAAGCCAGGGAAGAAAGCAAGACCAGGGGACCCATTTTTACGATTTGGTTCCCGAGATCTATGGCAGTAAAAATTGTGGCTGTTTAAAAGGGGGGGGAGGGTAAACAGGTGACAATGTGATTGACAAGAGACTATAGCACAGCAGTGACCTAGGGTCACATTGTGCCCAGGTCCAGAAAACCAGTATTGGCAAAAAGGGCCTGGAGAAGTTCTGTGAAATCACCACCTGTGAGCAAAGGTGAAACCAGCCCATGCCAGGGATTGAACGAACACACACACAAACACACACACACACATACACATGGCTGTTTTGAAGAGTTCTGGTGGGATGGGGGAGATGGCTCAGCAGCTGAGCACCTGCTCTTCTTCCAGAGGACTTGGGTTCAATACCCAGCAACCACCTGGTGGCTTACAACTGGCAACTTAAGACCTGATACCCACACACAGACATACATGCAAACAAAACACCAGTGCACATAAAATAAATAAATTACAAAAGAGAAAGAGAGAGCTCTGTAACTTTTCTTTTTTTCTTTTTCCGAGACAGGGTTTCTCTGTGTAGCCCTGGCTGTCCTGGAACTCCCTCTGTAGACCAGGCTGGCCTCGAACTCAGAAATCCACCTGCCTCTGCCTCCCAACTGCTGGGATTAAAGGCGTGCGCCACCACTGCCCGGCTGTGTAACTTTTCTTGAGGAGATAAGAACTTATGCCTAATTACCCCAAATAGGGCATCAGTGAGAGAGCAAAAAAACAGTTCTGGGCCAGTAAGGTGGCTCAGTGTGTAAAGGTGCTTACTGCCAAGCCTGATGACCTCAATACCCAGGACCCATGGAGTGGAAGACCAGAACTCAGTCCTGCAAGTTGTCCTTTGACCTAGAAAGAGTGCCATGACACATAGGCCTTCCTCCTACATATACATACACGTGGGCACGCACACACACACATACACAAGCAAATGTAATAAATAACAAAATAAAATTCCAGCTTGGAGAGACAGTGAGTTAATTGCGCTTACAGGAGCACAGTAGAGATTGCTTACAGCAGTATGGATGACTCCAAAAACAGCAGCATCACCAAAAGCCTCCCCTCCCCCTACAGGGAAGGCAGCCTGCCTTCAGTTACCATCCCTCCCCTATACTCCAGCATTTCCATGTGCAGCTGGGTTGGGGGTGGGGTGCAAGAGGATGTTCGTGGCAGGTCTCAGGTGAGAGTCTGATGACCTTTGACTCCTTCCATGAGGAAATATTGGCAAGCATCTGATCATACAGCGGTGACAGCAACCCAGTGTCTGGAGGACAGCACTTAACAGCAAGTTCTTATCCCAAGTATTCAGATCTTCAACTCAGATGGCCCTGTTTCACTAGAATGTTACCACTGACTAGAACAGAGTCCCTGAACGTTTTAGGTGAGCAGAGAAAGGTTTCAGGTGGGAAAACTCAGAAACAACTCATAACAAGCAGGGCCCCACCCTGTTCGAGGAGAATACAAAGCCAAGGCCAAGAGTCGCACGGCATCTGGGACTGCAGTTATTTATCCCAAAGGCATTTAGAGGATGAAAATTACCCACAGGAATTCTCCTCAATCTGGGACTGGAGATGGCTCAACAGTTAAGAGAACTTGCTGTTTCTCCAGAGGACCCAGGTGAGATTCTCAGCACCCATATCAGGTTCACAATCACCTGTAACACCAGCTCCAGGGCAATCTGACATCTCTGGCTTCTGAGAGCTCGTGCACTCACATGCACGTACATGCATACGCATAATTTAAAATTTAAGAAAGAATTTTCCTCCTAAGATTACGTATCTTTTATTTTCATATTTTACATTTGTTTTAAAGATCCGAATGCATTGAGATGATGCGGGTGTTTAATGATTTGCATTTCGTGCTCCTCCAAAACAGTTAAATATTATTGTAGCCAGGGTTTTTCCCCACCTCTGTGTGTGTGTGTGCGCGCACATGTGTATGCCCCACATATGGGCCCCATAGAAGATGACATCAGATCCCTTGGAGCTAGAGTTACTGGTAGTTATGAGATGCCCACTGGGTCCTGTGGAAGAGCAGCAAATGCTTTTAATTGTTGAGCCATTTCTCCAGCCCCTACCAGCCTCAGATTTGTTATGTAGCCAAGGATGACCTTAAGTTTCTAATTCTATTGCCTCCACCCCCTGAGTTCTAAGATTATAGGTGTGTACCACCAAGGCTGGTTTATGAGGTGCTGGAGAGTTATCCCAGAATTGCATGCCTGTTAGCCAAGCAATGCACCAAAAGGCTGCATCCACAGTCCCTGCAATTGACACCATCTCCAAAGTGTGAAAATAAACCAGTGATCTAACTTATTTTAAATGGAACTGAAAGTCATTTAAGATATTGGGGTTTCTTGCTAAAACTTGCAAGGACACTCTAAAAAGCAGAATTCCTAATGAACATTGACTTTTAAAAAGTTTATTTTTAATTTACAGGTACCAGTGGTTTACTTGCAAAAATATATAAGCATCCTGTGTGTCTGGTGCCCAGAGGTTATGAGCAACCATGCAGGAGCTGGTAATCAAACCTGGTCCTTTGCAAAAGCAGCAAGTGCTATTAACCAATGAGACAGCTCTCCAGCCCCCATGAATACATTTATTTGTTTATTTATTTTTAAAGAAAAGGGATGGTGTGTGATGAACACCTTTAATCTCAGCACTGGGGAGGCAAAGGCAGGAAGATCTGGAAGAGTTGGAGGCCAGGCTGGTCTACATAGTGAGTTCCAGGTCAGCCAAGACTGCAGAGTGAAGCTCTGTCTCACCCCACCACACCACTCAACCCACAGGAAAAGTGGGGCGGAGAGGGGTGGACTGGAGAGCTGGCTCAGCAGTTAAGAGTGTATACTGTTCCCCCAGAGAACCCGAGTCTGATTTCAGAATTCATGTTGGACTGCTCACACTGCCTGTAAGTTCAGCTCCAGCGTATCTGACCAATGCCTCTGGCCTCTGCAGGCATCTGTATTCATGTGCATATACCTACATATACACTCAAATACGTAAACACAACTAAAAATGAAATTAAAATATTTATTAAGAGGAAGGAGGATGGAAAAGAGGAAGAAAAAGAAAGACCTAACAGAGGTTTGTAAAATGCTCTGCTTGAGGTGTGGCCATAGCATGTGATCCCAGGGCTAGTCCGGCCCCTCTCCCTTGTGCTTGGTCGCCTCAGGATGAACTTTGAGATGGCTGCCTAACATCACCCTCTTGGACTAGCCTGCCCAAAGAGAAGTGGCTGGTGCTAAAATTAACTCTTGGCAAAGCAGTGTCCCACACATGTGACACTGGCAACAGTCTAGTTCTGGGGCACACCTGTTAATGATGCCTGAGGAGTGGGCAGTCCCAAAGGTTGCTGAGCTACGGTGAGCAGGTGGAGACACACACAGCAGCAGTGATGCCTCCACCCCCTTCTGGCCCAGTCCTGGGCAAGCCCAGAGCTTCACAGACCACACAGAGTTCCAGCCAAGAATGAGGGCAGGTGTGAAGGAGTTATCTCACCTAGCCCGTCTGTTTCGGACTTCTTGTGGGAAGGTAGAGTAGGGAATTGGGAGGAGACCTGGAATCCCACTGGGGTAACCCTGGCTGGGGAAAATGTAAGAGCCTCAGTCCCTGTACTGGGAAAAGGACCCAGGCAGGGGCACACTTTCGATGCCCTTGCAGGTGACGGACTAGAATGGTTGTAGGTCTGAGACAAAGAACCGAAGCAAGGCTGGCCTTGACACGGGATGTGTAATCTCCTCGCCACTGCCCTGTCTTTACCATCCCCTGCTGGAGGCCTGACTCTGCTGTCCCAACCCACAACCCATCAGGACTTACAGAAGCAAGCTTCATGATCTCTGAATGTTTTTCCTTATGTTTTTAATTGGTGTGTGTGTGTAAAGTTTGTGCACATGTATGTTCCTGTGAGGAGGTTGACACTGAGTTGCCTTTCACAGTCACTTTCCACCTTTTACACTGAGTCAGGGTCTTGACTGACTCCAGAGCGTGCTGGTCAGCTGGTCTAGCTAGCCAGCTTGCCCCGGGAATCCTCTGTGCCCACCTCCTGAGCCCTGAGGTTACAGGAAGGCTGCCATGTCCTGCAGTATTTAAGTATGTGCTGGGAACCCAAAGTTCAGTCCTCAAGCTTGCACAGAAATCACTTTACCCATTCCCATGTTCCCTGGTCCTTGTTTGTTGTTTCATTCTGTTTTAGACAGGGCCTCCTGTAGCTTAGGCTAGCCTCTAGCTATGTAGCAGAGGATGACCGTGAACTCTTCTGTTGATTCTCTTGCTTTTACCTCTTGAGTGTTCGAATTACAGGTGAGCATCACCATGCCCAGTTTATGAAGTGCTAAGGATCAACCCCAGGACTTAAGCCATGCTGGCAGGTAGCAATCTACCAACTAGACCATATCCCCAGCCCCATCTTTAGAACATGCCACCCACTCTTGCCGCCTGCTGCTTTTCAACCTGGGACTCCTTACCCAACAGCTTTTAGCGTGGATCTCTTTCTCTGTCATGGCACATTTTAAAGAACACCCATTGACCTCTGCTTTGGGACTCAGATCAAGTATAACATGGACATCCACAAACAGACACGAACCTGGGGGCACCCTTGAGCCAGTCCCTAGTTCATAATTCCTCTCTTCTTTCTCCAACTTTGTGCGGTCATGAAATCTCAACTGTCTATCATTGCATTTGAGCACTCTGTACCTTGCCTGTTGGTTTAGGTGTCCATCTCCCCCAAGGGCAAGCATAGGTTTGCTTTTATTTCATAGATCTCTGTGGCCCCAGGTCCCAGGCAGCATCTAACATCTCAGGGAAGCTTGCAGGCCCGGCCCACACCAAACCTGTTTAAAGGAGATGGAAAAAGTACCCAGAGAGCTGGATTATGAAATGACAGGGATGACGCGAGGGGCTTTACTGAAACCCGGGAAGGCATCCACCCACGTGAATTACAGCCCCTTGCTATTCTTGGCCATCGGAGGCTCAGGCTTTGACCAGGCACAACCAACCAGAGCCCGCAGTCAGCTGGGGACATAGCAGCCCTGCAAAGCAGATCTCTGCTGCCGCCTAGTGGCTGTTGGGCTCCTGGTAGCTGAGCTGAGGCTGCCTGATTCTGCCTCAAGCCTTTAAGAGTTCACCTCTGCTGCCAGTCCCAATATGGCACTAGGGAAAGCAGAGAGGAGAGCATTCAGAGCCTTCCTTTTTTGCAGTGTGACTCAAGGGCTGAGCTACAGTGACCTCCTTCATCTTCCCAAGCATCCACTTTCCTATCGGCAAAATGAAGATGGATACTACTCCCTGTGTCTGTTATGTAGATTAAAGGAGTCTGTACATGGAAGCTGCTTAATAAATCCTAAATATCCAGATGATAGCTATTGCTGGGCAGTTGTAGGCCAGGCTGGCCTCAAACTCACTATGAAGCCAAGAAAGCTTGACCTTCTGACCCTCTTGCCTCCATCTCCAGAGTGCTGGGTCATGTACCACCAAGCCCTGTTCGTGCAGTGCTAGGGACCAAACCCAGGACCTCATTTATGTTAAACAAACACAACCAACTAAGCGACTTTGCCAGCCCCATTGCTACAGTTAAAGAAGCTCTCAGAGATGCTGGTGTTTCCCATTCCTCTTTGTCACTAGGGTGCCTCTGCCCACACAAAAATCTCACAATTTTTTTCCTCCAGTGCTAGAACTTCAACCCAAGCCTTGTGCATGCCAGCCACTTAGATCATCACTGTACTGCATCCCTAGCCCCAATGCCTGATGTCTGGAATACTGAGATGGGAATATCTTGGCTCTGTTCTGTACACAGGACCTGGGGGCTACTCAGTGTGCTGGCTGAATAGGTGAAAAGTATTATGGGTAAGCTCAACATGCTTCTATAGGCTTTCCTGTGTGTGGCGCAAGTGAGCTGGCTTCCCGGTAAAGCACTTGCCATCAAACCCAATGACCTGTTTGGACTCCCTGGGACCCACTTGGAAGAAGAGAACTGGCTCCTATGGTTGTCCTTTGGGCTCTACACATGTGCACAACCAGCCTCTCAACGTAATAAATAGATAAATGCAATTTTAAAAAATTAAGATTTCTCTGTACAGTCTAAAACTACTGAATTAAACATAATCACTGTTTGAGGGGGAGGCGTAATCACTTTTAAAATCACATAAAAACGTATTAATGGGGAACAGTGGAACTGGAGGGGGGAAGCTGGTGCAGAATTGCATCCTTCCCCAGTAGCAGCCTTTTTCTCCAGCTGGCAGTGACAGTTAAGTGACAAGTGTTCCCTTTCCACATGACTCTGTCTCCCCAGTTCACCCCTGCCTCTAGGTGTTGACAATGAATCACTCCAGGAGGTAATTAGGAGCCTCACAGGTCCCTGGAATTCTACACAAGCAACATCTGATGGCAGGTGTGTACCTAGCTCAAAAACAGAGTGGAACCCCCCACCTCCCCCACCACCCCACCCCACCCCCACACACACAAACACCGCCCCGGACCTCCTTACACTAATACATGGTGGGCCAGGTGCCAGGGCTTTGGTCCTTGGGTGGTCTGGAAACCCATACCTTGGCTGATTTGGGACAAGAAGTTGGCTCACATCACTTGTTGCTGCCGTCACTACCTAGAGGAGAATGGGTCCATTCAAGGCAGGCCATGCTGTACTGTGTTCCTTCCTTTTCTCAATTTTTCCTTATTAAACATTTTTGCTTGTGATTATAAAAGTATACATTTGCTATAGAAACTTTAGAATGTACAGAAAGTCTAGAGAGGGCCAAACCCATTCACAATACAGTCGTTCATCTGGTGGGTGCCAGTGAGCAGCCCCCGGCCCCTTAGGATAAGAGCTCATCTCAGCCTTCTGGAGCACGCTCAGCCCAGGGCATCCCAGGGCCCTGTGATAAGCCCCAGGGTTGTTTGATGTGTTTCTTTCCTGTTTTCTCTAAACATACATCTAGTTTGTTTTGTTGGAAGGTGAATATGATGTGTGTGTGTGTGTGTGTGTGTGTGTACACATGTCTGTCTGCGTATGCATGTACATGCATGTGTGTCTAAGCCATAGGTTGATGTTAGGTGTCTCCCTCAGTCATTCTCCACATTTTTTTTGAGACAGGGTCTATCATTGAATCTAGAGTTCCATTCTGAAAGATTAGCTGGCTTCCAAGCTCCAGGAATCCTCTGTCTCCACTTCTCTAGTGCTGGGATTGCAGTTATATGCCATCATGCCTGGCTTTAAATGTGCATATTTAATATATTAATAGAAATATATTTAATATAAATATATTTAATTAATATATTTAAATGTAAAATTTAATATATATTTAATAATGTGTGTGTGTGTGTGTGTACTAGGAATCAAACTCAGATCCTCACACTTAAAAGGCAAGCAGTTTGTTGATAAGAGCCAGCATCTCTTTAGCCCCTCTTTTGTCTTTGGTTTTTATTTGTTTTTGATGCATGGTCTCTAGTTGAGTTCCTATCCTACCTCCACCCCTCCCCCACGTGCTGGGTTACAGGCATGCATCACCATGCCCGGCCTTATACCTAGTTATTTTAAGCAGTGAGGTCACACTGTGTCTCTTTAGGCTACTTAACAAAACCATTCTCACATGTAGCATCGGTTGTCCTCTGATTTCCAATCTTCCTGCGATTCTAAATATTGCTGTGATTCAAATCCTTGTTGTTATTATTATTATTATTATTATTATTATTATTATTATTATTATTATTATTATTTTTTCAGTTAGTGTATTAGCCGGCATTCCCAGAGAGGCTGAGAACACAGTAGTTGTTCTGTCCTTAAAGCTGGGTGTCTCCATGGTTCCTGGCAAGCTGCTGGCCCTCGGTCTGTGTTGGAAGCCTGGGAATACTGATTCCGAAATCACCAACAGAGTCAGCAGCAGCTTGGATAGCAACTTGGCAGCAAGAGGGAAGCAGGGGACCAAAAGATGGAAACCTTTCTTCTTCTCTCTTATCTGGCTGCTTCCAGAAGATGGGGGTGGTCACCCAACATCAATTAAGGCAATCAGAACAATCCCTCTGAGGCTTCGTGCTCAGGTGATTCTAAATTGTAACACTTTAAAGATTTTAAACCCCCCCCCAAAAAAAAAGAAAAAATAAATAAAACCTGGGCAGTGGTGGCGCACGCCTTTAATCCCAGCAGTTGGGAGGCAGAGACAGGCGGATTTCTGAGTTTGAGGCCAGCCTGGTCTACAGAGTGAGTTCCAGGACAGCCAGGGCTACACAGAGAAACCCTGTCTCAAAAAAAATAAAAATTAAAATAAAAATAAAAATAAATAAATATTTAAAACCAACCATCACAGTTAGCGTACAAAGCAATGAGTTCCGAGGTGACATTTTCATACACACATTGTTGTACTTGGCTCACATTTGCCCTTTCAGTCCCTGCCCTCATGGGCCCCACTCCCATTTGTTCCTGTCTTTCTCTCAGATAGCATCCTTTCTGTTAACATGGGAAGGGGTTGCAGGAAATTGGAACACACACCTGTAATCCCAGCACTCAGAACACTGAGGCAGGAGGATCACAGTTTTTTGCATACACTGTGAGACCTGGACTCAGAAAAACAAAATGATGGACTGGGGAGATGGCTCGGTAGGTAAAAGTTCTTGCTGTGTAAGCATGAAGACCTAAGTTCAAATCCCCAACACCCACACAAAAACAACTGGGCACAGCCATGTGGGTCTGCATCTCCAGCAGGGTAGAGGACAGAGGCAGGAGGTTTGCTATGTATGCCATGGTTTGTGTATACTATGGAGGTATACTATGTTTTGCTGGCTGCCGTTTTAGCGCCAGGTTTAGTGAAAGACTTTGTCTTGCAGAAATGAGGCAGAGAGTAACAGAACATGACACCCTCTAGTTTCTGTACAGTGTGAACATGCACCAGTACACGTATGTGCACATGCATGTATAATACACAGAGACAATAATGATGATGGTAATAGGAACAATGAAAAACAGAAGGAGGAGGAGGAGGAGGAGGAGGAGGAAGAGGAGGAGGAGGAGGAGGAGGAAGAGGAGGAGGAGGAGGAGGAGGAGGAAGAGGAGGAGGAGGAAGAAGAAGAAGAAGAAGAAGAAGAAGAAGAAGAAGAAGAAGAAGAAGAAGAAGAAGAAGAAGAAGAAGAAGAAATGAAAACAGAGACAGAATCCAGGAAGCCCAACACCCAAGTCAACTATTTTTGCATTCTAGGGATATGGGGGGAGGGAAGAAACCAATAAAGACAGTTAAAAATGTGATTCCGAAATTAAAGTCTGTGTGTTTTTTAGATGAACAGGCTTCCATGCACCCAGAAAAGGTGTGTAAAAACACCCCTAACTCACGTGCAGTGCTGTGAGATTTCAGAATGCTGGAGAATGGGGATGATTTGGTTCAACTCGCTCCAGAGGGATGAGAACAAGCTGCATAGACTCCCTGCAGAGCAGCCTCTGGCTGCCTAACAGTGGCTCTAAGCAAGGAGACAATGAAGCAACTTTGCAAGAAAGATTGCCTCCAGTCTAGACCACATGCCCAGCCAACTGTCAATAAAATAGAATTAAAGGGCATTTTCAGATAAGCGAGCTCCCCCAAAATTGACCTAGTGGTCATCCTTTTTCTAGAAGCTACTGGAGGGTGTGCTATACCAAGTAAGGAACAAAGCCTAGAAAGAGTGAGGCAGGAAACAGGAAGGATAGAGCAGCCCAGCAGCAGAACCCAGGATGATGATGAAGGCAGAGCCCAGGGAAGCAGCCTGGCACTTCCCATGGCTGTACGCATGATGCCCACTGTGTCAGCTAGCCATTCTACCCGGAGATAGAAGAGACAGATCCCAGGAAATGTAGCCCAGCTCTATCTCCCTCCCCCAACAGACCTTACTACATGCCCTAGCTGCACTAGAGTGTGCTGTGTAGACCAGGCTGGCTTCAAACTCACAGAGACCTATCTGGTGTTGAGGTGAAAGGCATGTGCTACCATCCCCAGCCTTCCAGTTTGGTATGTAGTTGAATGGTCTCATCCTTGTGCTAGTAACGCCCCTGCAGTGCCCTCTGGGAGAGAGGACTTGGTAAGACCTCTGTTCACCCCCAATGAAGAGGCACTGCTCTCACCCAGGACCTGCTGCAAATCCACTGTGGTCCAACAACAATGCAGACAATGATGTTGCAAGGCTTGCTGGGTACACTTCCTAAGGACTTCTCTGAGGAAGAGCTGAAACTCCCGAAACTCCTGTTTCTGCCTCCTAAGTCCTAGCGTGTACCACACCTGGCTTAATAACTGTTTGCTATCTTAAAATTTCCCCCACTTTCCCACCAAAAGTCATTTCCTTTATTGTCTTATACCTTGGGTAGAAGAAAGAAATAATCCTCAGGGGCCACACTGACTGCAGCAAGCTTTCCAGCATCTCCTTCCTTCCAGCCCACTTCCTCAGCCAGCGTGAGAACTGCTGTGCACCTGTCACTCACAGGTAAAAAGGAATGAGGTGACTAGGCATATAAAATGTGCACAAGCATGAACACCCTGACTTTGAATCTCCAGAACCCATCTAAAAAGATGGGCAAGATGGTATATGCTTGTAATTCCAGGCCTAGGAGATAGAGACAAGTACATTTCTGGAACTCACTGGCCAGCCAGTGAGCAAACTGGCAAGCCCCAGGTCCTGGTGAGAGAGCAGATAGCTCCTCCTCGGGTAAACACAAGAGACATCAGCCCTCCACATTCACAAGTGCGTGTGATCATGTGCCTGAGCAAAGTTGTTGACACCTAGAGAAAGGTCTTTGATACTGGTCCCTTTACCTGCCATTGGCTCTGGTGTATATTCTTCATCATTAAAGAAGATATGCTCCGCCCTTCTGCATGGATGGACTGACAGACATCAAACAGCATTGGCAAAGAAGCCAACCCAGATCTTTGGAAAATCCCTTCCTGTTTGTCTGATTTAAGGGTTTTTGGCTTGGATAGGTTTTTGTTTTGCTAATCCTGGTGGGGGAAAAAAAAGAAAATGAAAAACTAGAAGAAGCAGAGGGAGGTTGGGAGAACGAGAGAGCGAGTGTGAGCGAGAGGGGGGACAGAAGAAGGAGAGAAGCAGACAGGAAGAGGAGAGGTGGAGAACGAGAAGAAAGAGAAGATGAGGACAGGGAGGAGGGGAAGGTGAGGAAACAGAGGCAGGCCGTCCTGCTCCACATTTCAGTTGTCGGGCCCTTAGCTTGCCCCATAGTAGAGAAAGCCAGTCTGCAAGGCAGAAGGCAGGAGCCCCAGCATGTGGGACCTACAGCAGTCAAGGCTGCTTCTCATGCCTCCTGGGTTTTGCTCTCAGCATGCTGACAGCCAGAGGGAGCATCAGCAGCTCCCGGTGATCTCAAGACGTGTGTGTGTGTGTGTGTGTGTGTGTGTACTGTACAAAGATGGTTAGCCAGGCACTGTGGACAGATAGGAAGGGTGGTTACATCACACATGCACAAAACCTGACCTGAAGTCTCTTGAAGACAGGTACTATGCCAGTAAGGGAAGTGACAATTTTTGTAATGATACAAAGAACTTGAGATTATGCCTGGGTCTGCTCTGCCATCCCCAACCTGACTTCTGCTCCTCTCTGAAACCCCTGGCCAGTTCTTGGTCCTACCAAACCTTTAAGAAGATGCACTATAGCAACCTTTGGTCCAGTACGGGAGACAAATTTCAACAAAGAGCCACCCTCAAAAATCTCAAAGCTACTCAAGGGACAGAATCCAGCAGTTCATTTAGCCCCCTGAGCTACTCGCTGAGAACTTATAATGACACAGTTTCATTAGACATGTATCTATGATTGATCTTCAAAGCATCCCAGGAGGGTGAGGTCATCCTAGACAACTCCCCATGGACTCTCAGCTCACAACAAGGAGGGATTGCTTATGGTCTATGGGTGAAGACAACCAAGGTCACTCCAGCTGATGGGAAAGTAGTTCTATTAAGAACTACTAACGGCCGAGTTGAGTCAGTGATGGGGCGCTTTGTACTATGCATGAAGCCCTGAGTTCAATTCTCAGTCTGGCAGGAAATATTAGAAAGCTCGTGAGTGAGAGGAGTGGAGAACAGGCATTAGGTGGGTTCCAGAAAATGGCTAGGAGCCCACTGCTAATCTGGCCTGCCATGAAACTGGTTCCCATGGCAACTCCAGAAACCAATGCCCCTGGTGTTCTCATGTTAGCAAAGGCACTGCCCCAGCTGACACTCTGTGTCACCCACAGTAGGCTCAAAAGCCCAAACATGAGCCAGGAGATGCAGGTGTCTAGATTCTGTTTAAGGAAGATCATACTCACAGGGTAAAAACAATGGGAGTCTCTCCACAGGTTTAGCCACAACAAATGAGGTCTCCCCAAGTAAGATATGTTCTCAGTGCCACTGTCTCTACGGACATCTGGCACAGGAGGAGATAATCAGTTTCCTTTAAGAATAAGGAGGGGCAGGGCAGATGGCACGGTCAGAGAATACTACTCCTCAAGCTTGAGGCCCTGAGTGGTGAAGTCAATAATCCCACACTTTGGAGGCGGAGGCAGGAGAATTAGGAGTTCAATATTATCCTTAGCTACACAGTAAGTTTAAGACCAACCAGAGATACATGAGAGTCTAACTCAAAGAAGAAGAAGAATAATGTGGAATAGTGTCCAGAGACTCGAGCTGAATTTGGCAATAATCTAAAGCAAGGGATGAACTCCAGGTTTTGTCTGGGGCCAGGGAAGATGCAGGCTTTGCTATCAAGCCTCATCCAGGTTAAGGAAGCTTTAAAAACATTGATGTTGATTTGACAAAACAACTTCATGCTTGTTAACCTCAATAATTAAAAACTAACGTCTGGCTAGATGTAGTGGTGCATAGCTGTGATCCCAGCAGTGAGGATGTGGAGGTAGGAAGATCGAAAATTCAAGTTGATCCTCAGCTATATACCAAGTTCAAGGCTAGGCTTTTCCTGTGTGAGGCCCTGTCTCGAAGAAAGAAAAAAGGTTATACCATGTAAGTCTCTTTATTTCATTTTTCTGCTAATTTAATTTTTAAGAGCTACACGGTGGTCTTAGGTCCACTAGTGAAAGTTCATTAAGGAATAAAAAGATTAAACTGACCGCAAAAGAGAGATGGGGACTAAGATATTTGTCTGCAGCATCAGTGACGTCTCCAGCACTGGCCCTGCACTGAGAAAACTTAGTTTACTGCATCAACCCCCTCTCAAAACAGACATGAAAACCATCCTCCAGAAAACTAAGTAAGTAACCAATTAACTAACTAACCCAACTTCTGCTCCATTGTATTGTAACGTGAGCACTGAGGATCATTTTTGGGAAGTTAATCCCAGCACTCAGGAGGTAGAAGCAGGCAAATTTCTGATTTCCAGGCTAGCCTGGTCTGCAGAGTGAGTCAAGGACACCCAGGGCTACACAGAAAAACCCCATCTTGAGAAAGAGACAGAAAGAGGAGGAAGGGGGAGGGAGAAATACAGAGAGAAAGAGGGAGGGAGGGAAGGAGAGAGAGAGAGAGAGAGAGAGAGAGAGAGAGAGAGAGAGAGAGAG